>CM028145.1:6945269-7622769 GCA_016403345.1 Corylus heterophylla | reverse complement strand
GGTGGCAAGGGAGTGGCCAAAACCACCACAGACTAGTCGTAAAGGGTGGCCGAACCACCCCATGTCCGTTGGAGGGACGACCCTCAAATTCGAAAAAAAGGTAGCTAAAACAACAACGAAAGAACTTGGGGGTGGCTAACCTTTTGGCATGGGGGTGGTTTCGGCCACCCTTGCGGCTAGTCTGGGACTGGTTCGACCAGCCTTATGACCCTTGGGGGTGATTTGGCTATCCCTAATGGCCAAAAAGAAAAAGAAAGTATTTAGGGTTTAGCCCCTTGGGAATTGTTCGACTACCCCCCAAAGGCTATGGGCTGAGAGTGGTCTCGGCCACCCCCTTTTTGGTATTTGGGGGTGAGCCCAACCACCCCCAAGGCCCTTGGAGGTGGTTCGGCTACCCATTAATTAATTTATTATTATTATTATTATTATTATTATTATTTTATGTTTTATTTTTTTTTTAATTTTTTAATATTTTATTGGGACATAGGACACATGGTAAGTTTTGAGTGCTTTGATGTAGTGATTTGTTAGTTTTTATGGATGAAATATAGACGGAGGTACTATTTCTGTATTTACCAATTAATACGACATGTATCATTTATGATAAAAATGAAACTTATGTGAGAAAAAATAAAGTTGTTAAAACTCATATATCAAAATGGCAGTTAACCCTAGTTTTCTTAATAGCATTAATAAAAAAAAAAAAATGTGCTCCTTAATTTTAACGAATATATTAAAACGATTTATACAAACTCGTCTATAAAAATGTATTTCCATCAACATTTTAGTAGTTGCTCTTAATTTATGGTTTGGTGGGCAACTACTAACTACTATGTACATTGGCATAGTGACTAGTCTTCTGTACGAGATTTTATTTATTTATAATTTTTAGCCAGTACAAGACAACATAGCTATCAAACAGGATCGCTCCACCTCTGGAGCGATCGAAGTGGACCTTTTCGGCTGCACATGGAAATAGAGCTAAGGAGGAAATTTAGTAGAAATGCAGTAAGAGTGAGTTTTAGCGACGACATAATATGTTATAATATGAAACATAATAAGTGCAGATGTTTACATTTCTGTAAACTTTTTTTATTTTTTGCCTTTCTTTAGTGAGTACCTTAACTTATATGCTTTTTTATGCGCCTTTCAAGTGATACTTATGTGGCATCGGGTGCCCTCCACTAGGAAAAAGAAAATGCGGAAATTGTTGAAGTAGGCGTAAAGAAACCAAAAGATGTTGTGAAGACAGTCTCTGCTCTTTGTATTTCTTTGATTATAAAAGCATTTATGCTGCATGCTACAACCACTGAATTGGAAGCCATTATCTAATGAATTAAAGTAGTACAATCTTTAATAAAATTCAATTTGTCTAAAGCTCTCGTTAGATTCTTTTTCCTTTGTCTTGCTCTCTCTGACACCGAGAGATAAAAGAGGGTTTGGCAAGGTCTGATTACTATGTGAAAAACTCTAAACAGATAAATATCACAATTTTATGCGGAATTAACGGATATTTATCAAAGCAAACAATTACCAAAATATAAACAATCACACACAAAGATTTTGGTGACGAAGAGAAAACCTTTTAGAAAACGTTCTAAAAGTAAAACCTCTCCTGGCAGCCAAACCCAGGAAATCACTATCAAAAGATTATCCAGAGATTACAGACACTAGGAACACTTACAACCTTTTGCAAGACCTTGACTCTGTAAGATCGACAAGCCTCAAACTCGCTCACAATCTTCTTCAACGTGATTCTCCTTTATCGGACCCTTCCGATAGACTTCAATTAAGCAAACAATCAAAACTAACAAAAGTCCTCTAAGAGGAATCAATTTGGCTCACAACAAAATAATCACTCAAGCACAGCCTCACACGAACTCTCTGGGGGTGAAAATTTGTGCCTCTCTTCTATAATAATGTATATATATCAGTACATCAAACCCTAGACCTGGGCCCACTAAAAACATGTTTTTGGGCATAATAGGTACGGGGTGTCGGACAGCTGTCCGGACAGGTCAATGGGCTGTCCGGACACGGCCTTGCGGAGCAAAAATAAGATTTTTGGAATTGCGGTCCGGACACGGGGAAGGCCTGTCCGGACCCGGCCTGTCCAATCTTGATCAACAGCTCCGATTGATAGGCGTTTGCGGTCCGATTGAGCTGAAATTTTGCAGTGACGTTCATAACACATGAATTTACATTATGAACGGTGGGGATTGGATTCTGAGCATTCTATATCAGTGTTTGAGCCTGTAAACAATAGCTTCTGCATTTTGAAACTAAATTGAGCCAGTTCAAACACTATGCAAATCAAGTAGAATTTAGCTAATGAGATATATACGTTCTTAAGTACTATATATACAGCTGTTCACTAATACGCTTTTATGCACGTTAATCACATAAACACAACCAACTAAAACATTTTTCAGTTTTTATTGCAATTAATTATAGTGTAGTGGGTCCAAGCAATCGCGACAGAAGATAAGCATGAACGTGAGAACCAAAAGCGACAAATGGCACCACAAACGTCCCATCTTCTTTTCGGTTCAAACACTATGCAAATCAAGTAGAATTTAGCTAATGAGATATATACGTTCTTAAGTACTATATATACAGCTGTTCACTAATACGCTTTTATGCACGTTAATCACATAAACACAACCAACTAAAACATTTTTCAGTTTTTATTGCAATTAATTATAGTGTAGTGGGTCCAAGCAATCGCGACAGAAGATAAGCATGAACGTGAGAACCAAAAGCAGCAAATGGCACCACAAACGTCCCATCTTCTTTTTCAGTTCAAACACTATGCAAATCAAGTAGAATTTAGCTAATGAGATATATACGTTCTTAAGTACTATATATACAGCTGTTCACTAATACGCTTTTATGCACGTTAATCACATAAACACAACCAACTAAAACATTTTTTAGTTTTTATTGCAATTAATTATAGTGTAGTGGGTCCAAGCAATCGCGACAGAAGATAAGCATGAACGTGAGAACCAAAAGCAGCAAATGGCACCACAAACGTCCCATCTTCTTTTTCAGTTCAAACACTATGCAAATCGAGTAGAATTTAGCTAATGAGATATATACGTTCTTAAGTACTATATATACAGCTGTTCACTAATAAGCTTTTATGCACGTTAATCACATAAACACAACCAACTAAAACATTTTTCAGTTTTTATTGCAATTAATTATAGTGTAGTGGGTCCAAGCAATCGCGACAGAAGATAAGCATGAACGTGAGAACCAAAAGCAGCAAATGGCACCACAAACGTCCCATCTTCTTTTCGGTTCAAACACTATGCAAATCAAGTAGAATTTAGCTAATGAGATATATACGTTCTTAAGTACTATATATACAATTGTTCACTAATACGCTTTTATGCACGTTAATCACATAAACACAACCAACTAAAACATTTTTCAGTTTTTATTGCAATTAATTATAGTGTAGTGGGTCCAAGCAATCGCGATGAAGATAAGCATGAACGTGAGAACCAAAAGCGACAAATGGCACCACAAACGTCCCATCTTCTTTTTGGTTCAAACACTATGCAAATCAAGTAGAATTTAGCTAATGAGATATATACGTTCTTAAGTACTATATATACAGCTGTTCACTAATACGCTTTTATGCACGTTAATCACATAAACACAACCAACTAAAACATTTTTCAGTTTTTATTGCAATTAATTATAGTGTAGTGGGTCCAAGCAATCGCGATGGAAGATAAGCATGAACGTGAGAACCAAAAGCGACAAATGGCACCACAAACGTCCCATCTTCTTTTTCAGTTCAAACACTATGCAAATCAAGTAGAATTTAGCTAATGAGATATATACATTCTTAAGTACTATATATACAGCTGTTCACTAATACGCTTTTATGCACGTTAATCACATAAACACAACCAACTAAAACATTTTTCAGTTTTTATTGCAATTAATTATAGTGTAGTAGGTCCAAGCAATCGCGACAGAAGATAAGCATGAACGTGAGAACCAAAAGTAGCAAATGGCACCACAAACGTCCCATCTTCTTTTTCAGTTCAAACACTATGCAAATCAAGTAGAATTTAGCTAATGAGATATATACATTCTTAAGTACTATATATACAGCTGTTCACTAATACGCTTTTATGCACGTTAATCACATAAACACAACCAACTAAAACATTTTTCAGTTTTTATTGCAATTAATTATAGTGTAGTAGGTCCAAGCAATCGCGACAGAAGATAAGCATGAACGTGAGAACCAAAAGTAGCAAATGGCACCACAAACGTCCCATCTTCTTTTTCAGTTCAAACACTATGCAAATCAAGTAGAATTTAGCTAATGAGATATATACGTTCTTAAGTACTATATATACAGCTGTTCACTAATACGCTTTTATGCACGTTAATCACATAAACACAACCAACTAAAACATTTTTCAGTTTTTATTGCAATTAATTATAGTGTAGTGGTTCCAAGCAATCGTGACAGAAGATAAGCATGCACGTGAGAACCAAAAGCAGCAAATGGCGAACCAAAAGCAGCAAATGGCCCCACAAACGTCCCATCTTCTTTTTCCGGTTTGAAGTTCTTGCAATTTGTAACTTTTGAGACTCCTTAAGCTTTCACTGAAGAAACCAATTACTTCTGCGTTTCAGACCTTCTGTATCGTTCCATCGTTTCTTGATTCAGTCTTTTCCACATAGAAAACCATGCCAGTTGTAGAGCTTTTCATTGGTGCGTTCCTCCAAGTGCTGCTTGACCGAATGGCGTCTCAGGAGTTGCTGAACTTTGCACGCCGAGAAGGACTTGGAAAAAAGCTGGACAAATGGAGGAAAACGTTGCCACTAATTCAGAATGTGCTTAATGATGCAGAGGAGAAGAGGCATACTAACGAGGGGGTGAAACAGTGGGTGGATGATCTTAGAGACTTGGCTTACGATTTAGAAGACATTCTTGATGATTTTGCCACGGAAGCTTTGGTACGCAAATTGAGGGGAGAAAATAAGGTACGCAATCTCATGCCTGCTTGTTGTACTGGTTTGACTCCACGTGCTCTTAAGATCAAAATTAGGCTGGAGTCTAAGATTACTGAAATTACCGATCAATTCAACGATCTCATGATGAAAAGAAGTGAATTGAGATTGGTAGAAACTGTTGAGGGGTGGTCATCTGGGAAAACTAGGACACTGGCGCCAACATCTGTCATGAATGAATCTCGTGTTTATGGGAGGGACAAAGATAAAGAGGCTTTACTTAAATTGTTGCGGAGTGAAAAATGTATGGATGCTCAAGTCTCTGTG
This sequence comes from Corylus heterophylla, assembly GCA_016403345.1. NCBI lineage: Eukaryota > Viridiplantae > Streptophyta > Magnoliopsida > Fagales > Betulaceae > Corylus > Corylus heterophylla. The sequence continues at coordinate 7,617,456 of CM028145.1, read as the reverse complement.
ATTCCTATACTTGGTATGGGGGGTATAGGAAAGACAACTCTAGCCCAATTTTTATTCAATGATGAAGAAGTGCAAAAAAATTTTGATCTAAAAGCTTGGGCTTACGTTTCTGAAGATTTTGATGTTGTTAAAGTCACAAAAACAATTTTGAAAAATGTCGACCCTGAAAGTTGCAATGACAATGATGATCTGAATTTGTTGCAACTCAAACTAAAGGAGAAATTGGAAGGTAAGAAGTTTCTAGTAGTTCTGGATGATCTTTGGAATGAGAAATACAATGATTGGACTATCTTACATGCTCCTTTTCAAGCAGGGGCTCCAGGAAGTAAAATTATCATCACAACTCGAAGTAAGAGAGTTTCATCAATGGCGGGTACTGTTCCAGCTCACAATTTGCAACTGTTATCAAATGATTTTTGTTTGTCGTTATTTACCCAACACGCATTGGAGGCAATCGATTTCAGTGCACATCCAAACCTTCAAGATATCGGTGAGGAAATCGTAATTAAAATGTGTAAAGGATTGCCTTTAGTGGCAAAAATCCTCGGAGGCCTCCTACGCGGTAAACGAGACCGTGATGAATGGGAAAATATATTGAAGAGAAACATATTGAATATACCAGAAGTGAAAAATGAAATTATTGCAGGTCTTATGCTGAGCTACAATGATCTCCCTTCACATATAAAGCGGTGCTTTGCATATTGTTCAATACTTCCTAAGGGCTATGAATTTGAGGAGGAGGAGCTTGTTCTGTTGTGGATGGCAGAAGGTCTAATTCAAGAAAGAGAAGGGGATAAGCAAATGAAATCTTTGGGTAGCGAGTATTTTCAATATTTGTTGTCAAGGTCCCTTTTTCAAAAATCAAGGGATACATCGCGATTTATGATGCATGATCTTATCAACGATTTCGCTAAATTGGTTGCGGGAGATACATGCTTTAGAATGGAGGATCAAATTGGGGGTAGTAATGGAAGGAGACTTCCTAAAAAGGCTCGCCACTCTTCTTACTTGCGTGGCAAATATGACAGTACTAAAAAGTTTGAGGATTTTTTTGAACTCACATGTCTACGTACCTTTCTGCCTCTTATGCTTCCAAGTCCTGGAAGTCCTGAGCAATCGTATTTGACTTATAATATCCCTTTTCAATTGTTTTTGAAATTACGATGTTTGAGGGTGTTCTCTTTGAATGGATATCACATACAAGAGCTACCAGATTCAATTGGTGATTTGAAACATCTACGGTACCTTAACCTTTCATATACTGGAATTAGAAGTCTGCCTGAATCAACAACCACTCTCTGTAACTTACAAACACTGATATTGGAGGGATGCTCTTATCTAAAGGAATTGCCTTCAAAGTTAGGGAACCTGGTCAACTTGCACCACCTCAACATTCTCAATGCAAATAAGTTGGAAGGAATGCCTCCTCAAATAGGTAAATTAACTTGTCTACAAACATTGTCTAATCTAATTGTGGAAAAAGGCAATTGCTTTGCATTAAAAGAGCTAGGTTCTTTGTTGCATCTACAAGGGACGCTCATCATCTCACGATTGGAAAACGCCATTGAACTTGGGGATGCAAGCAATGCTAAGTTAATTGAAAAGCTCAATCTTACTGAGTTGTTCTTGGAATGGAGTGTCAATGTGGATGATTCACAAGACAGAACAAGTGAGTTAGAGGTACTTAACATGCTAAATCCAAACGAGGATTTGAAAAAGTTCACTATCAAGTGCTATGGTGGTTCCAAATTTCCGACTTGGTTAACATGTAATTCTTTTCATATGGTGCTCCTAAGGATTGAAAACTGTAAAAAGTGCACATCATTGCCACCGGTCGGCCAACTACCATCGCTCAAACACCTTTTCATCGAGGGCATGACTAGTGTGAAGAATGTAGGTGCTGAGTTTTCTGGAGGTAGTTGCTCACAACCTTTCAAATCCTTGGAAACTTTGTGTTTTAAGGATATGGAAGAATGGGAGAGCTGGAGCCCTAATGGAGAGTTCCCAAACCTGGTAGAGCTTTCTATTAAAAATTGTCGTAAGCTGTTGGGGAAGTTACCTAACCACCTTCCTTTATTAAAAAAGGTTTTGGTAGAAGAATGTGAAAGATTGGTGGTTTCAATTTCAAGTTTTCCTGAACTCTGCGAACTGCAAATTGAGGGATCGACAGGGGTTGTGTGCAAAAGTAAGGTGGACTTCAACTCACTAAACTCCAAGTCTCTTTCAAAAATTTCAGAATTCACATGTCCAATAGAAGGGTTCATTTTTGATGTAAAAGATTTAGCGATTGAAAATTGTGAAGAACTAAGGTCTTTGTGGTCGAATGATGTGGGATTACTACAAACCCTCTCCTGTCTTCATGCTTTGAGGGTTATTGAATGTCCAAAACTAATTGCTTTGGTGGCAGATGAAGGAAATGAGCAGCCACAACCAAATTTGCTATCCACACGCAATGGCATGGAATATTTACCCAAGGCAATTGTGTACAACAACAAATGTCTTGAGCGTATTTATATTCGTGGATGTGATTCACTGACGCACATTGCAACAGGCCAGCTACCTCCAACTCTAAAGCAGCTAAATATAAGTGATTGCAAGAATATGCTGATTTTGCTATACGGGGATGATACCAACGGTTTCAGTAGCAACACATCTCTTCTTCAGCGCTTGAGCATTCAGGATTGTCCATCCCTCAAATCCTTAACATCAAGCGGAGAATTACATGCAACACTTAAACTCCTCCGTATTATTAATTGTCAAGAGCTGGAGTCAATTGCGAAGAGTTTCCATGAAAACTCATCTCTCGAGGAGATTGTTATTTGGGGTTGTAAAAACCTTAAATCTTTACCCATGGGCATAGACACCCTCACCAATCTAATTCAAATTAAGATCGGAGAATGTTCAACCCTTGTTTCGTTCCGAGACGAAGGGTTGTTGCTCCCTGTGAACCTTGAAGATTTGTTGATTTTTTATTGTGAGAAAATGCAGGCCCTACCCAACTATATACACAACATCAGCTCTCTTGAAGTATTGCGTATTTGGCAATGTCCAGTGGTATCCTTTCCAGAAGAAGGTTTTCCCACCAACCTAACATTTCTTCAAATTTGGGATGGCAACATCACTGAGTCCTTGCTTAACTGGGGGTTGCACAAGCTTACGTCTCTTAGACATCTTGAAATTAGAGGTGGATGTCCGCATTTGGAGTCCTTTCCAGAAATGATGCTGCCTGCGTCTCTAACCAGCCTCTTCATCAGAGACATCCCGAATTTGAAATACTTACCTTCAAATGGCTTTCGATACGTCTCCTCTCTTAAAACATTGAGAATTGGTTGGTGCAAAAAGCTGAAGTCCTTTCCAGAAGATGGTCTGCCTCCCTCACTCTTGCATCTTTCCATCATATGCTGTAACAACTTTACGTCCTTTCCAAAGGATGGCCTGCCTCCTTCGCTCCATCGACTTGATATTGCAAACTGTCCCCGGTTAAAAAAACGCTGCAAGAAAGTTCACGGACGAGAGCGGTTAAAGATAGCCCACATCCCGTGCATTCAAATTAATGGTAAGTCCATCTATGACCCAGAGGAGAATCATCCCCTGGATCAAGACAAACTACATGCTTTGTTTTGGTCGGAATGGAAGCCTTTCCGTATAAATCCATAGGTCAGTTTATTGCCATGTTAGCTCTTTTTTATTTTTATTTTTTATTTTTTAATTTATTTTTTTATATATTTTTTTATTAGGACTGTTATTTGATTTCTAATGCATTTAGGCTCACCATCCCCAGAACAGGAGGCTCCTTTGATTGTCTTCTGAAGCTTGGCGTTGGAAAGACCCTCTTGTTGCTGTTCTTGTTGGTTTGGTGAAGGTGCGACTATTCTTGTTGGAGTCAACGACATCAGAGGGCTTTCGACGATTGAGTTTTTCATTATTAATTGCCATGTTGCTGATCATTCCAGATTTGCGAATCATTACAAAAAGGTATGTATCTGGATGTTTTCTTCTTTGTATTGTTTCCTCCTCAATCAAAGAATACATTAATGGACACAATAATGCTAAACATTTTTCTAGTGAATTAAGATTGGTGAAATGCTTTTTGATGCTCTGGTTACAGCACTACCATTGTCTGAGGGAGTTGAAGAGGCGCAACTTAAAAGGATTGCGGAACTGCATGTATGGAGTCCAGTGGCTGACCGCACTCAAACTCAAGATTCTTTACAATTTTTTGTGTGAATTAATTTTGCAGGCTGAGAATCTGATTTTGTGCAGCTGCTGGGACATTCCTGCTAAGGTATTGTGCTAGTCTACTTTGTATGTTGGCGTCTGGTTTTGTTTCTGAGCTATGGTCGTTCTCTGGGGGTGTATACTCTGGTTGATGTGGATAGTTTTTCATGGTGGTGGGGTTTTGCTGGGATGTTTTCTGCTTAAATGATGAGGGTCTTTTGCTCTGTTTCTCTCTGTTCTGAGTAGAAAAATTGAGTTGCTACTAATTTTTGGTTTAAAGTTGAAATTGTTGTTTGTTTCCTGGTGTGTATAGCGTGGTTAGTTATGGTTCTAATTTGGTCAGGTTGTAAATGCTAGAGGGACCATTGTATTCTTTCTTTCGGTATAAAATTTTCATTCATCACAAAAAAAAAAAAAAAAAAACCCTCTTATCTTTGTGCAATCTGGATTCATTAGTTTGCTGAATTATGCATTATTATAGGAAATCCTTTTTTGGGCTACTGATTTATGGTGCTTGATGCTTTATAGCTCTGTTAGCTTTGTGATGTAATTTGTTTTTAAGTGAAGAGCTTAGCAAAACTGAGTCATAGAGTTGAAACAGGTATACTGTTAGGAAAAATGATTGCTTTTGGAAACAAATGAATGCTTTTGGAAACAGGTATGCTCACTCTCTTTCACTCATCGTAATCAAACGTTAATGAAACAAAGTCTTCATTTCTTGAGTTTCCTGTTGAAGGGCATTTGGCAGACTGATTTTGGTGTTTTTAAGTTTTGGGGATTTCATCGATTAGGCTAGCTGGTTGACTGGTTTTTGTTGATTTTGGGCATTTGGTTGACTGAGTTTCGTTGGCAGCTTCACGGTACTGGAGTAGTACGGTATTTTGAGCTAAAAAGGAGCATGAAAAGAATGGTGGGTGTTGGAGATCATATGGATGTCATTTGGAGTATGAAGGCAGCAACAAAGGTCTTGTTGGTGTGAGGTGGCCCAACGATATTCTGCAGAGAGAGATATATAGAGAGAGAGAGAGAATGATTTTCTTTGAACTTATGACGTGGGGTTGATAGTGATGATAATATTTAGATAATTGTATGCCAAAGTGATCACTTCATTCATGAAAAGCAAAGACTTTTTTTTCCCAACAGCAATCCTTTTTTTTTTTAAGCTGATGTTACGGTGGCTGCTATTCATCTATAGTAAACACCCAACTCATCATTTGAGACCTCTTCATTCACAATCTAAATAAATTATAATTACAGAATTCAGTGAGATCAACCTCAATAAATTAATTTTGTTACAGTGTGTAGCAGAAAAACAGATAAAGCAAACAAACCAATCTGCAGCCACAGCTTTGTCAAAGTTGTTTTCTCTATTGATTGCACATTTTATGTTGTAGGTTGTTCTTCCGCTGGAGAATCGACAGCCACTTCTTCAGTTTCTCACAATGATTTAGGGTATTTTGTTCTTTCTAGTGCTTCTTCTACTTGTTATTTAACTTTTCAGAACCATTTTTACAGTGTCATTTTTTCTGGCCTGCGTCACTTGACAAAAACTCGGTCCCTTTGTTGAATTTGTCACCAGTGAAGCATTTGTGGAAGTAGCAAGTAAATAACCCTCTTCGGGCGTCAACAAGCTCCTTCATTAGATGGCCTACACTATAAAGTGTTGCAGTAACACCCACAACAGCTACTATACTTTCATTTGAAAGGGTTCCATGCCATATGCCATGAAGTTACACCATCAGGCACTAGTGAAAGGCCTGCTGCAATATTTGATTAGATAATCTGGATTGGCTTTGCTTTTCCTGTTTTCTCACCAGTTACGGGATGAAGGGGTTCCTGATACCAAATTGCAGAAATGCTACTGCGTATGGATTTATCATTCCAACCTTGATGTGTTGACCTCGTATTGATATATCATAAGATCCACTTGCACTGGTTGAATATGTTAGCTTTATGTTGATTGGCTTGATTTGTTGCCCAAAATGTCATGCATAAGATGTTCTTTGTGCATTGCAGGTGACATGTTAGAAACTGGTTTTTGTTGAAGAGTCATAGAGAAGCTCATTGACATTCTCGACTGTAGACCGTCCAAACGAGCCAATACATGAAGTCTCATAGAGAGCCTCGTTGGCTATCTCATCTGCAACATGTTTGAATGAGCTGAACTAAACGTGTTACAGAAGGTCTCGTCTACAGCTGCATCTGCACCCTGTCTGGACGAGATGGTTCAAGAAGCCTCACTATGCCTCATCTGTAGTAAATTCTTGGGTCTTTTATATTGAACTTCTGTAAATGTCTTATGGACGAATTTCTAGGGTGAAATCAGCTATCCTAAGAGAGCTACAGAGATGTAGAGCTTGAGCTTTTTCTCTCTTAAAGTTATAAGTTGTATCTTCATTCACAAATCCAAAACAACCGAAGCCTATCGGAGTTCTGCTAAAGGAGATCACATAGAAGAAACGGACAAGTGAGTTACTTATCTAGTACACGAGATTGTCAAGTACAAAGGTTTTGTATACTTTGACATTGTGTAAATTTTTGTTTTTCTATAGTGAAGTGATTTCCTGAGTTTGGCTGCCCGGAGAGGTTTTACTTTTAGAGAATTCTCTAAAAGGTTTCTCTTCGTAACTAAATATCTGTCTTTTTGATTTACAGCTTTTATATATATTTAGTGAATGGTTGCATGCTTAATATTTTTAAATTTAGTATATTGTTGATAAACACCCATTTAACCTCCATTCTAGGTGTAAAATGGAGTTTATTAGGTTTTTCAAAGTAGTTTACAGGATCATAGTAGATATAAAATGTATTCTTACTCCTATGATCTCTATGTAATGCTTGGACAAAACCATTTCTTTAATTCTTAGTTATTGCATTGAGAGCTTAACAACTCGCAAATAGTGCCCATGTTGCATTTCTCATTGCTTCATACAGCTGCCAAGAATTAAACAATTACTAATAAACAAAATTTTGACTGTCAAATATTATTACAAGTCCTACGCTTAAGAATTCTCACCTTAATTACCACATGATTTTTTTTAAAAAAATTACCTAAAAGTAAGAAGCCCCACCATCAAAGAAGTCTTAAGGTGTTTCTTTATAAGTGTGAAAACTATTTTGAAAACAATTATCCAGAAACAGGAAAATAGCTCTCTGTTTTTGTTCTTGAAAGCAATTTTGAAACATGAAAACAAAAAACGATTTGCCAAACGAGCCCTATTTCCACCTCTACTCAATGTAGTGCACGGCCACATAGGGGAAGACTAGGATCAAACTCTAGGCTCCTACAAATGTGGCGGCGTGGCGCAACCATTTGCACTCATGCCCTTTTGGGTCTCTTGGTTTTATTCTAGCCAAACTCCCTATCTCTTCTCTTATGTGTCTTACATAAGGCCAAATTCGTTTGATAAGGAAAAATCTCGTCATTATCTTTGTAGTTGACAATTCCACATTTACATACAAGAGACTTTGGGTATTCTGGTTTATTGAATTGAAAACCAAGGACCCTTTTGCTATTCAAATTCTTTCATATCCAACGGTTATGTGCAACTGAAATAACAGACTGAAGAAATATGTAATTTGAACTTTTATTTAATGAAAAGGGGGATAAATCAATCAAAAAAAGTAAACTGAACAAGACATGTACCTAAGTGAACCCATAACAGCTCTGACATGATATGTACAACTCGTATTCTCACTCAAACTAAGGATGTTTAGTAGTTTTGGCATATGATGAAAAAGGATGACGACTTTTAAATACTGCTAGTTGATGTTGCAGAAGTGCTGATCCAATTTAGAGCAGAACCAGGAGAAAGTGGCAGTGAATCCCTCTTCAACAATCAGACATCATCTGCTGCTTTGCCCATCTCCTCTGCCTCATCTTTACTGTAATCCTTATTTTGTATATCCTGCAGTGCTTCCAGCACTTCTCCCATCGATGGTCTCACATCTTTAACATATTGCAGACACTGAAATGCTAACTCCGCCACTGCAGTAATCATTCTCTGCACCCTGTAGTCTGATTGAAATCCAAGAGATTTGTCTACAAGCTCATGCAATGTGTGGTTTTGAATCTTGTTGATAGCCATGGTGGACAAATTGATTTCGTGTCGATGCCTTGTGATGTCAATAGCAGGCATGGATGATATAAGCTCGATCAAGACTACCCCGAAGCTAAAGACATCGCTCTTGCCATTAAGCTGGTAGCATTCATGATACTCTGGATCGACGTAACCAGGAGTCCCTTGTGGAGCAGTTGAAACATGGGAGACGTCGGTTGGAAAAAGGCGAGACAGTCCAAAATCTGCGACTTTCACACAAAAATTGTTGTCAAGAAGAATATTGTTTGTTTTCACATCACGGTGGATGATATCAGAAGCATGGAGATATGTCAAAGCACTTGCAGTCTCTAAGGCAATCTTCATTCGAGTTGGCCATTGCAGTGCACCAGGTTTTGCGTTTTGGCCATGAAGATGATCAGCAATGGTGCCATTAGGAATGTATTCATAAACAAGCATGAGTTCGCGGCTGTGACGGGAGGTGCACCCATAAAGTTGGACAAGATTTTGGTGGCGTAAGCGAGCAAGGATCCCAATTTCATTCATGAATTGCTCAACTCTCCTGCAGTTGTTTTCATATAAGCGCTTGACTGCAACTTCACGCCCATCTCGAAGTTTGCCTGCTCAACAAAAGAAAATGACTTCATTATTTTCCATCTTTCCCACGTGCAACTCTCCTTTTCCAAACTATTCAAATGCCTTCCATTATAAAATATTTTCAAAGAAAAAACTATAGACATACATAATTAAATTAATTTTGAAAACTTTTTAACAAGTGGTTCACTGACATATATAGTAGAAAGTGTGGGTATCTGTGTTTGTGTGCTTGCTCTTACCATAGTATACGGTGCCAAAGCCTCCCTCTCCAAGTTCTTTGGATGAATCAAAATTTTTAGTGGCTTCTTCAAGTTCAGTGTAGTTGAAGAGAGGAGCTCCAAAGTAGTTACTAATTCCCATTTCACGATCTGTCACAGAAGAAGGATAGGAAGAGATGCTTCGGGAGACATAGGATGAGGGACCATATTTCTTCTTGTTGCGGCGTTGATAGAAAAAGAAAATGACCAACATTATAGCCACGGTTCCAGTAGCAGCGCCAAAACCTGGGTAAAAGGGATAGAGGCAACAAGTTCAAATTAATAGTGCCAATTCAGAAATGTTGTAAAACATTGCACAGAAAAGGGCAAAGAGTATGAAAATAGATAAATTTTACCTATGCCAATATTCAGTCCCAAACTCCGTTTCTTATGGGCTGTACCAATAAGCACTGAAATAAGTGAAGTGTCAGAACACAAATAACATCAGTATAAATATAACAAGCTCGTATAGATTTTACTATAGCCAAAACCTGCCCATATGCTTTTCCTAATAAACTGCTTAATTCAGAAGTTTCAAATGTAACATGTGCTAATAAACTTACAGGAAAAGAAAAGAAGCTTGATGGCAAGAAGGAAGATAAAGTGTTAAGGTTATTGAGTATAGTACAGTGGCAATAAGTATAAGACAGGTAGCATAGATTTTTATAATCCGAAGGAAATGCAAAACTTGATCATGAAAATTTTCATAAGATTCATTTGGGATAAATGTTATTTGGCTCATTCTTTGCAAGTTTTAATTATTGGTTGTTGGTTTCGGGTGAGATCAAAATCCCAAGTCATACGAGTTTTTGTTTCAAACATTAGGTATGAAACAGAAAGAATATTGGACTAATTACATCTGTAGGTAAACAGAAACGAGCCCACAAAGAAAAAGAAGTGATTCTTGTTTAGTCGTAGAATTAATGCTGCAAATAGTCTTCCAAGGTGATAACTTTTCCTTCCGGAGAATGGACTTAATTGGCACCCATTGACTTGACTGAAACCAGTCAGTCAACGGGTGCCAATTAAATCAATGACAAAGCGAAACCAGTCAGTCATTCAAAACTTCAGATCTCAAAGACCTAATCCAAGAAACCATTCATGTATAATTCATTGAAACCTAATAAGGGCCAAAACGATCTAACGGTTGCCCGATTAAAAACTGCTAAGATTGAACTTTCTTTCTATCATCAAAAGACACAGAAAATTGTGCCCACTATAGTTTGGCTGCAAATTATTCCTAGACTGAAGAAGATGGAAAATTTGAAGAAAATATCAAATGATGATAAGGAAATTTCCTACAGAATTACCATCATCGCAGGTTTTGTGATGAGCCCGGTCTCGGCAAAAACAAACAAATTCTCTATTATCGAATCCACAGCGTCCGCCACTTTTCTCACAACTGCTGCAGTTAGGTGCAGTCCAATTTAACAAGAAACCCATCTTCAAAATTTCAGTATAATTCATTTGCGACAAGCTTGTCAAGTTGACACCAAAAAGCATATCCACTGGCACGTCAACCAAAGACTGGCACCTTTTTTCCCACGGATAGTTAACGTCCAATGCTTTCTCATGGAAAACAGCTAAAGAATGAAGGGTCGTACCATTGCTAGCACAGTCTAACCCATATGTGGGGTATTGAGGCAGTGAAGTGCAGTTGTAGAAGATGGAGAAATCACTACGATACAAACTAAGATTAAATGGGGTTCGATCAAGGCTAACGTAATGCAAAGGAGTAGGGCATGCGTCCCAATAGGCGGCGGCATTGGCCACGAGAAGTGAATGGTTGGAGTAAAAGATATCTTTAATGATATATTCATCATTGGAAATTTTGAGAACTGGGTTTTGCTCGTTGCAGGTAATACCAAAGCTGGGGTAGCCACAGAAAGATTCCTGTTCATCAAGTATCCAAAAGGGGTAGCTTATGTTTGGGCCATTTCCACAATCATGAGGCGCGCAGTCTTGGAACTTTTGGTTAACGGATAGAGCGCGGTTGGCTAAGTTGGTGAAGATGATGAACAAAATGCATATATGGGAGGTGAAGAAGTTTTGGGTGTCCATTGTTAGAAATGGGTCTTGGGCCTAACTCAACCCAAAAGCTAGCTCAAGAGTTGAGGTTTTCCCTCACCTTATAAATGGCCAATCTATACCTGGCAATGTGGGACTTCCAACACGCCTCACGTGTGGCGGGAGGACATCCAAGCCAATACGTGCGACAATGGGTTGGCCACAGCCAATTAATTGTACCATGTTGGGGCTATCTGAGAGTTGAGGTTTTCCCTCACCTTATAAATGGCCAATCTCCTTAATACCCAGGCAATGTGGGACTTCCAACATCCATGGGGAGAAGGGAAGGAAGAAGCAGGGGAAGCCAACAAAGGTGTTAAAGTGGGAGGAAAATTTCCAAGTAGTTGGTATAATACAACATACTTTTACTTGTGTTTTGTTTTTGGTTTGTTATTGGTTTGGAGTTTGACAAAGAAGGGAAAGACAAAAGAAAAAGGTTCAAGCAACCACAAAAGATTTGTTTCTTTGGTTTATATTAAATGAGAACAATTTTAGGGTATTATTTGGCCAAGAAGTCGTATATAATCTTTTGAATATTTGGGTCAATTTCTTATTACAAGTCGGGCCAGAAGAAACCTCCATCTTAATAAGTTGTAATTTTCTATCTATGTTGACAGTTTGGGAATCCAGGTCAAAGACTCAGAATGAAAATTAGACAACAAAAAATTGGCCAAACAACTCAAGACACATCATCCCTTGTAACGATGACATCATCATGATATAATATAGTTGACATTAATGGCGTTTTCGCACTCCCGTTTTAAAGAAAATCATAAAAAAATGTATTATTCAAGAATGTGTTTTTAAAAATCCGAAATGGAGCCGTAATATCATCAAACATGTGCTCTAAAGTTGGCAAAGATGTCATCAAAAGTGGGCAAGACGTAATGGAATCCCTTAAAGTAAAAGACCCACACCTAGTACCAAACACATGAATTAGATGGGCAACTTTGAGGCATTATTAGCATGGGCCAAACAGAGTCTTAAGATTGGCAAAAAATCATTTCAATAATGGAGAATTATCTATGTGTTGACACAATATATTTTTCATGTGATTGGTTATATATTATTGAAACAAAAATAAACTAAAATATAAGGAAAAAACAATTATAAATCTAAGAAAGTTTTGTGGGGATGAGATTTGACGAGGGTTTTGGTTGGTTGAAGAGAAGGCGGCCGGGAAAAAAAGAGATCATTCATTATTATTTTTGTAAGTTCACTACATCTATGGGAGTGGTTGACCAACTTAAGAAGATGTTTTCATATGATAGTCTCAACAAAATTGTATGAAATTTGTATATCGGTCTAAATTAGGTTTTTATCTAATTTGAATTAAGTCCTTGGGTTTCTGATTTCAAGAATATGATCATTAGGTTTTGTCTAAATTTTAAATAGGCCATTCTGTCACTTTATGCCAAATTGAATGGTTTCTCATATGTCATGTGTGTCTCAATTGACACATCATCATTCATATTATCACTTAATATCAATGCCTTATCATTAATAAGAGTGAAGTCATCCATAAAAAAAAAATAATAAAAAAAGACCTAACTCTAAAAACAAGAACCATATGATTTGTGAGCCTAATCTTCTAGATTTGTAGCATTAGAGGAAAAACCGTTAACGGTAACATTGTGATGGATCATGGCGTGTCAAGTGAGACACACATGACAAATGAAAAACCATTACTTTTAACAGCAAAGTGATAGAGTGACCAATTTAAAATTTGGTCAAAACCTAATGACGAAAACCCAAGAATTAAATTCAAATCCGATAAAAACTTAAAAATTAAATATGATTAAACCTGAAACTATATGTAAAAATAAGGTTTGCAAGCATAATCAGCATCAACAAATTTTACATGCTAAAAAAAAAAAGAAATTATATTTTAAAATGCTATGCAACCTTCACCAAGCCAGTGCGGCCAATTAGGTCATGATGAACTCACTGTCTAAAATGTCTAACAAGTAATTCAAACACAGAAAACTCTAGGCCTAATTTAATAAGGTGCAGACAAATATGATATGCAGGGCAATCTATAGTAAATAACTAAATAATCAATCAAGTTTTGTTAGGGAAACATAATTCAAAAGTCCAGAATGCCCCTATATATAATTAACAATTCCGCCTATGAAATCAAAATGCTTAAAATATAGAAAACGATGAAAAATAGTGAATTCCATAATTAGTTAAAATCATTAAACGGAATAAAGAGATATTTTTCTAAAGCTCAGAAATTTCCTTGCAACTAAAACATGTCTAGATAGCATGTGTGCTTCTCACAACATGCTCTAAATGAAGACCTGGGAAACGTGCGTGCGTGTTCTGATTCAAATTTGCTACTTCTTAAAGAAAACCCTAACACTATATATAACAAATATTATTTATCTATTTATTTAGAAATGACAGAGGGGACGATAATAACGGCTATTTATACTTTAGTTGTGACCACAATAACACGACGGAGCGTTTAACTAACCACATAAAAATTGTCTTAAGACCACTCAACCACCAAGGTTCATGTAAGAAAGAATAGAAAATGTAAACTGACTTGTATGGGACATGTTTTCACACGTAATGGTTAGCTTGGACACACTCAATTAATAAACAGCGGTGGGTGTGAATAATGAATATCCCTTGGAGCGTGACTTTCTCTGTTTTGACTGTTGACAAGTTAAGTTGACAAGTTAAGAGGTATTACGTGCAGCTATGTAAGGCTGCAAGAGATTGGATGATCGTGACCAGACAGCTATATAGTATGACCCAGTCAATTGGGTGTATTTTTATGGTTGGATGATTCATATGTACGTTAAATAAGGTATTCTTTTCGTATTTTTGACTTTGTTTTTAATATATGAATACATTATGGTAAAAAAGTCTACCCAGGCCTTTTTGGAACTGATTTGAACTCTTTTCTTCCTTCATCCTGATCTAATGGTTGCCAAGTAAAGAGACAAAAACAGTCTATAATTGATAGAATAAAATTTGGGTTGGTGTTTTGCACAGCCTAAGGAGTGATGACAACATCATTGCGCTAGAGTGTTCAAATTTCTCCCAAAAACTTGCAACTTTTGGTAGTGAAATGCCTCTTTCCCCAAAAACTTTCCCCCTTTCAATTAAAAAGAAAAAAAAAACTGCAACTTGCAAGTGAATACATGAAACTCAAAGGGTAGGTAAGAGAAACAGAAGCAGCAACTCTATGGAGTTAGTGACTAGAGAAATGCCTCTTTCCAATTTTACTAACGTTACAATTTGGTGGAATTGACATGTTTCATCCACTACTGAGGTTTTTTTCTTTCTTTCTAATTAAGAGTGAGTGAAGATAGATGTAGAATGCAAAAAGAAGCATTTTTCTAGTGATTAAGTGCCTTCAATATTCAAGCATGAAACTCTAAGAACACTGTGTTTTTTTATAGGGGGTATTATCGATAAAATTGACCAGGGAAAAAAAAAAGCGCTCAAGCATTTTGATTGATTCATCAGAAATTAGGTGAAAAGGGAATAAACTGGGCAAATCGTGTCAAATTTTTCCGATGGGTGATTCAGTCTTAGATGTATTTTTGAAGTGTTGTATTGGTGTGACTAGTAGAAACACAAGGATGAAGGCCCTTTGGGGTACCAAATTGACCAACAGACCATAGCTATGGCTGCTATTGATTGTTAATTAACTGTTCCGGCTGCCAAATTAAAAGAAGTTGATTATACCACTTTTGTGGCGGTGGCCTATAGCTAAGAGAAAGAAGCATGAAAGTGAGAGAAGAGAAGAGAACAGAGCATGCTTACTGGGCTTTGGACAATAATAAGGTTGCACTTGGTCACGGCAATAGCAGACAAACGCCCCCGTGGAGTGGGAACCGCATACCCCACCTGAATCCTTACACACCCCACAGACACTCGCCAATCCATTGCTGTAATCCACCTCAAAACCTTCATCCATTGCCTTTTCAACAGCCGGGGCTCCACCCCGAGTGTCTTCAAGAAGAGCAAGAGCTCTACTCCGGAGAATCGGAACCGTGATATTGTTGTCGCACCTATTAAATTGTGGATGTAATTGGCCGCTCCATGGATGTTCGTCTACCAAGTAATAAGCATATATGTTCCCATCACTAACTCCATGGCTGCAATTAAATCTATATGGGATGTTTGGAACATCAGGGCAGCCGTAGAATATAGTTATATTTTGATCGGTTGAAGCGTAGTCAAACAAATAGTGATTCAAGATGGTATCTTGGTACTTTGGAGCACAAGGATCAACCAAGAGGTCCGACCTTGCAATGGTAAAGGTTGGAGAAGATGTGTTGATGTTTAGCACGCGGAAGTCTAGACCTTCAAATCCCATAACCGGGTATTGATCAGTTTCGTGGCACGTGAGCTCGTGCCCTGGATGACCGCAATAATCAGGTCGGGTACCTCCCCAGAAAGGGAACGAAATGTTGACGCTTCCACAGGCATATGTAGTGTTGCACACCACAAAAGGATCATCTTCGTCGCAGTAAGACGGTGGTAGTATTGATAAGAAGAAGGAGAGGAATAGGATGATGATGATGGAAGAAAGAGAGAGATGGAAATCCATTGTTTAGAAGATTAAGTGATGAGAGATGGGTTTGGAGGCAATATTGTATAATATATGTTGAATGGTGTGAGAGAACAGAGATGGGCGGGTTTTGTCATATTACCAATTTACATGTTGACCATTTATTTTAACTTTGACTGAGAAAGGTATGATTGTTAAATAAATTAATTTGTTAGAACTCTCGTATCAGAAAGAGACGACGAGACGCGTCTATTGACTTTCCAACAATTTCCTCTTGAGAAAGTTCGGTGGAAGCCAAGTTGGCGGGCGATAGACGTCTTTAGAAGATCGATGGCGAAGGTGACGTTACGAAAGCACCATACAATTTCCTTTTCTATATATAGGGCAGGGTATGGTCGGTTAGGACCGGTTAATGGGCTTATCGATCGGTAAACCAATAAGCTATCAATTAATCAAATCTTAACCGATTATCGTCCGATAAGAAGTGTTAACCAAAAATTATTGGTCATATCGGTAATCGATTAACCGGTCGGTTAAATCGGTTTGGGCTTTTGTAGGCTTTTACTAATTGTAAATTTGGCCAAAAATTAATTGTTTTAGAGGTCCAAATATATTTTGTTGGGCTAAAATCTAAAATAGCTTATTAAAAATTAGTTATTTTAGAATATATTTTTGGCTAAAATACCTAATTAAAGCTTTTTTTTTTTTTTTTTTTTTATATTGATCCACTACAATAATAAATATAAAATTCTAAAAAATTAAAAATTAAAATAGCTTATCGGTCATATTGATCCTATCGATTTTTCTATAAAAAATTTTAACCGACCGATAAACTTATTGGTATAAAATTTTTAACCGATTACCAACCAATAACTATCGGTTACGATTAATATCGATTCGGTTAAAGTTGATAATCGGTAATCGGTTAATTTGCCAACTCCTAATATATTCCAATACACAAATAAAGGACAAAAATTTCGCTGTTCAACTTTTTCTTTTCTATTGCTTTCTTTCCACATTTCAGATATCGATGGATAAGCCTGGTGGAGCAAAAGACTAAAAACCCTTTTGCAAATCATTTCTGCACAACTATTTTTATTCTCGAACAAAATTGCACCGACTAGCCTAACTAGATGAAATCAAACTATTTATAATATAAATATATATATGTAGGAACTGTGTCCAGTCTCCATCATTAGAATTGTTGAGAGTTACATCTATCTCATCGAAATCCCCTCTAATCATATATATATATAAGCCGAGTTTTGATGTAGGGAGTGCTTAGAATTGCAACACGTGTTCTCTTAACTTCATATCCCACGTCTCTCTCTCCTTTATCTCCACTTAAATGTCTTTTTTTTTTTTTTTTTTTTTACCATAACCCAATGCATGCTTCTTCTTTTTTTTTTTGGCATGCCTCCTACCCTTTTTTTTTTTTTTTTTTTGGCATAGTTTTATATTTGAATCGATTTTTTTTTTCTTTAATTAATTGTGCTAACTCTCACTCTCCTATAATCTCTCTCTCTCATAATTTATGTTTTAACCGTTTTTTTTTTTCCTCTCCCATGCATAACCCAACGCACTACGTTCCTTGCAACATTCAAAACTCTTCTTGTTCTTTTTTCTGCATGCCTCCTACCTTTTTTTGTAAGTTACAACATCCAATATCCCAGATCACTCTCTCATCGTGTTTGTCTTTTAGTGCCTTTCAACATCTAAATCTCTCCACTTCAGGTTAGTGTGTTTTTGTTTTGACTTCTATTTTGTAATTGAGTATTACAAGTATTCAATAATAGCACAACCCTTTGCAAAAAAATTGTGATTGTTTATTTACTGTATTTGCATGTTCATTTTTTTTTTTTTTTTTTTTCAGTCTGTATGTGTGTATGTTTTTTCTTTAATAAAAATTGTAATTTCAGACTTAAAATAATTTTTTAATATATTTTATTGTGCTAATGCAAGGTTATATTGTGTTTTTGTATTGTTAACGTATTGTTAATCTAGATTAACGATTTAACTGTATTTTCTTTTTGTCAATTTTGTCTTTTAGTGCCTTGCCACACCCAAAACTCATTTTACTAAGTGAACAATCTCGCTCTCTCAATTTTGTTACCATTCTTCAGGTTAGTTTGTTTTCGTTTGACTTTTAGTTTGTTATTGAGTATTATTTGTATTTAAGAATCAACCTTTATATTGTGTTTTTGTATTGTTAATCTGGATTAACGATTTACATGTGATTGCTTTTGCGTTCTTTGGAAATAATTTGCAATAGGTGTTGAGGTATTTTCATTATTTTTCTTAAGTTTTTAATTAGTTTGTTTACTTTGTTTTGTAGCATTAATTTCTTTATGTTGTGAGTATACAATTTTCTCCATACATTTTGTATGTGTTATATTGCATTATGTTGATTATACCCTTTAGTTAAAATAATATTATATATTTTAGTTAAATTAGTTTGTTATTGAGTATTATTTGTATTTAAGAATCAACATTTCTTAAGAGCCGTTGTTGTTTTTAAATACAGCAATAAAAATTTTTAAAAATCATGAATTTTATTTATAAGGTTTCTTTACTTTATTTTGTATCATTACTTTATTAAACGATTTGCAGGTTCATAATTAAAATTGCATTTTCAGAATTAAGATAATATGTTTTTAAAATATATTATTGTGCTGATGGAACATTATAATGTGTTTTTATTTGAGTTTTGTGTTTATATTGTTAAACTGGATTAACAATTTTATGAAAAAATTTACAGACCCTTTTTGTGTTCAGATATCAATATATAGATATGAAATGCATGTTTTTTTGTGTTACTATGATAAAAATAGCTCAACCCTCTTAAAACAAAAAAACCAAAAACAAAAACAAAAACAAAACAAAAAAAAAAAATGTAATTGTTTTTGTGAACTTTATAAATGAAGTGTTATATAATTATACTTTTTAGTTGAAATATTGAATTAAATGATACGATTTAGAAATTTATTTTAAAAATAAATCAATCGTTCAATTTTATTTTTTATTTAAAAAGCATAAACAAAGTAGATGTTTTGTCTCCCATTGATATATCTTAAGTTTTATTGTTAACATACAATATATCAACCTTTTTTAACAGCCAATAAACTGTTGTTGTTTTTAAAGACAACAATTAAAAAAAAATTAAAACTCTTAATTTTATTTATATAGTTTCTTTACTTTATTTTGTATTATTAATTTATTTACTTTATTTTGTATCATTTATTTTTTTTTTTTCAGTACATATTTGTGTATATTCAATTTAGAACTATGATAATAATAATTTTTTTATTTTATTTTATGATTCGGTACTAACACTATTTTGTTTTTGTTGTGTTTTTTTTTTTTTTTTTCTTCAATCAGTACTCTTTTTGTATGATTTAGATAAAAATTGCAACTTCCTAAGTAATTGTTTCTATTTTCATTATTCTTCTTACATTTTTTTTAATACATCATCTTTTTTCATTATTCTTTTTTTGTAGTGATATGTTTTGTCTCGCATAGATATATCTTAAGCTTTATTTTAAAAAGACAATATATCAACCTTTTTTAACGGCTGATAAACTGTTGTTGTTTTTATATACAACAATAAAAAATTAAAAATTAAAAATCTAAAATTTTATTTATATAGTTTCTTTACTTTGTATTGTAAAGTTAATTTATTAAAGGAATTGCATATATCTTCAATTTCTTCTTATTTATTTTTTCTTTTAGTCTGTATGTGCGTTCATTTTTTTTTTTTTTTAAATTAGTATTTTGTTTGTATGTTTTTTCTTTGATGAAATTTGCAACTTCATAAATAATAATTTGTTTCTATATATTTTTCATTCTTCTTCTGAAATTTTTATTCTTTGTTTTTGTAACATTAATTTCTTAATTTTCCTAATTTCGTTTTCCAGGTATCATTTATAAATTTTAAAACATTAGTTTGGTAGGAATTATAAAACATTACTCAAAACATGAATATACCACCAATGCACGCGACTATCATTTATAACATAAATTACAGTAACTCATTATAATATTATGTAAATTGTCTCTTAAATTAATGTCTGTAACTATTGAATACAGGTGATTGCTTTTGTGTTCTTTGGATATAATTTGCAATAGGTGTTGAGGTATTTTCATTATTTTTCTTAAGTTTTTCATTAGTTTGTTTACTTTGTTTTGTAGCATTAATTTATTTATGTTGTGAGTATACAATTTTCTCCATACATTTTGTATGTATTATATTGCATCATGTTGATTATACTCTTTAGTTAAAATAATATTATATATTTTAGTTAAATTTGACGTACTAAATGATAGGATTTATAGATTCACCATTAATTTTTTTTCCTCGCAATTATGCAATAGGAAAATAGAAACAAAATGGAAAATACTAGACTTTCACGACATCGAAGGCGGATGATTATGATTGCATAAAAATCTAGGCAAGTTAGGGATTGCAACAACGTTCAACCAACGTATTCAATTGGTCAAAGTATGACAAATAATAGAAACGAAATGGAGAATGAGAGACATTCACAACGTAAACGATGTAAAACAAATCAAGGAGTTATTAGTGTGGATAACGGAAGTAGCTCTAGCCAAGTTAGGGATGTCAACTGCATTCAACCAACATATTCAATTGGTCAAAATATGACAGAAGGTGGATCCAGCTATGTTTCAGGCACAAAAGATATTACAAGTAAATGACTTAACTAAATTTATTTGATAAAAAATATGAAAAGCTTAGAACAACGTTAAATTTAATGCAACATTTCTTTCTTTCTTTACTTCTATTTCATACAAACTTTGGAATTTTGGTGAACCATCATGCGTATGTGAATATTGTGGTACGATAGTATGGTATGAAGAAAGAACAACAAAATCTAGGAAGCCTCCTAATCCTAAATTTTCTCTATGTTGTATGGAAGGTCAAGTCAAGTTACCTTTGCTTAAGAAACCACTTATTATTCTTGAAGACTTGCTAAATCCTGCTGGTGGGCAGTATTCAAAAAACTTTAAGGCACAAATAAGAAGTTATAATTCTATGTTTGCTATGACATCAATGGGTAGGAATGTGGATAATAGTATTAACGATGGAAGATGTTATATTTTTCGCCTTAATGGTCAAAACCACCACATAATTGGATCATTACTCCTAGGTGATGGCTTGAACTCGCGTTTTGCGCAGTTATATTTTTACAACACTAAAAATGAAGTTCCAAATAGAATGAATTCCTTGAATCACTCTGACAATAACCTTGACTGATCTATTGTTGATGTCCTGGTCCAAATGCTAGATGAATCAAATGTATTGATGAAGATCTTTCATATGACTAGAGATCGTTTTAAAGAAGATAATGTCCACCACTTAAGATTACGTATTATTGGATCACGATCAACCGATGGAAGAGAGCATAATCTTCCCACATGTTCTGAAACTGCTGCAATTATCGTCGGTGACATTGGTGTTGAGAATGCACACCGTGATGTTATTGTGGATTATAAAGAAGGTGGATTACAAAGGATCAACGAGTTGCATCCATCGTATATGGCATTGCAGTGTCCTCTTCTATTTCCATATGGAAAAGATGGATTGAGGCTTGGCATTTTACATAGAAGTATTAATGGAACTAGACATAACACAAGCAGTTACGTAACAATGAGAGAGTACTATGCATACTGGTTGCAAGAACATCAAGGTGAAGGAAATACTTTGATATATGGTGGCCGCTTGTTTCAGCAGTTTGTTGTTGATGCATACACATGTATTGAAGGAATGCGACTTATGTGGGTAAGACGTAACCAAAGTGCATTGATGATTGAATTGTATGGTGGTATGAGGTATGCAGTTATGAAGGGAGATACCACCCCTGCATCTTTTGCCTTCGACTTTTACGGGAAGCCCACGATATATGATTGATGATTGAGAATTATCAAAATGCAATGGCAATTTGTAGATGTGCAGGCTATCCTGATTTATTTATTACTTTCACTTTCAATGCGAAATGGCTGGAGATTAAAAGCTTTCTATCTATGAATCATGGTCAAAAACCTGAGGATCGACCTAATATACTTGCAAGAGTCTTTAAGATCAAGCTCGATCAGCTATTATATGACTTAAAGCATGGCCTATACTTTGGGAGATTACTGGCTGCTATTCTAAACTAATCTGTTAAGTGTCAAAATATCCATATTTTAGCCTTTAAACTTATATGTGTTAATTCGTTAAGTATGTTAATTTGTGCTATTTTAGTTCTTTTATGTGTTTTCCATACTTTTGTAGGCTTTTGGAAGAAAATGAAGTAAATTTGGAAGGTTTGGGCTCAAAGAGAGAAATTGGGTAAAGTTGGAGCTCCTGATAGTGTGATCGATTGTAGGTTCCTTGCGATCGAGCGCACTACCAGAGAGGATAAGCAGCAAAGCAGCCAAGTGTGATCGAGCGCACACGG
Source organism: Corylus heterophylla (assembly GCA_016403345.1). Classification (NCBI taxonomy): domain Eukaryota; kingdom Viridiplantae; phylum Streptophyta; class Magnoliopsida; order Fagales; family Betulaceae; genus Corylus; species Corylus heterophylla. The sequence goes on along the minus strand of CM028145.1, from coordinate 7,595,270 downwards.
GTTGCAATCGATCGCACCCGTGCACAAGTGACAAATCAGCTGCAGCCAAACTCCTTTTCCTTTCATATTAGGGTTTTCCAATTCCCACTTGTAATATGAGTAAAACCATACGAATTTCCTAGGTTTACTAGTTTGTCAAGAATTTCTAAAACCTATAAATAGACCTCTTAGCTTCTAGGAATAAGTATGGAGAAAGAGGCACAAGCTCTAGAAATGAACTGAAGGCTAGATCAAAGGAGTTTGGGTTTTTCTTCGTTACCTTTTATTTTCATTATGTAGTATATATTTTAATTAGGGCTAGATTGAAGCCCTAATCATGTCTATTTATGATTGCAATATTGACGCTCTTGCTACAATTATATTTTGGTATATTTAACTTGATTAATACCTGTTATCTTGTATTCTTCATATGTGTTTGTCAGGCCAACAAATACATGTGGTATGGACTAGTTAGTTAAATCAATTTGAATGATCGAGTCCTGGGTTTAATAAAAGTAACAAAAGATATCCATACCGGATTCTTGGATTAATTAACATGGGGAACCGAGAGTAGACACCCATGCCCTAGGCCTCGTGTATTTGTCGATTTTTACAAATTTATGATTTCTTAAAGAATAACTTAGTAGACACACATGTTAAATCCTTTAAGAAAGAAAAGAATTAAACTAGACATCAATGCCTAATTCGTTGCTTAGGGAAATTAATAGCTTGAGGAGTAGACACCCATGCCCTTAGGTTGGCAAGCATTAATTATACCGGTATAATTGGCGCATTGGCATATTGTTATCTTAATTAGTCTGATTAGTGGTGGATATCAAAACCCTAATCCTTTTTAGTTTTAGTTTATCTTCTATTTTATTTCTTTAATTAAATTCAATCGTGACAATTGAATTTTATATGTTTAATTAAATGAGAAATTACTTATAAACATAATTTATCAATCCTCGTGGGAATGATCTCATATTTGCCTGCTATACTATCGTTTCATCTTGTGCACTTGCGAGTAAAATGTACCAAGTATTTGCCTATTAATTTAAGTGGGTATTTGGCACAACAAGTTTTTGGCGCCGTTGCTAGGGATTGTGTTAAATTATATCTTGAAATTTTTTTCCTTTAGTTTAATTCAGTTTCTTTTATTTATTTTTTTCTATATTATGTTTAGTTTTTAATTTTGTTTGTTTTATGTTTCTATTTATTTTTGTTTAATTTTTATGTTTTGTTTTCCGTTTCTGTTTCGTTCGCAAATCTGATTTAATTTGCGGTAGTGCGATTGAGTGCAGTCTCACTGCGATCGAGCACACTGCTGCCTGTGAAGCTTGATATGCTTATATTTTGTGACAATACGCTCGAGTGCCCATTCCAAGGAGATTGAGCGTAGCTGTGCAATCGAGCGCATAGCCAAACAGTAGTATTGAAGCTGCTGATTTCAATTTTGCTTTTATTTTTATTTTTTTGTTTTTGTTTTTTGTTTTTTGTTTTCTTTTATTTTGCCTTTTTTTTTTTTAATGTTTCTGTTTTTAAAGTCTGTTATTTTCTCTTTTATTATTATTCTTGTGGTTTTAATTTTTCTCTGTTTTCTGTTCACAACTTTGAGCTACCATGCAGCAGTACGATTGAGCGCACCTCCATCCAGCAGTACTGAAGCTGTTGTACAATCGGGCTGAAGATGTTAAACTTAGCGCTCATGGGAGGTACCCCCATAGCTTATCATATTATTTTTTATTTTATGTTTGTCTTTAGTTTTGTTTTTATTTCCTTTTTATTTGTTTTAGTGTTTTATTTTGCAGGAACAAGTGTGCTTCAATTCAACTTTGGGGGTGTGCTATGAGTCATGCTATTCCAAACAATTTTGTCCATATCCCGGGTAAATTCTTTCCATGTTATAGACACATTGGAGACAATGTGTAATTTAAGTTTGAGGGTATGGGAGACACTTTACACACACTTTATCCCAGTTTTATGTCATTTTTATTTTTTTGAAAAAAATTGAATATATAAAATATATATATATGAATATATATATATATATATATATATATATATATATATATATATGTATGTTCATGTTTGTCTTAAAAGTTTAGTTGATCTTAAAAATTGTGATTTGATTTCATTGATGAGCTTAAAATTTTGATCACATGAGCTGATAATTGAGTTTTTCAGTTTGGTTAATTGCTTAGGACAATTGAGAATTCACATTTTTGATCTGATCTTACACTAGCACATAATTTGTGAGGTATGACATGAAGTCTGATGTGTGTGTTTCTATATCTTGGGTGAAACTGGATGATTTATTAGATGGATACTTTGGCATATATATATATATATATATATATATATATATATATATATGTGATAAAAAAAAAAAAAAAAAAGATCGTTGATAAGCTTTTCACTATGTAACTGTACCTATTGCCTCAAAGCATTGAGCGTTCACGTTAAAAGGTGAAAAATTTTGATTTGGTTAATGTCATGGTTAGTTTGGTTTCGTAACCTTTTTGACTCGAGCTAGTAAGTCCTAGGGGTGTCTCTACACCTAATACCCTAAAATCATTTGGTTTGGGAGTCATTGACTTAACACTCGTTACATGGGTCAATTAGAAAGCTTAAGTGAACCAAGCATTGCACAACCCGACGAAGAAAAAAATAAAGAAAAAAACTATGCCATTATTATTCATTCTAATAAGGATTTCAGTGAACTTTGAGATATTGAGACATTACACATTGGAAATAATTGGAAGCTTCATATTTATGTACTAGTTCACTTTACACTGTTTCAAACTTGTGATACCTTAGCATGCATGTCTTTTGTAAGTATTAAATTTTAAAATTTCAATTGTTTTTGGGGGGGTTTTTAGGTTTTTTTTTCCCCCTTTTTTAAATTTTTAAGGAATTTTTGTGGGTTGATACTATTGGGAAAACCCTTTTTAAACTTTGGGTTTTTTTGGGGTTTTTTTACTTTTTTCCTTTTTGGTTTTTGAAAATTTTTTTTGATTGTGGGGTTTTAAAAATTTTTTTTAAGTTTGGGGTCCGGGCGTTTTCCCAAAAAATTTGGGACTTTTTTGGGGTTTAAATTGAAATTGGGTTTTTGGGTTTTTTGGTTTAAAAAATTTTTTTGCAAAATTTTGGTTTTTTTTTTAAAAAAAATTTCTTTCTTTTTTTAAAAACCTTTTTTTAATTCTTTTTTTTAAAAACCCCACTTTTGGGCCCTTTTTTAATTTTCCCTTAAATTTTTGTTTAAGTGAAAACCCTTTTTTGGGGCTTTTTTTCATTAGGGGTTTAATATGGGAAAAAACCCAAAAAACTTTTCTTTTCTTTAAAATTTAAAAAGGGGCCTTTAAATTTGGCCGGTTTTTTTTTTTGGGTTTTGAAGGTGGGGAAAGTTGATAAAGGTTTGTTTTTTCTTGTTTTTCCCAAGGAAAAAGGGGATAAAAAATGGTGGGGTTTTTGTTCCAAAAAAAGGGTTTTCTTTTGTTTCTCCCTTTTAGAAAACTTTTTTAAAGTTTTTTTGGGGGTGGGTTTTTTTTTTTTAAAACCTTTTTTAAACTTTTTTTTAAATTTTTGGGGCTCCCCTTGGGTTTTATGGGAATTAAGGTTTTTGGGTCCCCAAAGGAAAGGTTGTTCCCAAATTTTTTCCAAGTCAATATAAAAAATTTGAAGGGCCCCAAATTTTCCCCCACTTTGGCAGTTGTAAAAAGGGTAAAGCCATTGTTTTTTTTTTGGGGGAAAAAAGAAAATTCTTAAAATTTTCCTATTTAGGAAATTTTTTTTTTTTTCCTTTGGGTTAAATTTGAAATTTTTGGTTTTTTTTTCCCTCTTGAAAATTTTTTTTTCCAAAATTTTCCCAAAACCCCTTTTGGGGATTTCCATTAAAGGCCAATAAAGGGGGAAAAAAACCCATTTATTGAAAGGGTTTTCCCAAATTTGTTTGAATCCCTTTAATTTTAAATTTTGGGTTTTTTAAAAGTTTCTTTGGGTTTTTTTCCAAAGGTTTTCTTTTAAAAAATTTTAGGTTTTCTTAACCATTTTAAATTTTGTTTTTTTTTATGCCTTTTTATTTTATTTTTTTAGGTTTTTGGGTTTTCTTGTTAAAAATTTTTTTTAAATTTTAGTAATTTTTAAAAACTTTTTTAACCCCCAAAGGGTTTATTAATTTTTGGTTTTAAAAAAAAACTCGAAAATTTGTTCTTCCCGTTGGGCAAAATTTTTAAAATTTTTTTTTTTTTCCCCTTGAGGGTAAAATCCGCCCAAATTAAAATTTGGGTTTTTTTTAAAAAGGGCCCAAGTTCAATTTAAATTTTAAAAAAAATTTTTGGCTTTTTTTTAATTTTGGTTTTCTTTTAAAATTAAACGGGTTTTTTAAAAAAAAAAAGCCCCAAAATTTTAAAGAAGCAATTTTCTTTGAAGTTAAATTTTTTTTTTAAAAAATTTTTGGGGAAATTTTTCGGGTTTTTTTTCTTAAAAGTTTTCCCCAAAAACCAAAACTTTTTTTAAAAGAAATTTTTAATAATTTTAAATTTAGAATTTTTTTAAAAAACAAAAGGGAAATGGGGTTTTTTAAAATGCCCATCAAATTTGGGTTTCTTTTTTAAAACCAAATTCCCCAAAAATTTTTTAAACAAATTTTTATTTAAAAAATTGTTTTAAATTTTGATTTTTTTTTTTCCCAAGGATTTTTCTTAAAAATTTTTTGCCCTTTTTTAATTTAAGCCCTTTTTAAAATTTTTTTCCAATTTTTTTTTAAAAATAAAAAAGGAAAAAAATTTAAGAATTTTTAATTTTTTTTGGGGGTTTAAAAATTTTTTAAAAAAATTTAAAACAAAAATTTTTTTTGTTCCCAAAGCCTTTGAAATTTAAACAAAACCCAAAACAAAATTTAAAATTTTCCCAAAATAAAGTCACAAACCCTTTAAAAGTTTTTAAAACCAAATCCCAAAAAGGTAAGGTCCCCTTTTTCCCTTTTCCCTTTTGTTTGCCCTCCCTTTTTTTTTAGAATTTTCTAAAAAAATTTTTCCCAAAGGATTTCCCCCTTCCCTGTTTGGGCCCCACTTTTAAAAAAACGTAAAGGGCCCCGGGATAGAACCAAACCCTCCCAAACCCTTACATTTAAAAAAATAAGAAAATTTGTTTACAAATTTAATAAAAAGGGGTTTTTGTTTTTTTTAAAAAAGGACTTTTTTTCATTTTCCTTAAAAGGGTAAAATGAAAAAAAGGGACAAAATAAATTTTAAAAATTTAAATTTAAGGAGTTTAAAATCAAAAAACAACCAAAACCTGTGGGCCCAAACCCCCTTTTAAAACTTTTTTAAACCCAAAAATTTAAAATTGGCTTTAAAAAAATTTGGAAAGAAATTTGGGTTTTATCAATTTACCCGAAAGGGGGTTTTTCAAAACCCTCCCCGGCAATTTTTTTTGAATTTTATTTGATTTAATTTTTTTTCCCGGTTCACCCTTGAAAAAAGAACCCCATAAAAACATTCCCCCCTTTTGGGGGTTTGCCCCTAAGTTTGGGGAATTTTTGGGGGAAAAATGGGGGGTTTAAAACGGGAAAAGTCAAAACCTCCCGATTTTCAAAACCCTTGTTTCAAGATTTTTTTCCAACGGGAAAGACTTTTAAAAACTTGGTTGCAACCCTTTTTTCCCATTTTTTTTTTTTTAAAAAAAAAACATGGGAATTAAAAATTTAAAAATTTTTTGAATTTCATGGGAAGGTTTTTTTTAAAAGGTTTATCTTTGTTTTGTTTCTTTAAAGGGTTCCCAAAGCCCCTAAAAAAGGGGGGGAAAGGGATAAATTTTTTGGCTTTCTTCTTTTCCAAATTTTTGGGGTTTTTAAAATATTGACTATTAATAAAAGTCAAGGCCAGTCATTGCAACGTGTAGGCCATTTTCTACCTAAACCTGTCTTCAGCCATGGTCAATTATATGTTGCTATATCCAGGGTTACAAGTAGGAATGGCCTTAGAGTATACATTGCAAATGAACATTATGGTGACCATTTTCATACAAAAAATATAGTATACAAGGAGATTTTCAACAATTTACCTAGAGGTAACATTTAGTATAGATTTGAGTCTTACATTGTAACTTTATTTGAAATGCCGAGATTTTTTCCTAGAAATATAAGTAAACCTAACTAATATAAATTGTGTGCACCTAACTAATATAAATTGTGTGCAGGTACGGAATCATATCAACATGACTTATACACCTCTGAATCAAATATCAACCGAGAAAGACTCATGGAATGTGAAAGTTAGAATAATAAGGATGTGGGATGTAGTTAATATAGCAAATGGCAATGAGCTTATCAGCCTTAATATGATAATGGCTGATGAAAATGTAAGTTGGTATTCATTTTTTCTCAATTAAATCATTTTCAAATATAAAATAATAAATTCGTGAAACAAATTTTTTTTTTCTTTTTTAGGGAACACTAATACATGCATGTATTATAAAGAATTTCACTCAGCGTTTTCAACCTCTCTTCAATGAAGGACGTATTTATGCGGTCAAAAATTTCATAGTCGAGGAATATAGAGCAAAATAACGTCCAATGCAAAACCATGTCAAAATACCTTTTATGTCGACAACATCAATCTCTAAGATCCATGGAGTAGATCATTCCATACCTAAACATGGATTTGAGTTGGCTGATTATGAAACCATAACAAGTCGTTACAATGGTGTTACTTATTTCACTAGTATATCAATCCTTTATTTTCATATATTTGAAAATATATTCACAAATTATTAAAAATGATACAAAATGAAAATTCAATACTAACTTTATTTGAATCAATTTCTTTGATTTGCATATGTAATTGGCATGTTAGAATTGGAGTTATTGAGGAGCTTAATTCAAAAGGTCGTCTAACAAAAATTCGAAAAATTAAGTTGTTACTGGAAGAGTAAGACATAATTTTTATTTTCATAAGTAATACTCTGTTTCTATTTTCATTATTCTTCTAACATTTTTTAATACATACGATGAGCTATTGAACCCTAAAAACCATAACTTCATATCAAATAAAGATAGCATAAAGTAAAAATTGAGATACTAACTTATAGTTATCTACCATGTCGAAACATATGTTTGCAAACAACTTTGTGGGGATCTACCGCACTGCAAATAGATGAGGATTTGTATAATAATTATACAAGTCCCTTCATTGTAATAGTAACTTCAACTACTGTGAAAATTTTCAGAGGTAAGTATTTTACTCACTATATTTAAAAATCATATAATGTGTATTTCATTTTGCATATGTTAATGGATTTCTCTTTGGAAATTTTGTAGATGAATACAACTTATCATCAACAAGCGCAACAAGGGTGTACATCAACCTTAAAATACCTGAAGTTTTCAGAGTTCTTGACAAGTACAAATATTCACAAGTGTTTTTTTTTACAAAGAAAATGGAAACTAAACCCATATATATGTTTTATAATGAATAGGTTGAAAAATGTCACGGTAACGTAAGTTAAGGAATTGAAGAAAGAACGACCACCAATGATACCAGGCAAAGAACTAGCCTTGCATAATAGAAAGACCATTGCTGAAATAAAACAAATGGGTTCGAAATCAGAGACAAAGGTTTGAGCCCTTGATCAAGTGTAATTCTAAGATCTAAATCTTAACCTATAATATCACTAATATTGTATCATTTATTTTACTTTTAAAAAACTTAATATTGCAGGTAGTATTAATTACATGTTTATGCAAAGTCAATAGAATAGACACCAAGTTTGGATGGTACTATGTTGGGTGTCTAACATGCAAGACGAAGGTTAAGATTACAAGAGGATGTTTTTGGTGTGAACGTTGTAAAGTGAAACCTAAACATTTTGTACCAAGGTAAAAATAAAAAATAAAAAAATAATTACTATTTAATATGTATGTATATAAATCTATAGTTCCTACTACTAATCAATTTGGAAACGAAGCAGGTATAAGATACAATTAGAAGTATCCAATACAAGTTATTCAGCAACATTTGTTGTGTTTGACAAAGAGGCTGAAAAACTTATAGGCAAGACAACAAACGAACTTGCGAACATGCAAGATGAGGTAACAAAAATCTAAAAAATTCACATTACCATTGCATAAACAAAAAACAATACAACATACTCTAACCTATTATAACATTATTCTCTTTTATATTTATATAGGATTTGAATGACAATATGTTACCAAGAGAAATTGAAAAAATTGTTTCCCAAGAGCATATATTTCAATTGCAGCTTAATGATTATAATTTGATAAGAGGATCGGAGAATTATACTGTTTCAAGAATCTTTGAACCACATGTTTCAAATATCCAAAAGGTCCCATTTCATTCTATTTATTTATTTTTTTTAATTTTTTTATCTACACATTATTTTCCTGTATAAGTTATGCATCTTCTAATGATATTTAATGATTACAGGAAACTCCATTAAATCAACACATGCCTCTAATTACAACACTTGAGGGGTCTAGCTCTGAAAACGAAGATGAGCAAATCTTCACTCAAAGTTCTTCCATGTCTTTTTCCTTACCTATTGAAGATATAGAAACAATTGATGATGATGACAACGACATTCCGATCAAATTGCTTTGCAAAAGAAAGCAACATACTCAACACGAATTTGATCAACAAAAAGTTTCAAAACATTGATTGAGAAATAGTTCAAGGATTTTTTTTTAATGCATTTTTTTTTTTTTAATTAGAATTCAAACTGTTGTCAATTTATCTTTTTAAGGTTCAAAAGCATCATGCTTACAAACTAAGTAAATGGCGCGGGCTTCAAGAGATGGAATTTTGGTAAAAGTTGATGTAATTGTTCTTAATATTAATATTATTATAATTGTTCTTAAGGGTGCGTTTTTTAAAAAATAATCTGCAATTTTAAACAAAATCGCAATTTTAGGGTGTTTGGGATTGTGATTTTAAAAACGCAAATTTTAAAATCGCAAAAAAATCTGCGATTTCCATAAGCTGATTAGAGGGTGCTATTTGAAAAAGTGCGAATTTAAAACAAAATCACGATTTCTATTAAAAAGATATTTGGCACAATAGTTACCTTTTTTGAGCGGGAATGAAAAAAATACTAAGAATACCCACCTAAAATATATTAAAACCCTTCTCTTCTCTCTCTCTTTTTTTTTTTCATCCTCTCTGTCTCATTCATCTTTCTCCGCTCTATAGCAGTGTGTGTCACTGTTGTCCATCTCTCCGCCCCTTTACCAGGTAATAATCTCACCTTAATATTTTCTTTTTCTCCATATAACTCCTTTGCTTTTGTAAAACTTTCCACTATTTGGTGTTCGGTGTTATTTTATGTGGTTTGTATGATTACTGTGCCTTTTTATATATGCGTTTATGTTCTTCGACCATTTCTACAGAGTAAAGTTGTGATTTTTTTTTTTCAAAATTTTATTTAGATTACCGTGTATGCATAGTGATTTGCAATTCATCATAGTATGCAGTGATAGATCACTGTACACGCACAGTAATGTGATAGTGCGTGTACAATAACCATGTGAGGCTTTTTCTTTTTTAAAAAAAAAAAAAAAAAAAACTGCACAGTGACCAAGATGATGATTTTTCTCAGGTCACTGTGCACTGCATAGTGATATGCACAGTGATGATTTTTTTATGGCTTTATATATATATATAAAGGTACTGTACAACAACAATTTGTGATGGATTTTTATTTTTATTTTTTAATGGGTATTGCACTGTAACAGTTTGTGATATTTTTTTATATATTTTTTTTTAATGGGTAATAAACAATGATAATTTGATAAACATTATTAGTTTAATTTGATGGATTGTTCTTCTATTTTTTATTATATGTCTGTTTGGAATAAGTTTCAAGAGAAAAAAAATACAAAAACAAAAAAGCATATAGAAAGAAGTAATATAGCAATATATAATTGCCTAAGTAGAAAACTCAAAGTTAATGTCAAATTATAAGTCATACTTTTGTTTGCATATGTGTTAAAAATGGAGGCTTATAGACAATGTTAGTTATTTTACTGTTATAAAGAAATGGCATTATTGGTAATTTGGTCATGAAACTGCAATTATATGCTAATGTTATCAAAACACTCAATTGATAAAAAAAAGTACTTTTTAGTATGTTTTACCAAATACTTGTGTGATTTTAAAAAGTAACGATTTTAAAAACACAATTTTTAAAAACGCAATTTTTAAAATCGTACTTATTGAAATCGCACTCCCAAACGGGCCCTAAGTTTTCTCAGCACTATGAATCTACAAATTTTCCTACCGGTTTAAGCTTTTGGGATAACTAAATAGCCTTGCGCATGGCACGGGCTCTAAGCTAGTTTTAATTAAAGTACATGCCATTTAGCAAGGATTGGGATCCTCTCTCGTCCAAATGGACTGGAGGGGAACCGGTTCTCTTTAGCATAGGGGCAAAATTGTCCAAAATTTTTTTTTTGGAGAATTTTGTCCCTACTTTAACAAGAACCAGCTCCCATCCAATCCATTTAGATGGAGAGGATCCAAATGCATTTAGCAACTACCCAAAGTCGCCTATGCAATTAATTGATTAGTGGCATTTAATTATAATTGCTTTCAAGTTTTTTATTTTTTATTTTTTTGCTTTCAAGTTCTTGAACAGAAGTAATTAGGATCTTGACTACTATAGAACCAACAAGGTCACAGGAGTCAGACAATCAAACATATAAAATTACTTTCAACCTAGCTAGTAATCGCTTTGGTTACGTGGGTTCGAGGTTATGTGTGTCTATATATATATATATATAGACACATATATACGTAGCGTTTTTTGTTTTTAGTAGGCTGCATACGTAGCCTTGGAAAAAGTATAGAAGGGATTTGGATTAGCTGATGTAGTTTTAAGATTTTTATGAGGACAGAGAAAATAAAGTTAAATTTAGACCATTGAAAAAATTAGACCTTCTATATATGCTGTAATTTTTTTACATCAACTAAGCCCAATCCAAGCTGCTGGTTAAATACCAATGAAGGTTGACGATGATGTAGATCCACCATCTCTATTGTGTCTCTCATTGGATTTGTCAAGATTCTCCAATCGAAATCTTTTGAAGATAGATCTAATTTCTTACGCCAAACTCAGCATGACACGCACCTCCCTACCATCCGTCAATGTTTTATGTTCTGTGAGTTTTGTTTATGTTTTATTTTCTCATGTATTTTTCTGTTTCTTTGTGTTTCGTTTTTGGGTTTGTTTTCTTCTTTCTAGATTTGATTTCAGTAGCAATCTATGGGGTGAAGGTTTTGTTGTTTTCTACAGTTTTGTGTATACGAATCCTTAAAAGTAACGGTATTAAGTTTTTGGTCAATCTTTTGTTTTCTTCTGATTCTTTTATAGTAGTAAATCATTGACCAATGCAGAGGAGTTTTCAAGCATATAGAACAATTGTCAGTGTGGTAGAGGTAGTAAAGGGAATTGCGATTGGAAATACACTTGTAGCGGAGATGAGAAAGGCTGGAAATGAATGATTGAGCAGCAACTAGAGATGTGATTTGTCAGAATTTGCTGCAGATTCAAAACTGATGGGGACGGAGTGTCTTGTAATAACCCAAGAGGTTATTGTATGTGTTATAAATAGTATTTAGATTGTGGAGATTCCAAATTATATCATTGGCATTGTATTGAGAGACCATTTTGCTCATTTAATTGTTATATCAATGAAAATATATCGTTCAAAAAATACTAACAAAGGAATGAAGGGATTGGTGTTAGGTACAAGAGCCAGCCTAGCTAGAAATCTTGGAGCGAGTTTATATAAAGAATAAAGTTTTTTTTTTTTTTTTTTTTAAATGGGGGGTTGGCAAAAGAGAGTTAGAAAAGTGAAAATTTTGAAGGCAAGATGAGTGGAGCGAAGGTTTGAGATGGACAATAGTTGCCAAAGAACGATCCAATTAAGGTTCATTGAGCAAAAGAAGCAGAAGCCAATTGGGGTTTGCTTTATATTTCTCAATAGTTTTTAGGGACCAACTGATAATTTTTTCTGATTTAAATACGTTGTCTTCAGACAAAACTTGTTTATTTAACAAATACACTACTTAAAATGCATATATTATAAGTACTGTTGGCCTTTCGAGAAAGCCAAACTCACTTTTAAAAGCAACTACTTGGCTACTTGCTTACTTAATTCTTTCAATAAGTGCAGCAAAACTCAACTTCCATGACCTTAATATATAATTAATATCACACACACATATATATATATATAGACATCTTTTCGCTTACGCGATTCTGGGAAGATTGAATCCACATAGTTTTCCAGCTATGAGTAATAATGAATATAGAAAAAACAAATGCAAAAGCTTTCCATAGCAATGAACATAAAGACGAAATATATTATATATGCAGTGTTCAAAACAAAAGAACAGAGAAAACGAAATACATGATGAAGACAAAACGTCTAAGGGCTTGTAGTGCTAAGAAAAATCTACCAATATTTGAACATCCAAGGCAACTTGAAATCCCAGTTGTTAGGAGATAAAGCGGTTATGGAGTTTTTACCAGAGTACATTAATATACATAATTGAATACAACTCTAGCCTAAAAGCCTAAACTAATTAATGGGCTAAGGTCCACTTAAGTATATTAACTATTTTTATTATTATTATTATTATTATTATTATTTTTTATTTTTTATATATATATTTTCTCAATGTGGGATACAACACTCACAAGTGCATCTACAACACCAGTTCCGAATTCTTAATTCTAACTAATTGCAGAGCCTGTAATTGCTCAAACTAGACAACTTATTTTAAATGAACCGACAAGAATATATCATGTCTTCTATTTTTATAAAATAAATTTTAAAAGAATTTCTTCCACCAACCACCCCCTCAGGACTTTTGGCCGTGCACGGTGGACAAACCCTAAACTAATTTATAAGGTGGTGGGAAACCACCCTTAAAAGTTTTGAGGGACCACTATTAAATTCATTTTTCGTGAGCATCACACTTCAAAACTTTTGAAAGGCTTAATTCCCCTCCCAGTGGTCAAACCACCTACAAAGGCTTTTATGGGTAGTTAGTCGCACTCTCTCGTAAGAGTTTTGAGAGTAATGTGGCTACCCTAAAAAAATTTACAACTGATTTGCCAAACTTTAAATAAAAAAAAAAAAAAAAAAAAAAAGAAAAAAAAAAGATAGGTTTAACAGTGGTCGACAAGTACTCCTTAAGATGAAGGGCTAAAATTCTCAAAATTTTAATCGTTCATTTAAAATAAACGCTTCTTTAAAGAGGCACTCAACAACCCTAGAACTTAGATTGGAGGTGGTCAAGTCCCCTAGGCTAAAATGGAACATGATCTTCTTCAGTTCATTTGATCACAATTTGGCTAAAACGTATTGAGTATAAATAAATGATGCGGCATAATTATCACAGTTGATTAAAATAAAATTTTAGAATTTACAAAACCTACAATTTTAACAATTAGAGAAATGACAAAAATTTTCTCCAAACTAGTCTAGAGGAAATATTCTCAAACCCATTTAAAATAGTGCCAAGTGTCTATAAACATTTAAAACATTAGTTTAAGTTAGTAAACTGCTATTAATGACCTTAAGAATTTAATGCGCATTTTAAATATTTATAGACAATTGACACTATTTTAAATGGGTTAAAAATATTTTCTATACTAATTTAAAAGAAATTTATGTCCTTAGAGAAAATCCTTTCAACATAATCCAAAATCAGTGAACATTTCATATGGGCATAAATTAGAATGAACGTAGGTCCCACATGAGAACAAGGTAGGCCATGCAATCATCCCTTTGAATTCTTAACAATTCAAGTGGCCGGGTCTAACATCAGACTAGGCAGCTCATTTAATCAACTAATCATGTGATTAATTTGACTTTCTCTTCTTTTCTTTTACTGTTATCACTTTAACCCCTCCCTCCCCACAAAAAAACACACACAAAAAAAAAAAAAAGGCTGGTCAATCCGAGAGATATACGTACCTTTGCAACGTTCACCATTGATGCTGCCATCCCTGCAAAAGCACAAGAACTTGTCCTCCTTGCCTGTGTTGTTGTACCCACAATACCCACCGGAGCTCTCACAGGCACCACAATCCTTAAGCGGCTTCCAATCAAGCACAAATCCATTCTTTATAGCCCCAGCAAACCCCTCACTACTCAAATTGCGAGTATCAATCTCCGTCTTCTTCACGGCAGCCACCACCTTCTCGCAAATATTTGCCCATTCGAACCCCGCCGTCTCCTCCCCCTCGACAAAAACAAACCCTCTCCTGTCTTCATGCTTTGAGGGTTATTGAATGTCCAAAACTAATTGCTTTGATGGCAGATGAAGGAAATGAGCAGCCACAACCGAATTTGCCATCCACATGCAATGGCATGGAATATTTACCCAAGGCAATGGTGTACAACAACAAATGTCTTAAGCGTATTTATATTCATGGATGTGATTCACTAACACAGATTGCAATAGGCCAGCTACCTCCAACTCTAAAGTGGCTAATTATAAATGATTGCAAGAATATGTTGATTTTGCTGTACGAGGATGATACCAACAGTTGCAGTAGCAACACATCTCTTCTTCAGTGCTTGAGCATTCAGGATTGTCCATCCCTCAAATCCTTAACATCAAGCGGAGAATTACATGCAACACTTAAACTCCTCAGCATTATTAATTCTCAAGAGCTGGAGTCAATAGCGAAGAGTTTCCATGAAAACTCGTCTCTTGAGGAGATTGTTATTTGGGATTGTAAAAACCTTAAATCTTTACCCATGGGCATAGACACCCTCACCAATCTAATTCGAATTGAGATCCGAGAATGTTCAACCCTTGTTTCGCTCCGAGACGAAGGGTTGTTGCTCCCTGTCAACCTTGAAGATTTGTTGATTTTTGATTGTGAGAAAATGCAGGCCCTACCCAACTACATACACAACATCACCTCTCTTGAAGCATTGCAGATTTGGCAATGTCCTGGTATCCTTTCCAGAAGAAGGTTTTCCCACCAACCTAACATTTCTTCAAATTTGGGATGGCAACATCACTGAGTCCTTGCTTAACTGGGGGTTGCACAAGCTTACCTCTCTTAGACATCTTGAAATTAGAGGTGGATGTCCGCATTTAGAGTCCTTTCCAGAAATGATGCTGCCTGCATCTCTAACCAGCCTCTTCATCAGAGGCATCCCGAATTTGAAATACTTATCTTCAAAAGGCTTTCAATACGTCTCCTCTCTTAAAACATTGAGAATTGATTGGTGCGAAAACTTTAAGTCCTTTCCAGATGATGGCCTGCCACCCTCACTGTTGCATCCTTCCATCATATGCTGTGACAACTTTACGTCCTTCCCAAAGTATGGCCTGCCTCCTGCACTCCATCGACTTGATATTGCAAACTGTCCCCTGTTGAAAGAACGCTGCAAGAAAGTTCACGGACAAGAGTGGTTAAAGATAGCCCACATCCCATGCATTCAAATTGATGGTTGGTTCATCTATGACCCAGAAGAGGAGAATTAGCCCCTGGATCAAAATAGACTACATGTTTTGTTTTGGTCGGAATTGAAGCCTTACGTATAAATCCAAAGGTCAGTTTATTGCCATGTTAGCTCTTTTTATTTTATTTTATTTTATTTTATTTTTATTGGGACTGTTCTTTGATTTCTAATGCATTCGGGGTCACCATCCTCAGAATGGGAAGATCCTTTGATTGTCTTCTGACTGTTGATGTTGGAAAGACCCTCTTGTTGCTGTTCTTGTTGGTTTGGTAAAGGTTCGACTATTCTTGTTGGAGTCAATGACATAAGACGGCTTTCGACCATTGAGTTTTTCATTATTAATTGCTATGTTGCTGATCCTTACAGATTTGCGAGTCATTACAGAAAGGTATGTATCTGGATGTTTTTCTTCTTTGTATTGTTTCCTCCTCAATCAAAGAATACATTAATGGACACAATAATGGTAAACATTTTTCTAGTAAACTAAGATTGGTGAAATGGTTTTTGATGCGCTGGTTACAGCACTGCCATTGTCTGAGGGAGGTGAAGAGGCGCAACTTAAAAGGATTGCGGAACTGGATGTGTGGAGTCCCCTGGCTGACCGCACTCAAACTCAAGATTCTTTACAATTTTTTGTGTGAATTAATTTTGCAGGCTGAGAATCTGATTTTGTGCTAGTCTACTTTGTACGCTAGCTTCTGGTTTTGTTTCTGAGCTTTGGTCCTTCTCTGTGGGTGTATAATCTGGTGGATGTGGATTGTTTTTGATGGTGGTGGGGTTTTGTAGGGATGTTTTCTGATTAAATGCTGAGGGTCTTTCGCTTTGTTTCTCTCTGTTCTGAGTAGAGAAATTGAGTTGCTACTAATTTTTGGTGTAAAGTTGAAATTGTTGTTTGTTTCCTGATGTGTATAGCGTGGTTAGTTATGGTTCTAATTTGGTCAGTTTGTAATTGCTAGAGGGACCATTGTATTCTTTCTTTTGGTATAAAATTTTCATTCATGAAAAAAAAAAAAAAAAACTCTTATCTTTGTGTAATTTGGATTCATTAGTTTGCTGAATTATGCATTATTATAGGAAATCCTTTTTTGGGCTACTGATTTATGGTGCTTGATGCTTTATAGTTTTGTTAGCTCTGTGATGTAATTTGTTTTTAAGTGAAGAGCTTTAAGTTAAGTGAAGAGCTTAGCAAAACTGAGTCATAGAGTTGAAACAGGTATGCTGTTAGGAACAAATGATTGCTTTTGGAAACAGGTATGCTCACTCTCTTTCACTCATCGTAATCAAGCGTTAATGAAACAAAGTCTTCATTTCTTGAGTTTCCTGTTGAAGGGCATTTGGCAGACTGATTTTGGTGTTTTTAAGTTTTGGGATTTCATCGATTAGGCTAGCTGGTTGACTGGTTTTTGTTGATTTTGGGCATTTGGTTGACTGATTTTCTTTGGGAGCTTCACAGTACTGGAATACTACGGTAGTTTGAGCTAAAGAGGATGATGAAAAGAATGGTGGGTGTCGGAAATAATATGGTTGTGCAAAAGTCAACACTTCATTCATGAAAAGCAAAAACTTTTTT
This sequence comes from Corylus heterophylla, assembly GCA_016403345.1. Lineage (NCBI taxonomy): Eukaryota > Viridiplantae > Streptophyta > Magnoliopsida > Fagales > Betulaceae > Corylus > Corylus heterophylla. The sequence goes on along the minus strand of CM028145.1, from coordinate 7,578,210 downwards.
TTCCCAAAAGCAATCCTTTTTTTTTAAGCTGATGTGACGGTGGCTGCTATTCATCTATAGTAAACACCCAACTCATCATTATAGACCTCTTTATTCACAATCTAAATAAATTTGTTGACGTAGGTGACTTTTCACCTCATCAAGTTTTGTGTGGGCCCAGCTGTCTTTATTATTCTATTAGGTTTTGGTCTCCTTGTCCAACTTGACTAAGGAGAAAGCACCGACTACTCACAATATAAAAGTGAGACTTTTGCTATTTGCTAGGGTGTGCGAAATATTGAGAAAGAATATAGGCAGAGCCGCACACCTTCTAAAGTTGTGGTCTCGTGCGCCGCACCTCTTTTATTTCTTCTTGGTTTCATAGAATTGAAATAAGAGAGAAAGTGAAGATAAAAGAGCATCATACTGTTTTCTTCTTGGTTTTGGAGGAGCCAAAACAAGAGAGAAAAAGAGAGAGTGCTGCAGAGTGAGAGAAAAATATAGAAGAGACCAATCGTCATCGTATTCCAGCAAAAGAAGAAACGTTAGTATTTCTGTCTTTTGTTTTCTCCTTTTTTGAGAATAATCTCTATTGTGTGATAGTGAGATTTGGGTGTATTGGGGTTTTGGGTCTGAGTGATTTTTTTTCTCTACCATATTTTTGTACTCCATCTTTCATAGTGAATTTCTTCGTGATCGCCTCCGCTGGTGGACGTACCTCACATTGAGGGAACCACTTAAACCTTGGTGTTTTCTTGTGTGTGATTGTTCTCACTTTATTTAGCCATAATTGTGATCGTGTGTTTTTGCACAACATTATAATTACAGAATTCAGTGAGATCAACCTCAATAAATTAATTTTGTTACAGTGTGTAGCAGAAAAGCAGATAAAGCAAACAAACCAAGCTGCAGCTACAGCTTTGTCAAAGTTGTTTTCTCTATTGATTGCACATTTTATGTTGTAGGTTGTTCTTCCGCTGGAGAATCGACAGCCACTTCTTCAGTTTCTCACAATGATTTAGGTATTTTGTTCTTTCTAGTGCTTCTTCTACTTGTTATTTAACTTTTCAGAACCATTTTTACAGTGTCATTTTTTCTGGCCTGCGTCACTTGACAAAAACTTGGTCCCTTTGTTGAATTTCTCACCAGTGAGGCATTTGTGGAAGTAGCAAGTAAATAACCCTCTTTGGGCGTCAACAAGTTCCTTCATTAGATGGCCTACACTATAAAGTGTTGTAGTAACGCCCACAACAGCTACTATACTTTCATTTGAAAGGGTTCCATGCCATATGCCATGAAGCTACACCATCAGGCACTTGTGAAAGGCCTGCTGCAATATTTGATTAGATAATCTGGATTGGCTTTGCTTTCCCTGTTTTCTCACCAGTGACGGGATGATCAAGGGGTTCCTGATACCAAATTGCAGAAATGCTACTGCGTATGGATTTATCATTCCAACCTTGATGTGTTGACCTCATATTGATATATCATAAGATCCACTTGCACTGATTGAATATGTTAGCTTTATTTTGATTGGCTTGATTTGTTGCCCAAATTGTCATGCATAAGATGTTCTTTGTGTATTGCAGGTGACGTGTTAGAAACTGGTTTTTGTTGAAGAGTCACAAAGAAGCTCATTGACATTCTCGACTGTAGACTGTCCGAACGAGCCAATACATGAAGTCTCACAGAGAGCCTTGTTGGCTATCTCGTCTGCAACATGTTCGAATGAGCTGAACTTAACGTGTTACAGAAGGTCTCGTCTATAGTTGCATCTGCACCCTGTCCGGACGAGTTGGCTCAAGAAGCCTCACTTGCCTCATCTGTAGTAAATTCTTGGGTCTTTTATATTGAACTTCTATAAATGTCTTATGCACGAATTCCTAAGGTGAAATCAGCTGGGTCCTAAGAGAGATACAGAGATGTAGAGCTTGAGCTTTTTCTCTCTCTTAGAGTTATTTGTTGTGTCTTCATCCACAAATCCAAAACAACCGAAGCCTATCGGAGTTTCGATAAAGGAGATCACATAGAAGAAACGGACAAGTGGGTCACTTATCTAGCACACGAGATTGTCAAGTACAAAGGTTTTGTATGCTTTGACATTGTGTAAATTTTTGTTTTTTTATAGTAAAGTGATTTCTTGGGTTTGATTGTCTCGGAAAGGTTTTACTTTTAGAAAATTCTCTAAAAGGTTTTCTTTTCGTAACCAAATATCTGTCTCTTTAATTTATAGCTTTTATATATATTTAGTGAATGGGTGCATGCTTAATATTTTTAAATTTAGTATATTGTTGATAAACACTTATTTAACCTCCATTCTAGGTGTAAAATGGAGTTTATTAGGTTTTTCAAAATAGTTTACTGGATCATAGTAGATACAGAATGTATTTCTTACTCTTGTGATCTCTACGTAATGCTTGGACAAAATCATTTCTTTAATTCATGGTTATTGCATTGAGAGCTTAACAACTCGCAAATAGTGCCCATGTTGCATTTCTCATTGCTTAATACAGCTGCCAAGAGTTAAACAATTACTAATAAACAAAATTTTGAGTCCCAAAATATTATTTCAAGTCCTACGGTTAAGAATTCTCACTTTAATTACCACATGATTTTTTTAAAAAAAAATTACCTAAAAGTAAGAAGCCCCACCATCAAAGAAGTCTTAAGGTGTTTCTTTGCAAGTGTGAAAACTATTTTGAAAACAATTATCCAAAATCAGGAAAATAGCTCTCTGTTTTTGTTCTTGAAAGCAATTTTGAAACATGAAAACAAAAAACGATTTGCCAAACGAGCCCTATTTCCACCTCTACTCAATGTAGTGCACGGCCACATAGGGGAAGACTAGGATCAAACCCTAGGCTCCTACAAAAGTAGTGGCGTGGCGCATAGGACTAGCCCAATTGCACTCCTGCCCTTTTGGGTCTCTTGGTTTTAGTCTAGCCAAACTCCCTATCTCTTCTCTCAGACTGTCTTACATAAAGCCAAATTCCTTTCATAAGGAAAAATCTCGTCATTATCTTTGTAATTGACAATTCCACATTTACATAACAAGAGACTTTGCTGTTTATAATGCCTTGGGTATTCTGGTTTAATGAATTGAAAACCAAGGACCCTTCTGTTATTCAAATTCTTTCATATCCAACGGTTATGTGCAACTGAAATAACAGACTGAAGAAATATGTAATTTGAACTTTTATTTAATGAAAAGGAGGATAAATCAATCAAAAAAAGTAAACTGAACAAGACATGTACCTAAGTGAACCCATACCAGCTCTGACATGATATGTACAACTCGTATTCTCACTCAAACTAAGGATGTTTAGTAGTTGTGGCATATGATGAAAAAGGATGACGACTTTTAACTACTGCTAGTTGATGTTGTAGAAGTGCTGATCCAATTTAGAGCAGAATCAGGAGAAAGTGGCAGTGAATCCCTCTTCAACAATCCAACATCATCTGCTGCTTTGCCCATCTCCTCTGCCTCATCTTTACTGTAATCCTTATTTTGTATATCCTGCAGTACTTCCAGCACTTCCACCATCGATGGTCTCACGTCTTTAACATATTGCAGACACTGAAATGCCAACTCCGCCACTGCAGTAATCATTCTCCGCACCCGGTAGTCTGATTGAAATCCAAGAGATTTGTCTACAAGCTCATGCAATGTGTGGTTTTGAATCTTGTTGATAGCCATGGTGGACAAATTGATTTCATGTCGATGCCTTGTGATGTCAACAGCAGGCATGGATGATATAAGCTCGATCAAGACTACCCCGAAGCTAAAGACATCGCTCTTGCCATTAAGCTGGTAGCATTCGTGATACTCTGGATCGACGTAACCAGGAGTCCCTTGTGGAGCAGTTGAAACATGGGAGACGTTGGTTGGAAAAAGGCGAGACAGTCCAAAATCTGCGACTTTCACACAAAAACTGTTGTCCAGAAGAATATTGTTTGTTTTCACATCACGGTGGATGATATCAGAAGCATGGAGATATGTCAAAGCACTTGCAGTCTCTAAGGCAATCTTCATTCGAGTTGGCCATTGCAGTGCACCAGGTTTTGCTTTTTCGCCATGAAGATGATCAGCAATGGTGCCATTAGGAATGTATTCATAAACAAGCACGAGTTCGCGGCTGTGACGGGAGGTGCACCCATAAAGTTGGACGAGATTTTGGTGGCGTAAGCGAGTAAGGATCGCAATTTCATTCATGAATTGCTCAACTCTCCTGCAGTTGTTTTCATATAAGCGCTTGACTGCAACTTCACGCCCATCTCGAAGTTTGCCTGCTCAACAAGAGAAAATGACTTCATTATTTTCTATCTTTCCCACGTGCACTCTCCTTTTCCAAACTATTTAAATGCCTTCCATTATAAAATATTTTCAAACAAAAAACTATAGACATACATAATTAAATTAATTTTGAAAACTTTTTAACAAGTGGTTCACTGACATATATAGTAGAAAGTGTGGGTATCTGTGTTTGTGTGCTTGCTCTTACCATAGTATACGGTGCCAAAGCCTCCCTCTCCAAGTTCTTTGGAGGGATCAAAATTTTTTGTGGCTTCTTCAAGTTCAGTGTAGTTGAAGAGAGGAGCTCCAAAGTAGTTACTAATTCCCATTTCACGATCTGTCATAGAAGAAGGATAAGAAGAGATGCTTCGGGAAACATAGGATGAGGGACCATATTTCTTCTTGTTGCGGCGTTGATAGAAAAAGAAAATGACCAACATTATAGCCATGGTTCCAGTAGCAGCGCCAACACCTGGGTAAAAGGGATAGAGGCAACAAGTTCAAATTAATAGTCCCAATTCAGAAATGTTGTAAAACATTGCACAGAAAGGGCAAGGAAATTGATAAATTACCTATAGCAGTCTTCCGTTTCCAATTCCAATTCGTTTGGCCTATAACAATAAGCAATGAAAGAAATGAAGTGTCAGAGCACTAATATCATCAATATAAATATAACAAGCTCGTATAGATTTTACTATAGCCAAAACCTGCCCATATGCTTTTCCTAATAAACTGCTTAATTCAGAAGTTTCAAATGTAACATGTGCTAATAAACTTACAGGAAAAGAAAAGAAGCTTGATGCCAAGAAGGAAGATAAATTGTTAAGGTTATTGAATATAGTACAGTGGCAATAAGTATAAGACAGGTAGCATAGATTTTTATAATCCGAAGGAAATGCAAAACTTGATCATGAAAATTTTCATGAGATTCATTTGGGATAAATGTTATTTGGCTCATTCTTTGCAACTTTTAATTATTGGTTGTTGGTTTCGGGTGAGATCAAAATCCCAAGTCATACGAGTTTTTGTTTCAAACATTAGGTATGAAACAGAAAGAATATTGGACTAATTACATCTGTAGGTAAACAGAAACGAGCGCACAAAGAAAAAGAAGTGATTCTTGTTTAGTCGTAGACTTAATGCTGCAAATAGTCTTCCAAGGTGATAACTTTTCTTTCCGGAGAATGGACTTAATTGGCACCCATTGACTTGACTGAAAGCTGATGAGACTTAAACTAAAAATAAACTCTAGAAGACCAAGAAAAAAAAAAAAAAAAAAGAACAGAGAAAAATACAGAACACCAGAATCAATGACAAAGCGAAACCAGTCGGTCATTCAAAAATTCAGATCTCAAAGAACTAATCCAAGAAACCATTCATGTATAGTTCATTGAAACCTGTTAAGGGACAAAACGATCTAACGGTAGCCCGATTAAAAACTGCTAAGATTGAACTTTCTATCATAAAAAAGACAGAAAATTATGCCCACTATAGTTTGGCTGCAAATTATTCCTACACTGAAGAAGAAGGAAAATTTGAAGAAAATATCAAATGATGATAAGGAAATTTCCTACAGAATTACCATCATCGCAGGTTTTGTGATGAGCCCGGTCTCGGCAAAAACAAACAAATTCTCTGTTGTCGAATCCACAGCGTCCACCACTTTTCTCACAACTGCTGCAGTTAGGTGCAGTCCAATTTAACAAGAAACCCATCTTCAAAATTTCAGTATAATTCATTTGCGACAAGCTTGTCAAGTTGACACCAAAAAGCATATCCACTGGCACATCAACCAAAGACTGGCACCTTTTTTCCCACGGATAGTTAACCTCCAATGCTTTCTCATGGAAAACAGCTAAAGAATGAAGGGTCGTACCATTGCTAGCACAGTCTAACCCATATGTGGGGTATTGAGGCAGTGAAGTGCAGTTGTAGAAGATGGAGAAATTACTACGACACATACTAAGATTAAATAGGGTTCGATCAAGGCTAACGTTATGCAAAGGAGTAGGGCATGCGTCCCTATAGGCGGCGGCATTGGCCACGAGAAGTGAATGGTTGGAGTAAAAGATATCTTTAATGATATATTCATCATTGGAAATTTTGAGAACTGGGTTTTGCTCGTTGCAGGTAATACCAAAGCTGGGGTAGCCACAGAAAGATTCCTGTTCATCAAGTATCCAAAAGGGGTAGCTTATGTTTGGGCCATTTCCACAACCACGAGGCGCGCAGTCTTGGAACTTTTGGTTAACTGATAGAGCGCGGTTGGCTAAGTTGGTGAAGATGATGAACAAAATGCATACATGGGAGGTGAAGATGTTTTGGGTGTCCATGGGGAGAAGGGAAGGAAGAAGCAGAGGAAGCCAACAAAGGTGTTAAAGTGGGAGGAGAATTTCCAAGTGGTTGGTATAATACAACATACTTTTAGTTGTGTTTTGTTTTATTGGTTTAGAGTTTGACAAAGAAGGGAAAGACCAAAGAAGGTTCAAGCAACCACAAAAGATTTGTTTCTTTGGTTTATATTAAATGAGAACAATTTTAGGGTATTATTGGGCCAAGAAGTCGTATAATCTTTTGGAATAGTTGGGTCAATTTCTTACAAGTCGGGCCAGAAGAAACCTCCATCTAATTAATAAGTTGTAATTTTCTATCTATGTTGACAGTTTGGGAATCCATGGTCAAAGACTCAGAATGAAAATTAGACAACAAAAAATTGGCCAAACAACTCAAGACACATCATACCTTGTAATGATGACATCATCATGATATAATATAGTAGACATTAAGGGCGTTTTCACACTCCCGTTTTAAACAAAATCATAAAAATGTATTATTTAAGAGTGCATTTTTAAAAAATCCGAAACGGACCGTAATATCGTCAAACATGTACTCTAAAGTTGGCAAAGATGTCATCAAAAGTGGGGCAATGGATGAATAAGACGTAATGGGAATCTCTTGAAGTAAAAGACCCACACCTAGTACCAAACACATGAATTAGATGGGCAACTTTTAGGCATTATTTGCATGGGCCAAACAGAGTCTTAGGATTGGCAAAAAATCATTTCAACAGTGGATGGAGAGTAGAGAATTATCTATGTTATATATACTTATAAATCACATTTCAACTAAAATAAGCTAAAATATAAGGAAAAAAACAATTGTAAATCTAAGAAAGTTTTGAGGGGATGAGATTTGATGAGGGTTTTGGTTGGTTGAAGAGAAGGAGGCAGGAAAAACAAGAGATCATTCATCATTATGCATGTATGCCCTTATTTTTTCTAAGTTGACTATATCTGTGGGAGTGGTTGACCTAACTTAAGAAAATGTTTTCATATGATAGATTCAGCAAAATTGTATGAGAGTTGTAAATCAGTCTAAATTAGGTTTTTATCTAATTTGAATTAAGTCCTTGAGTTTCTAATTTCAAGAATATGACCATTAGGTTTTGTTCAAATTTTAAATAGGCCCTTCTGTCACTTTCTGCCAAATTGAATGGTTTCTCATATGTCATGTGTCTCAATTGACACACCATCATTCATATTATCACCCAATATTAATGCCATATCATTTAGAGTCAAGTCATCCGTAAAAAAAAAAAAAAGACATAACTCTAAAAACATGAACCATATTATCTGTGAGCCTAATCTTCTAGATTTGTAGCATTAGAGGAAAAACCGTTAACTGTAACGTTGTGATGGATCATGGCGTGTCAAGTGAGACACACATGACAAGTGGAAAAACTGTTACTTTTAATAGCAAAGTAACAGAGTGACCAATTTAAAATTTGGTCAAAACCTAATAACGAAAACCCAATAACTAAATTCAAATCCGATAAAAACTTAAGGATTATATATGATTCTTTTCCTTTCCTGAAAATAAGAAACCTGAAACTATATGTAAAAATAAGATTTGCAGGCATACTCAGCATCAACAAATTTTACATGCTAAAAAAAAAAAAAATTATATTTTAAAATACTATGCAATCTTCACCAAGCCAGTACGGCCAATTAGGTCATGATGAACTCACTGTTTAAAATGTCTAACAAGCAATTCAAACACAGAAAACTCTAGGCCTAATTTAATAAGGTGCAGACAAATATGATATGCAGGGCAATCTATAGTAAATAACTTTTTTTTTTTTTTTTTTTGACATGTCTATATAAGGGAAGAGGGAGGAGTGATTCGAACTAGTGACTTCCGCTTCATGAGGCATGGTTCACAGCCGATTGAGCTACCATTGGAGACAATCTATAGTAAATAACTAAATAATCAATCAAGTTTTGTTAGGGAAACATAATTAAAAAGTCCAGAATGCCCCTATGTATAATTAACAATTCCGCCTATGAAATCAAAATGCTTAAAAATATAGAAAACGATGAAAAATAATGCAGCCCATAATTGGTTAAAATAATTAGACGGAAGAAAGAGAGACTTTTCTAAAGCTCAGAAATTTCCTTCAATCAACTAAAACGTGTCTGGAAAGCATGCTTGCTTCTCACAGCATGCTCTGAATGAAGACCTCGAAACGTGCGTGCGTGTTCTGATACAAATTTGTAACTTCTTAAACAAAACCCTAACACTTTATATAACAAATATTATTTATTTAGAAAAGACAAAGAGGACGATAATAGCGGCTATTTATACTTAGTTGTGACCATAATAACACCGTAAACACTATAACTTGACAGAGCGTTTAACTAACCGCATAAAAATTGTCTTAAGACCACTCAACCACGGCTCATGTAAGAAAGATTAGAAAATGTAAACTGACTTGTATGGGACATGTTTTCACACATAAGGGTTAGCTTGGACACACCCAATTAATAAACAGAGGTAGGTCTGAATAATGAATATCCCTTGGAGCGTGACTTTCTCTGTTTTGACTGTTGACAAGTTAAGTTGACAAGTTAAGAGGTATTGACGTGCAGGTATGTAAGGCTGCAAGAGATTGGATGATCGAGACCAGACAGCTATATAGTATGACCCAGTCAATTGGGTGTATTTTTATGGTTGAATGATTCATATATATACGTTAATTAAGGTATTCTTTTCATATTTTTGACTTTGTTTTTAATATATGAATACATTATGGTAAAAAAGTCTACCCATGCCTTTTGGAACTGATTTGAACTCTTTTCTTCCTTCATCCTGATCTCATGGTTGCCAAGTAAACAGAGAAAAACAGTCTATAATTGATAGAATAAGATTTGGGTTGGTGTTTTGCACAGCCTAGGGAGTGATGACAACATGATTGCGCTAGAGTGTGCAAATTTCTCCCAAAAACTTGCAACTTTTGGTAGTGAAATGCCTCTTTCCCCAAAAACTTCCCCCCCTTTCAATTTTTTTTAAATAAAAAAAAACTGCAACTTGCAAGTGAACACATGAAACTCAAAGGATAGGTAAGAGAACAGAGGCAGCAACTATATGGAGTTAGTGACTAGAGAAATGCCTCTTTCCATTTTTACTAACGTTACAATTTGGCGGAATTGACATGTTTCATCTACTATTGAGGTTTCTTTCTTTCTTTCTTTCTAATTAAGAGTGAGTGAAGATAGATGTAGAATGCAAAAAAGAAGCATTTTTCTAGTGATTAAGTGCCTTCAATATTCAAGCATGAAACTCTAAGAACAGAGTGTTTTTTTATAGGGGGTATTATCGATAACATTGACCAAAAAAAAAAAAAACACCCGAGCACTTTGATTGATTCATCAGAAGTGAAAAGGGAATAAACTGGGCAAATCGTGTCAAAATTTTCCGATGGTCATTCAGTCTTAGCTGTATTTTTGAAGTGTTGGAATGGTGTGACTAGTAGAAACACAAGGATGAAGGCCCTTTGGTGTATCAAATTGAACAACAGACCATAACTATGGCTGCTATGGATTGTTAATTAACTATTCCGGCTGCTAACTTAAAAAGATGTTGATTATACCAGTTTGTGGGCTATAGCTAATTAAGAGCAAGAACAATACCCCGCAAAAAGCCTAATCAAAGAAAGTGAAAAGTGAGAAGAGAAGAGAGCATAGCATACCTTTCGTTTGAATCGGACATGTATTATTAGATTGCCGTTGGTCACGGCAATAGCAGACAAACTGCCCCGTGGAGTTAGAACCACCGCATACCCCACCTGATGCTGCACACGCCGTACAGGCAGTCCCCAATGGATTGCTGTAATATTCGACCTCAAAACCTTTTTCCATTGCTTCTTGAACTGCCCAGGCTCCACCCTGAGGGTCGGGAAGAGGAGCACTAGCACTACTCTTGAGAATCGGAACCTTGATATTGATGTGGCAATCCCTTTGAAGTTGTTCACGTAATTGGGCGCTCGGGGGGGGTTGGTCTACCAAGTAATAAGAATTATTTTTCCCATCGGCACTGGCTCCTTCGCTGCAATCAAATCTATTTGGGCCTGGTATGCTGCCTTGAAGATCAGGGCAGCCGTAGAATATAGTTATGTTTTGATTGGTTGAAGCGTAATCAAAGAAAGTGTAATTCAAGGTGGTATTTCTCAACTCTGACGTTGGAGGACAAGGATCCTCCCAGAAGTCCAACCTTGTGGTAAAGGTTCGAGAAGATGTGTTGATGTTTAGAACGACGAATTTTATTCCTTCAATTTCGACAGCCGGGTATCCAATGTAGAGGCAGCTGAGGTAGTACCCTGGATGACCTCCGCAGTATTCAGGTCGGCTACCTCCCAGAAAGGGAACGGAATGTTGACGCCACCACAGTTATATGTACGGTTGCAGACCTCAAAAGGATCATCTTCGTCGCAGTAAGACGGCGGTAGTATTGTTAAGAAGAAGGAGAGGAATAGGATGATGATGACGGAAGAAAGAGGAGATGGAAATCCATTGTTTAGAAGATCAAGTGATGAGAGATGGGTTTGGAGGCAATGTATAATATATGTTGAATGGTGTGAGAGATCAGAGATGGGCGGGTTTCGTCATATTACCAATTCACATGTTGGCCATTTATTTTAACTTTGACTGAGAAAGGTATGATTGTTAAATTAATTAATTTGTTAGAATTCTCGTCTCAGAAAGAGACGACGAGACGCGGCTATTGACTTTCCTACAATTTCCTCTTGAGAAAGTTTGGTGGAAGCCAAGTTGGCGGGCGACAGACGTCTTTAGAAGATGGCGAAGGTGAGGTTACGAAAGCACCATACAATTTCCTTTTCTATATATATATATATATTCCAATACACAAATAAAGGACAGAAATTTCGCTGTTCAACTTTTTCTTTTCTATTGCTTTCTTTCCACATTTCATATATTGACGGATAACACCATAAAAACAAATCAAAGCAAAAGACTAAAAACCCTTTTGCAAATCATTTCTGCACAACTATTTTTATTCTCCAACAAAATTGCATCGACTAGCCTAACCAGAAGAAATCAAACTATTTATAATATAAATATATATGTAGGAACTGTCTCCAGTCTCCATCATGAGAATGGTTGAGAGTTACGTCTCATCGAAATCCCTTCTAATTTCAATTAAAGTATTGACACCATTTAGCAAGGACTGGGATCTTCTTTCCTTCAAATGAAGGGGAGCCGATTCCCTTTAGCATAGGGGTAGAATTGTCCAAAAAAAATTGGACAATTTTGTCCCTACTTTAATAAGAACCGGCTCTCATTCAATCCATTTGAACAGGAAAGAATCCAAATGCATTTTGCAACTACCCAAAGTCGCTTATGCAATTAATTGATCAGTGGCATTTAATTATAATTGCTTTCAAGTTTTTTATTTTTTTGCTTTCAAGTTCTTGAACACAAGTAATTAGGATCTTGACTACTATAGAACCAACAAGGTCACAGGAGTCGGACAATCAAACATACAAAAATTACTTTCAACCTAGCTAGTAATCCCTATGGTCATGTGGGTTCGAGGTTATGTAGGTTATGTGTCTATATATATATATATATATATACGTAGCTGTTTTGTTTTTTGTAGGCTGCATACGTAGCCTTACAAAAAGTATAGAAGGGATTGGATTAGCTGATGTAGTTTTAAGATTTTTATGAGGACAGAGAAAATAAAGTTCAATTTAGAACATTGAAAAAATTAGAGAATCTATGCTGTAAATTTTTTACATCATCTAAGCCGTTCAACCCAAGCTGCTGGTTAAATACTAATGAAGGTTGACGATGATGTCGATCCACCATCTCTATTGTGTCTTTCATTGGATTTGTCAAGATTCTCAGATCGAAATCTTTAGAAGATAAATCTAATTTCTTATGCCAAACTCAATGACATGCACCTCCCTACCATCCGTCAATGTTTTATGTTTTGTGGGTTTTATTTCTGTTTTATTTTCTCATATATTTTTCTGTTTCTTTGTGTTTCGTTTTGGGTTTGTTTTCTTTTGTCTAGATTTGATTTCAATAGCAATCTACGGGGTGAAGATTTAGTCGTTTTATATAGTTTTGTTTATACAAATCCTTAAGAGTAACGGTATTAAGTTTTCGATCAGTTTTTTGTTTTCATCTGATTCTTTTCTAGTAGTAAATCATTGACCGATGCGGAGGAGCTTTCAAACATATAAAAAATTGTCACTATGGTAGTGGTAATAAAGGGAATTGCGTTTGGAAATACACTTGTAGCAGAGATGAGAAAGGCTAGAAATCAATGACCGAGCAGCAACTAGAGAAGTGATTTGCCAGAATTTACTGCAGATCTAAAACTGATAGGGATGATGATATTCAAAGATAGTGTCTTGTAATAACCCAAGAGGTTATTGTATGTGTTATAAATAGTGTTTAGATTATGAAAATTTCAAATTATATCTTTAACATTGTATTGAGAAAACATTTTGCCCATTTAATTGTAATATCAATGAAAATATATCATACAAAAAATACTAACAAAGGAATGAAGGCATTGGTCTTAGGTACAAGAGCCAGCCTAGAAATCTTAGAGCGAGTTTATATAAAGAATAAAGTGTTTTTTGGTTGGCAAGAGAGAGTAAGAAAAGTGAAAATTTTGATGGCAAGATGAGTGGAGCGAAGGTTTGAGATGGACAATAGTTGCCAAAGAACGATCCAATTAAGGTTCATTGAGCAAAAGAAGCAGAAGCCAATTGGGGTTTGCTTTATATTTCTCAATAGTTTTTAGGGACCAACTGATAATTTTTTCTGATTTAAATACGTTGTCTTCAGACAAAACTTGTTTATTTAACAAATACACTACTTAAAATGCATATATTATAAGTACTGTTGGCCTTTCGAGAAAGCCAAACTCACTTTTAAAAGCAACTACTTGGCTACTTGCTTACTTCTTTCAATAAGTGCAGAAAAACTCAACTTCCATGGCTTTAATATATAATTAATATCACATATATATACACATCTTTTCGCTTACTCTATTCTGGGAACATTGAATCCACATAGTTTTCCAGCTATGAGTAATAATGAATATAGAAAAAACAAATGCAAAAGCTTTCCATGGCAATGAAAATAAAGACGAAATATATTATATATGCAGTGTTCAAAACAAAAGAACAGAGAAAACGAAATATGATGAAGACAAAACGTCTAAGGGCTTGTTGTGCTAAGAAAAATCTACCAATATTTGAACATCCAAGGCAACTTGAAATCCCAGTTCCGGATTTTTAATTCTAAATAATTGCAGAGCCTGTAATTGCTCAAACTAGACAACTTATTTTAAATGAACCGACAAGAATATGTCATGTCTTCTATTTTTATAAAATAAATTTTAAAAGAATTTCTTCCACCAACCACCCCCTCAAGACTTTTGGCCCTGCACGGTGGACAACCCCCAAGGTGGGAAACCACCCTAAAAGTTTTGAGGGAGTGGCCAAAATTAGCTTGGGAAAGTTGACCACTATTAAATTCATTTTTGTAACCATCACACTTCAAAACTTTTGAAAGGCTTAATTTTCCTTGGAGTAGTGGTCAAACCACCTGCAAAGGCTTTTATGGTGGTTAGTTTTGAGAGTAATGTGGCCACCCTCAAAAAATATTTTACAACTGATTTGCCAAACTTACACACCAACAAAAAAAAAAAAGAAAGAAAGATAGGTTTAACAGTGGTTGACAAATATCCCTTAAGATGAAGGGCCTACAATTCTTAAAATCTTAATCGTTCATTTAAAATAAACGCTTCTTTAAAGAGGCAATCAACAACCCTAGAACTTAGATTGGAGGTGGTCAAGTCTTCTAAAGATAAAATGGAACATGATTTTATTCAATTCATTTGATCATAATTTTGCTAAAACGTATTGAGACTATCAGACTAAATAAATGATGCTGCATAATCACCACAGTTGATTAAAATAAAATTTTAGAAGTTACAAAACCTACAATTTTAACAATTAGAGAAATGACATAAATTTTTTCCAAACTAGTCTGGAGAAAATATCCTCAAACTTATTTAAAATAGTGACAAGTATTTATAAACATTTAAAACTTAGTCTAAGTTAGTAAATTGCTATTAATGACCTTAAGAATTTAATATGTGCTTTAAATATTTATAAACAATTAAATTTTAAATAGATTTAAAGATATTTTTTCCAACTGATTTGGAAGAAATTTATATCATTAGAAAAATCCATTCAACATAATCCACAATCAGTGAACACTTCATATGGGCATAAATTAGAATGCACGTAGGTCCCACATGAGAACAAGGTAGGCCATGTAATCACGCCTTTGAATTCTTAACAATTCAAGTGGCCGGGTCTAACATCAGATTAGGCAGCTCATTTAATCAACTAATCATGTCATCAATTTGACTTTCTCTTCTTTTCTTTTACTGTTATCACTTTAATTAACCCCTCCCCCACGACAAAGCAAAAAAAAAAAAAAAAAGTCTGGTCAATCCGAGAGATATACGTACCTTTGCAACGTTCACCATTGATGCTGCCATCCCTGCAAAAGCACAAGAACTTGTCCTCCACGCCTGTGTTGTTGTACCCACAATACCCACCGGAGCTCTCACAGGCACCACAATCCTTAAGCGGCTTCCAATCAAGCACAAATCCATTCTTTATAGCCCCAGCAAACCCCCCACTACTCAAATTGCGAAAATCAATCTCCGTCCTCATCACCGTGGCCACCACCTTCTCCTTGCAAATCTTTGCCCATTCGAACCCCGCCGTCTCCCCCTCGACAAAAACAAACGACGGGTAATTCTCATTATACCCCTCCAAGCACCCGATGGGAGGCACGGATGTTGGGTACGAGGAACTACAATTAAAGTAAAAACTGAGATTCAAATCCGAAGTAGAAAAATTCAATGGGAGCGTGCCTAGAGTGACGTTGTGACGCACCCTCGGACACGATTGGTTTGCGGCATCGATGTCGACGAGGGTGAGGGTGTAGTGAATATAATCTATTTCGTTTACGTAGTATGTGTCGTCGGGCAAAGCAAGTATAGGTTTCTCGTCGGCCGACGAGCACGTGAGACCAAAGCCCTTGTAGCCGCAATATGATTTATCCGAGGTGGTGTTGTCGCCATACAACCAAAAGGGGTAGAGGATCCCAACGTCGCCGCAATGGTTCAGGGCGCATAGTGGTGAAAAAGAAGTAGAATTGGTGAATATGGAGTTGAAGAAGAAGAGGGAGAGAATAAGGACGAGAGAGCTTAGAGGGTTTGGCATTGTAAACAAATGTTGGCTCTTCTCTTGAAGTGGGTAAACTCATATATATATATATATATAGAGAGAGAGAGAGAGAGAGAGAGATTAATTTAATTATAGCACATAGACTACATATATAGTCTAGGGTCTGAGTGGTTTGAGTTAAGATAACTTTATTTTTGATTAATTTATGATGTTAGAAAAACTTTCTGAACTCTTGTAAGTCTGCAACCCCGTTTTGACCAAAAAGTATTTTGCTACCACAGATGAAGGAATGAATCTTTTATGAGTAATAGAATTTTTTTTTTTTTTTTGCCTTAAATTAATTTCGAAAACATTTTAACAAGTGGTTGTTCAATGACATATATATTAAAATGTGTGGGTATATGTGTTTGTGCGCTTGCTCTTAATATAGTATACGGGCCTATCCAGCGGCAGAACTGGAACTTTTAATTTGAAAGGAACAAACTTCTAAAAAAATATATGGGGAGATAAAAATTAATTTTTAAAGACTTATTTTATATATATAGGTTTTTTTTAAAAAAAAATTAATTTTTTGGGGGATCACCTTATGGCTTCAATCTTTAAGGGACCCAAGGTGGTTCCGCTTTGGCCTACCATTGTTAAACTCTTGATGGTTTGTTTAAAATTATCGGTCAAAAAGTTTGCAACATCAATTATCTTGAAGCGAAAAAAAAGATTGCAAACAAATATTTCTTCATCCAACCATCAAAGATGGTGGCCGGACAACCCCAAATTGAAGGCTAGCTAGAGAGGCTGGTGGCCCGATCCCCCATTACAAGAAAAAAAAAAATTGAAGGCCAAAAATTAAAAAATAAATTTATTTTTTTGTCAATTTGTTCCTCCCCACAAAAATTTTGACCCTTGGTCCCCAAAATTCAAAGCTAGCTCCGTCTAGTGGACCACACCAAAACCGTAAGAAATGGTTGAGAGATGATCAAATCACTACCAAATGCTTTGGAGTTGGTCGGAACATTATCCTTCGAAACTCTTATTCTCTCATAAGTCATGAGAATATGGTTGCTTACCTCTTTAAAAGTTTTGTAGGTGATAGAACCTATATAAAAGATTTTGAAGGGTTCGACAAACCCCAAAGCCGACCACTCTTAAATCTCTTATAGGAATGGCTTATATACCTCAAGAACTTTGAAGGTTCAGGGTTGTTTGAAACACCTCTTGGAATGATTGGCTGAAGAAGCTTTTTTCTACAAATTTGTTTTAAAGAATCTTAAAATGGATTGCATAGTGGCAAGCCTTAAGAATTACAAGAAATCTTGATTTTTCATTGAATTTGTGGAACAATTAAAGCACATAGTGTTAGGCTATGTGAAGCTTGGTTTGTATCCAACATTGAAAGCGTCACAGTTTAAATGGAATTTTTTGTTAGGCTTAGGTCTTGTTTAGGTTTGCTTTTGAGGGCCTAACTAAAAGTGCTTTTAACACTTTAACAAGTCCGTTTGAAAAAAAATATACTCGTTAGGTAAAACAATTAAAATTGCTTTTAAGGGTTCAAAAAGCTTAAAAATGACCAAAACGCACTTTTGGCCAAAAGCTCTTTTTGACTTAAAAGCTTTACTTTTCAAACGCAATTACAAGCAGGCTCTTAGTACATTATAATTAGCGTAAGCCGGAGTAGTTGGAGGTCGTATTTATAGTGGCTTAAGACTTTAGGGTTTAGTATGGATGTAATTGATGCTTTTTGTATTGTTTCTCAAAAAATAATAAAACATTGCTGAAACTCTTAAGACGTAGTTCTTTAGTGCTGAACAACATAAATCGTTGCATTATGTGCTTACTTGTTTTTACTTTTTTCCTATTTTTCGCATCTTACCGATTCTCAAAGATATGATAGAATTTCTAACTCATAGTCTAGGGTCAAAATCGTTATACTTAAGATAGATTTATATTTGATTTATGATGTTAGAAAAAGTTTCTGAATTCTAATAACTCAACAACTCCATTTGGACCATGAAGGATTTTGGTGCTGTATGTAGGGAAGGAATCTTTTATGAATAGTAGACGCGGTTTGTTTTCTGATAGAAAGAATTTCAAGAATAAATCGTCAACTTCTTTATTATTATTTTGTTGTCACGACGATGGCTTCTATAGGATTAATGAGAATAATATTCTCTCAATTTTAAATAAAATAAATAATATTTATTTTATGATTAAAATTTAAAATTTGTGTGTGTATATATATATATATATATATATATATATATATTATTTAGATATTTTAAATGACGTGTTAATATTGACTTTATGTGTATCGTTAAACAAAATTTATTATATATATAGTAAATATTTAAAGTTTGTGTATCTAAGTAAAATTGATCTTAGCCTATTTTAAAAAAATTTAAATAATGTAGTATTAGATCCACCAATTTTAAATTTTGATTACAAATATTTAAAATAAAGAGGATTGTGTTCCAAATGCCTAGGCTTTAACGTAGAAAACAAGACAAAATAGAGTTTCAAAACTTTATTGTGTAGTTTATTTCTACAGAAGGTTCAGAGAAGGTTCTTCAAAGGTGCAAAGAGATCTTTGTATACTTGGAACTCATTGTGGAGTCCAGCCAAGAGAGAACGGAAATAAAATATAATTAAGGAGACGTGTGGCGTCGGCATTTCTTTGATTTTTCGTAAGCCTAAATCAATACTTTAAGAATTTCTTCTTCTTTTTCTTCGTGTTTTTCTGCCTTCTGGGGAAGGTGGAAAGGAAGTGGAATTGACCAGAATATGCAATTCAGCAAGCTAAATTTGGCACTCAATAACAATAGTAATTGCATAAATGACTATAATAAAAGTATCAATACGAATATGACCACAACTGTAATTTTGTCATAAATATTGTTGACTGTTATTAACATTGTTGAGTCAGTTGATCTATCAAGAAAACCTGCAAAGAGAAAGAAGGTCAAGTATTCGTTTTGGAGAAGGAAGGAAGTTAAAAGGAAAATTGGCGAAGAAGATTGTTTGGCTAGAATGGACGCACCTTGTGAGTGATCCCCTTCCCTCCTCTTTATGAAGTGTTTTCCTGCGCTTCGTTGATTTGTAGGGAGTTTATAAGATAGCTGATTTAATGTTGTGGCTCGCACTATGTTTGGCACACATACATTCTTTACTCCCCAAGAATAAAGGAGCGTTAGCAGTCCAGGAGTAGACACAAACTCTCTTTATTTGCATTTATGTTATGTTTGTTTTTGTTTTGGAGCTTTTGTCTCCTTGCTAGTGGTTTCTGTTTTCTCCGCATGGGATTCGACTGAGGGGCCTCTCGAGGTTCGTGTCCCTTTCCTTGCAACTGTGCTATACTGTCTTTGGTTCTGTGGGAATGCTTCGTGGAATTTTTCAACGAATTAGGAGGTTCTCTCGGGGAACTTTGCATTTGAAAACTACCAACGGTGGCGGTATTAGCAGTTTTTTTGACAAACTAGATTATTTATTTGACTAATTTTCAATTATTCTTGTTTATACGATACGTCTTTTGGATGTTTTCAAGCCTTTGTTAGGGTTGCTCACCCCTTATTTTTATGGCTTATAGTGTAATCTTTCATTTCCCTTCCCCCACTTTGAATTAAAAAAACACATTAATAGGTACGGTCCAATTTTCACGAGTGTTTCCATTTTCGATTTACTTTTCTTTTTTTTTTTCTTTGAAATGATTTTAGATTTACCTTTTGATGCTTAATTATAGGAAGATTTAATTATTTAATATACATTTTTAGGATTTAGGAAGCATGAGGCAATCTTGTTATTATATTTTGCTTGTAGGGTTTATTTACTTAGAACCTGCTTGGGATTGCGTTTAAGAAATAGAGCTTTTAAATAAAAAAAAGCTTTTGCCAAAAGTGCGTTTGGACCATTTTTAGGTTCTTTGGACCCTTAAAAAGGCTTTTAATTATTTTACTAAACGAGTACTCTTTTCTTCAAGTAGACTTTTTGAGTGTTAAAAGTGCTTTTAAGCCTATCAAACGCAATCTCAAACAGCCCTTAGAATATGTTTGGAATTATGTTTGAGAAATCGAGCTTTTAAGTCAAAAATCGCTTTTTGGTAAAAATTTCATTTTTAAGCTTTTGTCAAAAGTGTTTTTTTTGCCATTTTTAAGCTTTTTGGACTCTTAAAAACACTTTTAATTTTTGGGGAAACTTCACTAAGGACCCCCAAACTTCCACCCGTTTTGAAATATCCTCTTGAACTTCAAAATCTCTCAATTTAGTACCCTGAACTTTCAATTGCTCTCAATTTGGACCCTTCCGTTAATTTTAGCCGTTAAAAATTCAAAAAAAAACCAAAATATCCCTGATTTTTGTTTTTTTTTTTAAATAAAAAAAGTTTTAGAAGTTAGAATTTTATACAAAAGTCAGGGGTATAAACGTCATGTGACGTTTAAAATCTAACGGAGGGGTCCAAATTGAAAGCAATCAAAAGTTTAGGGGACTAAATTGAGAGATTTTGAAGTTCAGGGGAGATATTTCAAAACGAGTGGAAGTTTGGGGGTCCTTAGTGAAGTTTCCCCTTAATTTTTTTTATCAAACAAGTACTTTTTTCTTCAAACGAACTTTTTGAGTGTTGAACGCACTTTTAAACCCCTCAAATACAATCTCAAACATGCCTCTTATAAATAGATGTAATACTATACTACAATATTCAATATTCAATACGTAGTACATTACATTCTTTGTAAACAGTTGTTTCAACAGCTGAAGCTTGCATCAACGGTCTCTATGGAGGTTTTTTTTTTTTTTTTTTTGATGGGTTTGTGGAACCTGTCTGAAGTGTCTCTTGTCTTGTGTTTTAGATTGTCAAAAACGTGAAGTAAACGTTTTGAACTCTATTTCCACAATTTTGTTTCTTTGTTTCTTTCTTTTTTTTTTTTTTTTTTTTTTTTGTGAAATTATTATCTCGATTTAAATCTTAAACTCCTTGGAAGTTTCTTTCGAGGGAGACTATAAAGACTTATCAGAAAGACTGTAGACCTTTGAACTCATTATATATGTTCATCAATCTTTTGTATTGTTTCTCAAAAAATAATAAAACATTGCTGAAACTCTATAGACGTAGTTCTAACCACATAAATCGTTGTATTATGTGATTACTTGTTTTTGCTTTTTCTGTATTTTTCACATCTTACTGATTCTCAAAGATATGATAGAATTTCTAACTCATAGTCTAGGGTCTAAGTCGTTATACTTAAGATAGATTTATATTTGATTTATGATGTCAGAAAAAGTTTCTGAATTCTAATAACTCAACAACTCCATTTGGACCAAGAAGGATTTTGGTGCTGTATGTAGGGAAGGAATCTTTTATGAATAGTAGCGCGGTTTGTTTTTGGATAGAAAGAATTTCAAGAATAAATCGTCAACTTTTTTTATTATTATTTTTTTTGTCACTACGGCTTCTATAGGATTAATGAGAATAACATTCTCTCAATTTTAAATAAAATAAATAATATTTATTTTATGATTAAAATTAATATAATATTACATTATTTAAATATTTTAAATGATGTATTAATATTAACTTTATATATATCGTTAAATAAAATTTATTATATAGTAAATATTTAAAGTTTGTGCATTTAACTATGTACGTAAAATTGATCTTAGCCTATTTCTAAAAATATTTAAATAATATAGTATTAGATGTACTAATTTTAAATTTTGATTATAAATATTTAAAATAAAGAGGATTGTGTTCCTAATGCCTAGGCTTTAACGTAGAAAACAAGACAAAATAGAGTTTCATAACTTTATTGTGTAGTTTATTTCTACAGAAGGTTCAGAGAAGGTTCTTCAAAGGTGCAAAGAGATCTTTGTATACTTGGAACTCATTGTGGAGTCCAGCCAAGAGAGAATGGAAATAAAATATAAGGAGACGTGTGGCGTCGGCATTTCTTTGATTTTTCGTAAGCCTAAATCAATACTTTAAGAATTTCTTCTTCTTTTTCTTCGTGTTTTTCTGCCTTCTGGGGAAGGTGGAAAGGAAGTGGAATTGACCAGAATATGCAATTCAGCAAGCTAAATTTGGCACTCAATAACAATAATAATTGCATAAATGACTATAATAAACTTAACGTATCAATACGAATATGACCACAACTGTAATTTCGTCATAAATATTGTTGACTGTTATTAACATTGTTGAGTCAGTTGATCTATCAAGAAAACCTTCAAAGAGAAAGAAGGTCAAGTATTCGTTTTGGAGAAGGAAGGAAGTTAAAAGGAAAATTGGCGAAGAAGATTGTTTGGCTAGAATGGACGCACCTTGTGAGTGATCCCCTTCCCTCCTCTTTATGAAGTGTTTTCCTACGCTTCGTTGATTTGTAGGGAGTTTATAAGATAGCTGATTTAATGTTGTGGCTCGCACTATGTTTGGCACACATACATTCTTTACTCCCCAAGAATAAAGGAGCAATTTTAATTTAAAATCCCCAAAAAATTTGGTCAAAACCAAAATTTAACCAAAAATAACTAAATTAATGGGAAAAATAAAAATATTAGTTTCTTTTTTTTTTTTTTTGAAAATTTTTAAAAAAGGGGGTTTAATTAAGCAAAAATTTTTCTAAAAGAAATTTTTTTAAAAAACTAATTTAAAATCGCCCCTAGTAAAAAACCCCTTTAAAAAAGTTTTCAACAAAATTTTAAAAAACAAAACCCAAATTTTAAATAAAAAATTTTATAAAAAGGGGAAATTTCTTTAATTCCTTTTTTTTTTTTTTTTTTTTAAACAAATCAAAAAAAAAAATTTTATGAAAACTTGGGTTTTTAAAATTTAAACCAATACAAAAAAACTTAAAACCCTTTTAACTAAAATTTTTTGACAAAAAATATGGAAAGTAAAAAAAGTAGGGCCAAAATGTTATAAAAAAAAATTTGAAAAATAATTTCCCTTTTGGATTTTCCTTTTTTTTTAAACGGAAAATTCCCTTTAATTTCTTTCTTTAAACTCGGTTTTCCAAAAACAAAAAAACCCCAAATGGGTTTGGTTTTTTAATTTTAAAAAACTTTCCTTTTTCTTTTTTAATTGAAAAAAAAAGCTAAAACCTTTTAATTTTTAAATTTTTCCCCTTAATAACCAAAACCCCAAAAAAAAAACAGAAATTTATAGAAAAATTTGTTTTTTTACAGCCAGGGAAAAATGAAAATTATTTGGGTTCTTTTTTTTAAAAATTAATGTGGAAACCCCTTTTTAAAAATTTTTTTTAAAAAAATTAAACCCTGAAAAAAGGGGAAACGGGGTTTTAAGGGTTTTAAAATTCCAAAAAAAAATTTAAACCGGAATTAAGGGAAAAATTAGGTTTTTTCCCCCATTAAAATGAAAAGTAATTTGGGAAAAAAGGTTAAGGCCCTTTTTAAAAAGGAAACCCAAAAAATTTTTGTTTTTTTTAATATTTCTAACTTAAAAAAATTTGATTTTTTTTAAAAAATTAAAAGGGAAAAACCCAAAAAAACCATTAAAAGGGGATTTGGGTTGGGTTTTGGCAGTAAAAAAAGGGGGGGAAAATTGAAAAACCCAACCCCTTTTGGGTTTAAAACCCCCTCCCAAAAATTTTTTTTCAATTTTTAAAAAAAAACCCCAAACCCAAAGGGGAAAAGGGAAAAAACTCGGTTTGGAACAAAGGGAAATTTTGGGTTTTAAATCGGGGTGCCCCCATTTTTCCCCTCCCATTTCCCCGGGCTTTCAATTTTTGGGTTTTTTTTCCTTTTTAAATGTTTTAAATTTGGGGGAATCAAAAAGGAAATTTCATGGATTTAAATTTTAAATTAAATCCAAGGGGTTTTTGGGGGTTTTTACCAAAATTTAAAAAAACACGGCCGGGTTTTCCAATAAAAAACTGGGATCCCTTCCCCAAAATTTTTTGGTTGGGGAAAAAATTTTAAAATTTTAAAGGGTTGGGAAGGGTTCAAAAACCATTAGCAGTCCAGGAGTAGACACAAACTCTCTTTATTTGCATTTATGTTATGTTTGTTTTTGTTTTGGAGCTTTTGTCTCCTTGCTAGTGGTTTCTGTTTTCTCCGCATGGGGTTTGAGAAGGGCTGAGTGGCCTCTCGAGGTTCGTGTCCCTTTCCTTGCAACTGTGCTATGCTGTCTTTGGTTCTGTGGGGATGCTTCTCTTCGGTTGCTCTATTTCTACCTTCCTCAATGTTAGGTCTCTTTTTGTAGAATTTTTCAACGAATGTTTTAGTTGTTCCTTAGGAGGTTAATCTCGGGGAACTTTGCATTTGTAAACCACCAATGGTGGCGGTATTAGCAGTTTTTTTTAGGAACTAAATTATTTATTTGACTCATTTTCAAATAGTCTTGTTTATACGACAATGTCTTTTAGTTGTTTTCAAGCCTTCGTTAAGGTTGCTCACCTCTTATTTTTATGGCTTATAGTGTAATCTCTCATTTCCCTTTCCCCACTTTGAATTAAAAAAAGAGGAAATTTTACTAAGGACCCCCAAACTTTCACCCGTTTTGAAATATCCCCTCTGAACTTCAAAATCTCTCAATTTAGTCCCATGAACTTTCAATTGCTTTCAATTTGGACCCCTCCTTCAGATTTTAAACGTCACATGACATTTATACCCCTGACTTTTGTATAAAATTCCAACTTCTAAAACGTTTTTTTATTTTAAAAAAAATAAAAATCAGAGATATTTTGGTCTTTTTTAAAATTTTTAACAGCTAAAATTAACGGAAGGGTCCAAATTGAGAGTAATTGAAAGTTCAAGGGACTAAATTGAGAGATTTTGAAGTTCAGGAGAGGTATTTCAAAACGGGTGGAAGTTAGGGGTCCTTCGTGAAGTTTCCCCTTAAAAAAACACATTAATAGGTACGGACCAATTTTCACGAGTGTTTCCATTTTAGATTTACTTTTTTTTTTTTTTTTTTGGAAATGATTTTAGATTTACTTTTTGATGCTTATCGGAAGATTTAATACGTTTTTAGGATTTAGGAAGCATAAGGCAATGTTGTTATTATATTTTTCTTGTAGGGTTTATTTTCTTCTTTACTTAGGGTATGTTTGCAATTGTGTTTTAGAAATTGAGCTTTTAAGTCAAAAATCGTTTTTTGGTAAAAAATTCATTTTTAAGCTTTTGCCAAAAGTGCGTTTTTGCTATTTTTAGGCTTTTTGGACTCTTAAAAGCACTTTTAATTTTTTTTTTATTAAACAAGTACTTTTTTCTTCAAACGAACTTTTTGAGTGTTAAACACACTTTTAGGCTCCTCAAACGCAATCCCAAACATGCCTCTTATAAATAAATGTAATACTATACTTCAATATTCAATATTCAATACGTACTACATTACATTCTTTGTAAACAGTTGTTTCAACAACTCAACTACCCTCTGCCACGGATAAACCAACTTGTTAATTCAACTTCGGGGCATGAGTTATTGAGTTTCATTGTTGCATTCTCGAGGTACAACCAAATATCTATTCACGAGTCCGACCAAGAAAAAACGGCCTTCATGACGAACATGGATCTGTATTGTTAGCGACTCATGCCGTTCAGACTGAAAAACGCGGGGGCTAAATATTAGCGGCTGGTCAATAAGATGTTTCAGCAGCAAATTGGGCGAAATATGGAAGTATATGTAGATGACATGCTGGTCAAAAGCATACGAGCAGCTAACCACATCATAGACCTAGCTGAGACGTTTGACATGCTAAGGCACTACGGGATGAAACTCAATCCTTCCAAATGCGCATTCGGAGTAGCCTCGGGTAAATTCCTTGGGTTCATTGTCTCCTGGAGAGGAATTGAAATTAACCCCGAAAAGATCAAGGCGATCCTGGACATGCAAGCGCCTTAGAGCACAAAGCAAATTCAATAATTGACAGGGAGGATAGTAGCGCTAAATTGGTTTGCCTCTTGCTCAACAGATAAATGCCTTCCCTTTTTCAAAATTCTAAAGAAGGCCTTCTCTTGGAGTCCAGAATGTGATAAAGCTTTCCAGGAGCTGAAGGAATATTTAGTCAGCTCGCCATTATTGAGCCAACCGGTGGAAGGGGAAGCTTTATACCTGTACTTGGCGGTGTCCTCATTAGCTATAAGCTCAGCCTTAATCTGGGAAGAACAAAGAGTGCAGAAGCCCGTCTACTTTGTCAGCAAAGCCCTACACGGCGTCGAGGAATGATACCCTCGGATCGAAAAGCTAGCTTTTGCCTTGGTCACATCCGCCCGGAGATTAAGACAATATTTTCAAGTGCATACGACCAAGGTGTTAACTGTATATCCCTTGAGAAAAATCTTGCAAAAGCCAGACTTATTAGAAAGGCTGGTCAACTGGGCCATAGAACTCAAGGAATTTGACATAGAATTCCACCCAAGAACATCTTTAAAAGGGCAAGCAATAGCTAATTTTTTGGCCGAATTTTGCGATGCTCAAGAAAAAGAAGAAATACATCCGGAGGAAGCATGGGTGGCGTTTGTAGATGGATCCTCAATGCGGAAGTACAGTAAGGCCGAAGTTGTACTCAAAGGACCCGGCGGTGAAGAATGCGAAGCAGCTATACAATTGAAATTCACCACCACCAACAACGAAGCTAAGTATGAGGCCATGATTGCCGGAATGAACATGGCAAAGGAAATGGGAGTGAAAAACCTAGAAGTCTGAAGTGACTCCCAAGTGGTGGTCGGACACGTTCGGGGACAATATGAGGCCTGGGGAAACAAAATGAAGAAGTATTTGGCGAAGGTAAAGGAGATCATGAAGTTCTTCGACATAATAACTTTTATGAAGGTGCCGAGAGAAGAAAACTCATAGGCAGATGCCTTAGCTCGTATGGGCTCGGCTATCGAGGAAGAAATCACAACGGTTGATCGCCTAATTTAGGAGTTAACCGAGCCCTCAATTATCCTAGCAGATCAAGTGGTGTGCATTGAAGAGAGGGGGCAACATCCAGAATGGGGCCATGATATACTGTAATTTCTCAAGGAAGGCAAGCTATCATCCGATAACAAGTTGGCTCAAAAAATTCGCATCCAAGTGGCATACTACACATTGATCGACGGGGTCCTATACCGAAGGGGTTACACCCTCCCTCTGCTCAAGTTCCTATCAAAGAATGAGGCTGCATTTGTACTCAGAGAAATTCATGAAGGAGTATGTGGCAGCCATTTTGGAGGAAGAATGCTAGCTCACAAAGCTGTCTGAGTGAGGTATTATTGGCCAGGAATGAACCAAAGTTCCCAAGAAATGATCAAACACTGCGACAAATGTCAGTAGTTTAACAGAATATTGGCCAATCCGCCCGAAGAATTAAGCCTGGTTTTGTCTTTGTGACCCTTCGCGCAATGGGGGGTCGACTTAGGATACCCGCTTCCAATAGGAAAGGGAGGATGTCAGTTCGTCGTGGTCGCCATTGACTACTTTACTAAATGGGCAGAAGCCGAGGCATTAGCCACCATAACCACTGGAAACATAAGGAATTTCCTTTGGAAAGCAGTTGTTTGTCGATACGGTATCCCGCACGCTTTTGTGACCGACAATGGCAAACAATTCGATTGTGAACCTTTCCGAAATCGGTGTTCCGAGCTTCATATAAGAAATTACTTCTCATCTCCCGGACACCCTCAGGCAAACGGTCAGGTAGAGGCGACAAACAAAACTCTGATGAAAACTCTTAAGAAGAAGCTTGAGGACAAGAAAGGAGCATGGGTAGAAATCCTTCCAGAAGTGCTATGGTTGTACTGAATAACCACCTGAACGCTGACAGGAGAAACCCCTTTCTCTCTGGCATTCGGATCCAAGGCAGTCATCCGGTAGAAATCAGTTCGATTAGCTTCCGAGTGAAGCACTACAACCCCGAGATGAACGAAGAGGGAATGATGTTAAGCTTGGATTTGCTCCAAGAAAAGAGGGACAATGCTCAACGACGATGGCCGCTTATCAACAAAGAACGGCCAGATATTTCAATAAAAAAGTTAAGACGAAACAATTCAAGACTAGGGACTGGGTCCTACAGAAGGTTAGCATAGCCACCGGGACCCAACGGTAGGAAAACTCGGACCCACATGGGAAGGACCGTACAAAGTCATTAGAAGTCACCGGCAAGGAGCCAATTACCTACAGGATGCGGAAGGAAAGCCACTACCGAGACCTTGGAATGCCGATCATCTGAAAAAATACTATCAGTAATTTTTCCTTTTTATTTTATTTATTGTAATTCTTGACTATTTCAATATAAAATCTATTCACGACAACTTACTTGAGCGTCGGAGAACCCTTGGTCCAAAAGACCATAGGGCCCGGTGACAAATTCCCTATCTTGCAGTAGTCTCGGAAACAAAGGAGTAAACCCTTAGCAAAAAAAATTCTTTGTCTCGGAAACAAGGGAGTAAACTCATAGCAAAAAAACTCCCTCGTCTCGGAAACAAGGGAGTAAGCCCTTAGCAAAAAAAATCCCTCGTCTTGGAGACAAGGGAGTAAACCCTTAGCGAAAAAAAACAAAAAAATCCCTCATC
Source organism: Corylus heterophylla (assembly GCA_016403345.1). Taxonomy (NCBI): domain Eukaryota; kingdom Viridiplantae; phylum Streptophyta; class Magnoliopsida; order Fagales; family Betulaceae; genus Corylus; species Corylus heterophylla. The sequence continues at coordinate 7,549,852 of CM028145.1, read as the reverse complement.
TCAAAAACAAGGCAGTAAACCCTTAGCAGAAAAAATCTCTCGTCTAGGAAACAAGGGAGTAAACCCTTAGCAAAAAAATCCCTCGTCTCGAAAACAAAGGAGTAAACCCTTAGCAAAAAAATCCCTCGTCTCAGCAAAAAAAATCCCTTTTCCTCGAAAGAGAAGGAGTAAGCGAAACTCCTCAAACACCTGGACACAACTAGGCAATCCAAGCCAAACGAACAAAACACCAAGAAAAGGATTCATCAAACAACTCCAGCAAAGATCGAGATGGAAAAGCAGCATGTAGCACATCAACAGAATCCAAGATAAACATTTCATTAAAGACTTTTTCATTGCAAAAGATTCAATTACAATAGTCATAAAAGATCGAGTCAAAGCCATTACACGAAAAATCAAGCTACAACAGACTTAGCCAAAGACATTCGACTGCTATCACCGCATACAAACCCAACTACATCAAAAGCATCACATCCGAACTTGACCTGGTACTCTACATCCAGAAGGACGTTGTACAACGAATCGCATTTGGGTCAACACCCCGGAATATGAATAAGAAATTTAAGGCCTTTGACAGGCCATTGCCGTTTAATCGAAGGCTACTCTTGGTGACCTTCACTTGATGGACCATTTTTCTCAAGAGCCCTGGCCTTCCAGAACCGGTATTTTCTACGAAGTCTCCGGCACTTCTCCTCCTCCTGTAGAAACAACCGAGTGGCAGAATAAAAATTGGAGGCTTTCTTCTGTCTGTTCTCATGAATACTAACGAGATAAGCCTCGAGATCGGTGATCCGCCGGTCTCATAACTCTAGTTGCTGATCTTTCTAGGCTATCTGATAGTCCTTCACTTCAACATCGGTCATCAACTTCGCCAGCTGGTTGGAGCGGTCCGCCAAGTACTGTTCTCGTGCCGCCAACAACAAGTATAGTTTGGCAATTTTTGCCTCAGAACTGCGAGGAACACGAGAATGAAGTCCCTCAGCTGGTGGACAGGACGAGAAAGCGACATCCCCAAGAGGAGCATAGGCAACAGAAGCAGCTGATGACTCTGTCTCTGCCAAACTCCCAGATTAAGAAATAGAAGCCATGAAGAAATAAATTTATGGTGCTCTTCTTGAGAGAAAAGTTGAAGTCAGTTAAGTGGAAATACCTTACACCCAAAAGGGATATTTATAGCGCAAAGCCTTTGGATGATAACAAGTGACCTTAAATGCGAGAAGACGTCCCACGCAAATCCACCTAGGAAATCCAAACTACACAGCCTGAAATCTGAACGACAATGCTACACGTGTCCCGCCATGGAAGGCTGTGCAAGATAATGATGACCTCCAAAATTTGAAACGATAGATACCAAAAGGTCCCTGAAGAATTTAATGACCGAGGTTTAAAATTACATTTTAATCCTCGGCCATGGGGGGTAAAACACCCAACCACAGAATATAGCAATAAAGATACTCAAATCATTCAAAAATTATCCGGAAATATCAAAAATTCAGAAATATCAAAAAAAGGCATTCAAAGTATCAAAAGACATTTAGAAGGTATCCAGAAACACCAAAGTTCAAAGTTCAAAAGCAGTTCAAATATATACAATGGAAGCAAAAATAAGAAGAAATTTAAGTATGAGGAGCCGCTCCCATATCATCAGCATCAACATCTATAACGATCTCGGGACCGAAAGGCTTGGGGGGTAAGTTAACTGCCTGCCAGAACCCATGCACGTTGATTTTTGGTTCATCAGGAACCAATTCTCTACCCGCATCAACCATCTTTTTAATAGCAGCAGCAAGTACCTCCAAGAAATTTGATTTCACTGTGGTAGGGTCAATGTCAAACTGATCCCTACGGATGGTTAAATACCGATGATTCTCGAAGCCCCAATGAAATCTGCATGCCCACAGCAAATTCCGAAGCCAAGGAACAAACGACAGCTCCGCAAGATATCAGATCGTTTTAGCTTTCTAGTAAAGGTACCCTTGGCAAAATTGATTACACCAGGCCTGGGAGGTTTCCAAATCACCTACAAGCTTCTCGCAAATGTCTTCCGACTAGGATAACTAACCCTCAAGCGTCTCAGAAAGTTTCTGAAAACCCTCTTCGGAAACCCAAACTTGATGAAGCTCCTCCGCAATTTTTTCATTCTTCACAGACGATTGAGCAACCGTGAGCTTCGCCCCCATCACACGTTCTGCTAACTCTTAGTTTTTCCGATCAGCAATATCTTGGCGCGTCTAGAGTTGAGCATTGGTCGATTTCGATTCATTGAGCCTCAATTTGTTCTCAAAAAGCTCGTTCTTCCTTTTAGCCAACAGACGATGAAGATTCCCCACTTCAGAGTTAGGATCCTGAGAACTAGAGGCCTCTGGTCGGTTGCTCATTTTCTGGACCAAGTCCCGAAGAGTGGCCCTCTCATCAGCATACTCCCACTAGCATTTTTGGAATTCTTTGTACCAAACCGCAATGAGGGGAGCACTACACAAGAAAAAAAAATTTACGTCAGAAACAACGAAGATATTCAGGAAAATGAAGTGTAAATAACTCACTGAGTAATTACAATGGATCAACTTGTCCACAAACATCTCTAGAGTAAGCCAACCCTCTTGTCGGGTATAATTCGATGGAAGCAACCTGGTGACAGTCGACAAAGGGTTCCCACCCAAACCCGAGGCCAATGACGGATTATTGGCGAACTCTTTCCAAAATGCCCCCTAAGCGGCTGCCCTCGATACACGAGAGCCTAGTTGGACTGCTCAGTCGGCGGGGTCCATAGGTCTATCCTCAGGAGAAGACGGAGTGCAGGTCTCACGCTGAGTGGCCACTAGCTCTCTAGGCTCCCGAGGCCGCGCATCCAAAGGAACTACGTGGAGAGGAACAGCCTCCGCTAAAAAACAAATTGGCTCTGAAGCCTCATCTGAGTTGCGAGGAGGACCGAAAGTTATCGGAACAGAATCTGATCAAATGGAAGATAACATGTCCAGAAGTTCTCTAGACTTGCCCACACGCCCTTTCTTCAAATGCGGCTCTAGGGGTGCCTTGCCCTTGTCCGTTTTTGTCTTGGACACCGACATGCTAGTCTCGGCAATCGGAACTGGCAAAACCAAACCCTGAACTCGGGGGCGTGAAGACTTGGGAGGCAAGTTTGAATCTCTTGGAGCAGGAACTGTAACAGCAATCAGCTTGCCCGAAGAAGAAACATTCTTATGTGCTCGACTCTTTTTGCTTTGAGGCCGAGCAGGCGACTTCAGAACCGCTTTGTCTCCAGACGGATTTGACCTTTTGGGATTCCCTTGACGATCCCAAACAACCTTCTCATCCAGAATCTAGTACCCCAGATGTTCGTGTAAAGAGGAGTCAGTAACGATGTTTACAAAAAGCATTCGGTCCACGTTTTCATGAAGTTAAGAGTACTCCTAGATGTAATCGACCTCACCTTGCTGCTCCGAATCCAACTCAGGGCACAGAATGCTGCAGAGGTAGAGCCTCGGACGTTGACGCTTCCCAAGCTCCAGATACGTAGAAGAACTGCTCTACCCAATGCTTATTATTGGAGTATGTTCTCCCAAGCTTGATAAATTGGTTCTTCCCGTGAACCATGAAGGTTACTGTTTCAGAAGTAGGATAAAAATGGGGATCATATATGTTCAGAAACTCCGGGATCGACAGAGTCTTCCCAGGGAATACGGAAGGCCACAACAGAAGTGTAGGTAGAAAATAACGCCAACCTTTTGGCATTAGTTGTACAGGAGCTACTCCTAAAAGATAACATCTCCCTCACTAGAGGAGAAAAGGGCAGATGAACCCCTGCCATAAACATATGTCCGTGAACACATGTCTCCAAGACCGCCGACCATTCTAGTAGAGCCATCTGAAAAATGCAGAGAAATCGACGAAGGAATGTCGTAATTATGGCGGAGCACCGTCTCATTCTCCACCGAAAAGTAGGATCTTTGCCAACGAGGGAAATCCAGTTGTAAGGATGAAGAAGACGCTTTGCCAACTGGACGCACTCTAGCAGAAAAACCGTCAAATCGGTGAAGCAAAGGAATCTCCGACGACTGCTCCTCAGCAGTTTCGCTAGCGTTTGTTGGAAGCTTTTGGGAAGACATGGTCATAAGAGAAATCAGAACGCACTGAACTCTAGTGAGATGAATGTGGATTTGTAAGATTTAAGCAATAGGAGTCTACAGGAAATCTTTATAAAAGAGGAAACCTAGGGCAAAGCGCTAAGCATTTATTGTAGAAACATCATGAGCCTCAAGTCACACTTGAACCAAAGAGACTTAAGCCGTCTTTCCTTTCTGGAAACGCCACACCAATATCACTCACTAAGCGACATCTATTTTATTGATTCTTGCTTCCATCCGCAAACCACGCCTAGAGGGACACGTGGGCAAGACAACTATGCATTTACATGGATAAAGACAAAAAATTTGAAGATACGAAAAAGTGCAACAGATTGCTGAATATCTGGGGCGCATAAATGTGAGGCTCCATAAATGGTTAAAACGCCAAGAACAATGGCTAAAAGGAGTTGAGCAGAGTACGGCACTTGAACAGACAATCCCGAGGAAGGAACGCTATAAGAAGATCGAAATTTTGAATTCTCTCCTCCCAAAGTCTCGCCAGAAGGAATTTGGGGGTAACTGTGACACATACACCCATCACTTGAGCTCATGGGTTAGAAGCCCAACATTCCAAAAACAACCCGATACATCCGAATGGGCCCTATGAAAGCAACCCATCATGAAACAAGAAATGCGACGTTGTTTGTTACACTCTTGGTCGACCGAGGATCAATCCCTCTGCCACAACGAATCTTCCCCACCTAACATCTAGGTGCATCTATTACAGTTAGGATACAACTCGGTTGTATGGACAACTCACACATGGCAGAATCATTGGAATGGTTACGATCTGCTTATAAAGGACCTCTAACAATTACACGCCATCCTTGGAATCCGATCAATGTAGGTAACGAACTCTTACCGATCATAATGACGGGAGACACGAATATTAACTCTACCGGCCGTTATGCCCAAACCCGGATCCTCCGCCCGGTCATCATAGCCACCTCCGCATAATCAACTATAAAGACCTCACTTCAGAGGTACGCAAAAAGGACTCTAAGCTCTATATTGAATCCACAATAACACTAACTTAACTATCGGAGGAGGAACCGCCTACCACCCCCGGTGCGTCCTTTTAATGTGTGCTCTAGTTTTGTAAGTTTGACAAGTAGCACAAGAGAAGAAAGGATTGGCTTGGATTCCCCTTGGGCTCACCATAACAGAAACTGTCCCAACAAAAGGCAAATACTATTTTCTTCTAATCTTAATTATAGCTATGAGTAATGCTATACGCAATATTTTTATTTTCCTTTTATCCTCAAAAGTTAATGTGGTTTTTAAAATCATCATTGAATTAAAATTCAATAGTGATCAATTCCAAATCTAATTGTGATTTTAAAAGTCAAATCCACTATCCAATAATGATTTTAAAAGCCATATAAACTTTTAGTAGATAAAAAAGAGATAAAATTTTTGTGTATAACGTTATTTTGTGCACTAAGATGATCTAAAATGGAAAAAGGAAAATTACTGTAACAAAAGGGGTTTTTAGTTGCTTTTATAATTACTTTCCGTCCTCAAGAGGTAGCCCAGTCAGCTGGGACCATGCCTAATGAAGCGGAGGTCATTAGTTCGAATCCTCCTCCCTCTTCTTGTGCGGATATGTCAAAAAATATAAAAAAAAATTACTTTCCCTATTATGATTATGTTTATTTTCTTTACTATGATTAAATTTATTTTAATTATTTTTCTTTCCTATTAGGATTGAGTTTATTTATCTTCTATAAATAGGCCAATTTATAATGTAAAACTTAATTATTGAATTATTATCAAATTAGAGAATTTTTCTCAAATACTCTTACAAAGTTTTATATATCTTAAGCTTGGGGGCTTGTTTTATCTTTTGGTAAAAACATGCAGACGATTGTGGTTACTTAGCCTTCCGCTACGTCAATTGGTATCAGAGCAGACTTTATACTGATCCTGGCCAATCAACACAACCGTGATGATCCCCTTAACCCGTTTTACTTACCCTCCACTTTCACCCATTTTTTCTTGGTAAGATTCTTCACCCATTTTCAGTTTCTTTCTCTTTCTGCAAATTCTTCATAACCATTTCTAGCAAAACAACAAGAAGTCAAATTCTACAGTAAAACAAATTTCTTAATACTAAGCATTTCGTCGCCCAGAGGGAGATAGGTCTTTTAGCAAGATAAAAATTTCTCCCCTTCTTTAAATTTCGTTTTAGATTTATTTTCTACGTGTTTTCTCTTTCTGCCATGTCCGATTAAGAGGAATGTGTGGGTTTGGATTTCAGTTCTAGTTGTTTTATTTTCTGTTGAGATTTTGTGTTGGGTTGATCTTTGTGATTTTGGTTGTGATGGGCGATTAAGAGGAATTTTTGGATGAGGCGATTTTGGGTGTTTGGTTGAGGGTGATTCTCTTTGAAGTGATTTTAGTTTTGGAAGTATAATTTTTGAATGGGTGTATGGCGGAACAGGTCTTTGGGTTGCAAATTTTTGGGTGATGATTTTGGGTGGCAATCCGGTTATTATTCCATTCCATATGGCCATTTTAAGTTAGCTTTGGCCGAATTTTGGTGGTGACTCTTGTTTAGATTGATTTCGCTTTTGAGGGACAAATTGTGGATGTAGGGTCTTAATATTAAGAAATTTGTTTGATTAATTTGGGTTGATTCGTTGCTGTTTTGCGGTAAATGGTTATGAAGAACTTGCAGAAACAGAGTGTGGAAGTGGGTGGAGAAGGAAGAACAAGCAAAAAAACGGCGTTTAGAAAACTTCCGTTAATTCGTAATTCTCTTTAAAAGCTACGTCGTTTAAGTTGAAAATAAAGAAGTTTTAATCTGGACCGTAAATCAAAATAACAGCATATGGTGCGATTATTTTTCTACGGCATGGAAGCAGATCAATTCCAACAGCCATAAAACTCAAAATCTTTACAAAAAAAAAATTAAAAAAAAAACTTTAAAAGGAAATATAGGATCCTATTCCATGTGACTCCTAATATTAATACTGGAGGGTAAAATTGTAATTTTACTTTTACCCAGAGTGAGATTCGGAACCTAATATTAATTAACAGATCTCAACTTTAATTCATTTATATTAAATGCATTTCCCTTTATTACTTGGAAGGAAAAAAAGTGTCTGAAACAGTTAATGTCTTCTCTATAACTATTTATAGCTATCCTTAAATGCACTAACAAATTAACAATAGCTGTGGCCCAGATTGGTCTCTATCACCATTTAATTAAACCTGCAGCTGCAGACCAAGTGTTTGTATATAAACCAGCACCAAAGTTTAAAAGAGAGACTGAAACACAGAGATGGCAACTCCTACAAGGCGTTGCTTGATCTTGACAGCTCTAACCAGCATTCAAATCCTACTCTCGTGGGGTGGCATTCATCAGGCATCTGCATGGGAATGCCAGCCTATCGACGGTACATATATTTTGATTGGATGCTCCGCTAGCCTTGAGAAGGACAAGCCACAGGCTGCACCAACCCCTTTGTGTTGCAAGGCGATCAGGTTCGCCGGCATGCATTGCGTCTGCAAGGCCATCAGAAAGGAAATAGAAGAACTTTATAGCATGGAGAAGCTGGTTTACGTTGCTGCCTATTGCGGCGATCCACTAGAGCCTGGAACACAGTGTGGAAGTAAGATCATCTCTTTCTCTTCTAAAGAAGATCTTTTCTTGAACCTATAACAATTCAAGTTTGTGTGAAAAATAAACTTGTCTTTCTAATATATATATATTTCATTAGATTTGTGAATTTTAATATTTACCATAAAATAAATTATCTTCATTTCATTAAAAATTGAGATATTTCCCAATCATGAAGATTAAAAAAGGTGGGTGTTCTGTCCGTTTGTCTTGTGTCTGCTCTTTGTTAGTTGGTCTGTCTTCTGGATTTGTAAGTGATCTTGGCTGCTGCTTCCATGAGTAACCAGTCAGCTGGTTCTTTGTATTTTCTTCCCATATCTATTAATATCCGACTAATTCACCTGAAATAAAAAAGAAAAGAAGAAGAGAAAACACTAGAGATACTTTCATTTTAATCTCGCCTCCTATATTTCATGACGTGACAGTACTGCATTAACCCCACAAAAATTTACTGTTGTGGTAGTATATATGGCGTGACATTGTCATGTTAGCAAAAAAAAAAAAAAATTTATTAAGCCTCTTCCACCGATGGCCGACCACAAGAGGGTGGTCGGCCTTCCCAACCAAATCTTTCGGGATGGTTGCACTACTCTCGGAGCTACGAGAGCTCTTAGTGTGCTTTTTAGTGGTCCAAACCACTCCCACTTGGTGACTGGGGGTGACATCAATAAGGAGATGGGGGACAAATTTTTGTGTTTCACTTGGCAAAGAGTAGAGAGAAGGAAGTGAAATGAGAGAGTATTTGTAGCATTAAATACTAAAAAAAAAAAAATATTAAAATATTGGTCACGCCTATGTTATATAACCATTTGTGCACTAAAAATGGATATATATAATTACTTTTGATTATTATGAGCAAGATATTCATGAGTTTTCCACTTTGGTATAATATTCAAATATTCATATTTTTATCCAGTGTATAGTGATATTTTCATTCTATTCTATTACATATTAAGTAATAAATTATAATGTATTTATTCTTGCAGGTTATAAGGTCCCTCCAGGTCCTAATTAGGAAAATGCTGCAAAGTCCAAAGTCTAGAGTCCGGATCACTAAGCATGAACTCTATCATTGCTGATATGTGAACCATTATGATATATGTTTCTTAATTTTCTTGGCAAAATATGTCCAAATAAAAGAGAAATATAATGGATTCAACATTAAACGAACAATTTGAATATGGGTGGCAATTCGTGTTTGTGTGTTGGATTTAGGTTGCGTGGAAGCATATGTATAAAATTGTATACATCAATCATAACTTGATCCATTAATTAAACGGGTTAGACCTCTCAACTCTAATTCACTATTTTTCGTGTTGGGTTCATATCGAATTCTCAATAGTGTAACAAATTACAAGCTCTAAATCAGAATTTGGTCGTGTATTTTGTTTTTTGTAATTGAAAAAAGGGTGGTCGGATAGACCAATTATGCATGTCCTACCTATGCATGACCATAGTAACATCTACCCGTTGGGAGCCTGTGGTGCCCTAAAACTTTAAAACCCAATCCCGACAATTAAAGAAAAACAAATATCTTTGGTAACTATTTTTATAAAACCAACATCACTAGCAATGTTTTAAAAACCTTTGTTATTTCAAGAAAAACAAATCAGAAACATTATTTTTGCCTTTGGCGAACGTTCAGAAGTGAACCACATAAACGTTCGATGTTAATCTTAGTGTGAACATTCGACTAGGGACCACACCGAACGTTCGACGCCAAATCAAAAACGACTAGGTAATGACCAATGTTCGCTCTAAAACCCTAGAACCACTGTTCAATAGTACACCAAACGTTCGATGATAGTTTGAAAACAGTTTTAACCTATTTTCCACCTTTGTTAGCATGCATCACCCCTTCCTCTATAAATACCCTACCTTTTTGCCCCATTTCCATCACTTTCATATTTTCCACTAACCCAAAACCTTGAAAGAGAAATCTTAGAGACAAAATGAGGAGATTTGAGCTTTGCCCTAAGCTTTGACTTGCACTCCTTGAGGTAATCCCTTCTTATTAAAATGGTTTTCATGTTACAAGCAGATTTTTCATACTTTTTGCAAGTTTTACTGTACCATGATTAAGCTTGTGTTATAGTTTTCTCTTAAAAAGGTAAAAGGTTTTTAAATGGGAAAAATATAAAAAAGCCTCGCAAACTAACATCCGTTTGCGATAGAGCCCCACAATGTTCAAAAGGTACTAAAGTAGCCCATCAAACTACCAAAATGTATCAAAAAGACCACTTATTTTTTATATTCCTATAATACCCCTACTCTTTTAACAAATAAAATAATTGTAAAAAAAAACAAACAATTTTTTTTTTTTTAAAAAAAAAAAAAAAACCAATGGGCGAATAAATACAAAAAAAAAAGAAAAAAAAAAAAAGGGTTTTTGGAATAAATAAATATGTAGACATTGTAGTTGGCCTAAATTACAATTGCTTCATGTCGTATGAAAGTAAAATCATAGGTTCTTGAGATTTTCAAAAAAAAAAAAAAAAAAAAAAAAACAATTTAGTTCCTAGAGTCAACTTCTGTTAAAAAATTGTTTTTATTCATCCATTGTTTTTTTTTTAAAAAAAAAAAATTTTAATTTTTTTTTTACAATTATTTTATTTTTTAAAAGAATAGGGGTATTATAGGAATATAAAAAAATAAGTGGCCTTTTTGATACATTTTGTTAGTTTGATGGGCTACTTTAATACTTTTTTAACATTGTGGGGCTCTATCGTAAATGGCTCTTAGTTTGGTAGGTTTTTTAAAATTTTTTTAAAATTTTTTTTTTTTTTTATATATATATTTTTTCCTTTTTAAATTCTTTAATCTGCTCCATCATTTGATGAACTTTACATGATGATGTGCCTTAGTATGTTGTAAGGACCTATTAGAAGGCCTAGGATGAGATATGTTACGTGATGAGTTAAAAATTAGGAGCCTTGCATGAACCTTGGTATTCTGACCAACATTCCATGATCTTTGACTGAACGTTTAACCTCAAGTCTGAACATTCGATCATATGACAGAACATTTGACCAGTAGCCAAGATGTGCTGCGTTAGTTAATTCTATAGCTGTCGCTCCTGTGCTTAAACGGGTCAGTGAGTTTATGAATATCCAATTCAGTCTCACCTATCGTCTAAGATAAGAGGAGCTTTGTTGGCAAGAGAAAGGGGACCGTAATCCATTTATGAGCGATCGATTGCCCGCCGCACCCGGCCATATGGAGAGTCTGATTGATGCTTCTCTCCAGGCTGAAGGAGGGAAGGAAGAACGAACTCTTCAATCGGCTCTTCCTTTTTTCATTAATACCTCTTCCTCAGCACAAGCGCTAAGCGATAATAATTCCTTCAAATATCTATCTTCACTAGCCTTCCTTGCCTTCCGCCTTACGCAATAATAGGGGTAGTTACACTCGCTCTCTTAAGCAAAGAGCAAGCAGCAAAGAGCTAAAACCGGCCGTGTCCCTCACTCTCCAACTTACCTGAATTAGCTATCCTGGCAAAATAAGTAAAGATAGGAATTTCATGCCAAAAATTCCTTTCCCTATGGTCAAGCTCTCCTTAGCGCTAGGGTTTTATGACCTACCAACTAGATGCTTCTTGATTAAGGGTTTATGTATAGTAGATTCAAGAACTATGTTTGTTATAGCAGAAATTCAAGAAGTCGGAGAATTTGACCGAGTATATGAGGTAAATAAAGACTTACGATTATTTTTCTTAATAGTGTGCGATATGTTAGTTTACTGAGCACACATTTATTATGAGCATAATTATCTTTTACGGAACTTGATAATTGTCTTAATAACTGATTAATGAGATGCATTGTATGACATGATACACCGTACATGCGGTATAATAGTCATAGGCTTACTATATATACTTTATTTTATGGTCAAATGTGTGTGCGTCATATGGGCCTTGGATCAAATGGTTGTTTTGTGACCAGGTGCAGCCATTTTTGATTAACAGGTCACTACATGACATGAATTATTAGTAGCGTGGACCACCCGGGTCGAACTTGGTCAGGTTTCTAGTTCTAAATGGTAATGTATAGCCGAACACCGATATTGTATTATAGGTCTCTTGGGACAACGCTAACCCTGCTGTGAAGTGGTAATATCCGGGTAAACCATACATAATAGTTATGACCTATTAAAGTATTAGTTTTCTGCATCAAAACTCATAAGCATTTGTCATTGGGATTACACCTACATTTTATGTTGTAATAACAGAGGCAACACCTCATTTGCTTGCTACAAAAAAATATATGTTTATCTAGCCTATAGCAAGAGCTCATATCATATGTAACGCCCCCAAACCTAGCATTTGCCAACCTGGCAGGGTTATTGGCAATTATCCCAATTTAACCAACTGGTGGCTAAATGGGGAACCACCCTCTAAACATTATCAGAGTTAATGCATAGGAATGTAAAATAAATTGAAAAGTCTATAATTATTACAAGTGCAAGTATAGTCCTCAAATTTAGAGACGTGGGTTAACTAACAATAATATAGCAAACCTGAAAATAGCATGATGATCTTAAATTATAGTCTGTAGTGATAGTTGTACCATTCTTGGGTTCTAGAAACAAGCTCCCTCTAAGAATAATAACCGCATAAGCCTAACGACTTCGTAATTAAATCTCACAATTAGGTATGACATAAGCCCATTATTATTAAGTAGAAATAAACGTTCAGTTTTAGTAAACGTTGAGAGGAGGTGTTGTTTGCGTCAATATACCATAAAAAATATTGTTTGGTTGATAAAATGTGGTGTACTACCGGTGGAAATCGCCTAAATATTTTGATGCAGCAAACTAATGCTTTATAGGTAGTAACTATCATATATGGTCTACTCAAGATATTACCCATTCTCAATAGGGTTAGCGATGTCCTAAGTGACCTGTAATACAATGCTGGTGCCCCAACCATTGTATCGCTGTCATCCATAACACTAGCAGCCCGACTGAGTCCGATCTCTGGTAGCCCATGCTACTAATGATCTACGTCCTGTAGCGACCGCCCATTAAAGCTACGCTGGTCATGAAACAACCATTAGAGGCCCATATAACAACACACACATTTGACCATAAAATTAAGTCTATATACTAAGCCCATGGCCATTATACCGCATATACCGATGTACCATGTCATACAATGTATCTTATCAACTAGTTATTACAAAAATGTAGACATGCTCATATCATAAGTGGGGTCAGTCACCTGACATATCCCACATATTTAAGGAAAGCATTTGTAAGTGTTTGCTTACCTTGCACACTTGAGCGAATCCTCCGAAATCACAATTTCCTGCTATAATGAAATACGACATATCGTTATGCACAGTACTTAGAGAATTCGTTATAGGTATGGTACTGAGTTCCTTCTAACAAAAGGGTTACTAGACCCTAAAATTGTACATTTGGAGCCAAAGGACGGATGCCATGCTTCTTGGCCGAACATTCGGCCTCGAGTATACGTTTGGCCAATGAGTTAGGTACACAGGCCAAAAGCTCCAAACTATGTTTTGCGACTTCTATCTAATCTGAGGGTTGATAAATCTCGTTCTATGCTACCAAAAAAACTCATGCAAGGTACATATCATGCAACTCGACAAATCAAAGAGGTGTTTTAAAGTCTTTTGAAAACATTTCTTGGTTTTGTAAGAAAACGGGTACAAGGCTTGTCATAGCATCTTCAAGACTTGTAACAATAGGAAAACAGTAACAACAAGTAGTAAAAGAAAAAGAGGGGTCAAGAAATCACTTTTGAAGATAGCAAATGCACCAAGCTCTCTCAATTATTTCTTCAAGCCTCTCCTCACAATAGGGTTAGGTTTTCTAAGGTTGAAGGTGGCTAATCATTGCATAGTAGGGTGTATATAGAGGGTGGAGGCGTGCTTGGGCCTGAAAAGTGGAGAATGGGTTAAAAATGCTTTTCAGAGTTGACAGGAATGTTGAGGTACTATTACACGTTGGATAAAAGGGTTCAAGTGTACATTCTAAGATATTGCCTAATGGGTCAAGGACTGGTCCACAAACGTTCGGGTGGTCCCCTGGCATACGTTCTCACTAAGGGCCAAGTGTGTACGTTTGGGTGGTCCCCGGCATATGTTTGGTTAGAAAGGGGTGGGGCCTGGGTTTTGTCTTAAAGGCTTCAGGACTTGGATTACATATAAGGGCTTGGGTCCTTCTGTTTCTAAAAATATGCTTTACGAAAATAATTACACGTGTTCGTAGTGAGTTATTAACCTATTAAGGCAAGGATTTTTATCAGGGTATTACATCATACCCTATTATGAGATTTACTTACTAAATCTTAGACTTACGCAATGTTTGTGGCTTGTCAGGTTATCTCTTTTAAAAGGACTTCTAAGGAAGGAAGCCTAAAGACCATTGTATTTATATCAGGTTTGATTAGTAGCTCCCGGTCTGTGATTTATTAATGATAATATATGCATGCCTAATGAATTATTTTAAATAACTTAAATTTGTCATTTTCTCCTTCCGTTATAATTACTCTGGGTATTCTTGATAGGGGAAACCTTCAGACAGTTACCAGCTAACTGAATTGGAGGCATTGACAGTAACCCTACTAAAACGGTTAAGGTCAGTTTTGAGGGCATTACAGAGCCGCACATGAAGAGCCTAGGTGGTGTGAACTGCAAGCGCTCTCTTAAATTCGACTTGGACTATAGTCTAAGCTAGCACCACCATAACATCAATGAGAACTAAAGTTTAGCTCCTTATCAACAAGTGTACAGTTTTAGCGCTTAGGTGTTATGTCGGACCCGAGACATAAAGACACGGCCTTGTCCCGCGCACATACATGAAGACCCTGCCTCGAGCCATACCGAACAAGAAATAAAAATTTGACAAGTTCGCCAACGGCAATTTGATAGAACCCAAGCCACAAGCATTAGGGTGGAGGGGGGGGGGGGGGGGGGGTAAGACCTATGCCACATACTAGGAACCCCAACAATCGTGGTCCCAACAAGCACTTGACGGCTGACACTTCACCTTCGGTATTAAGCACAAGGGTAACTTCATCATGAGTACACAGAAGATTACCGATGCCCGACCTAGTTGTACAAGTCAGCCATAGAAATCGGGAGTGACTGTTGTGGAGAAAATCCACAATGGGTCTCACCCAAACAATCTTACTTAGATAAAATACAACTACATAGAATTCTACAATGATTAAGCTACTCCAGATTTTAGGAGATTATCTCTCCACTACTTCCTAAATGTGGAGAGATCATTATCTTTCAAACACCTTACACTATCTCTCAACCATGAGAGAACGTGGAACAGCAGAAAGGAGTTACCTAAACCTTATGACGAGGATGCAACATATCAAGTAAAGGAGTCGATACATCTTCCCAAAATTTATGCTCATTACTCTATTCTCACTTTGGACAAACATGCTAACTTAAGCATCGGAGTATCTTTGCCAAGGTCGGGGACCTTTTGACTCTCTTATTATTTTGCGTCGGTCAGGCGGTACCAAAAATTGCTCTAACAAGTGTAGTCCTTATTTTTGTATATCCTGCAGAGCTTCCAACACTTCCACTGTAGATGGTCTCATGTCTCTAACATATTGTAGACACTGAAATGCCAACTCTACCACGGCAGTAATCATTCTCCGCACCTTGTAGTCAGATTGAAATCCAAGGGACTCATTTACAAGCTCGTTCAATGTGTGGTTTTGAATCTGGTTGATAGCCATGTTGGACAAATTTATTTCCTGTCGATGCCTTGTGCTGTCAATAGCAGACATGGATGATATAAGCCCGATAAAGACTAACCCGAAGCTAAAGACATCACTCTTTCTTGTAAGCTGGTAGCATTCGTAATACTCTGGATCGATATAACCAGGAGTCCCTTGTGGAAAAAGGCAAAAGAGTCCAAAACCAGCGACTTTCCCACAAAAATTGTAGTCAAGAAGAATATTGTTTGTGTTCACATCATGGTGGATAATATCGGAAGCATGGAGAGATGTCAAAGCACTTGCGGCCTCTAAGGCAATCTTCATTCGAGTTGGCCATTGAAGTGCACCAGATCTTGCGTATTCACCATGAAGATGATCAGCAACAATTCCATTCAGAGGTGGCTAGAGGTGCCACTCGGTCACCAGCATAGGCTAAGGTGGTCTTTGGGACACCCCATGGCTCCCAGGCCACCCCCAAAAGGGTGGCTGCCCAACTGGCAGACTGAACTTTTTTAAGATGGCCATATAGCATGTACCATGATTATTGTGGCCCACAAACTAGTAGAACCAAATTCCATAAAACCCAGAAGGGCCAAATAGGCCATTAATATGATGGGTCCAAATATGAGTCAATCGAGATCCAAAAATATGGTCTAGTTAACCAATTAAACCATAAGACTTCGGTAGTCAGTCAATTGCAATTTTATTTTTGACCATCAATCGGTGCTAAGGGAGTAATTCTTAATACTAATCTTACATCCCATTCCCATACTACTATTTTGATGTGGCAATGCTCATCAAGCCGTGATTTTTTCCTTTTTTAATGAAGACTGATCAAATGGTTGATGGACATCTCCACAATAGCTTAGTGGTATGAAAGTGGGATAAGAGATGGGTATGTACCATTACTCGGTTCTAGGGTTATAAATAAACCACATTGTTTATTAAATGACTCGAGCTTACAAGCTAAACTCATATAAACTCGTATAACAACAGATATTATGACATAGTCTAGGCAATAAAATTTAGTTGTCTTTAATAGTAATGCGCATAGACTAGCAAATAATTGATACAATTCTTGAAGATCTTCGGTTATTAACCAACATTAAGGTTTCCCTTTAAAGAAAAGATGCATTTACAGTTCTTTAAAAAAAAAAAAAAAAGGATTGTAGTACATTAAAGAATCATAGGTGATGACTCCTTGCATTGTAGTCAAACGATCTACTAGTGATCATGTTGGGGAAGACACGAAAGGTTTGGGTGGGATTTGTAAGGAATCAAGGCTTCCTTTCAACATATCCACAACTCTACTCATCGGTGGTCGGTTTGAGGGGTCAATTTGTATGCACCACAAACTCACTATTATCATCTTCCTTGCACTTTCATGATGCTCTTCATTCATAAGGCCATGTAATCCTAGTTCTTCATCTAATTCAAGACGCTTGTAAATCCAATGTGGAAAAAATAATTCACTAGTGCGATCAACCTCGGTATCAATATTCTTTCTTCCCCAACCATTTCTAAAACCATCATTCCATAGCTATAAACATCTGACTTGTGAGAGACCTTTCCAATATTTCTACAAGTTAGTTCTGGAGCTGCATATCCTATAGTTCCTCTTGCATCCAACATGGATATGATACTCACTTCTTTAGGGCATATTTTTGCAAGGCCAAAATCAGAAATTTTTGGACAAAAGTTCTCATCCAAAAGAATGTTATGAGGTTTTATGTCGAAATGCAAGATTCTTGTATTGCAACCTCTATGTAAGTACTCTAGTCCACGAGCAATGCCAAGTGCAATCTTATATATAGTCTCCCATTCTAAGGGACAATCAGCCTTGGAACGATTTTCTTTGTATATAAACTTCTCGAGAGATCCGTTAGGCATAAACTCGTAGATGAGAGCTCTTTTAGAACCCTCAAAGCAAAAGCCGATAAGAGTGACTATGTTGACATGAGAGGTCCTACTAATGCTTGCAACCTCATTAATGAATTCATCTCCATTACTTCTTGATTCTTTCAAAAGCTTCACAGCCACAAGACAACCATCTTGTAACTTCCCTTATGAACACCACCGAAGCCCCCTTCGCCTAATTTATCTCTAAAGAAGTTGGTCATTTTCTTGATATCAGAGTAACTGTATCTTTTAATGGGAAGAGGTCCATTGTTCCTCAGAAAGGCCTCGACACTCTTATGGGTTTGACTTTCCTTTTTCCAAAAATAAATAATTGTATTGGACAAGAACTTTCTCTTGAAGTAGCATAATGTAACCATCAAAACTCCAATTCCAGCAAATAAAGTGACTGTAATCAAAGAAAAAAAGTTATGAAATTATTTGGTACATAAACAAAGGTAATTTAAACAAGCTATTGAGGGGTTTCTAAACCTTAATAAAATTGCATTTTATTGACGTTGCACCAAACTAAAAACGAATAAGAAAATGAGAAGGATTACCTAGCATCCAATACCTTAAGCAAAATAAAATCTAAAAACACTAAACCAGCAATGAGATTTCCAAATATCCTAATAAGAACAGCTAGGATTTCCATAAGAATATGCCATTTGTTTGATTAGAAATAAAAAGGAATACCGAAAATTCAAGCAATTGAAGTTGAAGCAGCTACTTTTGAAGTAAAATAAAGAAAAATAATGACTCGAGTGGGAGAGTCAAATTCGAAAAGAGGATTC
Source organism: Corylus heterophylla (assembly GCA_016403345.1). Lineage (NCBI taxonomy): Eukaryota > Viridiplantae > Streptophyta > Magnoliopsida > Fagales > Betulaceae > Corylus > Corylus heterophylla. The sequence goes on along the minus strand of CM028145.1, from coordinate 7,531,708 downwards.
CTTACTTTTCTCTCATTCAAAACCATGCATGAGACTTTCATCTCGCACAAAACCTAAGTTATAAAAGAAAGATAATGAAAATTCTTATATCTAAAGCATCTTTTGTATATCTTGTTATATTCTCCTTATATTAGATCAATTATCATATAATTATCCTCTTATGTCATTAACATCAAGTTCATGTATTGTTTTAATTGCATTTATAAGTTCATTAAAACATCATTTTTCTTGATGTGTCATCTTGTACATCACAAACTTAGAACCAAATTGGGAAGATGAATTGCCAACATTTAGTTGGTGAACTATTAATGTGTTTACGGGTGCAAAATTCCATATCGGTTTCTTACTATGTGAGATTGAGCTTTATAGGTGATTCTAATAAATTCTAATTGTAACCCCACTAGTCATTTTAGAGTGATAACGTAAATGTAATTATCGCTTTTCTTTGGTTGTTTTAAATACTGTCTAAACACAAATTTATTTCAAACTGAGCTGTAGGGAACCCAACCTTTGAAAAGTGAGATGTGTCCTTTAAGAACTTGCTATTAAAAAAATATGTGCTTCTTGTTTGCAAAGGGACACGTCACATTTTTAGAAGTTGGGTTTTGGAATTCCTACAACCTAGTTTGTAGAAAATTAATAGTTGCATTCTTAATTTCATATATGAATATCTGTGTTAGTTTATTTTGTATGTTATGTTCACGATAATGAACAAGAATTTCATTGTGGTGAAGATGTTTAACCACCGAGTAATGCTTCATATTTGACTCCCTACTACTCTAATTCAAGGGTAATACACATCAGCTTTTGGATAACCCTTTATTAAACAAGGAAAAAGAAAAAATCAAAGGATGATCGGCACTGCCACATCAACCAAGTGAGATGAGAGTTGAGTATTTAGAATTACTATAAATCACCACTTATCTCAAAAGTTTATGTTGCTAGGAAATAATTAATTTATATTATGATACTCCCCTCCCCATCAATTTGTGAGGCACAACACATGAAATATTTAATTGAAATGAGAGTTAAATGACAGAGAATCTTTGGTTTGATACCATCTTAGATCACCGCGTATCCCAAAGAGAAATGCTACATTTCTCAAAATTTTCTCCCAAATGATGTATCACAATCCTATATAATCTATTATTTTGGGAAATATATCATCATTTCATGGGATTGTAACACATCATTTGGAGAAAGCTTTTGGAAAGTATAGCATTCCTCTATCCTAAAATGTTAAGCTGATAGAAAATTGTTAATTTAATCATTTAATTTATATTCTAACAAAGATAGACCTCCTCCTACCAAAATACTTCTTGTAGGTTGTTCAAGCAAGCAATATCTCAATGTTAATATCAATAAGAAATTAGATTGAAGAAGTATCTTACCTAATACTATTATTAGTACTTTGAAGCTGCGACTCCCTGCATCTGAAGTGGTAAAGAATATTAGTTTTAGTTGAAATAATAAAACATTTAAGTGACAGATGAACAAACCCAAATTTAAGAAGCAAAACACTAAATTTCATTCATTTTAACCATTCTTGGTAATGGAGTGACCTTTTTGTATTCAAGTGATAGTTTGACATAAGATGATAAAAAGAAAAAAAAAAATTATACTCATGACTATATTAAAGGGTGATCATAAATAGTAAAGTGTTGGCAACAAAATTCAAAAGTCCACTTGTTAAAAAGAAAAAAAAAAAAATTAAAGTCCTAATTTCCCAAATATTATATAGGAAAAAATCATATTTAATTTAGTCCCTAAGTTTTTATCTAATTTGAATTTAGTGCTTGGGTTTTCAATTTCAAGAAGAAGGTCCTCTAGTTTTGCCCAAGTTTTAAATTGGTCCCTCTATCACTTGAGTGTCAAAATTAATGATTTTTATTTTATTTTATTATCAAATGTGTCTCATTTAACACGTCAATGTCTATCGTAGTGTCAAAGTTAACATTTTTCTTCTAACACTACAAATCTAGAAGATTAGGATTATGAAGAAGATGGTCTTTTGTTTTGTTTTTTTTTTTTTTTTTTTTTCTATAAATGACTGGGCGCTTAATGATATGACATAGTTATTAGGTGGGGACACATATTTCCTCCAAAGTAGTTTGGAAGAAATTTCCTTCAACCTACTCTAATAAGTTCATTGTGATTTTTGATGCATTGCTTGTTATGTTTTAGATGCCCATCAAGGTTCATTAGTTGGATTAATGAGTTCATTAGTTGGTTCATATGTTCGCTTTGGTCTAGTTTGTGACTTAGGCCACCAATTCAACTCAATCCATAGGGCCTTCAAATCAATCCGAACTATTTCACTACCCGGTTCGAAACTAGTCAACCCGGTCCATGCACTACAAAAATTAATTTTGTTTTTGACTGGGGGTTTTTGACGCGTCGTTTTTGACGTTTTTTGACCGTTAAAAGGGTAGGTGTCAAAAAATTGGGATTTTTGACGTGTCACTGTAGACACGTCAAAAGTTTTTGATGTGTCGAAAATGGCACGTCAAAAAAATATTTTTGACGTGTGAAAATACCACGTCAAAAAGCTTTTTGGCGTGCCATTTTGACACGCCAAAAACTTTTGACGTGAAAATGACACGTCAAAAGCTTTTGACGTGTCAAAATGGCACGCCAAAAGCTTTTTGACGTGTCAAAAGGGACGTCAAAAAGCTTTTGACGTGTCAAAATAGCACGTCAAAAATCTTTTTGACGTGTCAAACTGACACGTCAAAAAGCTTTTTGACGTGCTATTTTGACACGTCAAAAACTTGTACGTGTGGTTTTTGACGTGTCAAACAGTTTGACACGTCAATTTTTTTTTTTTTTTTTTTTTTTTTTTTTTCAATATGCCTGATATGCCTGATATTTTTTTTTTTCCATGATATTTCTGATATTCCTGATATTCCATCCAATATTCCTGATATTTCAATTCCAATTACAATAATTTCAATATTCAAATATTTGTAATCTATAATCCAACATCCAACATCCAATATATCCAATATATCCAACATCCAACATCCAATCCAATACATAATACACATTCATAATACAATCCACCTACATAATCCATAATCCATAATCCATAATCCACAATCCACCTACATAATCCATAATCCACACTCCATCTACATAATCCATAATCCACAATCCACATATATAATCTACTATCCATAATCTAATATAATCCAATCCATAATCAATTTCCAAGAATATATATATCCAACACAACTTCATTAAACAAGATAATATATCCAATATATATATCCAACATATATATCCAACACAACACAACTTCATTAAACAAAATTCAATTTCCAATATATATATCCAACACAATACAACACAACTTCAATAAACCAAATTCTATTTCCAATATATATATCCAACATATATATCCAACACAACACAACTTCATTAAACAAAATTCAATTTCCAATATATATATCCAACACAATACAACACAACTTCATTAAACCAAATTCTATTTCCAATATATATATCCAACATAACACAACTTAATTAAACAAAATTCTATTTCCAATATATATATCCAACACACAACTTCATTAAACAAAATTCAATATCCAATATATATATCCAATATATATATCCAACACAAGACAACTTCATTAATAATATGTATCCAATATCTAACAAACAAAATTTCAACACAATACATAACAAAACATATATATAAATCAAAAAAACGTTCTAACACAAGGCAAAACAAATATACAATAAAACATTTTTGGAGTATCTACTAGAAATTAGTTTCAATTAGTCTCAACAAGCAAATAGTGAGATCTAACTATATACAAAACAATAAACAATAATATGTATGTAGAACTTAACAAACAGTGATGACCAGCCCTATGGCGCTCTTCCAACTCCTAATTTGCATTACCTGCGAATGAATTGTGAACCAATAATAATCAATACAAAAATTAAAAATTATTCTATACTATGATGCAAATATACGTAAGTTTTAAAATGGACGGCTGTAACAGGAGTTTGTAACAGTTATTCTAACAGTGAACAATTGCTAGAAAAACAAAATATATATATATAGAATTACCTCTTGAGGGCGCAGACCCAGATGTCGACCCGAACATTGCCTCGAGCTGGCGGAAACTAGCCTAAAAAATGTTATCTTTCTCTGCTATCTGGGCTTTTTGTGCTTCAATCTGCCTCGCCATCTCATCCATTGCAATTTTTTGTGCTGCCCGCTCCTCTTCAAGTTCTCTGATTCTATCTGTCATCTGTGAGAACGAGAAGCTCCAAGAATTCTGAGACCGTGTCTGGGACGGTGTATAGTATGAATGTATGCTGCCCCGCACCGGCAGCACATTCGGACCCAGCTGGCGGACCCTACCAGCATACTCCGGCTTATTTCCATGCGCCTGAGTATACGCATCATTAGGTGTCCACCGTACCGTCCCTTCTGTCACGGTATCAGTATTTGCCGGGTCAGAGGGCGCCAATTCCTTCATCCTCTCCTGTACATTAAAAAACAAGTTAATATCTCGTATAAGGAACGTTAATCATAAATAATTTATCAAAATATATATGCTTGAATACTTACACATCTTTCTCTGACCACGTCGTTCGGATAGCCACCTTTCTTGTATGTGTGAGTCTTGATGTAACTTTCCGCTCGAGTTGGAGGAGTGCACCCCGCGTCTATGGTCTGCATACAAAAAAAAATTAAGATGTGTTTTTGACTTAAACAACCGATTATATATATATATATATATATAAGTACCTCTTGATGTGTCACTCTAGCATAGCTCATCGACCCAGTTCAGTGAGGCGTGTTGTTTTTTGCTCGCAATTCTTTCATCTTGGCAGCATACTCCTACATGTATATAAGTCTTAAAATGTCAGGCCTAACCCAATTAGAATTAATGAAAGAAGCATGAATAACTTAAAATTAAGAAGCATGAATATTTTTCTTTTTCTTCCTAGTTTTTCTTTAAAAATTAACTTCTATATATGTCATTCATAAAATGTTTTGAAGCTCGTAATTGCTGAAAACACTCCTGACGTACCTGATTTTTCGGGTCGCACCATCTCGCCAACAAGACATTCAAGTCCACTGGGTCGTATCTCCTAACGGCATCTTCACCCATTCTCGCCTTCACTAAGTCTGGAGTATCACCCGCTTGAATTTTTAATGATCGTTTTACAGAGTGTCTCCAACTCTTCAGCTTTGTGCCCATATCTTTGAAGGCATCCCATTTAATCGCCTCAATATTGTACTCAGGCGGCATGTAGAACTGAGTCTGCATATATAAATCGAACAAATTAGGCGTATAATTGCACACTTTAATGTTTAAAATATTGAAATACATCTGCTAAAATATGAGGAAAAATGTAACCATACCATAAGGGTGTCCTATATATCTTCCTTCGCACGAGGATGTACTTGCTCCCATTCATCCCGGAGCTTAACATAAGTCCCTACCCTTATGACGTTCCCGGCCTCCCTTCTGAATTTCATCCCGCTAAATCCTATGGGCTGCCATGCTTTATTGTACTCGCAGACGATTTTTTGGCCAAGGGGGACCTCTCACTTCTTGTTCGATGGTGGGATGTCCACCACCTGAAATTGGGTGCTCCCGTCTCCCCTAGTACCTAACACATTAATAATTACAAAATTTATTTATTTCAAATTTAATACTAACTACATAAATTTTATACATATTCAAACTGAGTTTTTTAAACATATATACTTACTTATTGTCCGGAGTTGTCGAACGCCCAACACTTCTGGAGGATCTTCAGCCTCCAAGTCACCTGAGCCATCATCCGCATGCTCCCCATAGTATTGTGTCTCGCTATCATCTGGCTGCGATGGCTCAGTGTATGGTATACCCGTGTTCAACTCATGGGGAAACATCATTTCTACCTCACCATGTCCACATACACCTAACTCGCTCATGGTAGGATATGGAGTGCCAAGATCATAGGGACCGGTGAGACCCTTCCCATGCTCAGGAGCAAGGGTCTATACCCCGGTCGTCTATCTGTGGGGACTGCTGTCGTCTACTCTTCCCCCGCGTACTCATGTCAACCTGCAAAACACATAATATACTCAATTAATTATGTATATAATAGATAAAAAAGTCACCAATATAACCAATCAATGTAGAAAGAAATAACATTAAATACGTAAAAATAAATGTGAACGATATATATTATTAAAGTTTTAAATTTTTTTAAATCACATACGGATCTAAGTCTTGTCGGATGTAGTCAATGTCATCTTGGGGATCCACTTCATTACTGCTAGTCAATAGGAGCGGCTCACACTCGTGGTAGCTGACACTTTCATCATCGTAACCTTCACCTTGTCCAACGTCAGATATCGTTCCTAGGTTTAGTTCTTACAACACAAGCCCAATCGTGGTCCCTTTCATCTTGGACGAAAAGACTTGGTCAACTTGTGACGTTAGCACATACGGCTCATCGGTAATTTCTCAGCCCCGTGGACAAGGTTTTGAAGTCGACAAGCGTATGCCATACTCGTCAACTTTGTACCCCGTCCCTCGTATTATCCGCCCAATCGCACTTGAACAAAACATACCTAGTCCTGTCGAAGTACTCCACCTCAATTATTTCCGTCAACTTCCCATAGTACGTTTCACCATCAACTGTTGGCACGCACACCCCGCTATTCTGGGTCCTTTTTCCAGCATCGCATGCAATAGTGCGAAACAGCTTTCCATTAATCACATATCTGTTATATTTAGTCGCTCGCTGTGGCCTTCGGCCCTCTACAATGCATTACCAGTTTGTCACCTAATTCCTTCCTTTGTCGATCGTCCAATCGATCGACCTGTAAGCACATACGTAAAATTTGACCATAAGAAAGTTTTTTTAGTTGTTATGAATCAATAACTAAATATAATGGGTCAGTAACAGTTAAACGTCACGGTAGTCTTACGTAGTCACGGTACCAATCGGAGAATAGCGCATGATGTTGGGTTTCAAACTGATCTTCCGTCGTTCGCCCCCTACTGCATGAACGCCTAAGTGTATCCATGTGCACCCTACAATACAACGTTTCAATTATATTATAATTCACAACTAAGGGTTCAAGGTGATATTGAACTTGTATACACTACTAACACGACTTACGTCCGTAGTTGAAGAAACTCATCTGAGTTAAAAATAATGTATCGGTGAATTTGTGTTAATGTGACACGGTCGAGGATAACTCGTGTTCCCGCCCCCTTTGAACCATCTGGGTTTCTTACAGTCCTATTATGAAATGTTGGTGCGTGGTCTAGATACCTTGAGCAGAACGCAACCAACTCCTTTGCTATGTAGCCCTCCATAATGCATCCCTCAGGAGCCGCTTTATTGCAGACATTAGATTTGAACACTCCAAGGCTTCTACATATGATCATAATTCATTCATTATAGTTAGTGACGATTTCATATAAAATAAAAATTCATAAATATGAATATTAGTAAAGCTATTTTACCTCTCTGCCGGATACATCCACCTATATTGTACCGGTCCACCAAGTCGGCATTCACGGACAAGATGCACGACCAAGTGAACCATCACAAAAAAAGCTTGGGAAAGACCCTTTCCATCCGCACAAAGTAATATAAATGTCACCTCTAATCGGTCCATATCATCTCGTGTCAATGACGTTGAACATATGCCCTCGAAGAATGCAGAAATCCCGACAAGTGGTCTTACCACGTTTCCTGGCAATGATCCACGCAATGTAATAGGGAGAAGTTGTTGCATAATTACGTGACTATCATGGCTCTTCAACCCGAATATCGTACAATCACTAAGTCGTACACATCGAGAAATATTAGAGGCATATCCGTCCTGCACCCTTACATTTCGAAGCACTTTCAAAAACTGAGTTTTCTCTTCCTTAGACATCGTGTGACAAGCTGCGGGCATATATGTTTTACCATCCTCGCCTATGTACGGATGAAGTGTATGTCTCAACCCCATTTCTTGCAAGTCTGTGCGGGCTTGGATGTTGTCCTTTGTTTTCTTTGGAATGTCCAATATTGTACCAAGAATGTTGTCCATCACATTTTTCTCAATGTGCATGACATCAAGATTGTGCCGCAATAGATTATCTTTCCAATACAGCAATCTAAAGAAAACACTTTTCTTCTTCCACAATACGTTAGCAGTATCGCCTTCTCTTTCTGTCACCCCACTCTTCTTCCGTTTCTTGTCTTTTTTCTTCTTATCCGCCCTTGCCTTACCGGCATTCTCATCTCCATATGCCATATCTTGCAATTGTCTAAGAATTTCATCTCCACTTGGCACATCTGGGGCACATTCAAATTCTTGTTTGCCGTCAAATGTTATTCTATTTCTCCTCCACGGATGATCAATAGGCAAGTATCGCCTGTGCCCCATATAACAAAATTTTCTGCCGTGTTTTAACCGCCTGGACCTCGTCGAGTACATACAGCAGGGACATGCCTTCTCACCCCTGTTAGGCCACCCAGACAAATCTGCGTATGCCGGAAAGTCATTAATTGTCCACATCAATTGGGCTCGTAGCACAAAATTCTTTTTTTTGGACACGTCAAATGTGCGTACACCTACAGTCCACAATTCTTGTAACTCCTCAATTAAGGGTTGTAGGTAGACATCTAGATCCATTCCAGGTGACTTTGGGCCCGGGATTATCAGCGATAGTATAAATGAAGTTTGTTTCATGCACGTCCAAGGAGGCAAGTTGTACGGTACAAGCATTACAGGCCAAGTGCTGTGGGATGTGCTCATGTTTCCGAATGGATTAAATCCATCCGAGGTTAGACCAAGCTCGGCGTTCTCGCTGTCCGCCGAGAAGTGCGGATGCAAATTATCAAATGCCCTCCACGCTTCACCATCGGCCGGATGCCTCAATACACCGCCCTTAGTCCGCCTTCGCATGCCACCTCATGTAAGGAGCGGTATGCACCGACATAAACAATCTCGTAGTCGTGGTATAAGTGGAAACCACCGCAACACCTTCACGGGCGTTTCTTACTCGATGATATGGGTTGCCCATCCTCATCCAACTGAATTTCATCCTTCCACTTAGATGCTCCACAAACAGCACATGTATCCAAATCCTTATTGTTCTTCCAAAATATCATACAATTATTAGGACACGCGGGATCTTCTCATACCGAGGCCCATGTCCCTTAGAAACTTTTTGCCTCATATGTATTAACCGGCAAAGCTTCATCACTAGGAGGCAACAACTGATTGATGAACTCAAGAAAAGATGAAAATATTGTGTTACTAAGTCCGCTAACACACTTTAAGTTGTACAGATGTACAGTAGCGCTAAGCTTGTTATGTTTCGTCCCATCATGAAGTGGCTTCTCTGCCTTCTTAAGCAAGTTACTGTACTTTACTATGTCACTGTCGTCGGCTTCTTCATTCACAGTTTCTTCATTCCCCTGCACCGCAACTTCAGGCTCACAATTGTCTTCCATGATATCGTGCATGCCGAATAGATCACGCAACATTGACCGCATGTTTTCACCCTGTGCTGCGCCTAAACCCTGATCCGTGTTCATGGTAGACGACGAAGAGACTGCAACAGGATCCCGGACAGGCCTCTCCCCGTGATAATACCAGGTTCTGTATGCAATCATTATTCCCTTACCCCCTGTCAAATGGTCAAATACCAAATACGGCGGGTGGCGCTGCTTATTACGACACACCTTACAGGGGCAGTGAATTTTTCCATCAGGGATTGTGCAGTTCCTAACTGCAAAGTCCACGAATGATCTACACCCGTCTCTGTATTCCCTTGTACCCCTAGACTTTGTCATCCAACTCTTGTCCATAGCTTTAAGTAATGGGACCCTAACTGAATAAAATAAATCTAAGTTAGTTACTTAGATGTTCTTTTATTTTTTGTGGTTCTTTAACTACATCGTTTCAATTTTTTTATTTTCACTCTTAATAAACAAACACATAAATTGACTTTTAATTATAACATCTACATAATCTTAATATGCAAAACCTAAGTAAATTACATATGGGCACCCTAAATAAACTACATATAGCTAGTTAGGTTAAATGTTGGTTTTCTTTTTTTTCGTTTACTAAACCATTCACATACGAATCGATAGAAATAGATATGTCGTTGTTAATCAAAACCTACACAAAATATGGGTCTACATCCAAATGCAAAAAATTTTTCATCTTATAATTTCAAACTACCAAGGTACGTAATTGTACATGCATGCATGCAAATACATTAAACAATATTTTTACCATATACAAACCAAACATGTCAAACTATTCAAATATATTACAAAACATATATCTTAAGCAAATAAATTAATTACTTAACCTATAAAATTAATTTACATTGTAAATTACATTTTTTATATACTTTATTTAATTATCTATTAAATAAATTAATTAATATATATATAATTAATCTATAAATATACAATCTGTATATATATATTTGCAGATTATATATATATATATATATATATATATATATATATATATATATATATACTCTGCAAATATATATAAACCCAACCCATATATATACCTGATTTTCGAGTAGGAGAACGAGTGAGAGCGTGAGAGAGCCTTCGGAGCTTGAGGTTGTGGTCGCCGGAGGGAGTAACGGCGGTGACGTGCGCCGGCGAGAGAGAGAGCCACCGAGAGAGAGAACACCACGGGAAAAAAACGAGAAATGGCCGGGGTGAGACAAATGCTGTAGAGGCGCGCGACGTCGGGCTGGGTTGAAGGAGAAAAAACAAATGGCGGAAGAAATTTGCAGGCGGAGGAGTACTTGGGCGCGGGGAGAGAAAGAAATGGGAGGGAAGAAGACGCAGGTACAGGAGACTTGGCAGAAAAGAAAAAAAAAAAGAAAGAAAAAGAAGAAAAATTTGCGCTAGAGATGCGACGTGCAAGCTGGGAAGGTGCAGCAGGAAAAAGGCGCACCTTCCCGAGGATGTTTTTGACGTGCCATACTGGCACGTCAAGAACCTTATTAACGTGCCACATGTGGCACGTCAAAAAGGTTCTTAATGTGCCACATGGCACGTCAAGAGTATCTACATTTTATTATATAATTTTATTTAAATTTAATTAAAATTATATAATTAAATATTATTTCTATTAAAATTATATTTCTTTTACCATATCATTTTTTCCTCTTATATAACACATTATCCATTCTGTCCAATTAAAATTAATTAGAAAATAAATAAATTAATTAATATTCTAAACGTATAGATAATTAGATGTATCAACTAACTGGCCGCATATGTTGTGTTTGTCGAATTCATTTGAGGTTTGCAGGTCTTATAAAATAAATGTGTCAATTAAGTTTTATTTATTTTTACAAAAATGATATGGGTAGCTATCATATTAATATTACTAGACTGATCAATTTAAGCATGCATCATATACCAATTAATTTATACTAATATGATAAACTATATATAATTTTCCTATCCAATCAAAATTAATTTTCTATGCCAATTAACATTAAGTGTTGTTTATTACATATTTTTTATATCATAATTAAAATTATTTTTGATAGATATATATATATATATGCATATATGTATATATATAATTAAAATTAATATGCTTTTTTGACGTGTCATGCTTGACACGTCAATAGTTTTTGACGTGCCATGCATGACACGTCAAAAGTTTTTGACGTGCCAAACATGGCACGTCAAAAACTTATATATATATATATATATATATATATATATATTATCTTATTTAAACTATTTTCATAAAATTTTATTTATTTAAATGTTATTAAAATAGTATTTACTCTATCATATATATATTTATTCTTTCCAATTAAAATTAATTAGAGAATAAATAAATAAACAAATTAATATTCTAGATGTATAGATATATAATTAGATGTATCAACTAACCGGCCACATATGTTGTGTTTGTCGAATTCATATGAGATTTGCAGGACTTATAAAATAAATGTAACAAGTATGTTTTATATATTTTTAGAACAATAATATGAGTAGCTATCATATTAATATTAATAGACTGATCAATTTAAGCATACATCATATATATATATATATATATATACCAACTTCATTTATACTAATATGATAAACTATATATAATTTTCCTATCCAATCAAAATTAATTTTCTATACCAATTAACATTAAGTGTTGTTTATTACATATTTTTTTATATCATAATTAAAGTTATTTTTGATATATATATATACATATATGTATATATATAATTAAAATTAATATACTTTTTGACGTGTCATGCTTGACACGTCAATAGTTTTGACGTGCCATGCATGACACGTCAAAAGTTTTGACGTGCCAAACATGGCACGTCAAAAACTTATATATATATATATATATATATATATATATATATATATATATATATTATCTTATTTAAACTATTTTCATAAAATTTTATTTATTTAAATGTTATTAAAATAGTATTTACTCTATCATATATATATATATATATTTATTCTTTCCAATTAAAATTAATTAGAGAATAAATAAATAAACAAATTAATATTCTAGATGTATAGATATATAATTAGATGTATCAACTAACCGGCCGCATATGTTGTGTTTGTCGAATTCATATGAGATTTGCAGGACTTATAAAATAAATGTAACAAGTATGTTTTATATATTTTTAGAACAATAATATGGGTAGCTATCATATTAATATTAATAGACTGATCAATTTAAGCATACATCATATATATATATATATATATACCAACTTCATTTATACTAATATGATAAACTATATATAATTTTCCTATCCAATCAAAATTAATTTTCTATGCCAATTAACATTAAGTGTTGTTTATTACATATTTTTTTATATCATAATTAAAGTTATTTTTGACATATATAAATATAATTAAAATTAATATACTTTTTTGACGTGTCATGCTTGACACGTCAATAGTTTTTGACGTGCCATGCATGACACGTCAAAAGTTTTTGACGTGCCATGACGTGCCAAACATGGCACGTCAAAAACTTATAATATATATATATATATATATATATATATATATATTATCTTATTTAAACTATTTTCATAAAATTTTATTTATTTAAATGTTATTAAAATAGTATATATATATTATCTTATTTAAACTATTTTCATAAAATTTTATTTATTTAAATGTTATTAAAATAGTATTTACACTATCATATATATATTTATTCTCTTCAATTAAAATTAATTAGAGAATAAATAAATAAACAAATTAATATTCTAGATGTATAGATATATAATTAGATGTATCAACTAACCAGCTGCATATGTTGTGTTTGTCGAATTCATATGAGATTTGCAGGACTTATAAAATAAATGTAACAAGTATGTTTTATATATTTTTAGAACAATAATATGGGTAGCTATCATATTAATATTAATAGACTGATCAATTTAAGCATACATCATATATATATATATATATATATATATATATACCAACTTCATTTATACTAATATGATAAACTATATATAATTTTCCTATCCAATCAAAATTAATTTTCTATGCCAATTAACATTAAGTGTTGTTTATTACATATTTTTTTATATCATAATTAAAGTTATTTTTGATATATATATATACATATATGTATATATATAATTAAAATTAATATACTTTTTTGACGTGTCATGCTTGACACGTCAATAGTTTTTGACGTGCCATGCATGACACGTCAAAAGTTTTTGACGTGCCAAACATGACACGTCAAAAACTTATAATATATATTATCTTATTTAAACTATTTTCATAAAATTTTATTTATTTAAATGTTATTAAAATAGTATTTACTCTATCATATATATATTTATTCTTTCCAATTAAAATTAATTAGAGAATAAATAAATAAACAAATTAATATTCTAGATGTATAGATATATAATTAGATGTATCAACTAACCGGCCGCATATGTTGTGTGTGTCGAATTCATATGAGATTTGCAGGACTTATAAAATAAATGTAACAAGTATGTTTTATATATTTTTAGAACAATAATATGGGTAGCTATCATATTAATATTAATAGACTGATCAATTTAAGCATACATCATATATATATATATATATATATATATATATATATATATACCAACTTCATTTATACTAATATGATAAACTATATATAATTTTCCTATCCAATCAAAATTAATTTTCCATGCCAATTAACATTAAGTGTTGTTTATTACATATTTCTTTATATCATAATCAATTTAAGCATACATCATATATATATATATATATATATATATATATATATATACCAACTTCATTTATACTAATATGATAAACTATATATAATTTTCCTATCCAATCAAAATTAATTTTCTATGCCAATTAACTTTAAGTGTTGTTTATTACATATTTCTTTATATCATAATTAAAGTTATTTTTGATATATATATATATACATATATGTATATATATAATTAAAATTAATATACTTTTTTGACGTGCCATGCTTGACACGTCAATAGTTTTTGACGTGCCATGCATGACACGTCAAAAGTTTTTGACGTGCCAAACATGGCACGTCAAAAACTTATATATATATATATATATATATATATATATATATATATATATATATATATATATATATATTATCTTATTTAAACTATTTTCATAAAATTTTATTTATTTAAATGTTATTAAAATAGTATTTACTCTATCATATATATATTTATTCTCTCCAATTAAAATTAATTAGAGAATAAAAAAAAAAACCCATATATTCTAGATGTATAGTTATATAATTAAATGTATCAACTAACCGGCCGCATATGTTGTGTTTGTCGAATTCATATGAGGTTTGCAGGTCTTATAAAATAAATGTAACAAGTATGTTTTATATATTTTTATAAAAATAATATGAGTAGCTATCATATTAATATTACTAAACTGATCAATTTACGCATGCATATATATATACTAATGATAATAAACTATAACTTATACTAATGAGAATAAAAATTAAGTTTTTATGCCAATTAACATTAATTGTTTGTTAATGTATATTTGTTTATATCGAAATTATTGTTAATTTTTTTTTTATTAAAAAAAGTTTTTTGACGTGTGGAATCGACACGTCAAAAGCTTTTGACGTGTGAAATTTACACGTCAAAAGTTTTTGACGTGTGGAATCGACACGTCAAAAGTTTTTGACGTGTGGAATCAACACGTCAAAAACTTTTGACGTGTCAATTTCACACGTCAAAAAACTTTTGACGTGTAAAAAAAGACACGTCAATAAAAATTTTTTTGACATGCTTGTTTAGACACGTCGAAAGTTTTTGACGTGGCAAACGTAAGTTACTGTTTGCCACGTCAAAAAACACATGTTTTTTTGTAGTGATGGGTCAACACAAGCCAGCCAGGCCCATTCCTTAATGGTCCAATCCATCACGCTTGCCAAAAATAACCTCCACCGGCCGGCTACTATCCGAACAGTTGTCAGCCACCCTTTGCCTTTCTCTGGCAAAGCTTTACCAACCTTCCACCGTCGCTACCTTTCCATTTTCAGCAACACTCTGATGTTCTAGCCACCACCTCCGGCATGTTAAAGATTAAGTGATTAAATTTATCTCTTCCTATTAACTTAATCTTTTAGGACAAGTGGTGTTTTAACATGGTATCAGAACCAAAAGTCCTGGAATCAAATCTTGACTCGTTATTTACCCTCCATTTAATTAAATATTTCACGTGTTGGACCTCATTTATTAATAGAGAATTTGAGCCCACACATAAGGAGGAGTGTTAAAGATTAAGTAAGGGTGGGTAGATTAATTGTTTACCGCCTACCAACTGCAACTGAACCAACATGAACCACCTACCAACTGCGACTAAACCAACATTAACCGCCTACCACTAGAAGTCGGTTGGTAATCGGTTAAGGATTTTTATACGGACATTGGTTCGGTTTTGTTAATCGGTATAAATAATTTTTGTCGGTTAAACGAATTAACCGATAATAAATATTTTTTTAGTAGAATGATGATTACGAGGGCATTAGCTAGATTTTTTATTAGAGCATATTAGTTGGTGGATTCTAGGACCAATTTATTAGAACATATGTATGGTGGACTCTTATTGTGTTAATTAATGGGCCCATTTAAAAGTTGTTTGGTTTAATAAGTTATTTTAGCCCAAACCAATCAATTTTTGGCCCAATTAAAAAGCCCACGGTTAACCAATTAACTGAACTGATTTTAATTGAAATTTCTATTTCACCGAAACTTTCGAAATAAATCCATATCAAAATGTAATCGGTGAATTAACTGATTTAACCGACAATTTCAGTTAACCAAACCATAAATGGCTCTATCCAATTGAACTGAACTGATACCCACCCCTAAGATTAAGTGATTAAATTTATCTACTCTTATCAACTTAAGCTTCTAACAAGCTACTCTAGTGGCCCTCCAACGACATCCTCCAGCAGCGGTCGACCACCGCCTCCGATAATCACTAGCCGCTGTCTCTAACAACCGTTTGACCACCTTATCAGTAACTTCCTTCATCTAGCATCCTCCGACAAGTCGAGCTCACTTGTCTAACATAGCTCGCATCACACTCGATCATTTCCCTCAAGCTCATGGAATTGGGTCATGATCAGTTTCATTAATGGTTTAGCGTTCATGCACATATTTTAGTGTTGTCCGCACTAGATCTAGTTCAACCAATAAAAAAAAAAAAAAAAAGAGAGGAGGTTGGGTTGAACATTCCTATCGTTTTCCACTATTTTGACTGTTGACAAGTTATGGTGTTGACCGGCCAATTGAACTTTTCAAACTTAAGGGTAAGGAAGAGGAGCAGTAATTCTAAACTAGCCTCATTAGTTCATGGAAATTTAGTTTGGAAAATAGCAAACAGTTCAACTGAAAAGATAAAATCAGATTCCAGCTGTCACGCAATTCTCCTATACGTGATTTCTTTGTTGAGTTCTATTCATATGAGCATTAGGGAAAAAAAAACAATCCAACTAAGAAAGTGAGAAGAGAACAGAGCACACATACCCTGTTTTGGACATGTAAAGGATTGCACTTGATCACGGCAAAAGCAGACAAACGCCCGCGTGGAGTTAGAACCGCATACCCCACCAGTTTCCTTACACCCCCTACAGAGATTATCGAATCTATTGTTGTATTCCACCTCAAAACCTTTATCCATTGCTTGTTGAATTGCCGGGGCTCCACCCTGAGGGTCTTCAAGAAGAGCACTAGCGCTACTCCGGAGAATCGGAACATTGATACTGCTGTCGCAATCCCTTACAAGTTGTTCATGTAATTGGACGCTCGAGGGTGGGGATTCGTCTACCAAGTAATAAGAAATATTAATTTTCCCATCACTAACTCCTTGGCTGCAATTAAATCTATTTGGGATGTCTTGAAGAACAGGGCAGCCGTATAATATAGTTATGTTTTGAACGTTCGAACGGTAATCAAACAAAGTTAAATTCAAAGTGGTATTTAGGAGCTTTGGATCACAAGGGCCATCCCACAGGTCCGACCTTGCAATGGTAAAGCTTCGAGAAGATGTGTTGATGTTTAGCACGCGGAAGTCCAGTGCTTCAAATCCCAGAACTGGATATTCATTGTTGACGCACCTGAGCTCGTGGCCTTCATCACCGCAATAATCAGGTCGGGTACCTCCCCAGAAAGGGAACGGAATGTTGACGCCTCCACAGGCATAGTTACGATTGCAGACCACAAAAGGATCATCTTCGTTGCAGTAAGATGGTGGTAGTATTGTAAAGAAGAAGGAGAGGAATAGGATGATGATGAGGATGGAAGAAAGAGAGAGATTGAAATCCATTGTTTCAAAAATCACTCAGAAAATTAAAGAATGATGAGGTGAGAGATGGGTTTGGAGGTAATGTATAGGAGGCAGTCTTGCATAAGCATAATGTTGACTGGTGATAGATGGGCGGGCTTAGTCACACAAACTATTAACAGGTTGAATATTTGTTTGAACTTTGACGGAGAAAGGTATGGTTGTTAGAATTCTAGCATCAGACTTCAAAAGTAAATTTGTACCAGTCTCCGCTCAGTAGATTGTAAGAATTTTCTTTAATTCAGTAGATTGTAAGAATTTCTTTAATTCAGTTTCTAAAAATGTTATGCGTTTTTAGAGATATGAAAAGCACATGTTAGAATAAATGTGGGTTTTGTATGTACGTTACACATAACACTTATAAAAAACTGAATTAAACAACAATTTATAAAATAAATTCTATAAATTCTGTCATGTATTAAATGAAGTTAGTCCGAGTCAAGTCTATCCAAAACCGAACCTAAAAAAATTAATTTACCCTCAAAAGACAACATCAGTTGTGAGAGGAAATCTCTAAATGATAGCTCAATCGATTAAAAACCACTCATAAAATAAAAATTACTAGTTCAAATCTCTCACCCACCTTTATTTTTTTCTCTTTATGCTGACATAAAAAAAATTAAAAATAAAAATAAAAAATAAAAAAATTAGTCGTAGTGCAGAGGAGAATCTTCAAAAGTCTCGGGGCAAATCTTGTGGTTGGTTACTGAGAAGGATCCATTTGACAAGTCAAGTCTAGGCATGCCCAAAGGAGATGGAAAAATCAAAGATCAGGAAGAGTTTTTCCTCACAAAGTTACAAAATATTAAAAGGCAAGTTCCTACTCATTAATTGAGAGAAGACTCCCTCAAACTTGTCCTTCAAGAAAATCAGAAAAATGGAAGAAAGTTTATGGAAACAGAAATCTAGTGATTATTTGCGTAACAATTCAAAAAAAGTGCTAGTCACATATATGTTATTACTATATTAAAAATTATATCAAATCCACATAATAATATGTGGTATTGGAACACTACATGATATGGTCCTAACAAGGACGTCAGGAGTTTAAGGAGAAAGTTTATGACAGTCCAATTCCACATTGGTAAGATGAGAAGGAGTAGCACACATAAAGTGTGTAGTTTATAAAGATAGTCATTAGTACTAAGTCTCACATTACTTATTTACTAGGTGAAATTGGGTTTTATAAAGAATTCTAAAAGAACTCCTAATTAACTAGTCTTTTGGATTGACAGCATAGACGTGACTAACTTTTTTTGTGAGTAGTTACTTGACTTCTCAATAAGCACCTAAATACAAAGAGGAGGCAAAATTCCATTAATTTTATAAAAAATGAAGAGGGGCCGTAAATTTCGGCCACAATGAAATTGGTAATTATTTTATGGAAAATGCTTCATTTTCTGTCCTGGTCTTTCTTCCTATTTTTTCTCACCACAGAGAATCTGGAAGGTTTGACCCCCAAGTTGATTTACTCTTGCCCGTCTCCGCCTATTGAATTAGTAGGCTTGTTAAGCCTATTCCAGCCAAGTGGCTTAGCTATTGAAACTTCATCTCGTGCAACATATCTCGTTCGGACGCCCACCAAATGACCAGTCCTATTTCTCAGCATTGTTCAATTTTCCGATTTCAAATCTAAGTACCAACTTAAACGAAAAAAAAAAAAAAATTGAGACTTACACCGGACTTAGTTTTGACACCAAATTAACCTATATAAAACCTGTTGTGCACAGAATTAAAATACAGGATCTTAAAGAAGCAAAAAAGGGCAGAATAGAAGATAGATCAATCACACACGACACCAAGATTTACGTGGTTCGGCTTAAAAGCTTACATCCACTCGCGGAGACGACCCGAAGGAAATTCACAATCAAAAGATGGAGTACAAAGATAACCGGAAGAAAATCACTCAAAACCCAAAGCCCCAATACACCCTAATCTCATTCTCACACAAAAGAGAGTGAAAAACAAAAAAATAAAAAAAATTGACAAAAAAAACTCTATTCTTCTCTAAGTGACATAAGGCACAACAAAGTGAGAAAACCCTAACACTGATTTTCAGGGAGAGCTAATGATAATACTACTAATATAATAACAGTAATAAAAAAACATTGAATTAGAAATATTAGGTAGGATTCTTGGTGTTATTTTGAGTATCATTCTGGAACATCAATAATGTGTTTATTGCAAATTCTAAAAAATTAATTATTGACAATATGCCACTGAGTGCTAAATCATCAATTATATTAAACATGATAAAAATATTTTTATTCAAATGAGGTAAAATGTAAAGTCAAGATTTGAGATCACTGCTATAGTATCATGATATATCACTACTTATCCATATCCAAAAAGTTTAAACTGATAAAAAATAATATATTTCATTATTTAATTAATGTTCTAATAAAGTTAAATTGTGTACTAGTTTTTGTTCTTCTTCTATCATAAATAGACCATGAGATACTGAAAAATTAAAATTAAAATAAAGAAGAAGGTTTGCTATGTTCCAAGCAAAGTCTTCATAGTAACTTCAATATCCTATGCATTCTTATCAATTCACAAAGCAGCAAACCTTACACTTTGCCTGTAATTTTTCGCCACTTTGTATTGAGTTCCTATAGTTAAGCTAAAATTCAATATTCACTAAATTCATGAGGAAGGCTACGACAGAAGATATTATGACATAGTTTAGGAAAGTTTCAATTTTATAACAAGCTAAAGTTTGGTGTTCGAATTAACAAGCTAATAATTGATACAATTCATGAAAATTCTCGGTTATTATCTAGCACTAAGATTTCTCTTTCAACATTTAAGAATGATCCATGATCGATGATTCCATTGTAGTTGATTGATATGTGGGTGACCTTGGCGGGGAAGACAAGAATGGCTTGGGTGGGATATGTAAGGAATCGAGGCTTCCTTTCAACATATTCACAACTCCACTCATTGATAGTCAGTTTAAAGGGTCAGTCTGTATACACCACAAACTCACTATTATCAGTTTCCTTGCAGTTTCTTTGTTATCTTCCTTCATAAGGCCCTCTAATCCCAGTTCTTCATCTAGTTCAAGACGCTTGTAAATCCAATGTGGAACATATAATTCACTAGTATGATCAACCCCAATATCAATATTCTTTCTCCCCCCAACAATTTCTAAAACCATCATTCCATAGCTATAAACATCTGACTTGTGAGAGACCTTCCCAATATTTCTACAAATAAGTTCTGGTGCTACATATCCTGCGGTTTCTCTTGCATCCAACATGGATATGATACTCTCTTCTTTAGCGCATATTTTTGCAAGGCCAAAATCAGAAATTTTTGGGCAGAAATTCTCATCCAAAAGAATGTTGTGAGGTTTTATGTCAAAATGCAAGATTCGTGTGTTGCAACCTTTATGTAAGTAATCTAGTCCATGAGCAATGCCAAGTGCAATCTTGTATGTAGTTTCCCATTCTAATCGACAATCAGCCATGG
The DNA here is from genome assembly GCA_016403345.1 of Corylus heterophylla. Lineage (NCBI taxonomy): Eukaryota > Viridiplantae > Streptophyta > Magnoliopsida > Fagales > Betulaceae > Corylus > Corylus heterophylla. Next base: position 7,510,348 of record CM028145.1, on the reverse strand, counting down.
AGGGATTTTTTTTGTATATGAATTTCTCGAGTGATCCATTAGGCATAAACTCATAGATAAGAGCTCTTTTAGAACCCTCAAAACAAAAGCCCATAAGAGTGACAATGTTGACATGAGACGTCCTACTAATGCTTGCAACCTCGTTAATGAATTCCTCTCCATTACCTCTTGATTCTTTCAAAACCTTCACTACCACAAGAGAACCATTGTGTAGCTTTCCCTTGTAAACACCACCAAAGCCCCCTTCGCCTAATTTTTCTCTGAAGAAGTTGGTCATTTTCTTGATATTTGAATAACTGTATCTTCTAATAGCAAGAGGTCCATTGTTCCTTAAAAAGGCCTCGACACTCTTGTGGTTTTGACTTTCCTTCTTCCAAAAACAAATAATTTTGCTTGATGAGAGCTTTCTCTTGAAGCAGCATATTGTAACCATCAAAACTCCAATTCCAGCCGATAAAGCGACTATAATCAAATAATAGAAAATTATGAAATTAAATGGTGCATAAACTAAAGTAATTTTAGGAAGCTCTAATTGTAAGTTGACTAGTCATTTTCGAGTGATATGCAAATATAGCTAGTACTTTCTCTAAGTCATCACAAGTCTACTTCTAAAAATTTTAAATATCACAATATTAGAGTTGTTTGTTCATATGATTTGCATCAAAAGCACAGTCAAGTATAACTGAAAAATATGTTTACATTTTTAATAATTGTAGTTTTAATTTCATAGGCTAAGATCTGTATTAATTTATTTTTTATATTATTTCCTTTATAATGATTAAGAATTTCATGGTGTTAAATACTTGAACATGCTCTTACAATTTTGGATCAAATTATTTTATAATTGTACTTGAACATGTTATGACCCGTATACATAGTTTTATCATTATCTTAATATATACATCTTCTCATTCTTCCCTTTAAATGTTTAGGCTACTTGTAGCAAGATTCTTCATGACAACGATAATTCTCAATAATATTTGTTTGGGAAACTAGACTTAACTCCCTGAAACTCAGAATCAAATTGCGATAGTCACCCCCCAAAAAAAAAAAATTAAAAATTAAAATTGCATTCCCCCTAACTCCCTAGCCCTTTTAATTAACCCTCTCTGTTACGTTTTTTTGTTAAATCTGACGAAAAATGAGTCATATGTGACTCAAAAATTAAGAAATAGAAATTAAAAAAATGTACAACTTTTTCCACGACAAGTAGACCACAACAAACAGTAGTTTAATTATTTTAATTTAAAGGCATAATGAAAATTTTACGTCGCGTGACCGTCCAAGTTAAGAGAAAATCCTTATAATGATGGGGGTCTATGCAAAAAGGCTAGATGGTTTGAGGGGTCAATTGCAACTTTTTCAAGTTAAGGGGAGGGGGACATTGTAGTATGGGTGTTAGTTTGAGAGGTAAATGTAGTTTCTGCTCCACTTTCCACTAATTTTTCTCATGGTTAATTTTTCCTGAATATTTGTATCAATTCTCTCTTTTTTATTTTTAACAGTCTCATTTCTAAATAAATCCAATTATTCAAGTTAGTAATATGTTCATTAGATATTGCTTGACTTTAAGCCTACAAGTAAGATTTTTTTAGTCTCTATCTCCTTCATTAATTAATTGTCCCATGCTAAACTTTGAATAAATAATTTACAGCAAAAACAATACACTTTAACTATCTAAACCTTTCTAATACACTAGCCATCTTCTATCATACTTTTTCCTCATTTGATAATTTTCGAATGTAATGTCATAGAAAAATGTCTATCTTTCATCTTTAAGAAAATTTAGATCATTCTTTTCAATTGGACATGTTTTTATTAATAGATCTCTTAATTTTGTATAAATATTTTCCATTGACCTGGATCATGAATATTTGTAAAAATAAATTTTGATAGTTCAGTAAAATCTACACTTTCTTTAATTATCTTTTTCTAATTCTTGTTTGTGTTCTCCATTAGAAATTGTTGTATTACATATTTGAGTATCATATATGAATTTTATTATCACGATTTGTTTTTTTTGTTGTCTTCTAATTTTGCTACAAAGATTGGTTGTTTAGTTATTCATTCTTCAATTGAAATTAATATAATATTTTGTCTTTTATTAACAACAAATTTTTGAGGAGCTCCTTAACATTTTAAGATCAGAAAAATACTTGTCAACAGTATAAATATACTTTACAATAAACTTATTAATTAAACTAAATTCAAGATATAAATTGAAAGATAAAGTTTAGAACAATATAACTTTACACTATGAAACGATGATAAGCAATCGAAACTAAAAAAACCAACTAAACCAACAGTATCCAATAGCAGGGATGTGAATGTATGAGAGAGCATATATTATTTTTATAAAAATATATGAAAAAAAAAAAAAACACACACACACAAAAATAAAGGGTGAGATAAAGATATATGATAGAACTAACTAAAAGTGAAAAGATTAGAAGAAATGAAAGAAAAGAAGAGAAAAGAATCTAAAAAGAAATAGTGAGATAAAAGTAACTCAGGTGAAAGTTATGCATTAAGTTTCACCTTTCTCCATTGACCATTTATTTGATTCTTCATAAAGCAGAACCTCTTAGTTTCTCTAGTTTTTTTTGTGGGAAAATTAAGTATAAAGGATTTTGTTTTCTCATGCAACAAGTTTGAATAATTGACAACAATTTTAGAAGTTTCCAGTGGATTCCATAGACTCAAACACATCATTGTAGCGAATGGAGTGATTACCAAAACTGATAGCAGAACCTTAAATCATTGCACATTTGGATGAAAGGGGAATTGCTATTAAAAATCAAAACATATTGACCTGCAGATGGCATACTTCATGGAATTCTGTTCAAGCAAGCATCTTACCGTTAATATCAACAAGAAATTAGATTGAATAAGTATCTTACCTAGTACTATTATCATTACTTTGGATCTTCGACTCCCTGCATTTGAAGTTGTAAAGAATATTAGTTTATGTTGAAATAATAAAACATTTAAGTGAAAGACGAACAGAGACAAATTGACATGCTTTGAAATCTCAACAGGATTAATTTTACAAAGATCTGTGAAGATAACTCCACATATATCTGATAGAGATTCATAATAAGAAAGTTAGCTATATTCCTAATAACCAAAAAGGAACTGAATCTAAATCAGCTAAAGCAAGTGAACAGAAGAGTGTTCCTTGTTTTTGGTTAGATTGGAATCTAAGATCGAGCCCATCCCCAACTATCCCCTTCTAGTGCGCTTTATGTCCAGGTTGCAACATCATGATTGCTGCTCACCAATAACATAGAAGTCACAAACTATGTCTGGCAGATGCTAGCGATATCTTCCCAGCATTAGACATTTATTGAGCAAAATGAAAATGTATTGGAGCAAAGAAAAGGATGCTTTTTATCAACCGAAGGAAATGCATTACTTGAACATGAATAACTTTATAAGATTCATTTGGGATAAATGCCATTTTGCTCATTGTTTGCAAGTTTTAATTGTTGGTGTTAGATCAAACATCTGATCATCTCATTTGAAAATTAATATTTGGTGTTTAGTGAGGAAAGTCAAAGCTTTTTGTGACATTCAAAATCATATCTCGTAAAGCATGTTTTAAGAGCTGTCTACATGAGCAAAACTATATTGTTGCACCTTAAAAGTTGGTTCCTAGCTAGCTTCAGGTAAGAACAATCCTAAGTCATACGAGTTTTCATTTCAAACATTAGCAATGAAAGACGACGGTAAAAAGAAACGAGCCCACAAAAAAAAAGAATTGATTCTTGTTTAGTCGTAGACTTAAGGCTGCAAATAGTCTTCCAAGCTGAAATCTTTTCTTTGTGGAGACTAGACTTAAGTGGCATCCAATGACATTTTTTTGTTTTTTTTCCTATTCAATAACGGGAAAAATCTTACAAGAGATCTTTTACAACCATAATCGAGTAGGCACCCAACAACAAAACCGAAACAAAAAAAAGCAATAGTAAAGTCAATTGGCACCCATTGACTTGACCGAACGAAGATCTCAAAAGTTCAGATCTCAAACAATTAATCGAAGAAGCTATTCATGTATAATTCATTGAGAGCTATAAAGGGCCAAAACGATCTGACGGTAGCCCGATTAAAAACTGCTAAGATTGAGCTTTCTATCATGAAAAGGCCATAGAGAAAATTGTGCTCACTATAGTTTGCCTAAAATTATGCCCAGAAAGAAAAAGAACGAAAATTTGAAGAAACTATCAAATGATGATAAGGAAATTTCCTACAGAATTACCATCATCGCAGGTGTTGTGATGAGCCCGGTCTTGGCAAAAACAAACAAATTCACCATTATCGAAGCCACAGCGTCCACCACTTTTCTCACAACTGCTGCAGTTAGGTGCAGTCCAATTTAACAAGAAACCCATCTTCAAAATTTCAGTCTAATTCATTTGCGACAAGCTTGTCAAGTTGACACCAAAAAGCATATCCACTGGCACATCAACCAAAGACTGGCACCTTTTTTCCCACGGATAGTTAACCTCCAATGCTTTCTCATAGAAAACAGCTAAAGAATGAAGGGTCGTACCATTGCTGGCACAGTCTAACCCATATGTGGGGTATTGAGGCAGTGAAGTGCAGTTGTAGAAGATGGAGAAATTACTACGAGACATACTAAGATTAAATAGGGTTCGATCAAGGCTAACGTTATGCAAAGGAGTAGGGCATGCGTCCCAATAGGCGGCGGCATTGGCCACGAGAAGTGAATGGTTGGAGTAAAAGATATCTTTAATGATATATTCATCATTGGAAATTTTGAGAACTGGGTTTTGCTCGTTGCAGGTAATACCAAAGCTGGGGTAGCCACAGAAAGTTTCCTGTTCATCAAGTATCCAAAAGGGGTAGCTTATGTTTGGGCCATTTCCACAAGCACGAGGAGCGCAGTCTTGGAATTTTTGGTTAACGGATAGAGCGCGCTTGGCTAAGTTGGTGAAGATGATGAACAAAATGCATATATGGGAACGTTTTTGGGACGTGAAGAAGTTTTGGATATCCCTTTGGGTGGATGGAAGGAAGAAGCAAAGGCGAGCAGAGGAAGCAAACAAAGGTGTTAAATTGGGTGGAAGCACTAAGAGGAAAATGCCAAGTAGTTTCTGGATGTTCTATTCACTACAAAAGTATTACTTGTGTTTTGGTTCTGGAGTTTGACGGACTCTACTCACGCTCATGTTCTTTTTCTTTTTCTTTTATATGTCGGAAAAAAAATTTAAACTATGATATCCGCTTATAAACTACTCTTCGTGCTCATTAATCCTATAAAGATAAAGAGAAAGAGTTTAACTTATATCTGGATGAGCCTTAAAACCTATTGTTTACCGTCCCCAATCAACAACCGACAAATAAGCAAAAACATAAAAGATGCACAAAAATAACCTACAACCAACTACATCAGATTTGAACTCAAAGAGAAAGAAAAAAATGCTAAAATTACTGCCAGACCCAACTGGCCAGAGAGCCGGCAAGACCTAATCGGCCAGACCTAGATGGCCAGACCCACTCGCCAGACTCAGTGGGTCTGGCCTGACCCTCACCCTCTCCGGTACCGTGAGTCACATTCTCTGGCGCCGTGAGTCACATTTTTCAGCCTTTAGGATGATAAAATCCTTGGAGGGTTAACCTTCTACTTTTTTATTTTAATTTTGAATCAAAAAATGAGTTTTGTGGCATTAGAAATGGGTTTTGAGACATTAAAATCGGGTCATGGCCAGAGAGAGAATACATAGCCAGTGAGACCCAGCCAGTGGGTCTAGCCAATTTGGCCGGATGAGTCTCGCCGGATATGGGGTGTTGTTGTTCGGTTTCCATTTTGATTTGGTGTTTTTTATCTCACTTTAATTTGTTGCATTTGTCTTGAAATGATGATGTGTCACATGTTGATTGAATGCTGTAATATGGCTTGTTTACACTAGGATCTAATAGTAGGAGCTCTCAAAGAGAAATGTTATGCTTATAAAATAATTCTTAAACATGATTAAAAAGAAAATATATTTAAATTTTAAAAAATTTAATTATATTGTGCCATATTATCTTATAAATATTATTTTATAAAATATTTTATAAGTCTTAACATTTTTTATTTGTGAATGGTGCTGCCAGCTCTCACAGTCCCTCCTATTTGGGCATCCTACCTTTTGATAAGAATAAAAATTTTGTTAATTAATGTGAATTTGATTTGTGATTAATTATTTTTAATTTAAGTGATTTGTTTTATATTTAAAGTCACCTTAAAGCTATATAAATAAAGTCATATACTCAAATCACACAATGCCAAAATGAAAATAGAACTTTAGACGGAACCACTTAAAATTTGTGTTCTCTCTCTTTTCCTTATTTTTATTTTATTTTATTATCAATTTCTATATACTTTTCACATGCCTTATTTGATTAACGATGTGACCTTTTTCATCCTTCGATCATTACAGCCTTTATGTTTTCAGAGGTCTCATCATCTTTAGATTCTTACCAAAATGGAAGCAGGTAAGCTGTCGTGGCTCATATTCGGCTGCATACCATAGTATTAAAGTAATTATAATGTATAAATCAAAAGACAGAGAAAAAAGACAACTTGAATAATTGGAATAAATCCACTACATGAAAGCCCACTGTTCTCCCTCTCTTCTCCTCTGCCTGCCGCTCTATCTTTCTTCTTAGGGCTGTAAATGAGCTGACACACTTGACAGTTTGCTTGATACCCGCTCGGCTAAGCTCAACTCAAGCTCTAGCTTGACTCTGTACAAACTCGCTTGTCACTATTGAAACTCGCTCGATTAACTAGCGACACATACCCGGCTGACTCGATTAAGGTCGATAGGGGCTCGAGAGTTTGACTCGTTTAGCTCGAGCTCAGTAGGCTTGCCTGAGCTTGTTTACGAATCGTGAGCTCGACTCGTTTAACTCGATAATCGCCAGGCTCGCCCGACTTGTATAGGGCTCGCAAGCTCGACCCGTTTTATCATCCGACCCGACCCAATCCGCACGACAATGTAACTAAAAAACAAATTAACCATGTTATTAATCAATAATAATCATAGGTTCAATTTGTATACAATTAACTAATTAAGATCTAAGGGTATAGTATAACTAACATTATATAGACTATGTTATTATTTATAGGTTTAATGTCCATTGTCAAATTCAATAATAATAATAATAATAATAATAATAATAATAGGTTTAATGTGTGTACAATTAACTAATTCAGATCTAAGGGTATAGTATAAGTGTATAACTAACATTGTATAGACTATGTTATTATTTATTGGTTTAATGTCCATTGTCCAATTCAAAAATAATAATAATAATAATAATAATAATCATAGGTTCAATGTGTGTACAATTAACTAATTAAGATCTAAGGCTATAGTATAACTAACATTATATGGACTATGTTATTATTTATAGGTTTAATGTCCATTATCCAATTCAATAATAATAATAATAATAATAATAGGTTCAATGTGTGTACAATTAACTTATTAAGATCTAAAGGTATAGTATAACTAACATTATATAGACTATGTGATTATTTATAGGTTTAATGTCCATTGTCCAATTCAATAATAATAATAATAACAATCATAAGTTCAATGCGTGTACAATTAACTAAGTAAGATCTAAGGGTATAGTATAACTAACATTATATGGACTATGTTATTATTTATAGGTTTAATGTCCAATGTCCTATTCAATAATAATAATAATAATAATAATCATAATCATAGGTTCAATGTATGTACAATTAACTAATTAACATCTAAAGGTATTGTATAAGTGTATTACTAACATTGTATGGACTATGTTATTATTTATAGGTTTAATATTGTCTAATGTCCAATTAATAAGCTATTTAAAAACATTAAATTATATGGTACTAATTTTTTAAAAAAAAAAAAAAAAAAAATTGTATTAAGTAGTATTAGAATATAAGTAAATGTTTATTTAATATTTGTATTAAATTGTACACAATTCCACTGGATAAGCTTAATATTATCCAAAATTGTATTAAATCGGTTTCTATATGTTTGGATAATTTTTAAATTTGGTGTGGGGAACAGACTGAAGACCAAATAAAAATACAAATAAGCTAGTTCCGCCCCTTACTTCACGTTTCATAGTAGCTAGTGGCTGTTTGTCTTGATTTCAGATTGATGACCAAATCTTGTATAACAAGTTATATAACTTTATATAAATTAAATAGAGATTCCCTTGTATTTGTCTTTTTCATCTTCATTAATGCTTTGAAATCACGACAAAGTTGTTGATAATGATCAAACGATCATATAGCTGAAGACTAAAAGCTTATCCAGTGGAATTATCCAAGTGGCTATTCATGTTGCTTAAGAGGTCAATTTCTCCTAGACAATTCATTTCAAGAGTTAATTTGGGTGTGTCCATCACCCAAGATTGTGTTTTCTCCTAGACTTTAACATCGAGAGCATAATTAAATATCCTAAATTTAGAAAAAGTAAGACTTTTGCAATTTATTAACACGTACATATTAGTATATCTGTATTACACGAATTAAAAGAGTTATTCATTCCCCTTGGATTTAACCAAAATTTTCTTATAAAATCTGATAGATAAGAGCAATCAAATGAATAGGGTTACAGATTTTTAAAATAGGTAAAAGTACACTTTTCCTTTCTAAAGTGTAAAGTGTAAATCAATTTTTGCAATGCACTCTCCAAAATTTAAAATTTTTTCAATTCTGTCTCTCCATTAGTCGCTGTCGTCTTATCGTGAACTGTGATCACATGACCCGCACATGATCACTTAAGCCCATTCTTTCCCAAAATGCCCCCACCCACGCGGTATCATCTCTGAAACTTTCCCTTTTGGAATTCAAAATCGTATCATTTTTCTTGTTTCAGGAAGAGGAGAAAGAAGACGTTGAGAAATATGACCATCACTCTTGAGGATCTGAGGGGTGGCTCTCCTACTCTATGTGAGCACTTTAATAAAATCAGAAAGGAGGTGATAAGAGCTGTGGGTAAGAATGAAAACGAGGTAGAAAAGATGCTAACGTAGATGATCTTGATGGAATTCGTTCAATTCCACATGAAAAAGAGAAAGTAGTACCTGCAGAAGCATGTGGAAAAGAAGAAGAAGAGGGTGCTCTTGAAAATTATACCGCCCAAAAAGCCATTGGAGTCGGCACCCAACAACTCTGAAAACCCGACTGAGATCAAACAAGCGGTTTCGGACCAACTACCTTGCATACCAACCTCGTTCAAGGACAGAATCATGGGGTTGCAGGGTTCGAACATCAACATTACAAAAAAAATGATATTTTTTGAGGTGGCAAACAGTAACTACTGTTTGCCACGTCAATACATTTTGACGTGTCTAAGGAGACATGTCAAAAAAAATATTGTTGACGTGCTCGATTTTAACACATCAAAAGTTTTTGACGTGCCTTTTTGACACGACAAAAGTTTTTGACGTGTCATCCTAACACGTCAAAAACTTCTGACGTGTTAATTTGACACGTCAAAAGTTTTTGACGTGTCATTCTAGCACGTCAATTAGGTACTAATTGATATAAAAATATGTATTAAAAACAATTAATTTTAATTGGCATAAAAATTAAATTTGATTGGATAGGAAAATTAAGTTTATCATATTAATATAAATTAATTGGTATATATCTATACGTATATATATCACATGCATGCCAATATATATATATATATATATCGTGTGTGTACATGCATAATCATATATATGATATTAATTATCCTATGCATGCATAATCATTCTATATATTGTATACCAATTAATATAATTATCACATGCATGCATATAAATCAACCATTTCATTAATATTAATTTGAACATGATATTATCATGCATAAATCAGTCCGATAATATTAATATGAAAGCCATATTAATTTTTAAAAATATATAAGACATCTGAATACATTTATTTTATAAGACCCATAAACCTCACATGAACTCGTAACACAAAATATGTGGTGGTGAGTAGATACATTTAATTATCTATACATCTAGAATATTAATTTGTCAAAACATTTTTACATGTCTAACCAACACGTCAAAAAATAAATAAATAACATTTGTAAATAATTAGGTACTAATTGATATAAAAAATATGTATTAAAAAACAATTAATTTTAATTGGCATAAAAAATTAAATTTGATTGGATAGGAAAATTAAGTTTATCATATTAATATAAATTAATTGGTATATATCTATACGTATATATATCACATGCATGCCAATATATATATATATATATATCTGTGTGTGTACATGCATAATCATATATATGATATTAATTATCCTATGCATGCATAATCATTCTATATATTGTATACCAATTAATATAATTATCACATGCATGCATATAAATCAACCATTTCATTAATATTAATTTGAACATGATATTATCATGCATAAATCAGTCCGGTAATATTAATATGAAAGCCATATTAATTTTTAAAAAATATATAAGACATACTGAATACATTTATTTTATAAGACCCATAAACCTCACATGAACTCGGCCAACACAAAATATGTGGTCGGTGAGTAGATACATTTAATTATCTATACATCTAGAATATTAATTTATTTATTCTCTAATTAATTGTAATTGTGTTGTGTGGATAATGTGTTATATAAGAGGAAAAAATTATATAATATATAGAATAAATATAATTTTAATATAAATTATATGATAGAGTAAATATAATTTTAATAGAAATATAATTTAATATATAATTTTAATAAAATTAAAATAAATATAATTTATAATATTTTAAATTATATAATATAATTAAATATAATTTTATATGTTTTTGACGTGCCATGCAAGCTTTTGACGTGCCATGCATGGCATGTCAAAAATATTTTGACGTGTTGTAGTTAAAATGTCAAAACATTTTGACGTGTTTAACCAACACATCAAAAAAAAAAAAAAATTAACATTTGATTGTAATTAGGAAATAATTGATATAAAAAATATCAATTAAAAAACAATTAATTTTAATTGGCATAAAAATTTAATTTTGATTGGATAGAAAAATTATAGTTTATCATATTAATATAAATTACTTGATATATATGTATACGTATATATATCACATGCATGCCAATTAATATCACATGTATATATATATATATATATATATATATATATATGTGTGTGTGTGTGTGTGTGTGTGTGTGTGTGTGTGTGTGTGCATAATCATTCTATATATTGTATACCAATTAATATAATTATCACATGCATGCATATAAATCAACCATTTCATTAATATTAATTTGAACATGATATTATCATGCATAAATTAGTCTAGTAATATTAATATGATAGCCATATTAATTTTTTAAAAATATATAAGACATACTGAATACATTTATTTTATAAGACCCGCAAACCTTACATGAACTCAGCCAACACAAAATATGTGGTCGGTGAGTGGATACATCTAATTATCTATACATCTAGAATATTAATTTATTTATTCTCTAATTAATTGTAATTGTGTTGTATAGATAATGTGTTATATAAGAGGAAAAAAATTATATAATATATAGAATAAATATAATTTTAACAGAAATTATATGATAGAGTAAATATAATTTTAATAGAAATATAATTTAATATATAATTTTAATAAAATTAAAATAAATATAATTTATAATATTTTAAATTATATAATATAATTAAATTTAATTTTATATGTTTTTGACGTGCCATGCAAGCTTTTGATGTGCCATACATGGCATGTCAAAAATATTTTGACGTGTTGTAGTTAAAACGTCAAAACATTTTGACGTGTTTAACCAACACGTCAAAAAACATAAAAATTAACATTTGATTGTAATTAGGAAATAATTGATATAAAAAATATCAATTAAAAAACAATTAATTTCAATTGGCATAAAAATTTAATTTTGATTGGATAGGAACATTATAGTTTATCATATTAGTATGAATTACTTGGTATATATGTATACGTATATATATCACATGCATGCCAATTAATATCATATGTACATATATATATATATATATATCTATGTGTGTGTGTGTACATGCATAATCATTCTATATATTATATACCAATTAATATAATTATCACATGCATGCATATAAATCAACCATTTCATTAATATTAATTTGAACATGATATTATCATGCATAAATCAGTCTAGTAATATTAATATGATAGCCATATTAATTTTTAAAAAATATATGAGACATACTGAATACATTTATTTTATAAGACCCGCAAACCTCACATGAACTCAGCCAACACAAAATATGTGGTCGGTGAGTGGATACATCTAATTATCTATACATCTAGAATATTAAGTTATTTATTCTGTAATTAATTGTAATTGTGTTGTATGGATAATGTGTTATATAAGAGGAAAAAAATTATATAATATATAGAATAAATATAATTTTAATATAAATTATATGATAGAGTAAATATAATTTTAATAGAAATATAATTTAATATATAATTTTAATAAAATTAAAATAAATATAATTTATAATATTTTAAATTATATAATATAATTAAATTTAATTTTATATGTTTTTGACGTGCCATGCAAGCTTTTGGCGTGCCATACATGGCATGTCAAAAATATTTTGACGTGTTGTAGTTAAAACGTCAAAACATTTTGACGTGTTTAACCAACACGTCAAAAAAATAAAAATTAACATTTGATTGTAATTAGGAAATAATTGATATAAAAAATATCAATTAAAAAACAATTAATTTCAATTGGCATAAAAAATTAATTTTGATTGGATAGGAAAATTATAGTTTATCATCATATTAGTATGAATTACTTGGTATATATGTATACGTATATATATCACATGCATGCCAATTAATATATATATATATATATATATATATATATATATATATGTGTGTGTGTGTGTGTGTGTGTGTGTACATGCATAATCATATATATGATATTTATTATCCTATGCCTGCATAATCATTCTATATATTATATACCAATTAATATAATTATCACATGCATGCATATAAATCAACCATTTCATTAATATTAATTTGAACATGATATTATCATGCATAAATCAGTCTAGTAATATTAATATGATAACCATATTAATTTTTTAAAAATATATGAGACATACTGAATACATTTATTTTATAAGACCCGCAAACCTCACATGAACTCGACCAACACAAAATATGTGGTCAGTGAGTGGATTATTGAGCCCTCATTACAAAATATATTTAATTATCTATACATCTAGAATATTAATTTATTTATTCTCTAATTAATTGTAATTGTACGTGTTGTACGAATAATGTGTTATATAAGATGAAAAAAATTATATAATAGAATAAATATAATTTTAATATAAATTATATGATACAGTAAATATAATTTTAATAGTAATATAATTTATAATTATATTTAAATAAATATAAGTTATAGGTTTTTGACGTGCCACACATGGTATGTCAAGAAGCTTCTTGACGTGTTTGTATTCACACATCAAGAAGCTTCCTTGGGAAGGCGCATCCAGCTAGGCCTTCCCATCTATCTTTTCCCTGGTTTTTTTTTCTTTCTTTCTTTCTTTTTCCTGCTTCTTCCCTCTCTTTCTTTCTCTCCCCCGCGCAACCCCCCACTTGCAGATCCTCCGCCATTTTTTTCTCCATCGATCAACCCGGCCGGTCACCTCTACAGCATTTCTCTCACCCGCATCCTCTCAGTCAGCCCCACCGTTCTCTCTCTTTTTCACGTGGTGGTTCTCCCTCTCGGTGGTTCTCTCTCTCGCCGGCGCACGTCACCGCCGCTACTCCCTCCAGCGACCACGACCTCAAGCTCCGAAGGCCCTCTCACGCGTTCTCCGACTTGAAAATCAGGTATATATATATATATATATATACTAATTTATTTATTTATTTATTTATTAGATAATTAAATAAATTATATAAATATGTAATTTACTGTGTATATTATTATATATTGTTGATGTAGTTATATTAGTAAATTAATTTTACATGTTAGCTAATTAATTTATTTGCTTAAGAATATGCTTTATAATATTACTTGTTTGACATATATGTTTTATATATGGAGAGAATATTGTTTAATGTGTTTGCATGCATGCATGCACAATTACGTACCCTAATAGTTTGAAATTAGGTTTTTTGGGAGAATTTTGCATTTAGATTTAGACCCATATTTTGTGTAGGTTTTGCTTTTGCACCTTATCATAACCCCAAAAAAAAAAAAAAAAAAAAACAAACAAACAAACAAACAAACAAATAACAAGGGCATTTCTATTTTGGTCGTTAATTAATGTTTAGATTTTGAAAATTTAGAATAAGTATGTAAATGTTAAGAACAAAAAAAGGAAGTAAAAAAAAAAACAAATAACATAGGTAGGTGGTTTGATTTTATCTACACTTCCCATACAAATGTATAAATGTTATAATAAAAAAAAAAAAAAAAAAAAAAAAAAAAAAAAGAGCCAACATTGAACCTAGCTAGCTATATCTAATTTATCTAGGGTCCCCATATATAAAAAATTAATTTAGGTCTTACAAATTTAGATATTGTAAATGTCATAAAAAACCAAAAGAAAAAAATTACAACAATTTCAGATAGACACATACATTTTATCTAGGGTCCCATGTATAACAAATATATTTAAATTTGGACCTTAATTTTGTTTAGGTTTTGCAAATTTAGATTATGTAGATGTTATAATTAAAACTCAACGTATGCGTTTATTTGTTGAAAATAAACAAAAAATTGAAACATGTCACGATAGAAATACACTAAAAAGAAATAACATATAACTAACTAACTTAGATTTATTTTATTCAATTAGGGTTCCAGTAACTAAAGCTATGGACAAGAATTGGACGACAAAGTCTAGGGGTACGAGGGAATACAGAGACGAGTGTAGATCATTCGTGGACTTCGCAGTTAGGAACTATACAATACTTGATAGAAAAATCCACTGCCCTTGTAAGGCCTGTCGTAATAAGCAGCGCCACCCACCGGATTTCGTATTTGACCACTTGACATGGGGTAAAGGAATAAATACTGCATACAGGAACTGGTATTATCACGGGGAGAAGCCTGTCCGATCTCCTGTTACAGTCTCTACTTCTACTTCGACCACCACTTTAGGCACAGCACAAGGTGAAAACATGCAGTCAATGTTGCGTGATCTATTCGGCATGCATGGTGTCATGGAAGACAATTATGAGCCTGAAGTGGCGGTGCAGGGAAATGAAGAAACTGTGAATGAAGTAGCCGACGATGGTGACGTACTAAAGTACAACAACTTGCTTAAAAAGGCAAAGAAGCCACTTCATGATGGGACCAAACATAGCAAGCTTAGTGCTATTGTACATTTGTACAATCTGAAGTGTGTTGGCGGATTAAGTAACGCAATATTTTCATCTTTCCTTGAGTTTATCAATCAGTTGCTGCCTCTTAGTGATGAAGCTTTGCCGATTAATACATATGAGGCAAAAAAGTTTCTAAGGGACATGGGCCTCGGGTATGAGAAGATTCCGGCGTGTTGTAATGATTGTATGTTATTCTAGAAGAACAATAAGGATTTGGATACATGTACTGTTTGTGGACTATCTAAGTGGAAGGATGAAATTCAGTTGGATGAGGATGGTCAACCCATATCACTCATACCATGACTACATAGACTGTTTATGTTAGAGCATACTGTCCCCTATATGAGGTGGCATGCAGAAGGCCGGACTAAGGACGGTGTATTGAGGCATCTGGCCGATGGTGAAGCGTGGAGGGCATTCGATAATTTGTATCCAGACTTCTTATCGGACAGCAGGAACGTCAGGCTTGGACTAACCTTGGATAGATTTAATCCTTTCGGGAACATGATCACATCCCACAGCACTTGGCCTGTAATGCTTGTACCGTACAACTTGCCTCCTTAGACGTGCATAAAACAAACGTCAGCTGGAATGGATATAGATGTCTACCTTCGACCCTTAATTGAGGAGTTACAGGAATTATGGACTGTAGGTGTACACACATTTGACGTGTCCAAGAAAAAGAACTTTGTGTTGCGTGCACAGTTGATGTGGGCAATTAATGACTTCCCGGCATACGCAGATTTGCCTGGGTGGCCTAACAGGAGTGTGAAGGTATGTCCCTGTTATATATACTCGACAAAGTCTTAGAGGTTAAAACACGGTAATAAATTTTGTTATATGGGGCACAGACGATATTTGCCTATGGATCATCAGTGGAGAAGGAATAGAATAACATTTGACGACAAGTAAGAATTAGAATGTGCCCCCGATGTGCCAAGTGGAGATAAAATTTTTAGACAATTAGAAGATATGGCATTTGGGGATGAGAATGCCGGTAAGACACGGAAGGATAATAAGAAAAAAGACAAGAAACGGAAGAAGAGTGGGCCTACAGAAAGAGAAGGCGAGACTGCTAACGTATTGTAGAAGAAGAAGAGTGTTTTCTTTAGGTTGCCGTATTGGAAAGATAATCTATTGCGGCACAACCTTGATGTCATGCACATTGAGAAAAATGTGATGGACAACATACTCGACACAATACTGGACATTCCAGGGAAAACAAAGGACAACCTCCAAAGCCGCACAAACTTGCAAGAAATGGGGTTGAGACATACACTTCATCCGTACACGGACTAGGATGGTCAAACATATATGCCCGCAGCTTCCCACACGATGTCTAAGGACGAGAAAACACATTTTCTGAAAGTGCTTCGAAATGTAAGGGTGCCTGACGGATATGTCTCAAACATTTTTCGCTGTGCACGACTTAGTGGTCGTATGATATCCGATTTGAAGAGCCATGACAGTCACGTCATTATGCAACAATTTCTCCCAATTGCATTGCGTGGATCACTGTCAGCAAACGTCGTTCAACCACTTGTCGGGATGTCTACATTCTTCCGGGGCCAATGTTCAACGTCATTGATACAAGATGATATGGACCGACTAGAATGTGACATTTATATCACTTTGTGCCAGATGGAACAGGTCTTCCCCCCAAGTTTTTTACCATGATGGTTCACTTAGTCGTATATCTTATCCGTGAATGCCGACTCGGTGGACCGGTATAGTATAAGTAGATGTATCCGGCAGAGAGGTAAAATAACTTTACTACTATCAATCAATTTATTTTTTCACCCGTTATAAAACCGTCACTAACTGTAATAAATAAATTATGTTCATATGTAGGAGCCTTGGAGGGTTTAAATCTAATGTTCGCAATAAAGCGGCTCCTGAGGGCTGCATTGTGGAGGGCTACATAGCAATGAAATTGGTGGCATTCTGCTCAAGGTATTTAGACAACGCACCAACATTTCACAATAGGGCTCAAAGAAACCCGGATGGTTCAAAGGGGGCGGGAACACGAGTTATCCTCGACCGTGTCGCATTGACACAAATTCATCTATACATTATGTTTAACTCGGACGAGTTCCTTCAACTACGAACGTAAGTCGTGTTAGTAGTCTATGCAACTTCAGGTGGTGAATCATCCTTAGTTGTGAATTATAATCAAATTTAAATTTCATATTGTAGGGTGCACATAGATACACTTAGGCGATCATGCGTTAGGGGGCGAACGATGGAGGATCAGTTGGAAACCCAACATCATGCGCTGTTCTGCGATTGGTACCGTGACTACATAAAACTACCGTGATGTTTAACTTAAAAAATTGGATTATATTTACTTATTGTTTCATAACAACTAACAAAGCTAACTCCTTTATGGTTAATTGTACGTAATATACTCGTAGGTCGATTGATTGGACGATGGACGAAGGAAGGAAATAGGTGACAAACTGGTAATGCACTGTAGAGGGCTGAAGGCCACAACTACAAGATATAACAGATATGTGGTTAACAGGAAATTGTTTCGCACCATTGCATTCGATGCTGGAAAGAGAATGCAGAACAGCGGCGTGTGCATGCCGACTGTTGATGGCGAAACATACTATGGGAAGTTGACGGAAATAATTAAGGTGGAGTACTTCGACAGGACTAAGTATGTTTTGTTCAAGTGCGATTGGGTGGACAACACGAAGGACATGGGGTATAAGGTAGACGAGTATGGCATGATGCTTGTCAGCTTCAAAAACCTTGTCCATCGAGGCAAGGAAATTACTGATGAGCCGTATGTGCTAACGTCATAAGTTGACCAAGTCTTTTACGTCTAAGATGAAAGGGACCCTGATTGGGCTTGTGTTGTAAGGACTAAACCTAGAAACGTATACGACGTTGGTCAAGGTGAAGGTCCTGATGATGAATGTGTCAACTACCACGAGTGTGAGCCGCTCCTATTGACATACAATAATGACGTGGATCCGCGTGATGATATTGACTACATCCGACAAGACTTAGATCCGTATGTGGTTAAAAAAAATTTGCTGTAATAATATATATAGTTCACATTATTTGACGTGTTTTATGTTATTTCTTTTTACATTGATTGGTTATTGTGGTGCATATTTTATCTATTATATACAAAATTAATTGGGTGCGTTACGTGTTTCACAGGTTGACATGAGTACCAGGAGGAAGAGTAGACGACGGGGGACCCTACATATAGACGAGCCGGGGTATAGACCATTACTTCCTGAGTATGGGAAGGGTCTCAGCAGGTTCCGTATGACACGGAGACCTCATATGATCTTGGTACTCCGGTGCCAATGATGAGCGAGATGGGGGTATGTGCTCACGGCGAGATAGAGCGATTGTTCCCCTTCGAGTTGAACAGTAGTATCTCATACAGTGAGCCATTGCATCCGGATGACAGCGAGACACAATACTATGGGGAGGACGTGGATGATGGCTCAGGTGACTTTAGGGCTGGCAAAACGGGTAATTGGGTAGACCCGATTAGGACCCGTTAAGACCCACGACCCGATCACCCGAAACACTAACACGACCTGTTTAGCTAAACGGGTTAGCGGGTCTAACACGACTATAACACGAAAAATATCTGGGTAATCCGACACGACCCGCTTAACCTGATTAGCATAACCGGGCCATATCGGGTAGACACGACCCGACCCGAGCCGACCTGTTAAACAAAAAAACCTTAATCAAAATTGGAAAAAATAATTTAATAAAAGAATCTCTTAGGCCAAAGGACTATTCAAATTTATTCTAATCATCCAAGAAGAATAAAAAGTTTTAAAAGAGAATGTTTTAATATATAGACCCACATAGAAAAAAGTAACGGAAAAACAAGGAATAGGCTAGTGAAGTGAAGACTGTGAAGTCGTGAAGTGAAGAGTGAAATGAAGCCGTGAGTGAGTTAGTAAGTGTTAGGGTTAACTTAATTAGAACTTAGACATAGGTTTTTTTTTTTAAAAAAAAAAATTTTAATAAAAAAAATAAATTAATAAATTAAATGGGTCTGGCGGGTCACTCGAGACCCGCCAGACCCGATTGACCCGCCAAATCCGGTTGACCGATCGACCTGCTGGACCCATTTATTAACGTATGCGGCGGTCGACCCATGAACCGACGGGTTGACTGTCGAACAATTTAATCATGTCTTAATCGGGTCTACCCGATTAAGACCCGAACCCGATAAGCCCAAACCCAATACCTGTTAACTTCGTGTCATGTTCGTGTCGGGTTCGCGGGTCGTGTCAAAATTGCTTGCCTTAGGTGACTTGGAGCCCGATGATCCTCCCGAAGTGTTGGACGTTCGCCAGCTCCGGACAATAAGTAAGTATATATGCTTAAAATATCAATATTGAATACGCATAAAATTTATGTAGTTACTATTGAATTTCAAATAATTAACATTTGCAATTATTAATGTGATAGGCATCAAGCGAGACGGGGAGACCCAAATTCAGGTGGTAACCATCCCACCATTGAACAAGACGTGGGATGTCCCGCCTGGGCAAAAGGTCGTGTGCGAGTACAATAGGGCGTGGCAGCCCGTAGGGTTTAGCGCGATGAACTTCCGACGGTCGACCGGCAACATCATAAGGACCAGGAACTACGTAAGACTACAAGATGAATAGGTGGATGTATCTCCCCGTACGAAGGACGATGTATGGGACGCCTTGATGGTATGGTTAAACTATTTCTTCTATTTTCGCACATGTATTTCAATATTTTTAACGTTGTTAATGCGTGAATTATATGCCTAATTTTTTGAACATGTGTAGAATGAGTTTTACATCCCGCTTGAGTACAATTTGGAGGCGATTAAAAGGGACGTATTCAGAGACATGGGTACGAAGCTGAAGAGTTGGAGACACTCTGTAAAACGCGCGTTAAAAATCGTGCCGGGTGATACTCCAGACACAGTGATGGCGAGAATGGGTGAGGATGCCGTTAGGGCATACGACGCCGAGGACTTGAATATCTTGTTGCCTAAATGGTGCGACTCGAAAAATCAGGTAGGTCACGAATGTAGTTGAATTAATTGTAATTATGTAGTTTCATTAATTGTAATTGTGTTAGGCCTGACATTTTAATGATGATATTCATGTAGGAGTATGCTGCTTATATGAAAACATTGCGAGCAAAAAACAACACACCACACTGCACCGGGTCGATGAGCTTCGCTAGGGTGACACATCTAGAGGTATTTGTCTTATTTACCCTATATATATATATAATCGGTTGTTTAGGTCTTTGTTTTATTATTTTTTTTTTTTAGTGAATTTTTTTTTTCTATGCAGTTCCTATCTTCGGGCACTACTCCCACTCGAGCTAAAAATTACATCACGATACACACGAAGAAGGATGGTAGCTATCCAAATGAAGTGGTCAGGGAGAGATGCGTAAGTACTCACCAATATATATTTTGATAAATTATCTATGACATACACTTAATTCCTTATATGAGATACTAACTTGTTTTTTAATGTACAGGAGAGGATGCAGGAATTACTGCCCACTGACCCGGCATTGACACAGACCGTGATTGAAGGGACGGTACGGTGGGCACCTAATGATGCGTATGCTCAGGCACACAGAAATAAGCCTGAGTATGGTGCGAGGCAGTATACATTCGTACTATACACCGTCCCAGGCACGGTCTTAGAATTCCTAGGGCTCCTCGTTCTCACATATGATGGATAGAATTAGAGAACTGGAAGAGGAGCGGGCAGAACAAAGACGTGCGATGGATGAGATGGCCAAGTAGATTGAAGAACAAAAAGCTCAGATGATAGAGAAAGATGCCGCCTTTGATGCCCATTTCCGCCAGCTTGAGGCCATGTTCGCGTCGACCTTTGGATCTGCGCCCCATAGAGGTAAATGATATATTTTGAGTTGTTGTTGTAATAGTAGTTAAATGTTAGAAACCCTTACTTTTCACAAAAGTCCCAGTTAACAATGCTTTGTTACAAGGGTTCATTTTAGAGCTAACGTATATTTGCATCACTGTATAGATTAATTTTGAAGTTTTGTATTGATTATTATTGGTTCAACACTCATTTGTAGGTAATGCAGATTAAGCGTTGTGGGATGACTGTGTTGATCAGTTGGGCTGAGCACGTTGTTTATCGTCAATGTTTGTTAAGTTCATTATATATATTTTGGAATTGTATATATTTGTTTATCGTCAAACTATATGTTTGTTGAGATAAATTGGAACTTATTTCTAGCAGATAGTACATAAGTGTTAGATTGTATATTTGTTTTGCCTTGTGTTGGAACGTGTTGGAAGTTGTATATATATGTTTTGTTATGTATTGTGTTGGAACGTAGTATGTATGTTGGAATTTTGTTTAATGAAGTTGTGTTGGAATTTCATACGTATTCAATGTATTGGAAATTGGATATGTATTAGATATTGGATATGTATTGGATATATATTGGATATATGTATTGAATATATATTGGATATGTATTGGATTTTGGATTGGATTATGTATTGGATTGGATATTGGATTGGATTAGATTGGATATTGGATTGTATTGGATATTGAATTGGATTAGATATTGTATTGGATTTGATATTGTATTGAATTGGATATTAATTGTATTAGATTGGATTGGATATGATATTGGATTGTATTGGATTGGATATGATATTCAATTTTATTGGATTGTATTGGATTGGATATTAATTGTATTTGATATGATATTATATTGGATTAGATTTGATATGATATTGTATTGGATTGGATATTGTATTGGATATTGTATTGTATTGGATTGGGTTGGATTGGATATTGTATTGGATAGGGTTAGATTGGATATTAGTAATTTTAATATTGTATTGGATATTGTATTGGGTTGGGTTGGATTGGATATTGTATTTGGTTGAGTTGGATATTGTATTGGGTTGAGTTTGATATATTGATAGTATTGGGTTGAGTTGGATATATTAGACATTGTATTGGATATTAGATATTGTATTGGATATTGTATTGGATATTAGATATTTGATATTGGATATTGTATTGGATTTGATATTGGATATTGTAATTGTAATTGTAATTGTATTTGGATCAGGTTAATAGTAATTGTAGTGTCAAATAGATCAGGTTAATTTTAATTGGAAAAAAAAAAAAAACCTTTTTGACGTGTCAAACAGAGTGACACGTCAAAAAAGATGCACAAATTTTTTGACGTGGCTTTTTTGCCACGTCAAAAATATTTTTGACGTGCTGAAATTTAGCACGTCAAAAATATTTTTTGACGTGGCAATAGTGCCACGCCAAAAACTTTTGACTTGGCGATATTCCCACGTCAAAAAATAGTTTTTAAGGTGTTAACTTCGAGCACGTCAAAAATTTTTGACGTGGCACTGTAGACACATAAAAAATATGGGTTTTTTGACACCCCCGTTTTAACCGGTGAGGAACGTCAAAAGGGGTTTTTTACGTGTCAATACCATTAACACGTGAAAAATTCCTAGTTAAAAACTCCTAGCATTTTTGTAGTGCAAGCTTGTGAGGGTAAATGATTAATCATGTGGGTGGAGGCATTTTGGGAAAATAATGGTCTTAAGTGATCACGTGCGAATCAAGTGATCATTTTTCCATCAGTCAAAATGGCTTTAATTGACGGATATATAGGTTGAATTGCAAAAATTTTAAACCTTGAGAGTGCATTGCAAAAATTAAAATATTGGAGGTAGAATTAAAAATCGGCTCAAACTTTGGGGGTAAAGTGTACTTTTCGCTTAAAAATAATAACAAACACTTTCAATTAAAATTGTACGTTATTGTCAAAAACATCATCGTATGTAACAAGATAGATATCTATTACTATTAGAGAGGAAAAAAAGCACACACACATACACATGCAAAAGCAGCCGAAAGCCATGTTTACGACTTCCTTTCCTCTGTCGTCATCTCCCGGGCAAGACGAATAGATTGAAAGCTCTTTCTCTGGCCCACCCTCGAGAAACTTAAGAGAGATGGAAACGCGTAGCCTGACCGCTATCATTTCTTCTGGAGGCCACACACCGTTCAAATAGAAAGAGCCGTGCAGTACCCCACAGCTTTAAAACCTCACATGGCTTTCCAGCTCTTTCATAAATAAGCCTTCTTTGTGTCAAAATTTACTGAATTATTGCGAAAATGGATATGCCTAAGCATTTTCGGCTATTTTTCTGGCTCTTGATCATCGTCGCCATACTTCAACAACCAAGAGCGTCAGGAGCCAAGGCAGTGACACTCAGAGATCATCAACGAGGTAAGCAAAAGAACAATCTCTCCCTAAGGCCAAATATTCGATTAGTGTTATAGAATTGATTGGGATGATATGTAATATTGTGATAAATTTATAGGGTACTCCAAGGCATTTGTTGCGACACTTGGGCTTGTGTGCAAGTGTTGTGATGGCATGGGAGGAGAATGCAGAAGCACGTGGAACTACTCTTGCCCTAAGCTCCAATGCCTTCCATGGAAACATGCATGATCGATCACTAATATTATAATGAATCTACTTTCATGTTATTTGCTATGTATCCTATATGACTATAGTCTATATATATTACTATGTATATCTTCTATGCTTGTTATAGGCTTAGCCTTAGTAGTATGCTCTAGTTTATTAATGAGATGGGAAAGGCGTGGTGATCAAATAAATAAATGATGTGAAAATTGTATTAATTAATTACAGAAATCCAATCATATTAATTAAAAAAAAAAATTGCCCAAATTTTTACATTATTTAAATAACTTAATAATAGATATCTCAATTTTAAAGGTGGTAATTCATGTTTGCGTGTCGGGTTCAGCTTGTCTCGAGTATAAATATAAGATTATATAGATCAATTGTAACTCAACCCATTTAATTAAATTGGAGGCAATGATATCAGACTATAAATTTGTTTCGAGACGTGAGTATAAGACCATTTAACCCAACCTATGAAATTAAATTAGTATTGATATGGCCAAATGCCAATTAATTGATCGACATGGGAAGCGAATGTTACGGCTAATAGGCTAGTAAATAATGCACTTTTTCTCATGGATGAAATGGTTCTCATCGAGAAAACCCCTCTGTATATTAATGACATCTAATTGTTGAACATATTGTTCGTTCAAGTTTTTTGAAGACTAATAAATACTATCATTTTATTCCAATCAAATGGAAGTTAGATGCAAGCATTACAAATTACAATGCGAATCAGTACTTAAAAAAATAAATAAATAAAATTCAACAGGTGGCCAAATTTATTTATTTTTTTTATCCTTTTTTTCAATAAAAATTTCCCTTGTTTTTAAATTAAAAATTAATTTTCTTTTTTTCTTTCTTTCGAATTTATAAAAGTATTTTTGTTTTATTGAAAAATATATAGGGTCATTTTTGTCTTTTTGCTAGCCTTAAGAAACATTGACACTGCTTTTGTAGTTTAGAGAGAATATTGTCCCAATTTAAAGTTTGGAAGAAACATTGTAAATTAGATGGTAATTTGACAAGGGTATGTAACCTTTTACCAAAAATAATTGAAATTCTACTAATAGCAAGTCAAACTGATTCAAC
Organism: Corylus heterophylla; assembly: GCA_016403345.1. Lineage (NCBI taxonomy): Eukaryota > Viridiplantae > Streptophyta > Magnoliopsida > Fagales > Betulaceae > Corylus > Corylus heterophylla. The sequence continues at coordinate 7,485,337 of CM028145.1, read as the reverse complement.
TGAAGTAAAAACATGTTTGCGGTCGTCCCCATCCAAACAGAGAATATACCAAACTGGAATGAGACAGAAAACTCGGGATCAAATTTGCAATTGACAAGACTAATTATTATCAAACCCAAACAATTGCTCGTACCTGAAAGAAAGCAAATAAACTTTCTATTAGCGGAATGAATTGAATGAATGATGAATAAATGATGAACCGAATATGAATTCATTTCGCTAATAGCAAGTTTATTTGCTTTCTTTCATAGTATCAGAGATAATTTTTTGTTTGTAAACATTTATTTGGAAACTTCTTTTTTTTTTTTTCTCATTTTGTAGCCAGATTTAGCTGCTCCGAGAGTTAACATTTTAGTTGCTTGGTCTCCCATTTCCCCAATTTCTGAAGTGGATGTCGATAAGAGAGCACTATCATACAATATACAATCATTTATTAAACAACAATTGCTAAATTACACGTAACACTTTTAAAAACTGAATTAAACAACAATTTATTAAAAAAAAATCTGTCATTTATTAATGAAGTTAGTCTGAGTCAAGTCTATCCAAAACCGAACCTAACCTTATTGACGAGGGGAACTATTTTTATAACGGTCTTAGAATCATGAAAATTAATTTACCTTTTGAAGACAGCATCAGTAGTGCGGAGGAGGTCTCGAAGGAATAGTTCAATCGGCTAGAAATCACGCCTTATGAAGTGGAGATTATTAGTTCGAATCCCCCTCCTTGCAAAGGAAAATCCTGAAACGTCTTGGTGGAAATCTTGTGGTTGGTTACTGAGAAGGACCCATATGACTCCTCTACTCAGCATAGCCAATAAAGCCATGGTTCAGGAATCATAAGTATCAACGAAACGTCCAAAGGGTCCAATTATCGCTTTCAAGCCTATCACCCTTGGTGCCATATTTTTCTAGTCCTACCTAGAGGAGTTGGAAAAATTAAAAGGCAAGGTCCTACTCCTTAATTGAGAGAAAATAAAAAGAAATGGAAGACTGCGTCGCACATCGGAGGCGGCCTTCTCTCAATGGAGAAAACGAATTTATTAAACGGAATGGCTACGCTAATAATTACAAAAACTTAGTAGGAGTACACTACAATTTTTGAAACATTACAATCACAATTAAGGCTCCGTTTACTTCGACGTAAAATGGCTTCCTTTGTAAAATATTTTCCGTCAAAAACATTTTACGACGTTTACCTTGCACACAGAAAATAATTTTTTTTTCTTTTTATATATATTTTTTCCAATAAGGTCCCCGCCGGGACCTGCACGGGACTTGTTCGAGACTTCGCAGGGACTTGCCAGGGACCCTGCCGGAACTTAACCGAGACTTGTCCGGGACCTCGCCGGGACCTCCTGGGACTTGACCGGGACCCACCCAGGACTTGCCCAGGACCCCGCTAGGACCCACCCAGGACTTGATCGGGACCTGACCGGGACTTGCTTGGGACCTGCCCGGGACTTGACCGGGACCCTGCTTGGACTTGACCGGGACTCGCCTGAGACCCCGCCTGGACTTGACCGGAACCCGCCTGGGACCCACCGGGACTTGACCAGGACTCGCCCAGGACTTGCTCGGGACCTCGCCGGGACTTGTTTGGGACCTCATCGGGTCCCAGTCAGGTCCCGGGTGGGTCCCGGGCAAGTCCCGGTAGGTCGGCGAGTCCCGCCAGGTCCCGGCAGTCTCGCGTGAGTCTCAGCGAGTCCCAGCGGTCCCGGTCAAGTCCCGAGAGTCCCGGGTGGGTCCCCGTTAGGTCCCGGGCGGGTCCCAGCCAAGTCCCGGGTAGGTCCTGTTGTGGTCCCGGCGAGTCCCAGCGGGTCCGATCGGGTCTCGGCGAGTCGGCGAGTCCAGTCAAGTCTGGTCGGGACCGGCGAGTCCCGGCGGTGTGGGCGAGTCCCGATCAAGTCCCGGGCAGGTCTTGGTGAAGTCCCGGCGAGGTTCTGGGCGGGTCTTGGCAAAGTCCATCGATTTAAGAATGAGATGCTCATAGTCGGAAAATGGTTTACGGTTTTCAAAATCGTAAACCATTTTCTGAAAATTAAAGAAGAATTTTCGGCCAAAAGGAAAATATTTTCCGTTGACCACTATTTTACGTCGAAGTAAACACTGTAAAATACGAAAATCATTTTCTGAAAACCATTTTACGTCGAAGTAAACGAAGCCTAAAAGAGAAGTACAATTTCAGAGGAGTAAAATGTATTTTTTTTCAAAAGAAGGATGATAGAGACCCAATTATTTTGCCCAACTTTAGACCAACTTTTGCCTTATTTTTTAATTTAAAAAAAATAAAATAAAAAATGAAAAAAATGTGTGAAGCAATAATATTTTTTTGGTCCATCTTTTATTTGGTATTTTTGCAAAAAAATAAAAAAATGTCTTTTTCTTGGTCTTTTTTGGGTCCTTCAATTTTTAACACGTCACCCAAAAAAATAATTTTTTTCCCAAATTTTTTTTTTTTATAACTTCATTATAAAAAAATAATAATAATACAAAAAAAAAAAAATTATCAGAGTTTCAAATCCCAAATCCTCATACCTACAAATTTTCGATCATCAATACCAATTACACAACTTTCAGGAAAACAAAAGTGTTGAAAATTACAAAATGCTTTTTGACGTCATGACAATAGATATAAGAAAAACTATAATAATCATGATTATTGGGGGCTTGCAGTGCTTCGGAGCTCATCTCTAACAAGCCTTGCTTCTCCTTCCTGCATCACAGTTCCCACTTTCATTCAATTCTACTTTTTTGCCTTCTAAAGCATAATATATAGAATTAAGTATGACCCAGAAATTTGTTTTGTTTTTATATGTTCCGATTAATTCAGGAAACCCAAACAGATCGAGCATAATGATCAAATATTTCCTATTTAAGAACAAACAAATAGATCGAACCAACTTTCACAAAAAATATCCCATAAGTTGAATAACACTATAAAATTAAACAACGTCAAAAGCAGCAAACCCAATCCATAGAAGAACACAAGCTCAAATAAATTTACCAAAAGAAAGACCTAATTGACCGGAATATTGGAGCTTTAATGAATGGAATGGACAGAGTGGGGCAGCGAATGAAGCAAAAATCAATGCATAAAAGAGAAAATTGGAGAGGGTGGAAGGGAGAGAAACCCAAGAGAGTGAAAGAGAACAAAAATCAACAACAGATCGAGGAGATTCACACCTTTAAGCAAGCCCACATGTTTTTAGGTACTCCAGCAGTGGAGGGTTGTTGTTCGGTGGTGACCTTCGGCAGAGGAGAGAGGGTGATGCAGATTGGTTGAAGCTGGCAGAAGACTCTGTTTGAAGCCTGTTCGAACCCCGTTCAAGTGTCCATATGTTATTTCATGTTTTTTGCGTTTAAGTGTTGTGGCCGTCCGGACGGCCATGAGTCTCGTCCTCGTCCGGACGGGTCGCCGTAGCATTATTTTACTTAGGAAAAAAATGAAAAATTAGTCCTTGTGGTATCAAAATGAACTCAAAGGTCCCCGAAGTATGCCAAAAAAATAATTTAATCCCTACAGTCAAATTATGTCTACTAATTTAATAGATTCTGTTAATGTGACATTGACTTAAATATAACAAGTATCACAATTTTATTGGTTCTAACGTTTCATGTTATCATAATCTGTTAAGTCAATGAACGGAATTTGACCATAGGGACTAAAATTATTTTTTTGCCATACCTTAGGGACCTTTAAGTTCATTTTGATACTACAAGGAGTTAATTACAAATTAAGTAAATCACAAGGACTGGTTTTACATTTTTCCCTTTTATTTAAATAGCCTTTATTTTATGTTTTATTATGTTTAGGGTTTTGAGAGTCTTTATTTCGTATTTTATTAGGTTTAGGGTTTTATGGGCTATAAATACATGCTTTTTAGCCTCCAGAAACGGGAGTTGTTGAATAAGAATACTCAGAGTTGAATTTCTTTTGTGTTTTTTCCTTAAACCTTAGATAGTATCTATTGTTTTAAGAAGATTTATTTGATTACCTGATAGTCTCAAGATCTTGAAATATATATCTGCTCCTTATTGATGTCCTCCACTGCAGCCCACCATGTCATGCTGCATCAAAGCAAGAGAGACCGCCAGAGAGGGAGAGACTGAGCTAAAGAACAAAAGAAGAGAAGAAGAAGAAGAAGAAGAAAAGGAGGGGAAGAAAGGGTTATGGCATGCTGGGAGAAGAAGGGATCGAGGAAGAAAAAAAGATCGAAAAGCATCACGCTCGTGTCCCCATGAATCCATCGATGACGTGTGGGGAATTAGCACGTCACCAAATTAGACTAATTTGAATTTAAAATTTTTCCTAATAAACAAAAATATTACAATTTTTTATTAGTTAGTGAAGTGTGATCTTCCCACGTTACTAATTTGTTGACATGCCACAGTGGCACGTCACTAAAGGGCGGCATGTCATACAGACACGTCACCACTTTAGTGACGTGCCAACATTTGACACGTCACAAGTATATTTTTATTTCATTTTTTTGGGTTACTTTTCTCCTGCTTGAAAAGTAAGTAATGACGTGTGATCATTTGCATGTCACTAATTGAATAGTTTTTAAAAGAACAATTGAAAAAAAAAAAAAACAAAAAAAACAAAAAAAAACAAAAAAACAAAAAATTAAAATTCATTTAGTGACGTGTCACTGTTCACACGTCACTAAATAGTGACGTGTAAACTTTGACATGACGTGTGAAAAAATGATACTGTAGACACATGACTAAATCTTGAGTTTTTTGTAGTTAACATAGCTTGCGATTGACAAGCAATGCCGTGACAGAAAAAATCTTTTAATAATTTAATTAATACTTTAATATTTCTTCTAATCTTTGGATTTAAATTCTGTTTTAATAAGTACAGTCCAAGAAATTGAATATTTAATTTAAATGGAAAGGGAACTATGAAATCACGATTCAAATTCAGAACTGATCTAAAAAGCTTAAACTTATAGAAAAAGATAAATTTAATCATTTAATTAATACTTTAATACCGGGGACTCATAAAACTCCAAAAACTTGAAAATAAAAATAAAAGTAGAGAAGATTTGCTCTGTTCCGAGCAAAGTCTTCATAGTAACTTCTATTTCCTATGCGTTCTTATCAATTCACAAAGCAACAAACCTTACATTTTGGTAATTTTTGGAGATTCTGTAATGTTCCTATAGATATAGTTAAACTAAGCTTCATAAAAAAGCTTCAATACTCACTTTGGTGTTTCATGTTTGTATAATCAAGTTAGATTATGGTAAATTTTAAGTGCTTTTGATATTGTATAGGGCTTTCTTATTAGTTTTAATTTATTATACAATCATTTAGTACAACTACTTACATGAAAGTCTATAGCAAATTAACAAGACTTACATCATTGTAAATTTAGGCTAAAAGCTATAACGACATCTATTATGATATTGCCTAGCTTAGCCAATCAAATTTAATTGTCTTTAACAATAAATGCGCATATTAGCATCAAAGAATCACCTGCGATGTCTCCGTTGTAGTTGAAAGATCTGCTGGTGATCTTGGTGGGGAAGAGAAGAAAGGCTTGGGTGGGATTTGTAAGGAATCGAGGCTTCCTTCTAGCATGTTCACAACTTTACTCATTGGTGGTCGATTTGAGGGGTCAGTTTGTATGCACCACAAACTCACTATTATCATCTTCCTTGCTCTTTCTTGATCCTCTTCATTCATAACGCCCACCAATCCAAGTTCTTCATCTAGTTCAAGACGCTTGTAAATCCAATGTGGAAAAAATAATTCACTACTATGATCAACCCTGATATCAAAATTCTTTCTCCCCCCAACCATTTTTGAAACCATCATTCCGTAGCTATAAACATCTAACTTATGAGAAGCCCCCCCAATATTTCTACAAATTAGTTCTGGAGCTACATATCCTATAGTTCCTCTTGCACCCAACATGGATATGATACTCTCTTCCTTCGAGCATATTTTTGCAAGGCCAAAATCAGAAATTTTTGGGCAAAAATTCTCATTCAAAAGAATGTTATGAGGTTTTATGTAAAAATGCAAGATTCGTGTATTGCAACCTCTATGTAAGTACTCTAGTCCACGAGCAATGCCAAGTGCAATCTTGTATATAGTCTCCCATTCCAAGTGACAATTAGCCTTGGAGCGATTTTCTTTGTATATGAACTTCTCGAGAAAGTCGTTAGGCATAAACTCATAGATAAGAGTTCTTTTAGAACCTTCAAAGCAAAAGCCCATAAGAGTGACAATGTTAACATGAGAGGTCCTACTAATGCTTGCAACCTCGTTAATGAATTCCTCTCCATTACCTTTTGATTCTTTCAAAACCTTCACTGCCACAAGAGAGCCATCTTGTAACTTTCCCTTGTAGACACCACCAAAGCCCCCTTCACCTAATTTATCTCTGAAGAAGTTGGTCATTTTCTTGATATTTGAATAACTGCATCTTCTAATGGAAAGAGGTCCATTGTTCCTTAAAAAGGCCTCGACACTTTTGTGGGTTTCACTTTCCTTCTTTCAAAAACAAATAATTTTATTTGATGAGAGCTTTCTCTTGAAGCAGTATATTGTAACCATCAAAACTCCAATTCCAGCCGATAAAGTGACTGTAATCAATTAATATAAAATTATAAAATTACGTGGTGCATAAACCAAAGTAATTCAAACTAGATATTGAGGGTGTTCTGAACCTTGATAAAATCACATATTATAAGAAAATTAAAACCCTCTTATATTAACTTGCTGAGTCAAAAAGTTAATATAAGAGGGTTTTAAATTTAATATAGAAATATAATAATTCTTTTATTGCATTAAATAATACTTCAAGTTGGTGCCAATGCAGTGCTATCATTGCATGAAATAATACTCAAGGATTTGATAAATAGCCACACCCCACGGAAAAGTTGAAAAGGGAGCTGCTATTTATGTGTTGAAGAAATGATAGATCATCTCAAATGCAATCATTCATGTAAGCTATTCAAGCAAGCATCTTAACATCAATATCAACAAGAAATTCCGTTGAAGAAGTATCTTACCTAATACTATTACCATTACTTTCCAGCTGCGCTTACCTGCATCATTGTGAAGTTGTAGAGAAATATTAGTTTTAGTTGAAATAATAAAACATTTAACTAAAAGACGAACATATATGGCCAAATTGACATGCTTTTGTGTGAGTATACATGTGTGAGGAGGAGTGATTAATATATCACGATTGCATCCAAACACATAGGCCTAAACTTTTGTGTTGAGTGATGTCTCACTATGCTATGAGTTTCTAAAAAAAAACTCCTCAAAATAGCAATCTCCTTAACAAGTGGTATCAGAGTTGATGGAATAAGGACAAAAGTGTTTGACTTGGGCAAAACCGACATAGCTTACAACCACACATGAGGAGAAGATTGTTGAGTATACATGTGAGTATAACATTGGAAAGATGTAAGAAGTATAAGTGATTAATATAGTATAGTTGGGTCCAAACTCATAAGGTAAAGCTTTTTGGGTTGAGTACTATCTCAACATACTATATTATTGACTCACTAAAATACTGTTAAAAGTATGAATCTCCTTAATAGATCGAAATCTCAATGGTATTTAACAAAGATTGTGAAGATAACTCCACATATATCTAACAGACGAAAGTTAATTTTACTCCAAATAACCTAAAGGGAGCTGAATGTATATCAGCTAAAACTAGTACTGACATTGTGAAACATTCTCAAGTAGTAGCATTCTCCTAGCATTCAAAAGACAATGACAATGCTACTAATTGAGAATGCAAAGTAGCATTTATTTTGTTGTCTAGTAGAAGACGTTTATTTATAAAAAATAAAAAGTAAGGAGGAAAAAGAAAATATAGGGCCAATTTATATTTTATGACTAGATTAAATTTTCTTAGTCTATACGGTGAACAAAAGACCTACGACTTACCCATGGGCCAGAATAACATACTATTTTCGAAAATCACGATCTCATATTATTCATTTTTTTAATCCGACAATCCATTGGCACATTTCTTTGTTTGCTCTTATGAGCGGACTGAAATTATAAGATATATAGAATTTGTTTCATAAGATAATTTAACATAATTTTATGGAACAAGTATTTAGGGAGTGTTTGGCAAACCCTTTTCCACCATTTTCCCTTTGTTATTGTTGCTGACATTAGCAGGCAAACATGTTCGTCTATCTCCTTCATTTTCAAATGCTCACAGAATCTAGTTGCAGATTAGTTTGCGCTTTGCGGTGTAAGTCCGGACTCATCTCTCTAATTCAAAATTTTTTCTAAAGGGTAGCGCCAAATAAGTTTACAATCAAAATATACCTTATAAAAAAAAATTCTTATGGATTTGGGGGGGCCTTGGCCTATACTGGCCACCACTAGCTCGGATTGACGTGAATATATATATATATATATATATATTTTGTTGTGATTTTTTAATTTGAATAGTAGTAAAAAGTAAATTATGTGATATAAAAAATGAAAATGCGAGAATATTTTGATTTTGATTTTTTTGGGAAAATAAAGTGTTTATAATAGTGTTGAAGGGAGGGAAATGAGTTGCCAAACAGTTGTTATTAATTAGCTTATTAATATGTAGTTTGATCTCAGACCCGTCACACTAGGTGTGCGCGTTTTAATTGTAATTTTTGACTTGAATTAGAGAACAAATATTCTTACATAGTCTGGGTTGGCTTCAACAAACTCACAATCAATATTATGTAGAGGCGTGAAAATTCGTAGCGATTTCCTCCGTTTTGACTGTTGACAAGTTATGGTGTTGACGTGGTTAAGCAACCTATCTAAAATAGTGAGAGCATTCTTCTAAATTAATTGAACTTTGGGTTGGCGTTTACCAGAGTCGTCTGATTAGTGTATATATATAGATCAATTTGCAGCCAAGTTTGACCGGTCAATTGAACTTGCAACCTTTTTAATTTACACAATATTAAGGAAATTAGATAATTAAGGGGAGAAATTACACTATTCAGACAATTCATCTTTCGCTTTTTGGGTGATGTGGGCTAAGCCCTAGTGTCATTGTTAGTCCGGTTTATAAACCATCTCTTATGCATATTCAGCTCTATTGTTATTTCTCCCATTATCTTTTATCTATCCTGTACTGTAGGATCAATTAATGAATGTTTGGTAGAATATATTCCATGGTAGTAAATTATCTTTTTAAGTGGTGCAAGGCTAGAACCTCATTAATTAATTCAACCCAAATTAGTTAAAACTAGGAAACAGGTAAAGTGAAAAGAGAAAATAAGTGGGCTAATATTGAGATTGCAGCAGCTGTCACACAATTCTCCTATTTTTGAAGTTGAATTGATATGAGCATTAGAAAAAACATAAATCAATTGTCCTTCGTCTACCAAATTGAATGAACAACATCACATGCACCTATATATGGTTCAGCCTAGCTAAGCCATCCAATTAAGAAAATGAGAAGAGAAGAGAACAGAGCATGCTTACTGGGCTTTGGACACGTATAAGGTTGCACTTGGTCACGGCAATAGCAGACAAACGCCCCCGTGGAGTTGGAACCGCATACCCCACCTGAATCCTTACACACCCCACAGACACTCGCCAGTCCATTGTTGTAATCCACCTCAAAACCTTCATCCATTGCCTTTTCAACAGCCGGGGCTCCACCCCGAGTGTCTTCAAGAAGAGCAAGAGCACTATTCCGGAGAATCGGAACCGTGATATTGTTGTCGCACCTATTAAATTGTGGATGTAATTGGCCGCTCCAGGGATGTTCGTCTACCAAGTAATAAGCATATATGTTCCCATCACTAACTCCATGGCTGCAATTAAATCTATATGGGATGTCTGGAACATCAGGGCAGCCGTAGAATATAGTTATGTTTTGATCGGTTGAAGCGTAGTCAAACAAATCGTAATTCAAGATGGTATCTTGGTACTTTGGAGCACAAGGATCAACCAAGAGGTCCGACCTTGCAATGGTAAAGGTTGGAGAAGATGTGTTGATGTTTAGCACGCGGAAGTCTAGACCTTCAATTCGGATAACAGGGTATTCATCATCAGTTTCGTTGCAACTGAGCTCGTGCCCTGGATGACCGCAATAATCAGGTCGGGTACCCCCCAGAAAGGGAACGTAATGTTGACGCCACCACAGGCGTGCGTACGGTTGCAGACCTCAAAAGGATCATCTTGGTCGCAGTAAGACGGCGGTAGTATTGTTAAGAAGGAGAGGAATAGGATGATGATGATGGAAGAAAGAGAGAGATGGAAATCCATTGTTTCAAAGATCACTGAGGAAATTAAAGAATGATGAGGTGAGAGATGGGTTTGGAGGTAATGTATAGGACGCAGCAGCAGCGTAATGTTGATTATTTGTTTGAACTTTGACGGAGAAAGGTATGATTGTTAGACTTCTCGCATCAGACTTCATAAGAAAATTTGGCTCATTTATCCAAGTATACAAATTTTCTACTCAGTAGATTGTGAGAAAAATTGTTATGCGTTTTTAAAGATATGTTAAAATAAATCCAACACTTTTAAAAACTGAATTAAACAACAATTTCTAAAAAAAAAAAAAAAAATCTGTCATTTATTTGTTTGAACCAATGGCACTATTTTTACAACGGTCTTAGAATCATAAAAATTAATTTATCCTTTGAAGACAGTATTAGTAGTGCGGAGATCTCAAAGGAATAGTTCAATCGACTGAAATCACGCTTTATGAAGCGAAAATTGTTAGTTGGAATCCACCTCCTCACTTTTCTTCCTCAAAAGTCTCAGTGGAAATCTTGTGGTTGGTTACTGAGAAAGACCCATATGACGCTTCTACACAGCACAGCCAATAAAGCCATGGTTCAGGAATCAGAAGTATCAACGAAACATCCAGAGGGTCCAATTATACCTTTCAAGCCTATCACCCCTTGGAGCCATATTTTTCTAGTCCTACCCAAAGGAGTTGGAAAAATTAAAAGGCAAGGTCCTACTCCTTAATTGAGAGAAAATAAAAAGATATGGAAGATTGCGTCGCACATTTGGGGCGGCCTTCTCTCATTGGAGAAGACAAATTTTGTAAACAGAATGGCTACGCTAATAATTACAAAAACTTAGTAGGAGTACACTACAATTTTGAAACATTAGAATCAAAATTAAAAGAGAAGTACAATTTCAAAGAAGTAAAATGTATTTTTTTCAAAAGACGGATGATAGAAACTCAATTATTCTGTCCAACTTTAGACCAACTTTTGCCTTATTTTTTAATTTAAAAAAATTAAAAATTAAAAAAAAAAAAAATGTCTTTTTCTTGGTCTGTTTTTTGTCCTTCAATTTTTAACACATCACCTTTTGGTGACGTGTCAAGTCGGACACGTTACAAAAGTTTTGGTGACGTGTGAATTTTTGACACATCACCCAAAAAAAATAATTTTTTTTCCAAAATATTTTTTTAACTTCATTATTAAAAAATAATAATGATAACAAAAAAATTATCAGAGTTTCAAATCCCAAATCCTCAAACCTACAAATTTTGGATCATCAATACCAATTACACAACTTTCGGGAAAACAAAATTGTTGAAAATAACAAAATGCTTTTTGACGTCATGACATTAGATATAAGAAAAACTATAATAATTTGCACTGCTTCGGAGCTCATCTCCAACAAGCCTCGCTTCTGCTTCCTACATCACACTTCCCACTTTCATTCAATTCAACTTTTTTGCCTTCTAAAGCATAATATAGAAGTGTGACCCAGAAAATTGTTTTGTTTTGCTTTTATTTTATTTTTATTTTTTATATTTCGACCAATTTAGGAGACCCAATCGGTCTCGTTTTCTCTCTAAGAAAACTCTCCCTGGAACTTTCGTTCCCTCCTGAGACTCTTTCTCGTTTCTTGCCATCTTCTCCTCTCTCTTTCCCCTCCTCCTTACCTTATTCTCTCCTATGGATCTAGAATCTCTCATCTCTCAGACTGAGGCCCTCTCGTGGGAGGATCCATCCACTCAAATAGAAACTATCCAAATCAACTCTACCAATGATGAATGTTTGCCTCTTATAGGACATCTCATCTCACAAAAAATCCATAACAACCAATCAGTCAATGCTACCCTAACAAAGCTTGGGAGTTTGTTGTGCCTTTCTCCTTTGCTGCTCTTGGTCCCAATAAGTTCTTGTTCAAATTCAACAAACAGGAGCATATTGACAGAATTCATAAGCAACCCACCTGGAATGTCAATGGTTCTCTTCTTTCCCTGCAACAATGGTCTCCAAAGGCAACTATGGGGGAGCTGTCAACAAATATGTCTCCTTTCTGGATTCAGATTCATGGCCTTCCTTTGGCTAATTTGTCCCTCAAGAATGCTATAGCTATTGGCAAAGGCATGGGACAGCTTATCAAAGTGGAGGATATCAGTGGAGCAAACAAGACCTTCAGAAGCTATCTCAGAATTCTGGTTGAGATCAATGTTTACGAACCTCTGAAGCCAGGATTCTCATTTCGTCGTGATGAAGGTCAGCCAATTTGGATTTCTTTTAAATATGAAAGGTTAGACATTTATTGTACTTCTTGTGGAAGAATTGGTCACAAAAACCAAAGCTGCCGTGCCCCCCCTGAAGAAACCTTCCCAGAAAAATATTTCATCTCTCTCAAAGTGAACATTTTCTCAAATTTGCTCCTTACGTCCTCTGGTGCATGGGGATATTCAGAGGGTGTTTCGCCCCAATCTCAACCTTCTTCAACCCAAAAAACCATTCAGACCACCGGGGAAGATCCTAAGACGCACAAATATCTCAACTCTACCCACCTAACCACATCTTTTCTTAATCCTCTCAAAAATCTGTCTCTGCAACCCCCAAAACCTACAACTCTACCTCAAGTATCACAGTCCACCTCTCATCAACCCCTCTCCTCATTAAATGCAACCCATGCTAAACCACCTACCACCACTAGAATCGACTCCGTTGCTTTAAAAGATCCTACCATGTTACATCACTCAACCCCCCAACTCACCTCCACTGAAAACTGTCCCGTTATAGTCACCCCAACCAACCCTTTCCCCGGTTCTATCTCAATTGAACTGAACCACTTCAATCTTGGGCCAGTTTTTGTCACTAATACAAAAGCCCACATCAACCTAGGAAAAAAGCCCATCACCAGCCCAACCCACTCTTCTATAAATTTTTCCCATCCTACGGTTTTAACAAACTCCTCAAACACTGTCCCCTCTCCCGCCAAAAAACCTCAAAGCACACTCCTTTTTCCAAACCCTCTCATTATCCACATCGCTACCAAAAATCAACAAGACCTCTCTTACCTGACAATGAACCTCCAACCTCTCATTCCCCTACTCACAAAACTCATCTAAAAAAAAAAAGAAATCGTCTCACTGGAAACCTCAACCCTCTCAAAAAAGGCCTTGGATCTTCTCACTTTGATCATCTAGTTTAAGATGATATGGAAACCACTTACCAGATTGACACCAATACCACCCTGCCTAACCCTTCCTCACCCCATCTTCTCCGCCATTTTTTCAAAGCATCCCGCAAGGGTAAGCAGGTTTCAACCCCTGCTCACAACACCTTCTCTGAATCAGGGGACAATGTTTTGTCCCCCAAGACATCATGAAAATCCTCTCTTGGAACTGCATGGGGCTTTCTAGGCCAGCTACAATTCATTCTCTGCAGATGTTCATCCGCGATAACAGCCCTGACATTCTCTTCCTCTCTGAAACTAAATCTTCCCCTTCTCTTGTCTCTACTATTCTCAACAGACTTGGCTTCTTTCTTCTGCCCCAAGTTGCACCAAGTTCTAGTGGTGGCCTTGTTCTTGCGTGGAGACCTGGTGTTGACTTGGAATGTTTTATAACCAACAAGAACAAGATCTCTATTTGGTGTTTCTTGGATCCTCCTCACTCTCCTTGGATCCTCTCTTGTATATATGGCCCTCCTGATAGAAGAGATAAACTAGCCTTCTGGGACACTTTCACTTATGTTGGTGAAGATTTTGTTAGTCCTTGGCTATGCATTGGTGATCTAAATTTTGTGCTTGATCAATCTAAGAAGCAAGGAGGTAGGATGGTAGCTAGTACCTCCTTTTGCCCTTTCAAGCAATTCATTGATCATTTTGGTTTGGTGGATTTAGGATTTGTTGGAAATCCCTTCATTTGGTGCAACAATAGGCAAGATAATGATTCTATCAAAGAGAGACTGGATAGAGGTTTAGCTTCTCTTAGTTGGATTCATCTCCATCCTGAATATTCCATTCTCCATATCCCAGCCACAAATTCTGACCATCACCCTATTTCTCTCAATACTGCATACCACTCCACCTTTTTGCCTAAACCTTTTAGATTTGAAGAATTCTGAACTAGAGATCCTACCTGCGCATTAGTCATTGATGATGCTTGGAATAGGCCTGTTTTTGGTTCCCCTGCTCACTATCTAGTCAAGAAACAGATTCATACTAAAGCCTCTTTAAAAAGGTGGAACTCTTTACATTTTGTTAACATCCAAACTAAGATTATATCCACAAAGGCCTTGATTGATCAAGTCCAACAGCTTCCCCAAGCCCTAGCTCTTTCTCCACTGAAACAAATCTGAAGACAACTCTTGATGAGCTACTTATTAAAGAAGAGATTCTTTGGAAATCCAAATCCAGAGAAATTTGGCTTACTTGTACTGATCTTAACACAAGATTCTTCCACACCTCCACCATCATAAGAAGAAGATCCAATGCTGTTAATTTTCTGAAAACCAACTTAGGGGGTTGGATCTCTGATAGAGCAGCTATTGGAGGGAATTTTGTTTCTCACTTCTCCAACCTGTTCTCCTCTTCCTCTCCTCCTATTGATAATGAATTATTGGATCTGTTTCCTCCCATCATCACTGAAGATGACAATATCTCCTTGTGTTCTATCCCAACTGAAGATGAGGTGATCCAAGCTCTCTCTAGTCTAGGTTTTACCAAAGCTCCTAGTCCTGATGGTTTTACAGGTTTATTCTACAAAAAATACTGGTCCTCTGTTATAAGAGATGTTCTGGATTGTGTTTGGAATTTCTTCCACAACAACCACCTTTTAAGAGAATAGAACCACACTTGCATTACTCTGGTGCCTAAACATAGTGGTTCTCACACAGTGCATCAATTCAGACCCATTAGCCTTTGTAACGTTGTTTACAAGATTATCTCTAAAATTCTGGCTAATCGATTGAAGTCTCTTCTCCCCAAGATCATTTCTCCTCTCCAATCAGCTTTTGTGCCCAATAGAAACATCCAAGACAACACCATATTAGCTCATGAGCTTCTTCACTCTTTTAAGCTCAAGAAAGGGAAATGAGGTTTCATATTTCTTAAGATGGATATGGAAAAAGCTTTTGACAAGATGGAATGGAAGCTGATTTTAGCCATTATGCAGAATTTGGGGTTCAATAATACTTGGATTAAGTGGATTGAGACTTGCATCTCCTCGACCTCTTTTTCCATCCTTATTAATGGCAGCCCTTTTGGTTTGTTTTCTCCAAAAAGAGGTTTGAGGCAAAGAGACCCCCTCTCACCTTTCCTCTTTATTTTGGGCTCAGAACTTTTCTCTAAATTGTTGTTCAAAGAGGAAAGGCTTGGAAGTGTTAGAGGTATGAAGATTGCCTTAAACACTCCTACTATCCATCATTTGTTGTTTGCTAATGATCTTCTTATTTTTGGAAAGGCTACCTTACTTGAAGCTTCAAGTATCAAATCTTGTCTTGATAAATATTGCTCTTGGTCTGGTCAATCCATCAATGGCAGTAAATCCTCCATTAGATTTAGCAAAAACACATATCCCTCCACCTCATCCACCATCCTCAATATTTTACCCTACAATCCCAATCCCAACTGTTCCATCTATCTTGGCCTTCCTATTTTTATGGGAAACTCCAAACAGGTAGCCTTCCATTGTATCCTTGATAGAGTCCATCACAGAATAGAAGGTTGGAGAGCCAAAACCCTCTCTCAAGCTAGTAGGTTGGTGCTCATTAAAGCTGTGGCAGCAACCCCTCTTATGCTATGAGCACTTTTTTGCTTCATCTAAGCATCTGCAAAAAGTTAGATCAAATGTTCAAGAACTTCTGATGGGTTTTCCCCTGAAAAAGCCAGAAACCTCTCTCTCAAGTCATAGGACTCTTTGTGTTGCCCAAAAGTTTCTAGAGGCTTGGGTTTCAGAAAAATGAAAGATGTCAATCTAGCTCTCATTTCTAAGTTTGGCTGGAAGCTCCAATCTAACTCTGACTCATTGTGGGTGTCCCAACTCAAAGGTAAGTATCTTCTTTCTGGTTCTTTTCTCCCCCCCACCCCCCTCCCCATTCTTCTCCTTCTTGGCTATGGAAAGGAATCCTCTCTTCACAGCCTATTATTTCCCAAGGAACCTTCCATAGAGTTCATCTTCATTCCTCCATTCCTATTTGGAACTCCCCTTGGATTCCATCTATTCCATCTTTTCTTCCAACCCCTCATCCTCTTAATTCCCCCAACTCTTCTAACCGTTTAGTTTCTGACCTCATCAATCCTAATGCTACTTGGAAAATCCCTCTTCTTCTTTCTCTTTTTGCCTTACATACTGTTAGGGAAGTTCAGAAAATCTTCATTAATCCTACTCCTAGATCTGATTTGTTATGGACCCCCTCTTCCTCTAGCCATTTCTCCTCCAATTTTGCATATAGATTGATTAACAGCCCTAGAGTCTCCTCATACTCCTCTCCATTGGATTCAAATTCTTGGAAGCTTTTGTGGAAACTAAAGATAAATGCTAAGCTCAAACTCTTTCTTTGGAAAATAGCATGGCATATCATCCCTTCAAAGGCTAGACTCAAAGAAATTTTTCCTATCTCCTCTGCAGATTCCCTCTGCCCTCTCTGTAAAACTGAAGAAGATTCTCTCCTTCATTTGTTTTTCAGATGCAGTTTTGCTAGAATAGCATGGAGATCTTCTTTCTGGCCTCTTGATTCTCTAGCCTTGTCTTCTCTAAATCTTTCTAGCTGGATTAAAGGAATCATCTTTCCTCATTTTACTTTTGGCATTCCTCAATCCGAATCACATCTCTTTCAAATTTATGCTGCTGTTCTTTGTGATCTTTTATGGTTTAGTAGAAACAAAGCAATTCATGAAGGCATTATTCCAGACATCTCAAAGTTAGCTGCTTCCATCAAAAAGACCTCTTTAGCTCATGCTGCAGCCTAGCACTCCTCTTCTGCTAAAGTGGTTGAAGTCTAGTCTCCCCCTTAGGATGGTCATCTCAAGATCAATTTTGATACAGCAATCAGAGATCAATTTTCAGCCCAAGCAGCAGTCTGCAGAGACCACAAAGGGATCATCATCAAAGCTATTTCCTAGATCAATCCCCCCTGCTCTCCAAACTTTGGTGAAGCTCAAGCTGCTCTCCTTGCTGCCTCCTTGGTAGTGTCTTTAAATCTTAAGAATTTCACCATTGAAGGGGACTCTCATATTGTAATTTCAGCATTTCAATTCCCAGCTATCATTCATGATTAGAGTATTGAAAAATTTATTTTAGATTCCTTATCTCTTCTCACTCCCTCTTCTAAGTGGGAGGCAAAGAAGATTAACAGAAGTGCAAACTTCTGCGCCCATCATGTGGCAAATTGGGCCACGGCAAGAGTTCACTTGGGCTGCATTCCCATTTTTTCCCCTTGTTCTCCTCCCCCAGCTGCTTGTAGTGGTTTAGAACCACCCTCTGTTTTCTTTCCCCCTTGAGGGGCTGTATTGCTCTTTTTCTGTTAATGCTATGTTTGTTACAAAAAAAAAAAAAAAAAAAGGAGACCCAAACGGCAAACAAATCGAGAATAAAGATCAAATATTTCCTATTTATCACAAGCGTGTCCCCATGAATCCATTGGTGACATGTGGAGAATTAGCACGTGACGTGCTACAGTGGCGTCACCAAATTAGACTAATTTAAATTTTTAATTTTTCCTAATAAAAATAATATTACAATTTTTATTAGTTAGTGACGTGTCAACATTTGACGCGTCACTAATGAAATTTTTAAAAAATTAAAATTCATTTATTGATGCATGAATATTCACACATCACTCATGGAACTTTTTTAAAATATATATATATATATATATATATATATATATATATATATATATATATATAAAATATCATTTAGTAACGTGTCACTGTTCACATGACACTAAATAGTGATGTGTAAACTTTGACACATCACTAAAAAATTTAATTAACTGTGAAAAATTAACACGTCACTAAAGTAGTGAGAGAGGGGGTGGGGGTTGCTGTAGATATATCACTAAATCTTGAGTTTTTTTGTAGTTAAACACAGCTTGCGATTGACAAGCAATGCCGTGACAGAAAATATCTTTTTAATAATTTAATTAATACTTTAATTTTTCTTCTAACGTTTGGATTTAAATTCTTTTTTAATAAGTAAAGTCAAAGAAATGTAATATTTAATTTAAATGAAAATGAAATTATGAAATCATGAATAAAACTCAAAACTTATCCAAAGAGCTTAAACTTATAGAAAAAGATAAATTTAATAATTTAATTATTACTTTAGTACTAGAGACTTATAAAACTTAAAAAACTAGAAAATAAAAATAAAAATAGAGAAGATTTGCTCCGTTCCGAGCAAAGTGTTCATAGTATATTCTATTTCCTACGGATCAAGGAAATAAACCTAAAATAAGTAAAAAAAAAAAAAAAAAAAACCCTAACAGAGCACAAGAGGTGCGTTGCAGCAGAGGGAGGCAGATCTCCCCTCCCCACTTCCTCCCGTTTGGTTCCCCCTCTTCCCTAATCCTTCCCCCTCCCTTCCCCGATTCCTTTCCCCTCTCTTCCCTGATCTGCCGATTTTTTTTTTTTTTTTTTTTTTTTTTTTTCTTTTTTTTTGCTTGTTTTTTTCCTTTTTCTTGCTAGGTGTTTGTTTTGGCATATTTTGTGGGTAACGCTCTTGGGGATTCACTCAAACTTTCCCCCTAGTTTTTTTTGAGTGTGCCACCGATCTCCAACATGCCGCTTTGACATCCACAATCCTCTGTAAGGCCTTTTAATGCGTCCCCCACCACGTCGAGCTTCCAACGCCTCCTTCGCTTCAGTGTCCGACAAGCACACGATCGGCTTTTCTTCCGGCTGCCAACTTCCCCCTAGTGTGCTCTTTTTTTGTTTTTCCGATTGTTTTGTTTTTCCCTGTATTTTGGTTATATTGTGTTGTGTTGTCTTGTTGCTTTCTTGTTGTTTTTTTCATGTTCATCTATTTTGCTTGTATTTCATGCTACTTGTAATAAGGCTCTGTCCACTTTTGATCTGCTCATTTTATGATTTGGTCTAGACCCTTGGGGTTGTGGATGTGAATGGTATACTGGCCTTTGGGTCGAGGAGGATAAGTGTTGGCATGGAGTTTTTTCTAATCCCAGGATCGAGGAATAAGAGCTACCTATGCATTGGATTGTTTGCCTAGAGCAGATCTGCTATTACAACTGAAGATTAGTCATGGGTTAGTGGATGTTTGGCATCATAGTTTGGACTTCAATATAAGATCTATTTGTTATTGTCCTCTATGATATGTAATCTTTTAGCTTCGGCTTTGATCTTTTAGCTTTGACTTGGATCTTGATTGTAAGAGCTTTTGTGCTCTTGACTTTTCTATAAATGAGATCAAATTAATTTTTCAAAAAAAAACTTCTATTTCCTTTGTGATCTTATCAATTCACAAAGCAACACACCTTACATTTTGGTAATTTTTGGAGATTCTGTAATGAGTTCCTATATATATAGTTAAACTAAGCTTCATAACAAAGCTTCAATACTCACTTTGGTGTTTCATGTTTGTGTAATCAAGTAAGATTATGGTAAATTTTAAGTGCTTTTGATATTGTATAGGGCTTTCCTATTCGTTTTAATTTAGGGTTAAATACTTAATACCCCCCTAGGGTTTGCCAACTTTATTTTTACCCCCCTGGGGTTTCATTTTTATCACAGGAGGTTCATGTGGTTTTGAAAAATGACCAAATTAGTTTATCTGTTAGTTGACCATTAGTTGACTAACGGAATTCCACATGACCAATCAAATGTTGACACGTGGCACCTATTTAATTTTTTTAAATTAAAAAAATGTATATTTTTTTAAAAAAAAAAAAATGAAGGAAAAAAAATTGGGGGTGGCTCGAATACATTTTTTTTTAAATTAAAAAAATTAAATAGGTGCCATGTGTCAACATTTGATTGGTCTACGTGGAATTTCGTACAGTCAACTAACGATCAACTAACGGATGATCTAACTTGGTCATTTATCAAAACTACAAGGACCTCTTGTGATAAAAATGAATCCCCAGAGGAATAAAAATAAAGTTGGCAAACCTCAGGAGGTATTAGGTATTTAGCCCTTTAATTTATTATACAATCATTTAGTACAACTACTTACATGAAAGTCTGTAACAAATTAACAAGACTCACATCATTGTAAATTCAAGCTGAAATCTATAATGACATATATTATAATATAACCTAGGTTAGACAATCAAATTTAGTTGTCTTTAATAGTAAATGCGCATATTAGCATCAAAGAATCACCTGCGATGTCTCCGTTGTAGTTAAAAGATCTGCTGGTGATCTTGGTGGGGAAGAGAAGAAAGGCTTCGGTGGGATTTGTAAGGAATCGAGGCTTCCTTCCAGCATGTTCACAACTTTACTCATTGGTGGTCGGTTTGAGGGGTCAGTTTGTATGCACCACAAACTCACTATTATCATCTTCCTTGCTTTTTCTTGATCCTCTTCATTCATAACGCCCTCCAATTCAAGTTCTTCATCTAGTTCAAGACGCTTGTAAATCCAATGTGGAAAAAATAATTCACTACTACGATCAACCCTGATATCAATATTCTTTCTCCCCCCAACCATTTCTGAAACCATCATTCCGTAGCTATAAACATCTGACTTATGAGAAACCCCCCCAATATTTCTACAAACTAGTTCTGGAGCTACATATCCTATAGTTCCTCTTGCTCCCAACATGGATATGATACTCTCTTCCTTCAAGCATATTTTTGCAAGGCCAAAATCAGAAATTTTTGGGCAAAAATTCTCATCCAAAAGAATGTTATGAGGTTTTATGTCAAAATGCAAGATTCGTGTATTGCAACCTCTATGTAAGTACTCTAGTCCACGAGCAATGCCAAGTGCAATATTGTATATAGTCTCCCATTCCAATTGACAATTAGCCTTGGAGCGATTTTCTTTGTATATGAATTTCTCGAGAGAGCCATTAGGCATAAACTCATAGATAAGAGTTCTTTTAGAACCCTCAAAGCAAAAGCCCATAAGAGTGACAATGTTGACATGAGAGGTCCTACTAATGCTTGCAACCTCATTAATGAATTCCTCTCCATTACCTTTTGATTCTTTCAAAACCTTCACTGCCACGAGAGAACCATCTTGTAACTTTCCTTTGTAAACACCACCAAAGCCCCCTTCTCCTAATTTATCTCTAAAGAAGTTGGTCATTTTCTTGATATCTGAATAACTATATCTTCTAATGGCAAGAGGTCCATTGTTCCTTAAAAAGGCCTCGACACTCTTGTGGTTTTGACTTTCCTTCTTCCAAAAACAAATAATTTTACTTGATGAGAGCTTTCTCTTGAAGCAGCAGCATATTGTAACCATTAAAACTCCAATTCCAGCTGATAAAGTGACTGTATCAAATAATAGAAAATTATGAAATTAAGTGGTGCATAAATCAAAGTAATTCAAACTAGATATTGAGGGTGTTCTAAACCTTGATAAAATCACATATTCTTGTCGTGTTACCAACTAAAAATGAAGAAGAAAATTATAAGGATGATCTAGCATCCAGTACCTCAAGCAGAATAAAAGAGTTTACTTTTGATTGATAGCGAGCCGTGGGCCTCTAAAGAAAATCATAAATTATGAAAATTTATCTATCACCAGCCATAGGGACCAAAAAAAAAAAAATGTCATAAGAAGTACGACTCAATACAAGTTGAAAGATAAGGCAAAAAGTTTAAAAAATAAGAGGGTTTTACTTTTAATATAGCATTATAATAATTCTTTTATTGCATTAAATAATACTCCAAGTTGGTGCCAATGCAGCGATTACCAAAACTAATAGTAGAACCTTATATCATTGGACGAAATAATAGTCAAGGATTTGATAAATAGCCACACCCCACGGAAATGGTGAAAAGGGATCAAGCTGCTATTTATGTGTTGAAGAAACCGCAGATCACCTCAGATGCAATAATTCATGTAAGCTATTCAAGCAAGCATCTTAACGTTAATATCAACAAGAAATTCAATTGAAGAAGTATCTTACCTAATGCTATAATTACCTTTAGTCCTCGTCTGCTGTTAGCTGCATGTAAAGTTGTAGAGAAATATTAGTTTTAGTTGAAGTAATAAAACATTTAAGTGAAAGACAAACACAACCAAATTGACATGCTTTGCGTTATATATATATGTGTGAGTGTAAAAGGATACAATCCCACATTAGAAATATGTAAGAAGTGTGAGTAGTAATTAATATAACATGATTGTGTTCAAACCCATAGGCCTAAGCTTTTGGGGTTGAATGATGTCTCAACATGTTATAATATAAGTTTTTAAAAAGACTTCCCAAAGTATCAATCTTCTTAACTAACAAGTGGTATTAGAGTTGATGGAGCGAGGACAAAAATGCGTGACGCGGGTAAAAATCACATAGCTCACAACCACACATGAGGGGGAGATCATTGAGTATACATGTGTAAATGTAACATCGGAAAGATGTAACAAGTGTGAGTGGTTAATATAGCATGGTTAAGTCAAACCTCATAGGCTTAAGTTTTTGGATTGAGTCACGTCTCAACATACTATATTATTGTTTCACTAAAAGACTCTCAATCTCAGATACCAATCTCCTTAATAGTTTGAAATCTCAATAGTATTTAACAAAGGTATGTGAAGATAACTCCACATATATCTCAAAAAGATTCATAATAAGAAAGTTAATTCTATTTCAAATAACCTAAAGGGAGCTGAATTTAAATCAATTAAAACTAGTGCTGGCATTGTATAACATTTAACTAAAAGACGAATACGTAAGATGTGTGAGTAAGTAATATAGCATGATTGCGTCCAAACACATAGCCCTAAACTTTTGCGTTGAGTGCTATCTCAACATGCTATAATATGGGTTTCTAAAAAGACTCCTCAAAATATCAATCTCCTTAATAAGTGCTATCAGAGCTGATGGAACAAGGACAAAAGTGTGTGACGTGGGCAAACCGACATAGCTTACAACCACACGAGGAAGAAATTGTTGAGTATACATGTGTGAGTATAACATTGGAAAGACGTAAGAAGTGTAAGTGGTTAATATAGCATAGTTGAGTCCAAACTCAAAGGGTAAAGCTTTTGGGTTGAGTGCTATCTCAACATAATATATTATTGGCTCACTAAAATACTGTCAAAAGTATGAATGTCCTTAATAGTTCGAAAGCTCAATAGTGTTTAACAAAGATCTGTGAAGGTAGCTCCACATCTATCTGAGAGACGAAAGTTAATTCTACTCCAAATAACCTAAAGGGAGCTAAATGTAAATCAACTAAAACTAGTGCTAGCATTGTGCAACATTCTCAAGTAGTAGCATTCTCTTAGCAATCAAAAGACAAAGACAATGCTACTTGAGAATGCTAAGTAGCATTTCTTTAGTTGTTTAGTAAAAGACATTTATTTAAAAATAATAATAATAATAATAATAATAATAAAAAAAAAAAAAAAGAGAAAAAGAAAATATATGGCCAATTTATACTTTATGACTAGAATAAATTTTCTTAATATATAAGGTGAAGAAAAGACTGACGACTTAACAATGGGCCCGAATAACATACTATTTTCGAAAATTCACAATGTCAGATTATTCTTTTCTTTTTTAATTCGACAATCCATTGGCACATTTCTTTGTTTGCTCTTATGAGAGGGGACTGAAATTATAAGATATATAGAATTTGTTTCATAAGATAATTTAACATAATTTTATGCAACAAGTATTTAAGGAGTGTTTGACAAACCCTACTCCACCATTTTTCCTTTGTTATTGTAGCCGACATCAGGGACGAAGCCAAAGATTCTAATGGGGAGAGGCCAAAAAAATTATATATGAAATGATTTATAAAATCAATTTTTAAACCGAAAAAATAATACAAACAGCAATATTTGAAATAAAGATTATTAAGTTCATAATCAAGTAAAATACTAGAGGCAAAATTAAAAGCAATGCTATGGGTACAATGAGACGTGGCATATTCATGTTGCTTAAAAAATTAAGAACAAATTTGAGTGTAGCTGGACGTGAATTTGCGTATTGGGGTGGTTTTCAGACATATGGTGATTAATGTGAAAGCTAGACGTGAATCCTGTGTGTTTGGGGTGGGTTTCCTTGTAATTTTAACCGGTTCGACATCAAGAAAGTTGGGTTCAACTCCAGGCTCCAGCTCTTGCAGAAACTTGAGTTCATAAAAAAAGGTGAAAAGATCAAGACACTAGTTTGAGTTTTCTTTTAGTGAGAAGATCAGAAAATGTGAGCTTGCATCTAGTTGCAGGCAAACATGTTCGTCTATCTCCTTCATTTTTCAAATGCTCAAAGAATCTGGTTGCAGATTAGTTTGCACTTTGCGGCGTAAGTCCCGACTCATCTCTCTAATTCAAAATTTTTTCTAATGGGTAGGGCCAAATAAGTTTACAATCAAAATATACCTTGTAAAAAAATTGCTTAACACCGTACTCGCTGACATGAATTGATGTGAAAATATAAAAGAAAATATATATATATATATATATATAGTATGAAAAAGTGAAAAAAAGAATTATCTTATAGTAATTTTGTAATTTGAATAGTAGTAAAAAATAAATTATGTGATATAAAACATAATAATGTGAGAATATTTTGATTTTGATTTTTGGGAAAAATAAAGTATTGATAGTGTTGAAGGGAGGGAAAGATGTTGCCAAACAGTTCTTATTAGCTTATTTGTAGTTCGATCTGCAACCCGTCATACTAAGCGTGCATTTTTTAATTGTAATTTTCCACTAGTACTAGAGAACGAACATCCGTACGTACAACAAAATCTCAATCAACTTATAGAGGGGTGAAAATTCCTAGCGATTTCCTCGCTATTGAGTATTGAAGAAGAGCAATAGCACTACTCCGGAGAATCGGAACCTTGATATTGATGTCGCAATCCGTATTAAGTTGTTCATGTAATTCGACGCTCAAGGTGGATTGGTCTACCAAGTAATAAGAATTATTTTTCCCATCGGCACTAGCTCCTTCGCTGCAATCAAAACTATTTGGGCCTGGTATGATGCCTTGAAGATCATGGCAGCCGTAGAATATAGTTATGTTTTGATTGGTTGAAGCGTAATCAAACATAGTGTAATTCAAGGTGGTATTTCTCAACTCTGGAGGTGGAGGACAAGGATCCTCACAGAGGTCGAACCTTGCAATGGTAAAGGTTCGAGAAGATATGTCTAGAACGTAGAAGTCTATTCCTTCAATTTCGATAACCGGGTTTTCATTGACGCACTTGAGGTTGTACCCTGGATGACCGCAAATTTCAGGTCGGGTACCTCCCCAGAAAGGGAACAAAATGTTGACGCTTCCACAGGCATATGTACTGTTGCACACCACAAACGGATCATCTTCGTCGCAGTAAGACGGCGGTAGTATTGTTAAGAAGAAGGAGAGGAATAGGATGATGCTGGTGGAAGAAATAGAGAGATGGAAATCCATTGTTTAGAAGATCAAGTGATCAGAGATGGGTCATGTTGAATGGTGTGAGAGATCAGAGATGGGCGGGTTTTGTCATGTTGACCATTAGTTTTAACTTTGACTGAGAAAGGTGACATTGACTTGGACCGTAAGGTCCCACTCTATGGAATAAATAAATAATAACTGCAACTTGCAAGTGAACACATGAAACTCAAAGGGTAGGTAAGAGAACAGAAGCAGCAAAACTCTATGGAGTTGGTGACTAGAGAAATGCCTCTTTCCATTGTTACTAACGTTACAATTTGGCGGAATTGACATGTTTCATCCACTATTGAGGTTTTTTTCTTTCTTTCTTTCTAATTACGAGTGAGTGAAGATAGATGTAGAATGCAAAAATAAGCATTTTTCTAGTGATCAAGTGCCTTCAATATTCAAGCCTGAAACTCTAAGAACAGAGTGTTTTTTTATAGGGGGTATTATCGATAAAATTGACCAGGAAAAAAAAAAAAAAAAAACACTCAAGCACTTTGATTGATTCATCAGAAATTAGGTGAAAAGGGAATAAACTGGGCCAATCGTCTCAAAATTTTCCGATGGGTGATTGAGTCTTAGCTGTATTTTTGAAGTGTTGTATTGGTGTGACTAGTAGAAACACAAGGATGAAGGGCCTTTGGGGTACCAAATTGACCAACAGACCACAACTATGGCTGCTATGGATTGTTAATCAACTGTTCCGGCTGCTAACTTAAAAAGATGTTGATTATACCAGTTTGTGGGCTATAGCTAATTAAGAGCAAGAACAATACCCGGCAAAAAGCCTAATCCAAGAAAGTGAAAAGTGAGAAGAGAAGAGAGCATAGCATACCTTTCGTTTCAATTGGACATGTATTACTAGATTGCACTTGGTCACCGCAATAGCAGACAAACTGCTCGGTGGAGTTAAAACCGCATACCCCAGCTGTTGCCTCACACGCGCTACAGTCAATCGGCAATGGATTGCTGTAATATCCCACCTCAAAACCTTTATCCATTGCTTGACGAACTGCCCGGGCTCCACCCTGAGGGTCGTGAAGAAGAGCAATAGCACTACTCTGGAGAATCGGAACCGTTATATTGATGTCGCAATTGCTTTGAAGTCGTTCATGGAATTGGACGCTCAAGGGGGATTGGTCTACCAAGTAATAAGAATTATTTTTCCCATCGGCACCAACTCCTTCGCTGCAATTAAATCTATTTGGGCCTGGTATGTTGCCTTGAGGATCATGGCAGCCGTAGAATATAGTTATGTTTTGATTGGTTGAAGCGTCATCAAACAAAGTGTAATCCAAGGTGGTATTTAACAGCTCTGGAGGTGGAGGACAAGGACCATCCCAGCTGATGTTCGACCTTGCAATGGTAAAGGTTCGAGAAGATATGTTTAGAACGTCGAAGTCTATTCCTTCAATTTCGATAACCGGGTATTCACTGTCACACCTGAGGTAGTACCCTGGATGACCGCAATAATGAGGTCGGGTACCTCCCCAGAAAGGGAACGGAATATTGTTGAGGCCTCCACAGTTATAGGGACGGTTGCAAACCACAAAAGGAGGATCATCTTCCTGGCAGTAAGATGGCGGTAGTATGCTTAAGAAGAAGGAGAGGAACAGCTGAATGATGATGATGATGGAAGAAAGAGAGAGATGGAAATCCATTGTTTAGAAGATCAAGTGATGAGAGATGGGTTTGGAGGCAATATTGTATAATATATGTTGAATGGTGTGAGAGATCAGAGATGGGCGGGTTTTGTCATGTGGACCATTAGTTTTAACTTTGACTGAGAAAGGTGACATTGACTTGGACCGTAGCCCCCCACTAGAAAGTTCGCAATAAAATGGCCGAAGGTGAGGTTACGAAAAACACACTAGAGTCCAATCCAGGAATTTTGGCCCCTCTAGAATTTTTTATTTGAATATTAATAAAAAATAATTTATGTGATTTAAATTTTTTGTAAGAGAAATGTGAAAAGGGTTTTTTGGTAATAATAAAATATATTAAATATTAAAAAAATAAAAAATAAAAAAATATTGGCTTTTTTTGGGAGAAATAAAAAGATTAGAGGAATGTTTTGCGAAATACACTTCCATCACCTCTAGTGTAGGTTCAATTTTTTTTTTAGTAAGATTTAATTTGTGAAATATTTTAATTAAATGAGAGTAAATAATGGAGTCAATGTTTAAACTCATGATCTTTGACTCTTATATCATAAAAAAAGAAAAAATATTGAAATAAAAATAAAATAAAAACAAATAATTTTTGTTTAAACTTTTGAAATAAATTGTGATTTAACATTTTTATTAAAATGACAAGGGCCAGTGGCCCTAACATTTTAATTATTATTATTTTTAATACATATAATATATTATAAAATCGGTTATTGAATATCCAATTATTAACTGCTTTTGTCGATCCGGATAAACAATAACCGCAACTAGTTTAACGGTTATTAGCAGTTTATTTTTTAGCTGTGATTATTTTCGATTAAACCGTTAACAATTTTTAACGGTTATTAGCGGTTTATTTTTATTTCAATCCCCATATAAATTATTTACCTTGCCACATGCCTAGAGTCAGACCACTCCCGGATTTTCATGTTTTAATCTTATTTAAAAATATATTTAAATGATACATAGAAAGGAAAATGGAGCTTTTTCTTTGCTCTACCATTTATCCACGCGGCCCAAATCCCTTTAAAGCCTATCACCCCTTCGACCCATATTATTCTAATCCTACCCATTTGACTAGTCGAGTCCAGGCCTGCCCAGAGGAGTTGAAAACAGAAAACATGAGAGCACTCTTAACTCAATCATGCAAGCAAATTTGCCGTCGATTCGCACAAAAAAACCAATCTCTTGAGAAACTATTTGCTTTATAAACCTTTTACTTTGGAAAATAATAAATAAAAAATCTTGAGAAAACGCTTAAATGTTTTAGTCACCTTCAAGGATAAATTGTTGATAGTTGTGTTGAAGGGCTAATTTTGCAGCAAAAAGAGCTGCAAGTGTTTCACCATCATTTACGTACGTCACAAGCAAGACCCAAAGTGGCTTCAGCGAAGAGAAAGAACCCAGCAGAGGAAGTAGCTATTGCTGCTAAGGTTGAGAGAGAAAATTTCTAATGCTTCCATCAAAGTTTACTTAATTTGATTTAGGGGGAATTGTTTTGAGAGAAGCAGAACATTGGGGGAGGAGTTGTTACGGATGGCTGAGTTTTTAGTCTGCCAAATTTTGGTCAAGAATAAGGGATGCAAAAAGTTGGAAGTGGTGTTTGCAATTTGATAGGCTACATCGTGTGAGAAGGCCAAATCCCAAGTTCCTCGGATAGACATGGGTCGTGGGGGATTGGAAGAGTGGAGAAGAGGATGAACAGTTGGTGGTTGCAAGTGTGGGATGTGTGTGGGACGTGTGTGGTGTGAGATAGGTGTAGTAGTGTTAGGTGTGCCATAAGACTACTGGGGAAACCCTTCTTATTGGCCTACTGCTCCTAAGTCACAAACGTATCAATCACCATCTCAGTTTATTAATTTTTTTTATCCGATAATACATTCGCACATTTCTTTGTTTTCTCTACTCAATTGGGAACTGAAAAGGATAATTAAGACTTATAGAATTTGTTTCATTAAACATACTTTTATTGAACAAGTATTTACTAGCTGTAATTTTCCACTTTTGAGCGAAATTTCATTTCATAAAAAATAGGAAAAATTATCTTTTCTCCATGAACTACCACTCAATTACTATATACTTTCATCAACTACCAATTTTACATTACAACTCCATCAAATTACCATTTCATTATCAAAACCCCTATTTTGTCAGTCAAGGTCGTTAAGTCGGATGGTCAACCCATCATGTGTATGAACAGTACCTGTGAACAGTGTCGTGAATAGTACTTGTGAACAGTGTCATGAACAGTACGGTTGACCGTCCGACTTAATGGCCTTGACTGACAGAATGGAGTTTTGATAACGAAAGAGTAATTTAATGGGGTCATAATGTAAAGTTGGTAGTTGATAGGAAAAATGATCATCGCGTGATAGTTCATGGGGAAAGAATAATTTCTCCTAAAAAATTATTAAAAACTATTGGACATTTTCTTGCAAAAGGGTTGGCTTCAACAAAATCCCAATCAACTTATAGAGGAGTGAAAATTCCTAGCGATTTCTTCGGTTTTGACTGGACGAGTTATGATGCTGACGTGCAACCAAGTCAACCATGTCAATCAATTGAAGATAGTGAGAACACCACCCCAATCAATTGAACTTTGGGTTGGCGTTTGGAGCCAAGTTTGAAGTTGTAGATTTCAACATTAACCTGACAGTTGGTTTGGGAAACAAGCTACGCCTATGTATCGTCTTTTATCTATATCCTGAATACGATCAATTAAAAAAGAAGATCCTAGGAATGGGATGATGATGATGGAAGAAAGAGAGAGATTGAAATCCTTTGTTTAGAAGATCAAGTGATGAGAGATGGGTTTGGAGGCAATATTGTATAATATATGTTGAATGGTGTGAGAGATGGGCGGGTTTTGTCACATTACCAATTATAACATGTTGACCATTTGTTTTAACTTTGACTGAGAAAGGTGACATTGACTCGGACCATCAGTCCCCCACTAGAAAGTTCGCAATAAAATGGCCGAAGGTGAGGTTACGAAAAACACACTAGAGTCCAATCCAGGAATTTTGGCCCCTTTCGAATTTTTATTTTAATGTTAATAAAAAATAATTTATGTGATTTAATTATTTTTTTAAGAGAAATGTGAAAAAGGTTGTTTGCTAATAGTTGAGCCCAACACGTGTAGGCATAAACTTTTTTTGTAATATGAGAGGTTAAACACCTAAAATATTTTAATTAAATAAAAGTGAATGATAGAGTCAATATTTGAACTCGAAACCTTTAGTTATGGAAAAAGAAAATAATATTGAAATAAAAATAAAATAGAGACAAATGATTTTTATGTAGAATATTTAATTAAAATAGTGGGTGAATTTGACGGAGTTAAGGTTTAAACCAAAATTTTTGACTTTAATACCATATTAAATTACCATTTATTTCAAAAGATTAATAAATAACGATTTAACATTTTTATTAAAATGGCAAGGGTCAATGCCCAATGGTCACGGCACAATTTAAAATGGCAAGGGTCAATGCCCAATGGTCACGGCACAATTTATGATAAGTATTTGGGACTTCCAACTCTTGTTGGTAAGTCAAGGAGGATGGCCTTCACATGCATCAAGGATAGAGTGTGGAAATGCCTGAATAATTGGAAAACAAAGTTCTTATCGCAAGCTGGGAAGGAGATTTTAATTAAGGCCGTGGCACAGGCAATACCTACATATTGCATGAGCGTTTTTCAGCTCCCCATTGGTTTGTGCAAGGAAATCCAAGGAATGATGCAACGTTTTTGGTGGGGCCACAAGGAAAACACATCTCGAATACATTGGATGAGTTGGGAAAGAATGGGGGTTTCAAAAGCAAATGGAGGGCTAGGTTTCCGCGACTTAGGAGTTTTTAATAAGGCCCTCTTGGCAAAACAAATATGGAGGTTGTTGCAATGCCCGGATTCTTTGGCGGGTAAAATTCTCAAAGCCAAATACTATCCTTCGAGTTCAATTATGGAAGCAAGCTTGGGAAATCGTCCATCTTTTGTTTGGCGAAGCCTCATGGCTGCTTTGCCGGTTCTAAAAAATGGCCTGCTGTGGAGGATTGGGGAGGGAAAAGAAATCCGTGTGTGGGGGGATAAATGGATTCCGAACCCCACTACATTTATGATCCAATCACCCCCAACAACTTTGGGGATGCAAGCCCGGGTATCAGACCTTATTGATGCAGAAACACGACAATGGAAGGCCGATCTTTTGTCGGAAATTTTCTTTGAGGAAGAAGCGCAGGTGGTTAAAAGTATCCCACTCAGCCCAGTTCAAACAAAAGATAGACTTATTTGGCGATGTACAAAAAATGGCACTTTTTCCGTTCGAAGTGCTTATCACCTTGAGATGGAATCTATGGCAAATAGGCGAAGTGGGTGTTCAAAAAATGTGAAGAGTTTTGCATGGAATGAATGCTGGAAATTGTCGGTGCCAAATGTGGTCAAGATGTTTTTATGGAGAGCCCTTAATAATCTGCTCCCTACAAAGGCTAATCTATATAAAAAAGGAGTTGTAAAAAGTCCCATGTGCCCTATTTGTGAAGCTGAAAATGAGACGGTGGAGCATATATTGTGGAGCTGCCTGTCAACAACAGATGTATGGGGTAGTGGTCCGGTAAAAATTCAAAAAGTTGGAGGATTGAATGAAAGCTTCTCCGATATTTTTGGGCTTTTGTTGGAGCGCTTGGATAGGTCGGAAATGGAGTTTTTCGCTGTTACTACTAGACGTATTTGGCTGCGTAGGAACGCTGTGGTACACGGAAGTCCTTTCCTTGATCCAAACCAGCTCCTGCGAGAGGCACAATATGCTTTGGACGAGTACCATCGGGTGAATGACGGTAATTTAGCGCAAAGAAATCCTGATCTGGAACGGCCCATTCCCAAGTGGCAACCTCCACCAGCAAACATGGTGAAGATTAATTGGGATGCGGCGGTGAACACGAAGGAGAATAGAGTTGGGTTGGGTATCATTGCAAGGGACTCGATGGGGAAATTTTTGGCAGCTCGTAGCGTAACTCATGAAGTCATAACTGATCCTACTACAGCAGAATCCATGGCTGCATTGCATGCTGTCCTGTTTAGCAAAGAAATGGGCTTTGATAACATACTCTTTGAAGGTGATGCCATGCAAGTTATCCACGCAATTGACTTACAAGGGCCATGTTTGAGCAGTTATGGACAGTTCATAGAAGGCATAAATTTAGAGCTTTGTGGTGTAGAGAATGCCCGTTTTTTACATGTCTTGAGGGATGCCAATAATGCGGCGCATGTGCTTGCAAAATTGGCTACCGCCCATGTCACTTTCTCTACTTGGTTGGGGGATGCCCCTCCAAGTATAGGTGATATTGTAAGAAGGGAACAATCTCTTCTTCTTGTGTGATCCTCTTCGGATCTTTTTTGAATCAATGAATATCTATATATTCCCTCAAAAAAAAATATATATAATATATTATAAAATCGGTTATTGAATACTTAATTATTAATTGCTTTTGTCAATCCGTATAAATTAACAGTAACGGCAACTAGCTTAAGTAGTTATCTAATTATTATTATTATTATTATTTTGAAATTAGTTATCTAATTATTTACATGTCATTATT
The DNA here is from genome assembly GCA_016403345.1 of Corylus heterophylla. Classification (NCBI taxonomy): domain Eukaryota; kingdom Viridiplantae; phylum Streptophyta; class Magnoliopsida; order Fagales; family Betulaceae; genus Corylus; species Corylus heterophylla. Next base: position 7,452,293 of record CM028145.1, on the reverse strand, counting down.
TTCGGTTAAACCGTTAACAATTTTAACGGTTATTAGCAGTTTATTTTTTATTTCAATCACCATATAATTTTTTTTTATTTATTTTTATTTTTTTAAAAAAGCGACAATTATTTACCTTACCACATGCCTAGAGTGAGACCACTCCCGGATTTTCATGTTTTAGTCTTATTTAAATGACATATAGAAAGGAAAATGGAGCTTTTTCTTTGCTCTACCATTTCTCTACGCGGCCCAAATCCCTTTCAAGCCTGTCATCCTTTCCCCTTCGACCCATATTATTCTAATCCTACTCATTTTACTAGTCGAGTCCAGGCCTGCCCAGAGGAGTTGAAAAACGAAAACATGAGAGCACTCTTAACTCAATCATGCAAGCAAATTTGCCGTCGATTTGCACAAAAAACCAATCTCTTGAGAAACTATTTGCTTTATAAACCTTTTACTTTGAAAGAAAAAAAAATCTTGAGAAAGTCCCATATGAAGAGAAAACGCTTAAATGTTTTAGTCACCTTCAAGGATAAATTGTTGATAGTTATGTTGAAGGGCTAACTTTGCATCAAAAAGAGCTGCAAGTGCTTCACCATCATTAAAGTGCGTCACAAGCAAGACCCAAAGTGGCTTCAGTGAAGAGAATGAACCCATCAGAGTAAGTAGCTATTGCTACTAAGGTTGAGAGAGAATTCCTAATGCTTCCATCAACGTTTACTTAATTTGATTTAGGGGGAATTGTTTTGAGAGAAGCAGAACATTGGGGGAGGAGTTGTTATGGATGACTGAGTTTTTAGTCTGCCAAATTTTGGTCAAGAATAAGGGAGGCAAAAAGTTGGAAGTGGTGTTTGCAATTGGCCTCTATGTTGAGTGAAAATAAGGTCTAATTATAAATTTAATCCAATCAATTATAGAAAGATCTTCAAAACTCAAAGTGTCCAAAGACCAAGGGGGATAACTTCCAAATAACACACAAAAAAAAAAAAAAAAAAAAAAAAAAAAAACAAAAAACAAAAAAAAAACAAAAAAATGGCAAGTTAGAAAGAGATGTTCATAAGTTTTTGGAGAGGACAGAGACTTTTGGTCTTCCCCAAGGCTAAAATTGATCCTTTGATGAATTTTGAGTTTCCAAAAAATGTATATATATATATCCAATCCTTCTCGAGATGGAGGTTTGGGTAGGAGGAGCGTATGAGATTTTAAGTGAAGAAAATGGATCCAAAAAGGAAGCTAAGAAAAAATTATACATTAAAAAAAAAAAAAAAAAAAAAAGGTGGGGGTAATTACCTTTTCCCCTATCAATTATAAAGTATTGTCACTTTGTTCCCATGAACTGACAACCCTACTATGGGCAAAAATGGGATAAAAAATTTCAAGATGGCATCTGAGAAGCACGTGACAGATTGACCGTCTGAGTTAACGCCTTTGACTGACGGAATGGGCTTTTAGGCACAAAAGAGTAGTTTAATAGGGACGGGCAGTAGGGTTGTCAGTTATTGGGGGTAAAATGACAATGCGTTGTAATTGATGGGAAAAAAATAATTACCAAAAAAAAAAAAGGCATAAATAAAAGTATTTCTTTCAAAAAAGTGGAGAAAAGAGATGGTCTTTCTCCCTTTTCCTCTCCCAAAAACAGTCCCACCAGGCTAATCGATAAGAAATAGTAAAATTAATTATTTAATTAATATTTTAACTCTCTCATCACACGTATGGCCCAAACTTCTCTTGAATAAATGAGATGAATTATAAAGATAGAGTATAAACTTAAACTATTACTCTTAATATTCTAACAATTACAACCTACATTGTCCCTTGATGGTGGTTAAAATCTATATATTTTTCATATTACATTGATACTAAAATATTCTCCATTTAGGGTTGATTGTAATCAAATCTTAGAGATTTGATACCATATTTTATATTCTCCCACCTAACTTAGTTTTTTCATAAATAGAGAGAGCTTTCTACTGTAAACATCATTCAAGTTAATGAGAATACAATGTGTTAAAAATAGTAAAGATAAAACAGAAATTGAAATGCTCATAAAGTGTGTTACAATGTTGTTTTCCTCATAAGGGTTACAACAAATATTTTTCCAAGATACAATGGAGCCCATAAATCATCTATTGTTTAGTTGCATTTTGCACAAACCAAACTAAACCCGAACGCCTTCAGATTTGTTATTATAGCAAGAGATAGAGACTCAAATTTAAAATACAGAAGGTGTTTGAGAGAAAACAGAAGAAGAGAGAATTTTCTGTGTTGAAAAACTAGACTGTATTGAACTATTTGTAATTTAGTAGTGTTAAAGATAGCAGTTATTTATGTATGTTCACTAATGTCACTTAATTTTGAAATTAACAATAATAAATTGTAAATCCAATAGTCATATAACGTTAATCTAATAGTCATAAACTACTAACTAACATTAACAAATCTTGTTTTAATTTTCATTATATTTGATCATCACATTTCCACAAATACTTAATTCTGACCATTAGAGTAAAATACTATCGAGGATGATTCAGTTATAACCGTTAGATCGTAATTGTTAGTAACGATTACTTAAACTTAACTATTAGATTAAACTTAATTTGGTCTCACAATTGACTTTATTAACGGTCCAGTAAATCCTACTATATGATTTACCTTAAAAAATCATATGGTTCAAATCAAACCACTAGATCAAACAATCATGACCATTCAAAAATGAATGATCATGATCGCTTGAGCTTTGATGCCAAGTGCGTCATCATGTCACGCCCCCAAATCTGGCATTGATTAGTCTGGTAGGGTTACTGTCAATTACCCCAATATAGCTAACTAGAAACCGCCCCTCTAAGTATCATTAAAGTTAATGCATAGGAATGTGAAATAAATTTGAGTATTCTAATGACCATAAAGGAAGCATATATTATCTTCGAAATTTAGACACAGAGCAACTAATAGAAATAATAAGCTGATCAAACATGGTAACAATATGAAAATCTCTATCTTAAACAATTCCATAGTGGCAACCTCGCCACTCCTCTCTTCCAAGAAGAGGTTTCCAACAAGGTGAAATAACCGCATAAGTCTAAAGACTTAGTAAGTAAACTTCACAGTTGGATACGACATGAGCTAGTTTTTATTGAGTAGAAATAAACGTGCAATTCGATAGAGGTTTGAAAGAGGTGTTGTCTCTGCTTATACACCATAAAAATATCGTTTTGTTGAAGGAAAGGGGTGCACTTCCAGTGGCAATTGCCTAAGAGTTTTAATGCAGAAAACTAATGTTTTATTATCTCATAACTATCATATATAGTTTCCGAGATATTACCCCTTCTCAGCAGAGTTGGCGCTGTCCCGAGGAACTTGTAATACAAACCTTACACTTTGCTTGTAATTTTTTGCCACTTTGTAATGAGTTCTTGTCGTTAAGCTAAGCTTCAATATTCACTATAAATTCAAGAGGAATGCTATGACATATATAGTTTAGGCAATCAAATTTAGTTGTCTTTAATAGTAAGGTGTATTAACAAGCTAATAATTGAGATAATTCATGAAGATTCTCAGTTATTATCTAGCACTAAGATTTCTCTTTCAAGAAAAGATGCATTTTAGTACATTTAAGAAAGATCCATGATCGATGACTCCATTGTAGTTGATTGATATGTGGGTGACCTTGGCGGGGAAGACAAGAACGGCTTGGGTGGGATGTGTAAGGAATCGAGACTTCCTTTCAACATATCCACAACTCTATTCATTGGTGGTCGGTTTAAAGGTTCAGTCTGTATACACCACAAACTCACTATTATCAGCTTCTTTGCAGTTTCTTTGTCCTCTTCATTCATAAGGCCCTCCAATCCCAGTTCTTCATCTAGTTCTAGACGCTTGTAAATCCAATGTGGAAAATATAATTCACTAGTATGATCAACCCCGATATCAATATTCTTTCTCCCCCCAACCATTTCTAAAACCATCATTCCATAGCTATAAACATCTGACTTGTGAGATACCCTCCCAATATTTCTAAAAATAAGTTCTGGTGCCACATATCCTACAGTTCCTCTTGCACCTAACATGGATATGATACTCTCTTCTTTAGCGCATATTTTTGCAAGGCCAAAATCAGAAATTTTTGGACAGAAATTCTCATCCAAAAGAATGTTGTGAGGTTTTATGTCAAAATGCAAGATTCGTGTGTTGCAACCTTTATGTAAGTAATCTAGTCCATGAGCAATGCCAAGTGCAATCTTATATGTAGTCTCCCATTCTAACCGACAACTAGCCTCGGAGGGATTTTCTTTGTATATGAACTTCTCGAGTGATCCATTAGGCATAAACTCATAGATAAGAGCTCGTTTAGAACCCTCAAAGCAAAAGCCCAAAAGAGTGACAATGTTGACATGAGATGTCCCACTAATGCTTGCAACCTCGTTAATGAACTCCTCTCCATTACCTCTTGATTCTTTCAAAACCTTCACTGCCACAAGAGAACCATCTTGTAACTTTCCCTTGTAGACACCACCAAAGCCCCCTTCGCCTAATTTATTTCTAAAGAAGTTGGTCATTTTTTTGATATCTGAATAATTGTATCTTCTAATGGCAAGAGGTCCATTGTTCCTTAAAAATGCCTCGACACTCTTGTGGTTTTGACTTTCCTTCTTCCAAAAAAAAATTATTTTACTTGATAAGAACTTTCTCTTGAAGCAGCATATTGCGACCATCAAAACTCCAATTCCAACCGATAAAAGGGCTGTAATCAAATAATAGAAAATTATGAAATTAAGTGGTGCATAAACCAAAGTAATTCAAACTAGCTATTGAGGGTGTTGAACTAAAACTGAAGAAGCAAATTATACGGATGACCTAGCATCTAGTACCTCAAGCACAATAAAAGACTTAACTTCTAATTGATATGCAAATAGTGGGCCTCTAAGGAAAATCATAAATTATGAAAAATTATCTATTGCAAGTCATAGGGACAAAAACAATGTCATAAGACAGCTCAATATAAGTTAAAAGCTAAGTCAAAAATTAAAATAAGAGGTTTTAATTTTAATATAGAAATATATTCATTCTTTTATTGCATTAAATAATACTCCAAGTTGGTGTCAATGCAGCGATTACCAAAACTGATAGTAGAACCTTATATCATTGCATGAAATAATACTCAAGGATTTGATAAATAGCTACACCCCACGGAAGTGGTGAAAAGGTGTTACGAGAATTTGTAACCGACCTCTTGAGTTGCCTATCGACAGGATAAGAAGCGGGATCTCGGATCTTATGTTTGCCTATGGTTGCTAGTCTTAATGAAAACTAGCGTAAGGATATTAGAGGTATCCTCAGCCTCTTTCAAACAATAAGTTTGAGGGATAAATTTATGCATGGTTTTCATTGAATAAACGTCCCTTTTAAATAGTGGAACTAAGCTGCTCATACTAGAGATCAAACATAGACTACTACTTCTCTGAGAAGTAGAAGATAAGAGACAAACTCCTTGGACTACTTGGACATGACTCCTATCGACACCGACTAACGAAGATAAACTCCTATAAGACTCTCAACTGGAGATAAACTCCTACAAACTCCAATTAAATAATGCATGCTATATTCCCTACTAACTTAATACCATTACATTCTCCCTCCCTTAAAAATGCCTCGTCGTCAAGGACAAGTTCTGAAAATTGTTGTTGCATCGTGGACACGCACTCCCACGTAGTATCTGCGGGGTTAAATACAAGCAAATGAATCAAAGCTTCTTTGTTGCAATCTTTGCCCCTAAAATCCAATATAGCCTGTAGTTGTAAAACCTGATCCGTGTATGGAATCTTAGGGAGTGAGGTGCTTGGGATTACTCATTGGCCCAACTTCTTCTTGAGTAATGTAACATGAAATACTGGATGTACCTTAGATCCGGTGGGTAACTCTAGGCGATAAGCCACCTCACCTACCCGTTCCACTACTTGGTAAGGACCAAAATACTTAGCACCCAACTTCATGTTCACCCTTCTCTCCATCAAAATGTTGTCGATAGGGATGTAGCCTTACATACATAAGGTCACCTAGGAAGAAACCTGATCTTTGTGTCCTTTACCATAGACTTGCTTCATACGATTCTGAGCTTGGTTGATCTTTAGTTTAACTTGACGTAGTACCTGATCACGTTCCAAAAGGTCACTGACGCAACTCTTGTTGTTCCTAGAATGTAGGAGAGAAGTGTTGGAAGAGGTCATCCATATATCACCTCAAGTGGTGTCTTCCTTGTACTTGAGTGACAACTGTATTATAAGTATACTCCACCCATGGCAACCACTTTAACCACTCCTTGGGTTTGTCCCATGTGACACATCTTAAATACATCTCTAATGTTCTATTGACCACCTCGGTTTGACCATCCGTTTGTGGATGATAAGCAAAACCAAAATTAAACCGAGTTCCTTGCAAGTGAGAGAGTTTCTTCCAAAAATTGCTAGTGAAATGTAGGATCTTTGTCACAGACGATGAAAGTAGGCATCCCGTTGAGTTTGAAAATATGCTCAAATAATGTAAAAGCCATTGTGGCCGCTAAGTTTGGATGTTTGAGGGCTACAAAGTGTGCGTATTTAGATAGTTGATCCACCACCACAAAAAATAACTGACTTTCCTTGGGAATGAAGTAAACCTTCAACAAAATCCATGAAAATATCACTCCAAATAGTAGTTGGAATGGGAAGGGGCTGCAGTAATTTGACATGCAAGGTCAATTCAACCTTGTTTCTCTGGCACGCATCACACTCCCTCAAATAAGCCTTTATTTGGGCACATACGCATTGTAGATAGAAAATAGACTTCAAACTATGCCACATTTTATGGAATCCTTCATGTGAATTGATATGCATCTCATGGATTATAGCATTCATTAAGGGAGATTGTGCCCATAAATAAATCCGATATTTGAAGAAGATTAAACAAGATCTATAACTCCAAGGCCCAATTGCTTTACCTTCCCAAATTTTTTTAACCAAGTTTTGCAACTCCTTTTCACAAGCTACTTCTTCTTTGATGGGTTCGACCCATTGAAGAACGGGGCTAGAGATAGCTAATACTTGGCCAGACTCTTCTCGGCGTGATAGACTATCACTGCTAAGTTTTCTAGCCCATTTTTGTATTTAGTGGTGAACTCATAGCTCATTAGTTTGACCAACCATTTTTGTTGAGCCTTAGTGGTTATGGTTTGGTCCAATAAGTACCTCAGACTTGTATGATCTGTTGTGACAATAAACTTCTGACCTAGTAAATAAGGATGCCATTTTTAACCGCTGCCATGAGAGCTAACATCTCCCTTTGATAAGTAGAATGTGATTAATTTTTTCCTTTCAAAACCTGCCTAAAGAATGCAATAGATATTGAGTCTTGCATGACTATCACCCTAATTCCTGAACCTTAAGCATCACACTCTACAACAAAGGTTTTATTGAAATTTGGTAATGCTAGCGGTGGCCTAGTGGTCATAGCTTGTTTGAGGAGGTCAAAAGCCTGTTCCACCTAATCCGACCTTTCAAATGCACCCTTTTTTAGTAGCTTGGTAAGAGGTCCAGCTATTGACCCGTACCCTTGAATAAATTTCATGTATTATCAAGTAAGCCCCAAAACCCCCCTCAAGGGTTTAACTAATGTTGGCTTAGGCCATTGTAGCATTGCCACAATTTTATTCGGGTCCATATAAACTCCTTGTTGTGAGAAAACATGACCCAGATAACTTATTGTGTCTTGACCAAATTGGCATTTTTCACGCCTTGGAAACAGTTGGTGAGCCTTTAAAATTGCCAAAACAGCTTTCACATGCACTAAATGCTCATCCCATGTTTTACTATATATTAAAATATCATCAAAGAAAACTATAACATACCTCCGTAGCAATTCCTTAAAAATCTCATTCATGAGAGATTGGAAGGTGGATGGTGCATTAATTAGTCCGATCGGCATCTCATAATGCCCGTGACGTGTTCGGAAAGCTATTTTCTCAATACCGACCTCCGCCATTCTTATTTGATGATAACCCAACCTGAAGTCTAGTTTAGAAAAAATGTGGGCCCCATTCAATTCGTCAAGTAGCTCATCAATCACCGGTATGGGAAATTTATCTTTTACAGTTACTTGGTTGAATGCCCTAAATCCATGCAAAACCTCCACGAACCATCATGTTTTTTGACTAGTAAGACTGATGACAAGTACAGGGCTAGTACTAGGTCGAACTACGCTAGATTGCAGCAAACTGGTGACTATCTTTTCAATCTCACTTTTTTGATAATGGGGGTAATAGTATGGTCTCACATTAGCTGGCCCACTTCCATGTTTGAGCAGAATTTTGTGATTATGGAGCTTATTAGGTGGCAAACCCTACGGTTCCTAAAAAATCTCAAAGAATTGGTTCAATATTGATGTAGCGTGACGTCGTGAGATGCAAAGAATAATAGCAAGAAGAAGGGATAAATATTTCTAGATTTTGAGTCTATCAAAGATCTAAGAAATCTTCTCAAAATGCTAGAGTCTATCTAGGGTATGAAGAAAAGTGATGAAGAAATTCAACTTTGAGACTTCGTATTGATAAAAACTCAAATATAATAAAAAATCTACGTTCTTGGGATTACAAGCATGTATTTATAGCCCTCAAACTCCTAACCCTAGTAGTAAATAGAAAATAATTCGGTTTAGACTTCTATGACTAATCTCGTCCGAATGAGGCTGCAGACGAGGTTGCAGACGAAGCTCTTAGAAAGTCACTTCAGTCATCTCGTCCGGACAACTGCAGGCGAAGTTGTAGAAGAAGCTCTTGGGAAGTCACTTCAGTCATCTTGTCCAGACTACTACAAACGAGGTTGTAGACGGATGTAGACAAGGTTGTAGACGAAGCTCTCAAAAATTACTATGGCAAGTTTTTGGAAGAGGCCCGTTTGGACGGCTTGCAAATGGCTAGCGAACGGAGGCTCTTTTGACCTAGTAAACATTGGAATTAGCAAACTCTAGTGAAACATTACTTTGTATATCTTTGAGTTAGCTTTCCAACTTCACAAAGCTTGCTCCAATCAAAGTTTTCCAACTTCGTAAAGCTTGCTCCAATCAGAGTTTTGAAACTCTAGATATGGCCTTTTTAGCATAACTCGTCAGGTGCGAATTTTCCCTACATCGTCCTCCCTAGATTGGAGAGAATTTGTATTCTCATCATATTAGCTGTTGGTGAACGAAACTTGAGCAATCACCCACCTCGTAATGCTTGTAGGGGATAAGTTCCACCCTACATCAAATATAGACATCAATTGGCATTCGGTGGAACTGGGCCCTCCTTGTTTAGCACCCAATGCAATACTATTGAATTGCCCTTTAGTGGACAACCACCACTCACGTGGCACAATTTGACACACCCATCTTTCTGCCTTTCTTTTCATCTCATTTCCCATAGTTTTGTCTGCTACTACACGGTTTAATGGACACTTCATACCCCTTAGCTCAATCTCCCTCCCTTCCATGAAAACCTCATGAGTAAGCTGGAAAAATCCCATAAAATCGGCCCCAGGTGTGTAGCCACTGTGTCCCTAAATCCACTTCACAGACTTCTAGAGGTAGCATGAAAAAATCTATTACAAATGTCTCACCTTGAAGCGAGAGGAGCATTTCGGCGCACTGACCAGTGCTGTTCAGCTGCTCGTTCACCACCGTCACTCTCAACAATCCTGTTGGAGTGGGTTTCAGACCAAGTTGTGCCGCTATACGAGAGCTGAGAAAATTGTGTGTGCTTCCGGAGTCCATCCACACTGTCAACCCTTGCTTGCCCAATGTTCCTTTCACCCGCATCGTCTGAAGTGTTGGCGTTCCCGTGAGAGCATGTAGAGAAATCATTGGGTTTTTTTCTTCTCTTTCTATTATACCTATGTATTCCTCTTCATGTGCATCTTCTTCTATGTATACCCCTTCAATCATGAAACATTTTTTGCATCTATGGCCAGGGACAAATTTATCGTTGCAATTGAAGCATAACCCACAGACTCTTTGGTCTTGCATCTCTGACGGAGATAATCTTTGAATAGCTGGATTTTTGGGATGGGCCAAATTTAAGGAAGGAAGGGGTGGCGTTGATTTCCTCTGGGTTGCACGTCGGTCCTCTAAACTCGTTTGCCCTATGCGCCAATTGCGTGCTTCGTATAATCAAGCTAACCCAATTGCATTTGTCACCATTACGTGTCCCGCCGCCTGCACCTCCGTTCTCAGGTTCGCCTTCAGCCCACTCACAAAACACCCAATTAATGTTGGGTGGAGAGTTTCCCTACTTGGCTAAGGAGTTACTCAAATTGGCGTTGATACTGCATTATTGAACATGTTTACTACAACTTGGTAAGGTCCCCAAATTGATCTTCAAATATGGTTGGGCCATAACATGTATGGAGGCTAGCCTTCATAGATTCCCATTTCAGGATTTCTTCACTATCTCTAAATAGCTTATACCACATTTGTGCCTCACCTTCTAGATGGTAAGTTGCCATGGGTAATTTATCCTCGTTCTCCGTATGCTTGAATTCAAGAACTTGTTTGACCGTACTAATCCACCTCGTGGGGTCATCCTTTCCGCTGTACTTTGGGAAGTCCAACCTCATCTCCTTTTGCCCCATCTAACCAAAGGAACCCAAATGATTTTTGTCCCGGGTTATGCTAGCGGAGCTCTCTCCAGCCCCATTACTACCTTTAAACAATAAATTGTCTACTTTGGCCGCGTTTTCTTCTAGCTTTCGATTTGTCTTCTTTAACTGCTCATCCATTTTCTTGATCAAGCCTTCGATCATGGCTGTGAGGCTAGAAAGCTGATGTTCCATCCGATCTATTCTCGGGTCCGCCATTGATGAAGAATTTGGCTATAATGCCTAATTATGATAAGAAGTGGGATCTCGGTTTCTATGCTTGCCTATAGTTGCTAGTTTTAATCAAAACTAACATAAGGATATTAGAGGTATCCTCAGCCTCTTTCAAACAATGAGTTTGAGGGATAAATTTCTGCATGCTTTTTATTGAAGAAACATCCCCTTTAAATAGAGGAACTAACCTACTCTAACTAGAAATCAAACATAGACTACTACTTCTCTAAGAAGTAGGAGATAAGAGACAAACGCCTTGGACAACTTGGAGAGATGACTCCTATCGACACCGACTAATTAAAGGAGATAAACTCTTGTAAGACTCTCAACTGGAGATAAACTCCTACAACACTCCAATTAAATAACGCATGCTATATTCCTTACTAACCATTACAAAAGGGAGCTGCTATTTATGCGTTGAAGATATGACAAATTACCTCAGATGCATTAAAAATTCATGTAAGCTATTCAAGCAAGCATCTTAATGTTAATATCAACAAGAAATTCAATTGAAGAAGTATCTTACCTAATGCGAGAAATATCTTTACATTCCAGTGGCGCTTAGCTGCATGTAAAGTTGTAGAGAAATATTAGTTTTAGTTGAAATAATAAAACATTTAAATGAAAGACAAACACAACCAAATTGACATTCTTTGCGTTATACATGTGTGAGTGTGAAATGATACAATCCCACATTAGAAATATGTAAGAAGTGTGAGTAGTAATCAATATAACATGATTACATCCAAACCCTTAAGCCTAAGCTTTTGGGGTTGAATGATGTCTCAACATGCTATAATATAGGTTCTTATAAAAAGACTCCCCAAAGTATCAATCTTCTTAACAAGTGGTATCAGAGATCTGATGGAGCAAGGACAAAAGTGCGTGACACGGGTAAAAATCACATAGCTCACAACCACCGCGGGGGGGGGGGGAGAGATCGTTGAGTAGACATGTGTGATTGTAACATCGGAAAGATGTAAGAAGTGTGAGTGGTTAATATAGCATGGTTAAGTCAAAACCCATAGGCTTAAGCTTTGGATTGAGTGATGTCTCAACATACTATATTATTGTTTCACTAAAAGACTCTCAAAGATATCAATCTCCTTAATAGTTTGAAATCTCAATAGTATTTAACAAAGGTCTGTGAAGATAACTCCACATACATCTCAAAAAGATTCATAATAAGAAAGTTAATTCTATTTCAAATAACCTAAAGGGAACTGAATTTAAATCAACTAAAACTAGTGCTCGCATTGTATAACATTTAACTAAAAGACAAACATATATAGCTAAATATATGTACGTAAAATGTGTGAGTGATTAATATAGCATGATTGCGTCCAAACACATTGGCCTAAACTTTTGCGTTAAGTGCTGTCTTAACATGCTATAACATGGGTTTCTAAAAAAAGACTCTTCAAATATCAATCTCCTTAATAAGTGGTATCAGAGCTGATGGAACGAGGACAAAAGTGTGTGACGTGGACAAAATCGACATAGCTTACAACCAAACATGAGGAGGAGATTGTTGAGTATACATGTGTGAGTATAACATTGGAAAGACGTAAGAAGTGTAAGTAGTTAATATAGCATAGTTGAGTCCAAACTCATAGGGTAAAGCTTTTAGGTTGAGTGTTATTTCAACATATTATATTATTTGCTCACTAAAATACTGTCCAAAGTATGAATGTCCTTAATAGTTCAAAATCTCAATAGTGTTTAACAAAGATCTGTGAAGGTAACTCCACATATATCTGACAGACGAAAGTTAATCCTACTCCAAATAACCTAAAGGGAGCTGAATGTAAATCAACTAAAACTAGTGCTAGCATTGTGCAACATTCTCAAGTAGTAGCATTCTCTTACCATTCAAAAGACAAAGACAATGCTACTTGAGAGGGAATGAAATTATAAGATAGGAAAAATTCACTTTACCCCCCCTAAAGTTTTAGGAGTTTTTAATTTGAACTCCAAAGTTTAAGAATTGGCAATGTACCCCCTAATGTTTCAAAAAATTTTAATTTAAACATTCGAATCTAATTTACGTCAAATTGGATGGAAATCTATGAAATTACATAATTACCCTCAAGCTTTTTTAAAAAAAAAAATTCCAACCAAGTTAACGGAAATTAGTAACGGAAGGTTTAAATGGAAAATTTTTGAAACATTAGGGAGTACATTGTCAATTTTTAAACTTTGGGGTTCAAATTAAAAATACCTGAAACTTGAAGGGGTAAAGTAGATTTTCCCTATAAGATATATAGTGTGGGAAAAAATATCTCCTAGTGGGCCTCACACTTCTACACATATTTACAAAATGCCCTCACCACTCACCTAATGGCACCTAGGCACTTCATTTTGCACTAGTCACTAGAGGATAAAAGGGGGGCTTTTCCTCTTTCAAATTGTCCAAATTTTTTTGAGGTTAAAATTTTTGGACAACACTACCTTTCTAAATGCACTAACGGGAGAAAATGGAGGGGTTTGAAATGGAAATGATAATTTTCCTAGAAAAGGGGGAGAAAGAAGAGAGAATCCTCTTCTACTTCTCCCTCCCAACTCTCTCCCTTGAAAAAGATTAATCCACAGAGACTCACCTCTCTCCCTCTCTCAAATGCACAGAGACTCACGTCTCTCTCTCTCTCTCTCTCTCTCTCAAGTTTCTTCATAATTTTGTCCTCCTCCAAGAAACTTATATTTCTAACACATATTGGTTCATTAGAACCTATTTCCTATTGTTTTTTTTTTTTTTTTCATTATATTAAAAAAAAAAATGTTAACTTAAGCATCGGAGAGTCTTAGCCCCAACCGAAGACCCTTTGACCTTGCCTTTATTTTGCAGGATCATCAATGAAGTACATAAAGTCCTCATATAGTGGAACCATGAAGAAAAATCGTCGAAACAACGGATCCTTGGACAGAAAACGCACCAACATATAGAATTTGTTTCATAAGATAATTTAACATAATTTTATGGAACAAGTATTTAGGGAGTGTTTGACAAACCCTTCGCCACCAAAGCCTTTGTTATTGTAGCTGACGTCAAGGACGAAGCCAAAGATTTTAATGGGGAGGGGCAAAAAAATTATATATGAAATTGATTTATAAAATCAATTTTTAAACCGAAAATATAATACAAACATAGCAATATTTGAAATAAAGTTTATTAAGTTCATAATCAAGTAAAATACTAAAGGCAAAATTAAAAGCAATGCTATGGGTACAAGATGTTTAAAATGAGACGTGGCATATTCATGTTGCTTAAAAAATTAAGAACAAATTTGAGTGTCGCTGGACACGAATTTGCGTGTTGGGGTGGTTTTCAGACATATGGTGATTGATGTGAAAGCTGGACGTGAATCTTGAGTGTTTGGGGTGGGTTTCCTTGTAATTTTCACTGATTCATCTGGTTCGACATCAAGAAAGTTGGGTTCAACTCCAGGCTCCAGCACTTGCAGAAACTTGAGTTCATAAAAAAAGGTGAAAAGATCAAGAAACTAGTTTGACTTTTCTTTTGGTGAGAAGATCAGAAAATGTGAGCTTGCATCTAGTTGCAGGCAAACATGTTCGTCTATCTCCTTCATTTTTCAAATGTTCAAAGAATCTGGTTGCAGATTAGTTTGCACTTTGCGGCGTAAGTCCCGACTCATCTCTTTAATTCAAAAGTTTTTCTAATGGGTAGGGCCAAATAAGTTTACAATCAAAATATACCTTGTAAACCCCTTTTCGGCTTTCCCCCTCTCCTGCTTTGTTTATATATATATATATATATATATATTGTAAAAAAAATTCTTAGCTCAGGTGACTTAAATTGATGTTGAAAAAAATAAAAAAATAGAATGTTTAGTATAAAAAAAATGAAAAAAAATTTATTTTGTTGTAATTTTTTAATTTGAATAATAGGAAAAAGTAAATTATGTGATATAAAACATGAAAATGTAAGAATATTTTGATTTTGGTTTTTTTGAGAATATAAAGTATTAATAGTGTTGAAGGGAGAGAAGTGGGTTGCCATAAAGTTCTTATTAGCTTATTTGTAGTTTGATCTATGACCCGTCATACTAAGTGTGCGCGTTTTAATTGTGATTTTACACTCGAACTAGAAAACGAACATCCGTCCGTAATTTGTGTTGGCTTCCACAAACTCCCAATCAATATATAGGGGCGGGAAAATTCATAGCGATTTCCTCGGTTTTGACTGTTGACAAGCTATGGTGTTGATGTGGTTAATTAAGCAACATATCTAAGATAAATAGATAATGAGAGCATTCTTCTAAATTGAACTTTGGGTTGGCATTTACCAGAGTCGTCTGACTAGTGTATATAGATCAGTTTGCAACCAAGTTTGACTGGTCAATTTAACTTGCAACCTTTTTACGCAATATTAAGGAAATTTGATAATTAAGTGGAGAAATGACCCTATTCGCACAATTCATCTTTTGCTTTTTGTCTGATATGGGCCTTGTTTAACAAACAAGGCGAATATTTGTAAATACTATTTATTTTATTTTTAAAAAAATTAACATAAAAATATTCTCATTTGTATATCATTTCATTTATTTTTTATGTTACATCATTTACTTTTTATTATTATTTAAATAAAAAAACACTACAACACAATTTTTTATTTTTCAATACAACTTTTTTATTTTTCTATACTAACTATTATACTCATTTTTCTAAACATGACTAGTGGAGTGTTATTTGCCAAACACACTCCTAATGTCATTGTGAGTCCGGTTTATAAACCAACTCTCATATTCAGCTATATTGTTATTTCTCCCATTATCTTTTATCTATCCTGTGTATGATGAATTAATGCATGTTTGTTGAATAGGGGATGATTAACTTGGTAGAATGGTAGTAAATTAATTATCTTTTTTACTGGTTCAAGGCTAGAAGCCTAGAACCTCATTAATTCAACCCAAATTAGTTAAACGGAAAAAAGCCTAATCCAAGAAAGTGAAAAGTGAGAAGAGAAGAGAGCATAGCATACCTTTCATTTGAATCGGACATGTATCATTAGATTGCCATTGGTCACGGCAATAGCAGACAAACGCCCCCGTGGAGTTAGAACCACCGCATACCCCACCTGAATCCTCACACCCCCTACAGAGAATCCCCAATCCATTGCTGTATTCCACCTCAAAACCTTGAACCATTGCTTTCTCAACTGCCGGGCCTCCACCCTGAGGGTCGTCAAGAAGAGCAATAGCACTAGTATTCCGGAGAATCGGAACCTGGATATTGTTGTCGCAATCCCTTCTAAGTCGTGCATGTAATTGGACGCCCAATGGCGATTCGTTTTCCAGGTACTAAGCATTAAATTTCCCATCAGGAGCTCCTTGGCTGCAATTAAATTTATTTCGTAGTGCAGGTATGTTGTTGTCTTGAACATGAGGGCAGCCGTAGAGTAAAGTTAAGTTTTGATCGGTTGAAGCGTAATGAAACAAAGTGTAATTCAAGGTTGTATTTCTCAACTCTGGAGGTGGAGAACAAGGACCATCCAAGAGGTCCAACCTTGAAATGGTAAAGCTTGGATAAGATGAGTTGATGTTTAGCACGCGGAAGTCTAGACCTTCAAATCTCATAACCGGGTACTCATCATCAGTTTCGTGGCAACTGAGCCCATGCCCTGGATGACCGCAATATTCAGGTCGGCCGCCGCCCCAGAAAGGGAACGAAATGTTGACACTTCCACAGGCATATGTACTGTTGCACACCACAAAAGGATCATCTTCGTCGCAGTAAGACGGCGATAGTATTGTTAAGAAGAAGGAGAGGAATAGGATGATGATGATGGTAGAAAGAGAGAGATGGAAATCCATTGTTTAGAAGATCAAGTGATCAGAGATGGGTTTGGAATTGGAGGAAATGTACGTAATATATGTTGAATGGTGTGAGAGATGGGCGACGGGTTTTGTCACATTACCAATTTACTTGCTGACCATTAGTTTTAACTTTGACTGAGAAAGGTAACATTGACTTGGACCGTAAGTCCCCCACTAGAAAGTTCGCAATAAAATGGCCGAAGGTGGGGTTACGAAAAACGCACTAGAGTCCAAATCAAGGAATTTTGGCCCCTTTTGAATTTTTTATTTTAATGTTAATAAAAAATGATTTATGTGATTTAAATTTTTTTAAAAAAGAGAAATGTGAAAAAGCTGATTTGGTAATAAAAAAATTAAAAAAAAAAAGGAAAAGAAAAAAAGAAGAAGATATTGGCTTCTTTCTTTTGGAGAAATAAAAAGATGAAAGAGGAATGTTTTGCCAAATACACAAACATCTATCATTTTTAATACTATGTTCAATTATTATTTGTTCTAAAAGTTTGAAATAATAAAAATGAATAAATTTAATCACTTAATCATTACTTTAACATTATTTCTCATGTGTAAACTCAAACTTTAATTTAATAGGTGATTGGCTCAACACATCAAATATTTTAATTAAATAGAAGTGAATGATGGAGTTAAATACTCAATGTTTGAACTCAGAATTTTTAGTTATGAAAAAATATATATATATATATATATATAAAGACAAATGATTTTTACGTGGAACATTTAATTAAAATAGTGGGTAAGTTTTACGGAGTCAAGGTTCGATTCAAAATTTTTGAATTTGATATTATGTTAAATTATGTACTACTTTCAAAAAGAAAAATTACTACTTATCCCAAAATGTTAATAAATAATGATTTAGGATAATGATATAGCGTGCATCAACAATGATGCACGCCGGACATAATTTTTTTTTTTAAATTAAAATAATAAAATAATAATAAAAAAATTTACACTCAGCGTGCATCATTGTTGGTGCATGCGAGCGTGCAGTATATCACTACCTAATGATTTAACATTTTTATTAAAATGGCAAGTGTCAATGGTCATGTCACATTTTAATTATTATTATTGTTAATATATATAATATTTTATAAAATCAGTTATTGTATACTCAATTATTATCTGCTTTGAGAATTGCTACACTTACAAACACCCTTTACAAACAAACCTTACAAACTGACGTGGCAAAGGAAAAAGACAAAACAATTTTGGGACCAGCTGCCCGTGAGAGACCAGCTGGGTCGTGGGCAGACCGGTCAGGGTCTAGAAATGGCTTACCTACGTAAGAAAATCCTTCACAAAAGAAATGAAGGTTTCTACTCAGAAACAACAGCAATGAAGCTTTGATGGAGGACAAAAAAGCAAACATAGTTGTGTTACAACAGTGGCTACCCTCATCATTCTCATCATAGTTTCTCGTGTCTTTCTCGAGCTGTCCAAGGAGCTTCCGCAACCGTTTTCAAAGGGATCCTAAACGACGGCACTGCAGTTGCTGTGAAAAGGATTAACAATGGAGAGGAGCGCGGGGAGAAGGAGTTCAGATCAGAAGTTGCAGCTTCTTGGCTATTGTTGCAGTCCTGGGATGCCTAGGCTTCTTGTTTATGAGTTCATCCCAAATGGGTCATTGGATTGTTGGATTTTCCCAAGAAGGGAAACCCAAAACCGGCGTGGCGGGTGCTTGTCGTGTGAGTCAAGGTACAGAGTTGCCATTGATGTTGCTAAAGCACTGTCTTACCTCCACCATGATTGCCGGTCAAGGGTCTTGCACCTTGATGTGAAGCCAGAAAATATACTTCTGGATGAGAATTGCAGAGCAATTGTGGCAGATTTCGGCCTCTCGAAGCAAGTTGTGGCCAGGCCCGCGTGGGTCTGGCCTGACCCCGCTGGGTCTCTCGTCTAGACCCAGCGTGGGTCACCAGACCCACGCCTGGGTCGTGGCCACGACCCGCCTTCAACGCATTTCTTCTTCTCCATTTCAATCAGTGATCCTCCATTTCTTCTTCTACATACCACTTATCCAACCAATGATCCTCCATTTCAAGCTCAAGCCCTGCACCGGGCTCCCTGGGAGACCGACGTGAATTTCCCGTCCTCGGAGCAAAGCGTTCGTGGAGGACATGAATGAGAATTGGAATCAGAGGAGAGGGTCCAAGAAGCAGAGCATTCACTTCGGGTTGTGGATGAAGGAGATTGAGAAGCAAGAGGAGGCCAAGTTGGGGATTCCATCACGGGAAGCTGGTCTTAAAAATGTTTTGTCTTTTTCCTTTGCCACGTCAGTTTGTAAAGTTTGTTTGTAAAGAGTGTTTGTAAATGTTTTGTCGGTCCGTATAAACAATAACCGCAACTAGCTTAAGTGTCCGTTTGAGAGTGCGATTTCAATAAGTGCAATTTTAAAAATTGCGTTTTTAAAATTGTTACTTTTTAAAATCACACAGGCGTTTGGTAAAACATACTAAAAAGTTTTTTTTTTTATCAATTGAGTGTTTGGATAATATTGGCATATAATTACAGTTTCATAACCAAATTACCAATAAGGACATTTCTTTGCAATAGTAAAATAGCCAACATTGTCTATAAGCCTCCATTTTTAACACCTATGCAAACAAAAGTATGACTTATAATTTGACATTAACTTTGAGTTTTCTACTTAGGCAATTATGTATTGCTATATTACTTGTTTCTATGTGCTTTTTTGTTTTTTGTATGTTTTTTTTTTCTTGAAACATATTCCAAACAGACATATAATAAAAAATACAAGAACAATCCATCAAATTAAACTAATAATGTTTATCAAATTTAACTGTTACATAATTCACCAATAATTTAAATTAGTACTTGATAATTGTCTATTACCCATTAAAAAAATAAATATAAAAAATTATCATTGTTTATTACCCATTATATATATATATATATATATATATATATATATATATATATATATAATCACCAATCACCAATTGATGCAATACCCATTAAAAAATAAAAATAAAAATCAATCACAAATTGTTACTGTATAGTACATTTAAAAAAATAAAAAAAAAAAGAATCCATAAAAAATCGTCACTGTGCACATCACTATATAGTATTTTTTTAAAAAAAAAAAAAAAAAAAAAGCCTCACATGGTTACTGTACACGCACTATCACATTACTGTGCATGTACAGTGATCTATCACTGCATACTATGATAGATTGCAGATCACTATGCATGCACGGTAATTTAAATAAAATTTTGAAAAAAAAAATACAACTTTACTCTGTAGAAATGGTCGAAGAACATAAACGCATATATAAAAATGCACAATAATCATACAAATCACTTAAAATAACACCGAACACCAAACAGTGGAAAGTTTTATAAAAGCAAAGGAATTATATGGAGAGAAAGAAAATATTGATGTGAGATTATTACCTGATAGAGGGGCGGAGAGATGGACAACAGCGACGCACACTACTATAGGGCAGAGAAAGGATGAACGAGACAGAGAGGATGAAGAAAAAAAAAAAAGAGAAAAGAAGGGTTTTAATATATTTTAGGTGGGTATTCTTGGTATTTTTTTCATTCCCGCTCAAAAAAAGGTAACTATTGCGCCAAATATCTTTTTAATAGAAATCGTGATTTTGTTTTAAATTCGCACTTTTTCAAATAAGCACCCTCTAATCAGCTTATGGAAATCGTAGATTTTTTTGCAATTTTAAAATTTGCGTTTTAACAATCGCAATCCCAAGCACCATAAAATTGCGATTTGGTTTAAAATCGCAGATTATTTTTTAAAAAACGCACTCCCAAACGCACCCTAAGTGGTTGTCTAATTATTTAGCTGTAATTATTTTCGGTTTAACCGTTAACAATTTTTAACGGTTATTAGCGGTTTATTTTTTATTCAATCCCTATATAATTTTTTTTTTTTATTAAAAGAAAGCGACAATTATTTACCACATGCCTAGAGTCAGACCACTCCCGGATTTTCATGTTTTAGTCTTAAGTAATGTTATGGACTATCTTTTTATTCTCTTTTTATCCTCCTACAGCTGATGTGACTTTTAAAATTATCATTGAATTAAAATTCAAGTATGATTCATCTAAAATTTAATAGTGATTTTAAAAGGCATATCAATTTTAGGAGAATAAAAATATGGTCTCTAACATTACTCTTTAGTCTTATTTAAAAATATATTTAAATGATATATAGAAAGGAAAATGGAGCTTTTTCTTTGCTCTACCATTTATCCACGCGGCCCAAATCCCTTGCAAGCCTATCACCCCTTCGACCCATATTATTCTAATCCTACCCATTTTACTAGTCGAGTCCAGGCCTGCCTAGAGGAGTTTAAAAAAGAAAACGTGAGAGCACTCTTAACTCAATCATGCAAGCAAATTTGCAGTCGATTTTCACAAAAAACTAATCTCTTGAGAAATTATTTGCTTTATAAACCATTTACTTTAAAATAAAAAATAAAAAATAAAAAATCTTGAGAAAGTCCCAAAAAAAATTTTTCTTTTCATTTTTTACGTGGCATTTTCACCACGTCAATAAAATTTGACGTGGTAAAACTGGAACATCAAAAAAATTTTGACATTCCAATTTCTGAGACGTCAAAAATTTCTAACGTGTTAACATTGACATGTCAAAAACTCGGATTTTTTGACAATCGCCTTTGTAACCATTGAGACACGTCAGAAATTAATGGTAAAAATAAAAAAAAAAAACTGATTTTTGTAGTGTGAAGAGAAAACGCTTAAATGTTTTAGTCACCTTCAAGGATAAATTGTTGATAGTTGTGTTGAAGGGCTAATTTTGCAGCAAAGAGAGCTGCAAGTGCTTCACCATCATTTACGTACGTCACAAGCAAGACTTTGGCTTCAGTGAAGAGAATGAACCCAGCAGAGGAAGTAGCTATTGCTGCTAAGGTTGAGAGAGAATTTCTAATGCTCTCATCATAGTTTACCTAATTTGATTTAGGGGGAATTGTTTTGAGAGAAGCAGAACATTGGGGGATCGAGGAGTTGTTATGGATGACTGAGTTTTTAGTCTGCCAAATTTCGGTCAAGAATAAGGGAGGCAAAAAGTTGGAAGTGGTGTTTGCAATTGGCCTCTATGTTGAGTGAAAAATAAGGTCTAATAATAAATTTAATCCAATCAATTATCCAAAGATCTTCAAAACTCAAAGTGTCCAAAGACCAATGGGATATCCAATCCTTCTCGAGATGGGGGGTTTGGGTTGGAGGAGTGTATGAGGTTTTAAGTGAAGAAAATGGATCCAAAAAAGAAAGCTAAGAAAAAATTATACATAAAAACAAAAGAAAGCATAAATAAAAGTATTTCTTCCAAAAAAGAGGAGAAAAGAGATGGTCTTCTTGCTTTTCCTCTACCAAAAAACAGACCCACCAGGCCAATAGATAGAGTCGAGTGGATTTGTGAGTTCAGAGTGACGTGGAATTATTCCTCGGAAAAAAAAAATGCCTTTGGTATATCCCATTTGGATGATGCCATTGGCCTTTAGAAGTGATGGAGAAACATTGAAGTCCAACCAACCCAACCCAGAGTTGGGGTCTATATTCTAACTTCATCACTCAACATACGCCATCCAATCTCCTTTTTCTCTTTTGTTTTCCTCTTTTTGTGTCCCATTTTTGTTTCATGACTTGACCTTAAATCCTAAAGCAGGGCATCAAACCTCTTGCTCCTTGCCACTCAAATAATTTGCCCCTACTCAGAGCATCTCCGGTAAAAGTAGGCAGAATAATTACTGAAAAGTATAAATTTTTATCTTAACTATTCTTTTATATATTTATATATATACTCAGATTCTTTATTTTCTTTAAAAATTATTTTGTGTGGGAGAGACTATGAAAGAAAGAGGAGGAGAGAGATAGAGTAAAAAGAAAGAAAGTGAGAGAGAAAGAAAATAATAAACAATGTTTATAGTGTGAATAGTAAATATGTTAATCAACCTATTTACTATTTACACTAGATGAAAAAAAGGTTAAGTTGCATATTCGGCTGGAAACAAAAAGGCACTCATAATAGTTAGATTTGACTATTATTAGAGATTTGACTATTCCTTTGAAAATACTCTGAGTAGGACCTTGCGGTACTTAAAAGTGCATTTAGTCTTGCAATTTCGCATATTAAACATATATTTTTACACCAAATCGTAAAAATTGTCTTGTTTTAAAGCGTAAATTTTTTAAAACAATAGCAGTTTGAATGCAAATGGTGCATTTTTCAAATGCACAATTTCAAAATCTGAATAACAATTTTACCAATGTTTAACTGAAATTTGAAATCGTTATTTTATAAAATTATATATTTTGAAACTACTAAACGAAACGAACACTTCAACTTGGGTTACTAAAAAAGTACCATAAAGTTTTCAAGGATTTTCTTAAATCAAATCAAATTATTAACTTTACTACTGCTAAAGCAAATCCCTTCAAATTTGTTAGTGAATATTCCATAAGAGATCTTATGCATATCTTAAATTTTTAATATAAAAGTAAAAGCAAACGAATGCTTTATAAGAGCATTCCCAATGGAAGAGTCATATTTTTATGTAAAATGGCTCTTCAAAACTCACTTTTATCTAGTTTAACTAAGCAATTTTTAAGTGTCTCCACATTCGATTAGCTATATTTCTAAAAAAAAGGTGGAAAAAGATTTGGGAAAAAGATAAAGCAGGAGAGAGAAACACTAAAAAATAAAATGGCTCCCTTAAAAAGTGCTGCTACATTTAACTTTTTTTTAGCTCTTCTAATCAAATATCTATTTTACATGTATTTTTGGCTCATCCAATGTGGGAAGTTTTTTGAACATTTGAAGAGCTATTCTAGATAAAAGTAACATTTAGCTTTTCCATTGGGAATGCTCTTAGCTATACTTGTCACAGACACCCACAACCAACAAAACAAATCAATAAAACAATGCCGCTATGGATCAGCAGCTACACTAAATTTTGGTACTGATAAGCCAAAATTGAGTGTGTTCCATCAGAGAAAATAAATTATAAATATTAAAAAATAAAAATAAAAACAAAAACATGCACACAACTAACCAACACAATTAATTGAACCAACAAAAGTAGGTGTGAATGCTACAAAGGTTGACGAAATTATAATATGTTTAAATAATATGCACAATAAAGGGGCCAACAATTCACTATGATTTCAGTATAATCTTTTAGGTACATAGTACCAAAATAATGTAATTGAAAATGTTTACAGCAAAGTCGTAAACAAGGAGAAATTTCATTTTAACTCTCTAAACTTCTACGCGATTTGGCAAATCTCTCAAAGTTTTAAATCTCTCACTTTTAACCCCTGAACTTTCAATTTCTCTTAATGTGGACCACTCTGTTAATTTTAACCATTAAAAATATCAGAAAAGACCAAAATATTCCTAATTTTCATTTTTTTTTTTTAAAAAAAAAAAGTTAAGGACTTAAGGATAAAGTTTGAATTTTATACAAAAATCAGGGATATAAACGTCATAAAACGTTTAAAATATGACGAATGAGTTCAAATTGAGAGAAATTAAAAGTTCAGGGTTTAAAATGAGAAATTTAAAAGTTTAAAGAGTTTGTCAAATCACATGAAAGTTCATAGAATTAAACTAAAGTTTCCCCTTTTAAACAATTGCTTCAACTCAAATTGAATATTAATTTCTACCTAGGATCGAAAAAGTCCAAAGAGAAACGGTCCGCCCATTGAAAAATGAACAAGCTAAAATTGACTTTCAATCTTTAAGCAGTGGTTCAACTACTACTTTCGTCCTCCAACTTTGACCCTTATTATCAACTACGTCTCTAAACCATCAATTGTATTAATTTACTCCTTAGGCGTATAATTAAATAAAAAAAAAATATAAAAAGTCCGCTAAACTATTAGCTATTTGCAATATAGGTCTCTAATGTTCAAAAGGTACTAAAATAACCCTCCAAATTATCAAAATGTATCAAAAATGCTACTTTTTTTTTATTCCTATAATACCCTATTTTTAACAAATAAAATAATAAAATAATTGTAAAAAAAAAAAAAAAAACCAAAAATTAGTGAAAAATACAAAAAAAAAAAAAAAAAAAAGTTTTTTGGAATAAATAAATAATTAGTCACTGTAATTAGCCTGGATTACAAATTGCTTCATGTCGTATTAAAGTAAAATCACTGGGCAAATAAAAACAATTTTTTAACAGAATTTGACTCTAGGGACTAAATTGTTTTTTTTTTTAAATATCTCAAGAACCAAACTTTTGATTTTACTTTAATACGACATGAATAGTCACTGTAGTTAGCCTAAATTATTTATTTATTCCAATTTTTTTTTTTTTTTGTATTTATTTGCCCATTGGTTTTTTTTTTTACAATTATTTTGTTATTTTATTTGTTAAAAGAATAGGGGTATTATAGGAATATAAAAAAATAAGTGGCATTTTTGATACATTTTAGTAGTTTGGGGGCTACTTTAGTACATTTTGAATATTTGAGGGCTATATTGCAAATGACTGGTAGTTTACAGAGCTTTTTTATATTTTTTCCTAATTAAATCATTGCAATGCAACTTTTACCATTAAAAAAAATCAAAAAAAGGGAACGAATTAAAAGGACATTCATGTAAGAAAATATCAAAATTTTCCTTTCCTAGGAAAATGATTATTTGTGTTTCTGCTTTATTAGGATCCCACCCTCGACTTGGTTTACATATTATAATTATTGTTAAATTATTATTTATTCTAAAAGTTTAAATTGATAAGAAATAATAAAATTAATTATTTAATTAATATTTTAACTCTTTCCTCATTTGTATGGCTCAAACATCTCTTGAATAAATGAGATGAATTATAAAGACAGTGTATAAACTCAAACTATTACAGTTAATATTCTAACAAATACAGAGTACATTGTCCCTTGATGGTTGTTATATATATATTACATTGATACTAAAATATTCTCCATTTAGGATTGATTGTAATAAAATCTTAGTGATTTGATACCATATTTTGTATTCTCCCACCTAACATAGTTTTTCATAAATAGAGAGACCTTTCTACTATAAACATCATTCAAGTAAAGTTAATGAGATTACAATGTGTTAAAAATAGTAAAGATAAAATAGAAATCAAAATGCTCCTAAGGTGTGTTACAATGTTATTTTCCTTAAGAAATTATTTGCCCCACTAGACTTGGTATGCAAAGGGTTGCAATGAATATTTCTCTAAGATACAATGAATCCCATAAATCCTCTATTGTTTAATTAGTTGCATTTTGCACAAACCAAACTAAACCCGAACACCCTCAGATATTCTATTCTAGCAATTAATAAAGACTCGAATTTAAAATAGAGTAGGTCACTACAAAAAACACATTTTTTGCTGACCCATGATTACTGACGTGTCAGGTCGTCTGACACGTCAGTAAATCTTGCTGACGGGGCTTTCCTGACGTGTTTCGGTCGTGAAGAATGTGGGTGTCAGGAAATGGGAATTCCTGACGTGTCGAAATTGACACGTCAGGAATTACTGACGTGCTATATTTTCACACGTGAGTAAATCTTCTGACGTGTGAAAATTGACACGTCAGAAAATTCCTGACGTGTCAAAAACTGACACGTCAAGAAATTCCTGGCGTGTCAAAAACTGACACGTGAGAAAATTACAGACGTGTCAATTTTTGACACGTCAGGAAATTCTTGACGTGTCAAAAATTGACACGTCAGGAAATTCTTGACGTGTCGATTTTTGACACGTCAGAAATTCGACGTGTCGGAAAAAATTGACACGTCAAGAATTTCACGACGTGTCAAAACCGACACGTCAAGAATTCTTGGCGTGTCGATTTTGACACGTCGACAATCTGATTCAAACGAACCAAATTTGCCGGCGTGTCAAAATTTGACACGTCGATGATCTCGACGTGTCAAATTTTGACACGTCGGCAAATTTGGTTCGTTTTGAACCAGATTTTTCCTCCCCTATATTTTTGTGATTTATTTCAGGACTATACCGAATTTTGTGTTACGGTTCACGATATTCAAACTATCCATCAAATCCATGCAAATAATATACAATTTTTCCATCAAATAACATACACCATATCCATTAACATCAATCACAAACTATCCATCAAAACTAACTTCAACACACCATAATAACACAAATAACATAATATATATACACCAATCACAAATATATATATAAACTAACTTCAACACACCAAAATGACGCAAATAACATAATATACACCAATCACAAACTATCCACCAAAACTAACTTCAACACACCAAAAATGTCACATACTAACATAATATACACAAATACAATTACATCAACTTATACACAACTGTGAATAGCCTCAAATTCTCAACCAGACTAGCGATCATTGACATCCATAGCATCCTCTCGACGATGTCCATTACCTGCAAATGATAAAACAAACAATATTCACCAATAAAACAACCACCAAACAAATAAAATCCACTAACGGTAGATGATAATACAAACAATCACGTCGGTAAAGTGAAAGAAAAATGCCCGAATATTCACCTAACTCAGTTGTTAATTATTCCACAGTAAATGATATAACTAAAATAGGTAAAACGTTGAAGTTAGCAGAACTTTGATATAAAACAAAAATGAGAAAAAAATTAAGTCAATATATATATGCATGGTCACTAGCATTGAGTGCATTTATATCTATTTATATTTAGAGTTACAAAATTAAGTTTATGAAGAACTGGTCTTGATGATATTGATATGCATGTATTGCTACGTGCCATGCGATTATATCCATTTATACGTGCATGAATAACTCAAAATAATTATCTCAACCAAACAAAACTCTAACCCACATCCATCACCAAACCAACCATGATATATAAACCAAATTTAAGCAAGATTTACAACATCATTAATTATTTAGAATGACTAGAACATATCCAAATTCTAAATATATATATAGGGACAGTTATAAAACTAAATTGACTATTAAAAAAAGTCAGTACCTGATCCACTGTCGACCGACGATCGCACCATCGCAAAGGGTGGGGAAGCATTGTCTGGTGGGGTGTGAAACCGGATCATTTCCTCAAGTTGGCGAAAACGGGCGTCAAACCTTGCCTGACGTTCAGCCTCTTGTTCACCTACTGTCGCTACCGGGCATTGTTCTCGACCATCGCTCCGCCACTTGCCGGGCTACCGTGCATTGTTCTCGCCATCCACGCATCCATCTCTTCCTTGTGCCGCCCTCTCGCGTCAAGCGCTCTATCAAGTGTGTCTTGTGATATCGTGGAGTACCTGACGTTTCCTGACCGTGCCTGTGACGGTGTATAGTATGAGTGTATGGTCCCCCGCACAGGCAGAATATTTGGTCCGGCCATCCGAACCCGACCGGCATACTCAGGCTTATTTCCCATTGCCTGGTCGAATGCGTCGTTTGGCGCCCACCTGACCGTTCCCTCTGTGATGCTAGACGATGCTGCAGGGTCGGTGGGTATAAGCTCATTCATCTTTTCCTGAATGTCACATTATAAATTTTAATGCGTTATATTTCAACAAGAACAAGCTATATAAGTTCCTCAAATTAACCAAAATTTTATCCGTTTTGTATGGTTTTTTTTTTTGTTTGAAAAAATAATATATGTGGGATAGAATAAAGTAAGAATCAAATTGAATATATTTTGCAAGTGTTTTAGGTTATGTGTTTAATTATGATTAGATTTGTTAAAAAAACTCAAAACAAAAGTGCGAAAAAAATAGTCTAAAAAACAAAGTCATGACTTTTTACTTATTCAATATAGCACGTCTATTTAAGTTTGACAAGGTTTGCACTTTTGCCAACTCTTTTTCCCGTTAAATCCATGTAATTCGGATTGAATCCTCGCGTTGTGTGACTTTATAACTTACAAATTAATCCATAACGTTTATGGTTAAAAGAATATTAAAAAAGTCATTAACGTTGAATATTAATTAAACAAAATCTTAAACTAAATCTCTATAAATATTATATCACCACGCACTACACGTACTAATTAATTAGAAGGTCAAACGATATTGAAATGAATGATAGATTAAAATTCATATAATGTTTTATAAATTCTTTACTAATAAGCCAACCTTTAGCAATTATATTTTCAAACAAAAACCTAGCTAGCATGAGAAACATCATTTTGCATGCATGTGCATATCCAACGTACAATAAGTAATTAATTATTAGATATTCCTAAAAGAAAAAAATTTCAGCTCAATTAGATGCTCACAAATACTCAATCCGATTGCATTATTGAAATATATGACAGAATAAAACATCAAATTTATAAAACAACACAATATTATGCAATAAAACAATATTCTGCAATATTAAAACAAAATTATATATAAAATAAATCAATATTCATAGTTATAAAATAAAACAATATATATATATATATATATATATATATATATATATATATATATATATATATATATACTGCAGGAGAGATGGTGGAGATTGGCGGAGCAGATTGGCGGAGAATCGCGAGAGGCGGCAAGCGGCGAAGTGGGCGTGGGCACGGAGAGAGCTAGCCCAGAGAGAGTCAAGCGTTGCTGCTGCGAAGAAAATGAAAATGAAGAAAATGAGAAAATGAAGGAGGAGCTAGAAGAAAATGAGGAAGAGTGAGGCAGAGAAGAAGAACCATACTGCAGGATGGCGCGGGAGAAGAGAAGTGTGCGTGCTGCGTGCGTGCGTGCGTGTGATAGTGGAATAGCAGGGAAAGAGAGAAAATATCGGGAAAATCAAAAAACAAAAGAAAAAAAAATGATGATTAAAAAGGTCTGAAGCTGCGTGCGATGGGACGGCCAGCAGGCGCTGGCCTTCCCAACGCACGTTCCTGACGTGCCTAAGTGGCCCGTCAGGAATATATTTATATATGTATATATATAAATATGTTTATATATATGTTATAATATTAATTATATATATTAATACTAATATAACTAATATTTGTCTGTTTTGTATGTATATATATACATGTACGTTTATATGTTTATAATTAATATAGCATTAATTATATTAATACTAATATAATTTATGTTTTCATCTTTTGTATTTCATTTGAGTTCTCATGTATTTGGTTTTATTTTATGTACGTGAATAGTGCAGTTACTCTTACAAATTAACAACAATTTCATTTTAACGTGCATGGCTCAAACCTAAATAATATATAGCGTGCATGATTTATATATATATATATATATATATATATATATATATATGTGTGTGTGTGTGTGTGTGTGTGTGTGTGTGTGTGTGTTTGTCAAAACTTTAATATCATCTATCACCAATATTGTTACTTTAATTATTTTAATTAATGAAATACCAAATTTGGTATCTCATAATTAAATGAATGAGATCGAGAAAAATGCATGTTATATATATATATCCTTTAGTCTAATTTGAACCATGCATGCACGTTAAATAGCCATGTTATATATTTATCCTTTTGCATGGTTTTGCTATATATATATATATATACGGTATCTCGAGTAAAACATGGCTAACAGTTGGGAATTTTCTTTTTTTTTTTTTTAATTTTGAATGTTCAAATGGCATGGGTTACGGTACGTGTTATAAAAGAGAAGTATATATATATATTAAAGTACTGGCCGGTGTTTGTTTTCTAAAAATTAATTTTATTGAATGTTAATTGGAATTCAATCATATTGTACAATATTAAATTAATCTGATAATGTTGGGATCAAATATATATATATATATATATATATATATATATATATATATATATATATATATATTTCTTGACGTGTCAAATTGACACGTCGAGAATTATTGACGTGTCAAATTGACACGTCAATAATTCTGACGTGTCAATTTGACACGTCAACTAATCTTGGCGACGTGTCGATTTGACACGTCGAAGAAATAATCACCAATTATTTATTAATTTTAAAATGATGTCACATTTAAATTTGGTTCAAATTTGCTGACGTGCCAAAGTGACACGTCAGTAAATACTGACGTGTTGAAAACAACACGTCAGTAAATATTGACGTGTACCTTTTAACACGTCAGTAAATAATTTGCTGACGTGCTACTTTTAACACGTCAGCATTTACTGACGTGCCAAAAAAATGTTACTGTTTGACACGTGAAGAAATGACCTTTTTTTTGTAGTGGGTGTTTGAGAGAAAACAGAAGAAGAGAGAATTTTATGTGTTGAAAACTAGACTGCATTGAACTATTTGTAATTTTGTAGTGTTAAAGGTAGCAGTTATGTATATATGTATGTTCACTAATGTCACTTAATTTTGAAATTAATAGTAAATCCAACAGTCATATAACGTTAAATCCAATAGTCATAAACTACTAATTAACATTAGCAAATCATATTTTGATGGTCATTATATTTGATCATCACATTTCAACAAATGCTTAATTCTGACCGTTAAGAGTAAAATACTATCAAAGATGATTTAATTATAACCATTAGATCGTAATTGTTAGTAACGATCACTAAATCTTAACTGTTAGATTAAGCTCAATTTGATCTCACAATTGACTTTACTAACGATCTAGTAAATCCTACCATATGATTTAGTATTTACCTTTAAAAATAAATAAATTAATTAATTAATTAAAAAAATAAAAAATAAAACCCTATGGTTCAAATCAAACCACTAGCTAGATTGAAAAATCATGACCATTCAAAAATAAATGGTCATCATTGTTCTAAGCTCTGATGCCAAATGCCAAGTGCCCAATCAAGATGCCACTAGCGCCTTATAGCTCACTACCATGCAAATGCACATTCGTGCACTCGGTGCTTCGCACTGTAGTAGACTATACACATAAGTGCATATACCCAAGCATTACTTTAAAGAAAATGCTTAATGATCTCTACAAAGGATCAATCCTTAAGGGCCAAAAACCTTAAGAATCAATCATCCCTTTAACATGATCAAACACATCGTGTCTGATTGCAATTTTAAGGTTTTTTGAAGCCTTAGTTCAGCTATAACATCTATTTATTTATCATTAACCTTCACCAAACATTGTTGTACGAGTTTTAAGGTACCAAGAGGTTGCCATGATGAAGAGCGTCGTTGTTTCGTTAATTTGAGATTGTATTCAAGAAGTTGCTAAACCCCACAGTTATTGTGATGGATGATCAGTTGTTGCATTCACTGTCATTTTATTGTTTAGTGTTGTTTGTTTTCATGGATCTTTAGTCGTTGGTTCAGGTTGGTTGGTCGTTTTAGAGATCATAGAAAGGTTTTTGAGGTCATGTTGATCATTCAAACAGTAGATGTTGTTTGGTTTGAACCCATAGAATTTCTAGAGACCGTAAAAGTCATCTTAGGGTTTGGTAGAGCCGTTTTAGGGTTTAGAAATGTTCTGGACGCGTCAGGAAGTGTTTCTGCCAGCCTAGGATCGATATCCTTCTTAGCCCATGATCGATCCTCCCTTAGAATGATTCCAAGTGGTTCTAGCATCCTATTTTGTCAGTTCTTAGGTCATAGGTTAGTGTTTTTGGTCCGGGGGAATTGGCTAACACTAGGGTTTTGCATATAACTATCTTGGTGGGTTTGAGGCTAGTGTTGAGGACTTTTCCTATGACTCCGGTGATGAAACTCACGTGGATATTGTTATCTGTTTGACATTCTTTTTAGCATACTATGTTTTTTTTTTTTTTTTTTTTTTTTTGAGCATTCTTTCATACTATGTTGATATGAAAGAAAACATGACTTATACTTGCTCAAACTATACTTTATGAACATGTGAAGCCTTCCTTTTGTGCATATGAGATAATTTAGCTTTGAGGTGTGATGAATTCATGTAGGTGTTTTATGATGCATGCATGTAAAAGAAAGATCAAATGAGTTGCACAGTATGAAATGACCTTAAGTCATGGGCTACTATTATATATATGGGGGTGCTCTATGGTCTAGATTGTGTGCGTTTTGCCATTGGATCCAAGAGATGTAATGAATTCATGTATGCATGGTGGTCACGACCATATGACATTGCTAGCAACATAAGCCACCTAGGTTGGACCCAGTCGGCTATTTTGTGATGACCACTAGCTTATGCACATTAAGGTACATGTATTGTATTGGAGGTTTTTTTGAGAACGCGTAAACCCTATTGAGAATGGGTAAGGGCTCAAATAGACTATATGAAGTTGAGTTATAACAGTATGATCAGAATTTATCATGTACTTATTTCTTTGTTACATTGCATATTTCCAATTGATATCAACTCTCTTACGTACACATTGATACATTTTAATGTGGGAAAACATTTTTATAAAACTATGAGTTCACAAAATGGATAATTGTCTTGCATGTGATTTTATCCCACTTAGTCATGGACTTACACTTGATTTTTCTTTTCCACCTGTGGAACACATTTGTGTTTTGCAGATTGTCAACAACTAGATGGCATGTCATATGAGACGATATGTACTTGTGGAGGACATAGTCAGGACTGTCTTTGATGAGCTAGACTCAAAATGGTTGCCGGGCATGTGAGATAGCATTAATGGTGATACGTGTAGCGAGATTATCAATATTTTTTTATTTGATTTATCTTATTAAGACTCAGCGATGATTTTTGAGTAATGCTATATGCAAGACTCATCCTCCTAATAGTGATGTGGCCTTTAAATTTACTATTGAATTTGATGATGTATTTCTAGTGACTTAAAGGCCACATGACCCGTATCACTTTTAGAGTGATAAGATGGGGATTTTGAGTCTTGCATATAGGTACTCATGATTTTTTTATATTTAATTGGGATCTTTATTATGTCTATAGTTTCTTTACTTATTGATGATTTTGAGGATACTTTGTGGATTGTTATGCTTTAAAAATGTAGGAAAACCTACGTTTTCAAATCGCAATCAAATTTATGTGTTTTTAAAAATGCACAATTTTAAAGGTTAAACTACGATTTTAATTGCCAAATTACAATTTTACCGCACGCTCAATTGTGTCATTAAAAATTTCACATTTTAAAATCGCTATTGTTAAATCTCAATCCTAAATGGACCTTTAAAATCACACTTTTTATCTACCAAAACACAAGTGTCATATCAACAAAATTGATGATATGCATAATTTGTGTGAGTAATTATTAAATAACTTTTATGTTCAATATGATCATAAGAATGACATGAAAAAACTTAAAAAAGGGTTAGGAAGTAATCAAGGAAGAAATTAATAGAAAGAACAAAATTAGAGAATCAAAACAATTACTTTTCTACCTTAAACAATTCACTCAAATTTGGCTCTTTGACGTTTTCCTGCAAAAGCTATTGCCAATGTGAATCTTCATTCTTCCAAGTTCCAATTAACCGTATGGGAATACGAATCGCTTAAACTGCAGGCAGATGAATCCATTCTCCAAGTACTTTTTGGATGAATTCAAATTTTATTTTAATCACACATAACATAATAGCAATTTTTTGCTATTCGTTGAAATTAAAAAATAAAAATAAAAAGGCTAAAATCAAATAAAGTAGAGACCTGATTGATGACATCACAATTATAATCGAATGCAATGCTACCTACCTTATAGTTATTCTCAAGCGATATCAATAATAGATTTTATTTATTTTTAATTTTTTAATTTTTTGTATTTACAGTTTTCATCTTACTTTGTGGATTCAGAAAAAAAAAAAATCTTTCAGCTGTGCAAAAAATATGCCATGATTATCTTGATAATTTAAATTGATATTCATGCATCTGGTTTTGAGTAATACTATAGGGCACTTTGAGCATGTATTTGAGGAGTTTATAAGTACGTTTAACACTCAAAAGTTGAAGAAAGTATTCGTTTATGATCTGTTTGAGATTGTGTTTGGGGGGTTTAAAAATACTTTTAATATTCAAAAAGACCGGTTGAAGAGATAAGTATTTATTTGGTAAAAAAATAAAAAATGCTTTTAATGGTCTAACAAGCCTAAAAATGGTTAAAAACACTTTTGGCAAAAGTTTGAAAATGAAGCTTTTGCCCAAAAGTTCTTTTTAACTTAAAAATCTATTTGTTAAACACAATCCCAAACAGGCTCTAAGTAAAAGAAAATGAAAGCGCATTTAAGGGTTCAAAAAACCCAAAAATAGTCAAGACACACATTTGACAAAAACGCTTTTTGACTTCGAAGCTTTATTTGTCAAACACAATCCCAAACATGCTCTTAGTAAAATAAAATTAAGGGTTCAAAAAGCATAAAAATAGTCAAAACGCACATTTGGCAGAAACACTTTTGACTTTGAAGCTCTATTTATCAAACGCAATTCCAAACAGACTCTTAATAAACTCTTGTATTACTGTCATACAATTATAATGATATGGTAATAAAAATTAATCTTTGAATCAACAAGGAATTATAAAAATAAAAAAATAATGGCTGATATTCACTGTTATATCATTATAATTATATGACAATCGTATGAGAGTTGACTAAATATTATATCTCTTGATTAAATATATAAGGAAGGCACTAAAAATTCTTCCAAAAGTAAGAAAAGAAAACTAGAAAGA
The DNA here is from genome assembly GCA_016403345.1 of Corylus heterophylla. Taxonomy (NCBI): domain Eukaryota; kingdom Viridiplantae; phylum Streptophyta; class Magnoliopsida; order Fagales; family Betulaceae; genus Corylus; species Corylus heterophylla. The sequence goes on along the minus strand of CM028145.1, from coordinate 7,417,048 downwards.
AGAGTGGTTTCAAGATAAGAATTGTGACAGGGCACCACAGGTCCACACTGGTACTAATGAATGATGATGCAGGAAAAATGGGGTCCTTGACTCCTTAGTTTATCCAGTTATGTAAAATATAAATTGAATATGTTTCATAATCATTTCCAAAAGTATTTCTAATTTTAATTTGATAATTATGTGATATAAATGTGAGATGTATTTCTATTTTTGTGATGTTTATGCTTAAAAACGTTTTTAATTATTTATTGATAATTTGTAAAAAAAAATGTATTTTTTATTTTGAAAACAAAAAAAGTGCTTATTTATTTATTTTTATTTTAAATATGAAATCTTTCTTATTTCATTCAAAATAAGATTTAATATCTCTAACATCCCAGAGCATAACTATCTTACATAACATAGCCCAAAGTTATGTTAATACAACGTCGTAGATACAATATCAGTAGTTCTAAGGGTAACTTAATCGGTTATGCACGACACCTCATGAAGTGGAGGTCACTAGTTTGAATCCTCACTCCCCCTTTCTTGTGTAGATATGTTAAAAAAAAAAAAAAATCAATATCAGTAAAATATCACAATAAAAAATTATTTACGTTTGGAAGTGCATTTTTCTTATTATTTTTTTTTTTTTTTAAAAAAAAAAAAAATTGATTTAAAAACATCTCCGGCAGATGTTAATATGAGCCATTTTGACTCTCCATAGATCCTTTAAAGCTCAAAGTAAGATGTTTGCTACATTAAACTTTCATATATTTGAAAGTTTACCATAACACATTGAGTGAATATAATATAGAGGGCAATGATTTACTATTTATTTTTGTTTTTTTATTGGTTTCTCTCTCCTTCAAAATGATGAAAAATAATATTTTAAAAAGTAAATAGTAAAATAATTAATCGTTGAAATTTTACGTTGAAAATGTGTTAGCTAAGATAGAAAAATGTGTATTTTGGGTAACTAAAATAACTACTACTTTCGAGATGCTATAAATCCTCTTTATGTTTGTCTTCTTCTTTCTAAAACTGATACGACTTTATAATTATTATTGGATTGTGATATATTACTATTTAAATTTTGATTTAACGATGATTTTAAAAGCTAAATTAATTTTTTTAAAAACACGATAAAATCATGACGAGGACTTTCGATGGGAAACAAAGTAATTTTGTTTTAACCTTTAATAGAAATACTGTAGCCTATTTCAGAAAAAGGAAAAGGAATCAATTCTATATTTTTTCAAAGTTTATTAAACTCAACAAATTTAAAATTTATTGCATTATTTACAGTTGAGCCAGTTTAATGATCTACCAAAGCAAGAGCTCTTTAATAATATATTAATATGTAATTTATTTAATTAATGGATCATAATAAAATATAGGAAAATGTATTAATCTTAATTCTTTGCAATTCTTTATAATAAATACACTCCGTTTGAAGCCTTCCGTCTATCTCTCTGTGCTTCTCTTCACGCCTTGACTCTTGTTTCTTACCTCACGTAAAACCCATTTGGCTCTCATCCAATGCACAGTTCTTGCTCTCTTCGCTTTGAATCTTTCTCATCCAATTTTCGCTATTTTTTAAGCACAACTTTCTGAGATTTCTGGGTATCTTTGGTTTGATCAGTTGAAAGTTGAAACAAATCTCTGATTCGGTCTGAAATTTCTCACGCTGTTGATTGGGTTTTCTCTCTGGTGTTTGGGTACTGCGATAGTTGAGCCATTTTGACTCTTATGGTAGATTTCCAAACTCACTGAGACTTCTTCAAAACTAAGGCCTCCAGACAAGTAATACTTGTATTACTATATCTGGGATTAGTTGGCTTTTCCAGCTTCTTTTTGATAAAAAGAAAAGACTACACAAAGCAAAGATCTTAGAATTTTTTTTTTCTTTCTTTTCTCTCGTTTTTTCCTCCGTTTTCTCACCAACCAAACTGTGGAAATGTTGGGGAGTGGGTTGCGCTTTGGGGCTCTGCGCGGTGAGGACCGGTTTTGCTTCCCAGTGAAAGCAAGAAAGAATCAGAATCAACAAAAACAAGCTCGGAGAGCTAATAAGGGCGATGAGACTGAGAGCCTGGATTCATATAGAAAGAGTAAAGACCCTTCAAATTCACTGGCAAAGCCTTCTTTGGAGCAATTCGTAAAGCCTGTTAAGAACCTTGATAGGTTCTTGGAGTCCACCACGCCTTTGGTCCCAGCCCAATATTTCTCCAAGGTTGATCTTTTATCTTCTCTTTGCGTTTGCTTAGTTGTAGTTTTTCTTTGGTTCCTGAGAGAGTGTAGGAGAAAGTATAGAGCACCATAATTTTGTTTGTTGGGTTTTTCTTGTATTTGGGACCTGATAAAGATAGGCGACACTCAACCAATAAAGTACTGGGGACCAAAGGGAACGATCACGTTCAGTCAATCAAGCTTAATTCAGCTCTTTTTTTTGTTTTCTTTAAATTCTTTCCAGATAGTTGATTTTTGGGATGAGTTTGTCAGTTTTAGTTACAAAGGAACAGAAAGATCTTTAGTATGTTTTCTAGATTTGCATTGAGCTTTACTGAATTGGGTTTCTCATATTTGTGGGTCTTGGTAAAAAATTTCTGATTTTTGTGTTCTTGTAGACGACAATGAGGGGGTGGAAGACTTGTGATGTTGAATTTCAACCGTACTTCATGTTGAATGATCTATGGGAAACATTCAAGGAATGGAGTGCGTACGGGGCAGGAGTGCCTTTGGTACTTGATGAGGGTGATTCTGTTGTTCAATATTACGTCCCATACTTATCTGGTATCCAATTATACGGTGAACCTGCTACAAGGTCAAATACTAAGCCAAGGTAGTACTGCTTCTTATGTATGAATATTTCAAGTGTTTATGTATGTTTGAATTCAATACTGATTATACTTACATGTTCAACCAATTATGTTTTGAACATCATATTCATTATCACATCAGGCAATCATAATTACAAAGCCTTGATGGTGTTGGTTCTCTATCACATTGTTGAATAATCATTCTCTTCAATTTTTTCTCAATGAATTGTTTATTTATGTTCAATCTGCTTTTATTGTGAAGAATAATGCCTCTTCTTTGATGCCGTGCTTACTGCTTCTATCGGTTTTCTGAAATTCCTGATACTAGGAGACACTACAAGATCAAGAACTTGCTGAAAGATGTTTGAGAGTGGAACTAATTTTTTAATCATGTCAATGGAATTTTTATCTCTTCTCATTCTTTCTGGGAATCAAAAACATAATATTCCTACAAGTAGATTCGTTTCCCGATTATTTGCTGTCTAAGTAGACTTACTTGTAGATCGTCTCCTGCACGGTAAAGAATACTTCATGTCTCTTCAACTTTCAACCTTAAACATTTTCATATTGGGCAGCACTTTAACCAATCTTCTTTGACAAAGTTTAATCTTCTGGCTTATATGAGAATTGAGAAATATCTTTTCTAGTGATTCTTTTTCTTTTGTTAGTTGAAAAACTCACTCTATCCATGGTTGCTGATGTCTCTATCTGGTTGAAGGAAGTTGATTATAGGTGCTTCTCCATAATAGGGACACGGAATAAACACATTGTCTTTAATTATAAAAAAACTGAAGTTGACAGGCTTGTTCCTTCAAATTTATCTTTGAACAGAACCATTATTAGTGTCTCTATGTAAATTTAGCATACAAGGTTGAGTGAACAATGTCAATGGTGCTTTCCTTGTAATATTGTATAAAACGACAAACTAAAAATTAGAAGCCCTACAAATTCAAGAATATTGTGGATTTTCTTACTTTGTTGAGTAGACTTGCATTATTTATTCTTTTTGTAATTGGCTTGTTGTGCTTGGTCTTGTAATTTTTATAATTAAATAAATGGAGAAACACTTATCAAAAAATAAATGGAGAAACTATTCAGAACTTGAATGTAGGACACCATATTCTTTTAGCAATTGGTTCCTTGGAAGCAAATTTTTGACACAATGGCAGCAAAAGTGTTTTTCTATGTATCTATGTCCAACCAAGATCATCTAGCTTAGAAATGGATGAGAACCACACCTTATTTGGCTTCTTATGTGTTAGAATTTAATCTCCTATGATTTTTCAATCTATTTTGTTTATGTTTATTTCATCCTTAGAATACTATTCCTGATTGGTTTCTTCTTTTCAGAATAACAATAGGAAACAATTTCTTTTGGTATGTTGATGGGTATTTGAGTTTAGCTTCTTACTGTGCACTTATAATCTCTTTTACATTGTTATTGGAGAAGTGGACCGTGCATTTGTTATCCTCTCGACAATGTAATTCAATTGACTCTTGCTACCTAATAAATTCGACCTTGCAAAACAATCATAATAATTGTTTGAAAATTGGTCATATTTTGATATTATTTTTTGTTGAGGATAAAGGGATAATTGGAGCTAACAGTTTTTTCCTTGTTTTGACGTCACACTTAGTTCATAATTAATTGAACAGCCTATATGTACTTGGTCCTCACATAGAAGGTATTGTTGTCAATTGTGACATTATTTGAGCGAATGCCTTCTGTTGATAATTAACAATTTTTCTGTTTGTCCGTGAGCTACATAAGCTACTCTTGTTGAGACACGAGGTATAGTAGTTTCACCTCTTACTCTTGATGTCCATGTGCAGAAAGAAAGGATGTTATGTTATTTAATATGTCTCACCTATTTATATGTGTATAACCTGTTTCCTTTGTTATTTTGTAATAATCCAGTTGCCTTCTCCTATTTTCTGCTCCATTTTTGTTGAACTGTTGTGATTTTTTTCTTCTCCTTACTAGTTTCTTGGAACAATACATCTAGTTCTGCTGCGATTCTTGATGTAATTGTAGGAAACAGTTTATTGGTTTCTAACAAAATTGGACATTGTCATTTGGTTAGGCAAGCTGGTGAAGACAGTGATTGTGACTACTATAGGGATTCAAGCAGTGATGGAAGCAGTGACTATGAAACTGATAAAGGCATAAAATTTACCAGGGAACAGCAGGCTTGTCTCCATCTAACTAGTGAGGTCCCAATTAGATTGGACAAGTTGTCTTTAAATGATAAGCAGAGTGGAAGACAAGAAGGCTTTTCTAGTGATGATGGTGAAGCAGAGAATTCTCTAGGTCAGTTGCTCTTTGAGTTTCTTGAACAGGATCTCCCTTATTGCCGTGTACCATTAGCTGACAAGGTTAGCTAAATTCTTGTTACTATTCACTCGGGCAAGTTTGTGGTATGAACTCTGCATCTTAGTTGTTGTTTTATTGAGGCAGATATTAGATCTTGCATGCCAGTATCCTGGACTGAAGACGTTAAGAAGTTGTGATTTACTGGCAACTAGTTGGATGTCTGTGGCATGGTAAAGATCTATGTAATCTATATTAGTGTGTTACTTTGTATCATACCAAGATTGATTGGTCTGATGATATGTTTTTTTGTAGGTATCCTATTTATCGAATACCCACAGGCCCAACATTAAAAGATTTGGATGCCTGCTTTTTAACATACCATACCCTTTCCACACAAATGACAGGTAATCTTAGCCTTTCTATAATTTGCATTATTATACTTTACTGGCTTTTATACAGTTGTAGAACATTTTCCTTGTAATTTCCTCCTTATATGCCTTTAAAGAAAAGCCTAGCTTACTCACATCATTTAATCTCTTTGAAACACAACATATAAGCAAACACTATTTCCTTTTTAGATACAATCAATTGAATTGGTGATCGATATGACCTTTTGCTTTAATGTATCTTGAGAAGATCAACTATGGGGATCTTATGGTGGATGGTAACTCTTTCATGTTCGTTTCTTGGGCAAACCCTGAAATTCTTGGTTGCTCCTGCCCAACAAAGGGGAAAATTTCCATTTCTCCACTCAGCATTTGGGGGTTGCAGTGTGTAGCTCTTCACTGTATTTTTATTTCCTTTCAATTTTATTTTGTATTCTTATGATTTCCTTCGCTGTTATCTACTATTCATTTCTAGGAAGGACACCTCATCGTTTGTTGTCTCTCTCTTTCTCTCTCTCTCTCTCTCACAGATGCACCAAAAATAGTAAATGAATGGTGCATGATATATTGAATAAGCCATAGCAACTATGCGGGGTTTGATAATTTGAGTTCAATTTTGTTATAAATTTGACGTGCTCTGGTGGAATTTATACAGTTCAAATGTCTGATATAAGATGATTTAACTTGTACCCTATGGTATCTATTCAATCCTTAGAATTGGTCTCTTATTGGTTTTTGCAGGTGGTGGAAGTAACCAGGCCCCAATAGTCATTTATCCAAGTGAGATTGATGGTGTCTCCAAGATTTCCTTTCCTGCTTTTGGAATGGCATCCTATAAGTTAAAAGGATCCATGTGGGTGCAACATGGGGTTAGTGAGTCTCAACTGGCGAATTCCCTCATGCAGGCTGCTGAGAATTGGCTAAGACTGCTTCAGGTCAATCATCCAGATTTCCAGTTCTTCGCTTCACATGGCATGTACTCTGAAATCAAGAGATGACATGCAGCTGGATTATCTTTGCTTGCCACAAGACATAAAGCACTGGGATAAAATGGCACATGATGGAGTTTATACTTTATATGATGTGGATTCCTGTTATGCAAAAGAAACAGAAAAATGTGGACAGTCACATGCAAAACAATATAAAAAGAGAAAATGAATAAAAAGGATGAAAAAGTGAAGACATAAGGCCCAAGAAAGGTGGGGAAAAGAGGCAAATAAAGATGAATATATGGAGATAATACATGGCGGCTGATCTAGCTAAAAAAGTGATGCTTCCACAAGCTGATAGTGCGAATTAGGTCTTACAAGCTCCTTTCATTTTTTTGAATTTTTTAGTTTATGTCATAATGAGGGATACACAGGTATTACAAGTTTTCAGGAGGCTTTTGGTTGATGTATAAACCATTAACTTTGGCTATCCATATTCTTTTGATAATCTTTACATGTCATTTTGATGAGCAGTGAAGTGAGAAAGGAAATGTAATGCCCTCACATTTTAGTGTAGCCTTGGTATGACAGAAATGTGAGGGTAATTTGTATGCACAGATATATGATTCAATCAATTAATATTCCTGTAGAAGAAAGAGAGCTCAAAGAACACTGATGATCACAAGGCCGGCAAGCTCTGTATTTTAAAGTGGCCGGATGTTGGCCTATTCACAGTTCCATAAATTCAATCAATTCATATATATTTACATATGCTTTAATGATTTTCTTTTTCTTTTCTTTTTTTTCACCCATTAAAAAAAATGAAAATCCCATCAAGAAAATTAGTGGGTCATATATGTTGCAGTCGGTGAGATGAATCAATCATCAATGGCCTGTTTATATATATATATATATATATATATATATATATATATATTTGCTGCAGCAGCAGGAATGAGATTATTAAACCACACATGCATGAATGAGACAAAACTTTTTGTGTAGATATATTTGTAATGGTTCTGAATCATCAAGTCTATATATAGACTATAGTTGCATGATGCATGATTTATCATGCACGACCACCATGTTTTAATGAAAACTTGTAAAGTCATTTAGTAGCAAAAATGCATGATTTGATAAGATGGTTGTAGTAACTCAGATTTTGAAAGTCTTATTTTAGAAATATTAATTTGATGCTATGATTATATTAATATTCATATTAGGCAATGATGTTAATTCTTGAGGAATTTATGATATTGTATGAATGGTAATTGGAGATTGGTAAGTAGAATAGTATAGGGTAGGTAGAATAGTAAATGGTAGGTATAATAGTATTTGGTAGGTGAAATAGTAAATAAATGGTAGAATTGTAAATGAAAGGCAGAATAGTATTTGGTTTTTTTCTTATAAATAGAGTTCTTTCCCTTCACAATTTTCACCACTCATATCCTCTCTTCCACATATTCTTCCTTCTTCAATTTTCTACTCGGTCTTTCTTCTTTTTGAAAGTGTTTACACGAAACAGAGAGAGAAAGGGCGAGACAAAGCGTTGCAAGAAAGAAAGAACACGAGAGAGAACGGACTTGAGAAATTAGTTTGAAAGATATACTAGTGGTGTTAGTCAGATTGGAGCAACTAGATCATTCAGACCACTTTTTAGCTTCAGTCTAGATGTAAGTAAATTCATTACCCCTTCTAAAATTACTTCATGTCATGCTATTTATTTATTCTTGTATCAAACTGTAAATGATTATTCTATTTACCTGTCATGGAGATATGTTGCATGCATGAAGGATTTCTAAAAGAATTATTTAGAATGTTTCTATTCCTTAAATTCTTTCTAAGTAAAACAAGTTTATATTTGGAAAAGTTTCCATTTTTTTAGAAAAGAAAGTTAAGAAATGATGATGATTATAAGAAAGAAGAATAATGATAAACCCTCCTACATGTTGCCCTAAGATGCATCAAAAGAAGTATAAAGAAAAGTATAAGAAATGAGTTAAATGTTTATGAAATGAGGGCACATGTATGGAGGAGAGTATTTTTTGCTCCAAGATAAATAAGGATGAGAGGAGTTCGGTACCGATACTCGGATGGAGGCGAAACCACTGAAGGAGGCTATGCCAGAAAGTGGTATTCCATCAACATGACCGTTAAGTGCACCAAGAAAAGAGTTAATTGACGGTCGGGCATGGCTGAGGCCACAGTTCAGTGCCATGGTCACAAGAACCCGCAACCCTCGTACACAGGGGTAATAGTGTACATGAGCCATAATATGAGAAAACGATAATATGATTTTCAATGATGATATACTATGATGATTTACAACGATGATATACTATGATGATTTTCAACGATGATATACTATGATGATTTATAATGATGATTTATAGCGATGCATTATGATAATGATTTATAGCGATGCATTATGATGATGATTTATAAAGATGATTTATGACGATGATCTAATAATAAATGTAATAGTACGTATATGCTACGGAAGATGCAACCATACATACATGTATTATTATTATAGCCGGATGTATATTTATTTGTAAAAACAATTATCAAAACTGAGAACAAGGAGCAAAACCATTTATGGTTGTGGATTTTACTTGCTGGGCCCCTTTTGGGCTCATTCAGTTTTATTTCTTGTTTTCAGGTAGAAAGGACGCTGGAATAGAAGGCCGGAATGGGGGCGGGAATAATTATTAACTTTCAAAGTCTTTTCATATCAATTATTGTAATAATATAATATTCCGCAAATAAAGTTTAATGTTTTCTAATTTCGCTTGTAATAAAATCTCTTTAATAATGTTTTATACATTTATCGTATCCTTTAAAATCAAGTACTCTGATAGACCTTATAGATCTTTGCAAGAACTTTTGTTGTAAAAGAAGAAAAGTGTCAAACTCAGCCTTAACGGGCTGGGGATGTTACAATGGTACTAGGTAGTTCTATGACCTAACATCATTTTAAGTCTATGTTTACAATATATGTTTCTTTTTATAGAAAATATTTGTCTTTTAAAAAATGAGAGTTTCATAATGGACCCTTTAATAAGGATCTTTCAAGGAAATGACTTAAAATCTCATACCTAAAAGTCCATTTTTGTTAAATAATATGAAAAGTGATTTTAAAATGAGTCATGAGCATGAATTTTGGGTTAGGTTAGAAAATTTAATGGAAAAAAGACTCATATAAATTGGTCATTTTGAGTGTTAAAACATTTCAGAGCAATAGCTCTTTAAGTGGTGTTAAAACAATTCCAAGAAATTAAGTGATTTCTCATAAATTGCATGAAAGAATAAACTTATAAATTTTATGTGGAGAGCATGTTTGAGAAGTTGTTTGATCCAAATTTTATTAAGTGATAACTCTTAGATGTGTTTAGGTCCAATGGCCCAAGTTGGCTAAGTGTAGAACACTATTTTAGGCCTATTTAGTGAATTGTGGGGCTTAGATGGTTGATCTAGTTAGGTGGAGGTCCAAATAGCTTGTTTCTGACCCAAGTCCCCATAAAAAATAATTTTGAGATTTTTGGATGAAAAAAATAAATAATTTTTTAAGTGAAATTGTATCATTAAACCTTATTTTATTAATTAATCTACTAAAAAATTATATAAATGTTAATGAAAAGTAAAACTCTATTTTCGGTCAATAGCTCTGAGGTCAAGAGGGAGGTAAAGTGAAGGCCTTCTTTAAAAAAATGATTGGTGTCAATAATTTACTCATATTTCTTCTACAAATTTAATAAATCAACAATTCGATTTGTGAAGTGCACCATTGACGTTTGTCATTCACCGTCCCAATTTTCTATCTTAACTCTATTTTTGTAAGAAATGGGCTCTAGGGTCTCAGATGTTCCAAGCTAACAAGTCAAGCTAGTCTGGGCCTTTCCAATGGACAACCAAAGGCAACAAGCAACGCTTTAATGCATATGCAATAAGCAATTCCATAGAGTATTACAAACTAAATTTGTTGTATATGTATACAAAACATGGAAATAAAAAGAAGAAGAAAGAGAAAAGGTCACTATCTTTCTCTGTGCAACATTGTAGCAGCTCACTGTATGTTCAATTAGCAGTATTAATTAGATCAACTGAAGTTTATACTATTACACAGATATGCCCTTTGTGTAGTTTAGACTAACTTCACTTAGCTCCCACATTAAGGGGTTTTTTTTTTTTTTTTTTTTTTTTTTTTTTTTACATGTCCACGTAAAGAAAATAGGAGGAGAATTCGAACTAGTGAACTCCAATTCATAAGACGTGGTACACAATCGATTGAATTACTCCTCGAGAATAGGGGTTGGCTCATTCACAATGAATATCTAAAACAAATTTTGTTTTTCTAGATGAGATATTTAATCATTTATAATAAGGCATTGTTTGTTAAAGAACATGGCAACACGGTACTATTTATTCATTTTAAATTAAAAAAATAATAATAATAATAATTAGTATAGAAAAGTGAAAAGTAGTACTGAAAAATTTATAAATTTTATTTTATAGTGATTTTTTTATTTGAATAATAGTAAAAAGTAAATAATGTAATATAAAAAGTGAGATGAATAATATTTAATAGAATTGGTGGTGTTTGGGGACTAGCCCTTGCCCAAGTTCTAGAATCCATAGTGGTGTCGCTCGAGGAACACCCAGTGAGTCACGGTCCCACGGAAAAGGATCGTCTCCGGTCCGTTTGGATCCGAGGATCCAGTCCCTGCATTATCAGGGGCATTATTAAACATTTTGGACAATAATGCCCCTGAATTAGGGACTGGGTTTGGACTGGAGGAGGTTACAGTCCGTGAGTCACAGACGAGCTGGCCTGAGGATGGGAAACAACAAAGTCACCGCTTACCACTTCCTCCCTTAACAATTTGCAATTCTTGTACCTTTTCTGACTCAAATTCAGCGTCAACATCTCCCTCCATGTCGCGAAGTCCAGGAAGGGCAGAGAATCCAGCAAGCCTTGGCTCATGCTGGGAAAAGGGAAGGCTGCTGGGTAGAGGCACTTTTGGGCATGTCTATATTGGGTTTAACAGGTATATGCCCTAAAAACAAAATTCTTGGATCCACTCAGTCTTTCGATTTTTACTCAGTCACATATAAATGTATAATACTCAAAAGGTAATGTTGATCTTTGAAATGTGTGTACCCATTTTTAGAGGACCTGATAACAAAAAAAGGCATCACAGAGAATCCAGTGTTGTTGTCACTATGATGCCTAATCTCATGTGTCACTTCTTATCAAAAATATAAAAAAGAAATTTCATAGAATTCCTTCCTTCAATTTTAGCATGGAAGTGAAATGAATTGATAAGTTTGATGTTTGATGGTTGAAATGAATTGCATGAGCGCTTGCTTTTATATCAGATATGATTAATTTTGTTTGTTAATATCTGGTGCAATATCCTCATCCCTTTTTATTTTCAAATTATTGGTCATTAATGGAGTTTGTGCATATCTAATTTTATAATCTCAATTGGTTTAGCGAAAATGGTGAGATGTGTGCAATGAGGGAGGTTACATTATTTTCAGACGATGCAAAGTCCAACGAAAGCGCTAAGCCATTAATGCAGGTAACTTGATCTCCAGTGGATTTAAGAAATTTTCTATTGTTTGAATGATTAAGGTTGTGGCTTTTCTATAACTTTGGCCAAATAAATCATTTAGTGGCTTGTTTTGATTGAAGGCAGTTATTACCTTCTGTTTTGGCAGGAAATTGCTTTATTGAGCCGTTTACGACACCCAAATATTGTGCAGTACTATGGGTCTGAAACGGTAGGCTTGAAGTTTATCTCTACTTATTTAGATCTGAGGCATTAAGCATTCTTTATAACTTGCGAGTTAATTTATATATGTTTGTAATTATTGTATTATATGGTTTTGAAATATCTAGCAACATGCATGCCTTGGATGATACTGACTTTAAAGACCTGCAGTCGTAAACATAAATCTTCTATGGTGGCTCGTGAGTCTCATGAACTTTTGAGAACTAAGTTTTTTGTTACTTTGAATTGCCTAATTGCATACTACTATCAAATTGATGTGAGGTAGTGCTGCGTCATGGGCAACATCATATTTTTAATTGTTCATTCAAGTTATCAGTGTATACTAAAGTTTTAAAAACTTCTTGAACAGGTGGGCGACAAACTTTATATATACCTTGAGTATGTATCTGGTGGCTCTATTTATAAACTTCTCCAACAATATGGACAATTGGGCGAAGCAGCACTCCGGAGTTATACTCAGCAAATATTGTCAGGGCTTGCATATCTACATAATAAACAAACTGTCCACTGGTGAATTGAGTTATCCATTTTCTTGATGTTGTAATTCAAAACAAAAACCTGCTTCTACGATTTTTAGTCTGCCCTACTTTAAACGTGGTCATCTTTTTAAACTGGATTTTTTATAGGGATATTAAGGGAGCAAATATATTTGTCGACCCAAATGGCCGTGTCAAGCTGGCAGACTTTGGGATGGCCAAGCATGTAAGTGTAGGCATAATCAATTTTGATTGGAGGTGAGATCGTAACAAAAGCAAATGACTACCCACTCATGCATGTTGAATTTGTGAATTGGAATGACTGTTAAAATGGTACATTATACTTGCATGATCAATGTCATAAATCATCAATCAGCAGAATATCAAACCATGTTTGACTTTCATTGTGAGGTTGCATGATCAACCCTGCTTGTCACAACTTATTTGTTTGTGCTTTGCAGATTACTGGGCAGTCGTGCCCATTATCACTCAAGGGAAGCCCTTACTGGATGGCACCTGAGGTCAGAATGTTTCGCGTTTTAGCATGGTTTCCTTAATCATGCCACATTTCTTAATAGTAGATCTTGATTCTCTTCTGCATTGTTTGCCCAGGTTATAAGGAACTCAATTGGGAGCAACCTTGCAGTGGATATCTGGAGTCTTGGGTGCACGGTTTTGGAAATGGCCACAACAAAACCACCTTGGAGCCAGTATGAAGGGGTTAGTGGTTTAGTCAAAAGTAGGAGCTTCTAAATTCCTTCCCCACTTCAACACCAACACCAACCACCCCCCCCCACACACCCCACCACCCCCCCCCCCTTTCCCACCCCCTCCCATCCCCAGCATTCTCTCATGTATTGGACACATGCATGTCAGTCCATATATATAGAATCTAGGTATTAATCATCTTACTCTTTCTTCTATCTGATCTTTGCATGTTATGGCTTGAAGGTTGCTGCCATGTTTAAGATTGGGAATAGCAAGGAACTCCCACTAATTCCAGATCACCTCTCAGATGATGGGAAGGATTTTGTAAGGAAATGTTTGCAACGCAATCCAGATAATCGTCCTACAGCTCATCAGCTTTTGGAACACCCGTTTGTGAAATATGTTGCACCATTGTAAAGACCTATTCTGGGCCCTGAGCCTTCAGATTCACCTGTTGGGGTTACGGATGGAGTGAAACGTCTGGTATGAAATTTATTTTTACTATAAATGTTAGTCACTTTGTTTTTGTTACAATTTTCATGTATGAATTATGCTATAGTGCAGGTTAGCCTGCTTCTCCTTTAATATGCATATTGCAATTTATCAAGCTGCACTGCTCCCAGATGTTTGTGCATCAGGGAGTGTCTATGAACTTGGCTAAGTATTGTAAGAGAGTGAGATATCACATGGATTTTCTTACTTTCAATCTTGCTTATTTAATTAAGTGTAGTTTGGTGTTTTGAGTGTTTTATATAAGTTACTTATCCCAAAAAAAAAAAGAAAAAGAAGGGTTAAATACCTTTTTGGTACCTATGGTTTGGGCCAAAATCAACTGCTCACCTCGGTTTCAAAAAGTGTCACATGCCTAGTAAACTGACATACCAACTTGATACTTCCATCCAGGTTTCATTCAATTTTTTAATGAAACTTCATTGCGCGTAAAAACGCGAGACATATTTGTGTGCCACATATGGGAGACAACTCTTCATATCACAGGTGATACTTGTGGTATTAAACCACATCATATGCCAAAAATATTAAAAATTACCAAACTAAATTTTTACCCAAACAAAAACAAAAACAAGATTAAACCAAATTGATTCAACCCTATTTTTCTTCTTGTCCCCAAATCACATGAACAGGTTTGAAGAGAGTAGTGAAAGGCGAGGGGGAGACTGTTGTTTCAAGGTTAAGACAAGATCGATGAGTATGACTGATTAACCATACAACCACACATACCCCACCTGTATGTTGATCATTGATGTTTTCTATAATTTGTGATAGGCTCTGAATCTGTTAGTGATTTTCTCAGATATTAAACAGTTTGAGAGGGGAAGGTTGTTAATTTATTCAACGATAGGACTTGAGTATAAGTGATCTCCGGTCTTTGGCTTGAGATCAAGGCCATCTTCTCGGACGAATCAACCTTGGTCATCTGGTCACAGACCGTCACTTCCTCATCAAGCTCGGCGAGGTGGTGCACATGATGCTCATGGAATTTGAAACGGCAATCCATGAAGAGTCATTGAAGATTGTCGTCCCCAACGGTGGGGTCCACCCGCTCACACGCTATGTGATGAACTACATCTCTTTCCTCACCAATTACAGTGGTGTACTCGCTGATATAGTTGCTTAACAATGCAAGCTCTGTTACCCAAATCCTACTTCAAGAGCCCCGAGTTAGACGATAGTCCGGATTGCGTGGCTAATCCTCGTACTTCTCTTCAAACTCGAGGGCAAAGTTGAGCACTAGAAGACGTGGCACTGTCTTACTTGTTCTTGGCCAACAACCTTCATTATGTCGTTGTTAAGGTCCGCACGTCGAACCTAAAGCTCCTCCTTGGTGATGAATGGGTAGCGAAGCATGAGTCAAAGGTCAAATAGTACACTACCAACTACGAGGGATGGGTTGGAGCAAGGCTTTGGTGTCATTGCCAAAAAAATAAGGTTGAATCGATTTGGGGAAAAATGATAAATGGTTTCAATCTTATTTGGGTTTAATCTTGTTTTTGTTTTAGTTTAGGTAAAAATTTGTGTGATTTGAGAAGAAAAGGAGAAAACTGGAGTTGATTCAGATTCGTGTTATTTGGGGAAAAAAGAAAACTAGGGTTTGGTTTGGGGAGACACGAATGAATTTAGGCTTTCTACGATTTGGTTTTGATTAAATTTTTGTTAATTTTTGTTTTAAATTTAGTTTACATAATTTTTTTAATATTTTCGACATTTGAGGTGGCATAAATACTGCAAGTACCACTTGTGATATAATGACACGTCATAAGATGTGATGAGTTGTCTCACATATGTGGCACACGGGACAACTGGCGTGTTTTAGGAGCATTGACGTGGAGCTTTGTTAAAAAATTGGACAGAACCTAGATGGAAGTACCAAGTCAGTATTTTGGTATACTAAAGGTACTACCTATTACACTTTTTGAAACTGAGGTGGCCTGTTGAATTTAGCCCAAACCATAGGTATTGAAAAGGTATTTAACCAAAAAAAAAAAAAAAAGTTTTATATAAGTTGTAATAGGAGGTTGGCACAAAAAAAAAAAAAAAGGGTAAAGTTTACTTAACCCCCTCAAACTATCACCCTAATGACAATTTACTCCTAAACTATCAATTGTGATACTTTACCTTCAAAACTACCAAAACAATGACAACGTATTTTCAATTTTTAAAAAATGACAAAATTACCCTTACTAAAATTAAAACAAAAATACTAATATTTAATTTTCTTTCAAATTTTTAAGAGTATTTTTGTCTTATTGAAAATTCTATAAGGGTAATTTCATCATTTTACTAGCATGGGGGCACATTGTCATTGTTTTGGTAGTTTGAGAGGTAGATTGTTATTGTAGTAGTAGTTTGAGAGGGTTAAATAGACTTTACCTTAAAAAAGAAAAGAAAAAGAAAGTGGAATGTATGTAAAAATCTCTCATTAACATAATCCTTGGCTAGGGATGGAAGGTGGTGAAAGACACGAAGAATTCTAGTGCCTCCTATCAATGGAGTATTAACTTCCTCAAAGCGGCTCATGGGAGAGGGACCCCTTTACCTCTCCTTACACTTTGTTGTATTCCTTCCAAGAGAGGGTATTTGATGTTAGATCTTCCTATAATGTTCTTGTTTCCCATTATAATACTCCTTTCCCTTGGGGGAGTATTTGGCCAAGTTAAACACCACCTAAATCTGTCATCTTGCACATTTTGTTATTTGTTTTAATTGTTTTGAGTTTATAGAAGTTCTCTATGCTATATGGATATAAAATGTTCGAAACAGTACTACATTTATACTGCGACAAGCTTTCATAAGGCTTATTATCTCGCTTATAAACCCTTTTCCCTATTTAATTAGAAAAAAAAAAAAAAAGTCCGCATCATTTCTATTTATATATGTAAATTACGCAAAATATGAAGAAATTTAAGCATTTTTAAAAGATTTTAAAACCTTTGGGGTGGTCACAATACCCCCGTCTTAATAGTACTTTGTCACCGATTTCTAAAACATTATTTTCCAAAACTATTGAACATACCAAAATATGATTGCAGATATTTAGTTTGATTTAATGATTGTTATTAAATCCCTTAATTTGACAAGAAATGGTAAATTTAATTAATATTTTAACAATAATAACCAGTAAAATAGAAAGTTAATTTTATAATAACTCTTTTAAACCTTGATCCGCTAACTATTCAACGAATATGACCTTCATTCTTAATTCAGAAGTTCATCAAATTATGTGGGTGGAAAAGCAACGGTATTGACAATTCAACAAATGATAGAAAACATATTAGTTATGGAAATGATAGGTGTTCTCATCGTCTATGTGGATATTATTTTCTAAAATCCAAGCGAGAGAAATAAGGTCGACTTTCTTTTTTGTTTTTTTAGAAAATAATATTCACTTCTATGAGGACACGATGAGAATACTTTAAGAACACTTAACATTCCCCAACTATTAAGTTCAATTAAAGCATTTGGTTTCGGGCGGTAAACATATTTCAGAAGAATGGTATGCATAAGATGAATCGAAAGAATCTGGACTTTTTTCGGTTGCGTTGAGTATGATCTTGCGTTTCCTGCATTTAAAAAAAAAAAAAGGACCAACAAAAAAGGTTCAAGAAACTTGCTTTCTTCCTTCAATTACTGTGAAGAACATGAAGTTAATGGCACTAGAAAGTTTCTATTTTTAAACAGAGATCACAGCATCGAATCAAAAGAGGAAAGTTAATTAAAAACCAAATTTCAGTGAATTTATTTTAAGTTTCATCAAATTCAACTTGAAAAAATTCGCCACTGAGTTCTTGTTCTTCCTACCTTCACAAAAGACTCCAAGGAACAACTCTGCAAGCCCCCACGAAAGTGACGCCACTGACTTCAAGGCGGCTTGAGTGACACCCTTCAACTCAAGGGCTAATCACTCTGCCCTTTACAGAAAAACATGGGATCTCAATCCCTTATTTCTGGGCTCTTTTCCTGTGTGTACAGTAACAGCAGTCCTAGTAACATAGGTTTCAGCTCAATGTAGATCACGTGTAATCTGTTTTAGTTGTAGTATTTTATTTGTATTCAACTTCTCTAAGTTCACAGTCATATATATATATATATATATATATATATATTGAACTTGTAGGATTCTTAACTATAGGATTTTGTAAATTTTTCATAAAAGGATTTCTCCCGTTATGGTGAAAATCCGGTGGAGAATAAGAGACTCTAAAATGCAGAAAAACCAAAGAGAAAACTAAACAAAAGATTAACGTAACAATAAAATGGATAATCTGCATCCTCATGGGATTCTATTTATAGAGTCCCAATACAACTCCTGGTCAAGAGTTACCACTCAGGTAACTCTTGACCTGCTACCTCCACCTGAAAGTAATTTTACCTTCCTGTAAAATCTACATGATCTGGTGTGGGGATGACCACACTAATAATAGTGTGATCATCTTGTGCACAATCAAACTAAGCACAAATGCTTAGTATGACATTACAACCAAAAACTCTATTGGTGTTTTCATTCTTTACCGTTTTCAAAATCAAATTCTAAGAAATACCCAGATATAGAATGACCAGATAAAATGAAAGCACTCACCAAAACCTTTGAAACTCGAGAATTATTTGTGGAACACGCAGATCCAAGTGGACGAAACCAGACTAATCGATCAACAAGCTAACGAATATGAACAACAAAATTAGAGTTTCTCAGAGATATAAACAGAGAGAGAATTCTAGAGAGAGGAAGAGAAGGGACCGTTAGAGAGAGGGAGAGACTGACGATTCTTCTTATGCTAATGGGGTTTCTCTCTCTCTGTCTGGACTGTATGCGTTTTGAATTTGGTGCCTCCAACGGCTAGTTCCTCTTCTCCGTTTGTTTTCGTATTTTAATAATATATCGACTTTCTCTTCGTATTTATCTTACGTTTTCACGAGTTAATTGCCGAGTATTTAAAGTTGTCCGGGTTTCAACTTTCAAGCTCTAACGGTTTTGTTTTATTTTTTGTTAATTTAATTGAATTCACCCAAAAAAAGGAGAAAAGGCAGAACTTTACATTGCTCGGGTACTCCCTACGAATTTGAGTTATTATGTTTGCTCCCAAGCAATCTGGAGTGTTTTAATAGGCATCTTTTTGAAATAAGCTAGAAAAGATTTGGTCACTATCTCAATAAACTTTTTGAACCTAACTAAAATAAGGTAGGCCCCCACTTTTTCCTATTCTAAATATCAATAATTCATAATTTTCTAAAGATTTATGAGTGTTGGAAGGTTTTGGGCCTCTTTCAATCCCAAAAACTAGCTCAAGAGGTAAGACTTTCCCTCACACTCATAAAGTGACCACTAACTCATTCCACAACCGATGTGGGATAACCCCAACAATCTTCCCCTTACACATCGGGCCCTGAGTCGGAGCAACGACAACCCGTTTCTCCCGTGGACTGTTGAGCCGAGACTTGTTGGTAAACTTAGGCTTTGATACTAGTGTTGAGTGATCTTGGACCTCTCTCAACCCTAAAAGCTAGCTTAAAAGGTAAGGCTTTCTCTCACACTTATATACTGACCACCAGTCTTTTTCACAATCGATGTGGAATAACCCCAACGTACAATGAGAAACCAACTTTGTCCTATAGCTTATAAAGTTATTGAATAACCCCAATTGTTTTTTGTTAGGTTTTTATGCTTATTAGAAAGTTCGCATGAGAGCTTTCCTAAAGTTTTTGGATGAGTGCGTTTCCATAAAAATAGGAGTGTCAAGGCGGTTACGGTCAGCGGTTATTGCCAATAACCGCTAACCGTAACCGCCTTAATGGTTAGTAGATTTCACTAATCGCAACTGCTAACTGCTTAGTGGTTAACAGTTAGTGGTTAACCGCCGGTTAGCGGTTAGTGAAATAGATAACCGCCCGCTAACCGCTTATTTAAAATTAGGCTTTTTTGTGAGGTTTTTGGGTCTTTTGGGCCTTTTTAACCCTCATATTTTATTTTATTTTTTGGTATTTTTAGTGTCTTCTTGAGCCCAATTGCTATAAAAAGAGCCCATATTGAAAAATCAAAAATATTTGATTCAAAATTTACATTTACTTGTACTTTAAAAAAATTTCCTTAAATATTAAATCATAACCGGTTAACTTTTTTTTTTTTAAAAAAAAAAATCAACACAACATATAAAAAAAAAAGTTCAGAATTTAGACAACTGTCACAACATATAATGATAATACATTAATACTTAAATTGTGTTTATAAGTAACACATCAGTCTCGACGATTCAAAAATAAAAAAAAAAAAATCCAATGTCAATTACTTAATTTGATATTATATGAATCATATCATCATTGTACATTAATAATATGATTCACTTGAAGTCTTGAATAAAGTATTTGAATTGTCATTAAATCATATGATTAAGTATTGATATTATACATTTATATTATTCATATGAATATGTAGACTTATATAAGTCCTTATAGCATATATAGACTTATAAGTTTATAACATATATTGGAAATAAGTCTCTAGATATTTAATTATTGTATTAGTATGAATTGGTATACTTATGAGTTATGTCATATTATATATGTATAATTTGTTATTATATAATCAAATGATTTAATGATCAATTGATCATGTGATATAATCATATAAATTATAGTGATAATATATTAATACTCAAATTATGATTTAATTATTTTTAAAAAAAATTGTGATTTAATGATCAAGTGATTATATAATATAATCATATAAATTATAGTGATAATATATTAATACTCAAATTGTGATTTAATTATTTTTAAAAAAAATTGTAATTTTAATCAAGTAATTATGTTATATGTATAAATATTTTTATAATTATAATTATAAAAATTTATTATATTAAAAGACGGTTAATAGTAACGGTTAGTAAAGCCAATAATCGCTAGGCGGTTATAGCGGTTAGGCAGTTAGTGGTTAATACGGTTAAGTTGTTAAGCGGTTAGCGGTTATAACGGTTTGCAGTTAGCGGACAGTTTTTAACCGCCCGCATTGACACCCTACATAAAAATGGCTGAAAAAAGGCTTGATAATTATGTTGACTCGTGACTCAAAGAGTGTAATTGGAATAGTAAAGGACAAAATGGAATCTTCATAGTTGTGTCAGCTGACGAACTCAAATGAATCTGTGAAATTGTTTAGGAAGTTAGCAAAATTTTAAAAGTCACACATGAAGGTACGAAATCTATCAAAAATCCATCCAAGACTTCTGATGTTGACTTCTAAATTTGAAAATATTTAAATGAAAGATGATGAGAATTTTATGCCCAGTGTAATGATGTTGTGAACTCTTCCTTATAATAGATCAGGAATATCCCAAGGAAATGTTTAGACTAAAGGTGACCGCTGTAGAGAAAAGCAAGGGCTTAGATTCTTTTATCAGTATCTTTTAGTTTATGATTATATAATCTACATCTTAATTTCTTCCATGCCAGGCCTTTCTCTCTCTTTAGTTATGAAGAAAATAGAGCAGAAATAACAATCTAAAAAATCAATACGACTTTAGAGCGTGTTTGAATGCTATATATAGGCATTTCATCTCCAAAATACAACAAAGTCACCAACTACAGATATCAACGCTACAATATTATGCACTTGACTTAAGAGAATGAGATAAATTAAGTTACAAAATTCGTAGGGTAGATCCCCTATTTGTAGATTTTGAAAGAGCACTTAATTGATTAGAAAAAAAAAAAAAGAAAGAAAGAAAGAGCACTTAATTGAAAAGTTACAAATTTTCAATTTACAGTTGCAAATAGTTAAATATAAATAATATAATTGGTTACAAGTGCCAACATGCTTGCAATTGGCCTAAAGGTTCAAAGGCACTTATGACAACAAGAGTGAGAATGGTTTGACTTCCCGCGGCTGCACCCAAGCAAGGCCGTTACGTGTCCAAACCCGGCTTGATGAAATTAAAAAGAAAAAAATAGGTACTTTTGTAAGGATTTGGCTTACATGCTCTTATTAAAATAACAGTATGTATGTTGTAGTGTAAGTAATGGTTAAGATTGAATCTCAAAGTTGACTTACTTTGAAAAGCTTTTAATAGGAGAGAGAAAATGAAGAAAATTTTTGAAAGATTCAATTTTGACTGTTGCTTACACTACAACATACATCATGTTATTAAAATAACTACATGTAAGCCGGATCCCTTTTGTAATATAAATACAGGTGAAGGCTTTTACCATCAAGCTAGCCACTTAACCACTTTTTTAATATAACAATCTATGGTAAAGTCCTCTTAACCCCTTCAAATTACCATTTCAATGATAATCGCTTCTCTCAAACTATCAATTGCGACAATCCTCCGCCCTCCCCCCCTCAAACTACCAAAATCAATGACAACGTACCCCCTAATCGTAACTAAATGACGAAATTATCCCTATATAATTTTAAATCAAACGAAAATACCTCTAAAAATTTGAAAAAGCATTAAATATATTTTAAATAAAAAATTAAATATATTTAATATAAAAAAATAAAAAATTGAAAAAAATAGGGTGGTTCTTTTGAACAACCCCATGGGTGGCAGGGGCGGCTCCAGGTGCATGGGGTGGCCGAGCCACCCCAGATGTTTCTGGGGGTGGCTTCCCCGAAAAGTTTTATGAGGGTGGCCACAATCAGCTTGGGGGTGGCTCGGTTGCCCTCTAACACTTTTGGGGTGGCCGGCCACCCCCAGAAACATATGGGGGAGCTCGGCCACCCCAGTAATGAGGCTAGGGGGTGGATTTGCCGCCCCCTGCCACCCATGGGGTGGTTCTTCCTATGTTTTTTTTTCATTTTTATTTATTTTTTTCAATTTTAAATATATTTAATTCTTTTTTCTTTTTCATAAATTGAAATAAAGAATTAAATACATTTTAATATTTTTGTTTTAATTTTAGTAAGGATAATTTCATCAATTTATGGGTCTTAGGAATACATTGTCATTGATTTGGTAGTTTGGGAATGAGATTGTCGCAATTGGTAATTTTGGAGGGGGAGGAGAGGGGAGAGGGGAGCGATTATCATTGGAGTGGTAGTTAAACCACATCTTTCATATAACAATCTATAAATAGTTATCATATTTTCTTTATACTCTTTTGTCACAAATTAAAAATTGTGCCTCTCTTCGTTTAAATAATCATTTAGCTATTTTCTCATGTATATAAGATACATGAGTGGACCCTGTATTATACTTAAAAAAGAATTAGTTAATTTTACGATAATTATAAAGCTATTGATAGTATGTTGCTCATTGTATACATGATAATATGCTAATCAAGGTCCACATAATGTGAATATAATTTTATAAAAAGGGTATTTTAGAAAAATCGGTTAAAATCTAATCCTATTCCAGCATCTTATTATGTTGTACCAAACCAAACTGTGAAATGCATATTAATCAAGGATTCTATTCTTATGTTGTCACCAAACAAAGTAATTCCTGGTAATATTCATTGCTATTCCTAAGTAATCAACATTCCATTCGCACTATGATCCTTACTTATATGATACTAACTATACTTGAAAAAACAACATGAATATATAATTGTATTGACAATTTTTCTTATTAACTCACATTATCTAAAAAATGGTATAAATAAACAACTAAAACCGCACGTGATTCTCTTATGCTTAAAAGTTAGAAGTCTATTGAGCTACTCATTTGAAAAAGATGCTTATTGAAAACATTCTAGATTGCGCAGGGAGCAAACAGGATAACCCGAATTCGTAGGGGTACCCGAGCAATGTAAAGTTCTGCTTTTTGTCCTTTTGTCGGTGAATTCGATTAAATTAACAAAAAAATAAGAATAAAAAAATAAAACAAAACCGTTAGAACTTGAAACCGGTTCCCGACAACTTTAAATACTCGGCGATTAACTCACGAAACGTAAATGAAAATACAAAGAGAAAATCGATAAATTATTAAAAAAAAACAAAACAAACAGACAAAGAGGAACTAGCCGTTGGGGGCAGAAATTCAAAAAGCTCAGAGAGAGAGAGAGAGAGAGAGAGAGAGTGAAAAGCCCCAATAGCTTTCGATTTTGTTTCATAAAGAGTAAGACAAAGAGCACTCAAACCCTAGAATAATCGTCATTCTCTCTCTCTCTCTCTCTCTTTCTCTCTCTAACGCTCCCCTCTCTTCCTCTCTCTAGAATTCTCTCTCTGTTTTATATCTCTAAGAAATTCGAATTTTGTTCTTCGTGTTCGGTAGCTTGTCGATCGATTAAACCGGTTTCGTCCACTCCGATCTCAGTGTTTCTCGAAAATTTCGAGGGTTTCGGTGAGTACTTTCCTTTTTGTGTTTTTTATTATTTTGTCTTGGTCTTTCTATATTTGGTTAGATCTCAGAATTTGGTGCTGAAACTCAGTGGTGAATCGAAGAAATTTTTTTTTTTTTTTTTTTAAAAAAAGTTTCCTTATTTGATACTGTGTTTAAAGTTCTGTTTCTGTTTTAGTTTTCAGGTTAAATTTGATGAAATTGAAAGTAATGTCAGTGAAATTTGGTTTTAATTAACTTTTCCTTTCATGATTCGATCGGTCTCGGTGATCTCTGTTTAAAAATGGAAACTTTTTGTATTTCTGTTTTTTTTTTTTTTTTTGGTTGTTTTAGGGTCAATCAACTTCACGTGCTTAACCTCATCTGAATAATCTTCAAAATGCTGAAAAATTTGGTGATTTAACCTCGTTTGAAGTCGAAAATGAGTAAGAAATTGGAGAAACGGTGTTTTTTTTTTTT
Organism: Corylus heterophylla; assembly: GCA_016403345.1. Classification (NCBI taxonomy): domain Eukaryota; kingdom Viridiplantae; phylum Streptophyta; class Magnoliopsida; order Fagales; family Betulaceae; genus Corylus; species Corylus heterophylla. The sequence goes on along the minus strand of CM028145.1, from coordinate 7,392,384 downwards.
TTTTTTAAACAAAATAAAAAATAAAAAAATATTCGTGTAGTGGTCTTCAAAATGAGGAATAAATGAGATAATTTCGATTTTGCAAGTCGACAAGCTTATCTGGATTCGTTTGGACTGTTTGATCCAGAAAATCTGAAACTGTGGAAGCTTTTACTTTTCTGATCACTATATGCGCTTGATATTATGCTTTGGTATGTATTAGTTGTCAGTGTTCTCCTTCAAAACAACTCAAAAGAAAAAGAAATTAATTTTCTGATTGATTGGAATGTTGAGGGCAACTATCTGGGAAATAAATTCTGGGAAATGTGTGTATTGCCTTTTTCTGATACTCTTTGGAGGTTTTTGTTGGATTGCTTTTATAATGAATCTTAATCAACCGACTATAAGGAATTTCACCCAAGTTCGTTTAAATAATTATCTGATTGTAGTTGTTTTTTCATAGACTGACCCATGATTGATTTTCACAGATACATTTGGATCTGGCAGAGAGTTCAATTCTATAGCCTCTTGTGGGGGAGGCATAGTTTCCATTTCTGCTTTGTGCTCTTGTTAGTTCAACCTTTGGGGAGCACAGCAACAGATTTTAAGCATAAAAATGACTGTTAGAACTCCAGGAACACCAGCTTCAAAGATAGAGAGGACACCAGTATCAACCCCAGGGGGGCCAAGAGCTAAGGAAGAGAAGATTGTAGTTACAGTACGGTTAAGGCCTTTAAGCAAAAGGGAGCAGCTAGCAAAAGACCAAGTAGCATGGGAGTGCATTGATGATGATACTATTGTTTATAAACCACTACCTCAGGATCGTTCAGCTCAACCAGCCTCATTCACATTTGGTACCATAATTTCTTATATATAAAAACTTATTTTCTTTTGGTTTATGGTTTCAAAAGTAGCATTTGACTAAGTTCTTCTTGCTGCAGATAAAGTTTTTGGTCCTGCTAGTCTAACTGAGACAGTATATGAGGAAGGAGTAAAGAATGTTGCCCTCTCTGCTTTGATGGGCATCAATGGTAGCACATATTCGTTAATTCATTTATCTTGATTAACTTTTGGTTTTGTTTCTGAATTGAATAATCATTTTATCATATCTTACAATGCAGCAACCATATTTGCATATGGACAAACTAGCAGTGGTAAGACATACACAATGCGGGGAATAACAGAGAAAGCAGTTAATGATATCTATAGGCATATCATGAATGTAAGCCTTTATCAGAACCTAATGCTATTGTTTCCTTTATTTTGGACTCTTGCTGAGAAACCTCACCTGCTGCTTAAATGCTATGCAATGGCGGAGCTTGGGTGGGGTTGGAGAAGACCCAAACAAGATAATTGGTTAATTTGTCATGAGGCCAAGAAAACTCATAAAGTTATGATGATATATGATATTTATACCTAATTCATGATATAAATAACAAAACAAATGATTATTTATTAGTTGTATATGTATGGAGTATTTAGTAATTCTTGAGACTTATTTGCAGATGTGGACAAACGTTGGGTAGCTACAAAATATTTCTTGTCAAGACTAGTACTGGCTGGTGCAAAAGAAAAAAAGAATAATTATCCTATTTAGTTTATGATATTTTTGGTCTATGATATTTTTTAGTTTTATGACTACCTTCTTGTTTATACTTTCAAAGATCAAGTGGGGTGCCAGATCTTTGTATATATGTAAATTAGGCTAACATATGAAGAAATTTAATCATCTCTAAAAACCTTTGGGGCGACCACAGTTTAAACCCCCTGCCCTAATGGTACTCTGCCACCAATTCTTTGGTTCATGAAGTTATAACAGTAATTATAGGAATTAAGAAGATTGTGCCTTGCAAACTAATTTTGTGCCTATTTTTCATGGTTGCAGACCCCAGAAAGAGATTTTGCAATAAAAATTTCTGGACTGGAAATATATAATGAGAATGTAAAAGACCTCTTAAATGCAGAATCTGGTCGCAATTTGAAGCTGTTGGATGATCCAGAGGTATGCATTGTCTTTGTAAAACCTTTCCAGTATTTAGAATCAAGTCCTGAGTTTTGCGAGAACTACTCCCCCACATCAACTGAAATTTTTGTCATTCTTCGTTTGCAGAAAGGTACTGTGGTTGAAAAGTTGGTAGAGGAAACAGCAAATGATGACCAACATTTGAGACAATTAATCAATATTTGTGAGGGTAAATAATTCTATCCTTAAGCTTGAGTTAGCAAAGCTTCCATATTATTTGTTGTCTTTGTTGGAACTAATTTTCTTTGGTTTTGTAGCTCAAAGGCAAGTTGGTGAAACTGCCCTTAATGATAACAGTTCAAGATCACACCAGATAATAAGGCTGGTAACTTTCGTGGATCTTAATTTCTTTTGATGCTCTTACATACATTTTTTTCTTCTGACAAGTAACTCATTCGCTGTCTTCACAGACAATTGAAAGTACTCTCCGTGAAAATTCTGATTGTGTGAGGTCCTTTGTTGCAACCTTGGTAAATATAAAAACATTCTTACCTTTATGTGATCATTTAGATTGCATGGATGATTACTTCCATTATAAGTTATTGATAAATTCAATCTGCAGAATTTTGTTGATCTAGCTGGAAGTGAAAGAGCTTCACAGACACATGCAGATGGTGCTAGGCTTAGGGAAGGATGCCATATTAACCTCAGCTTGATGACACTCACAACAGTAATCAGAAAGCTCAGGTCAGAATCTACTATAGCTTACTTTCATATGGAGAGACGGTTTACATTTTTTAAAGCCTGCTTTCATCTTAAATATTTGCTTATATGAATGTTTCAAATATAGTTTCATGTGTTTAGGTGAATTTGTGTAAAATTTGTATATTGTGATAAACTCATGTCTTGATGAAAGCCTCAGAATCTTCTAGATTTCAAGAACAATAAGATCAGGTGCAGAAGTTTATCTCATTGGAGCAACCTGTATAAGATCAGAGTAGCACAAGCTAGTCTAATCTGTGTCTAAACTTTGGTTTCCTGGCCTCACTTGATTTTTAACAATATACTCAAAACTCTTTATCATAAACCTGATAAAGGTTGAAACCTCCAATTGGTGTCTCAACTACATGCTTTCCATGCTTTTCAAATATAGTTTCATGTGTTTAGGTGAATTTGTGTAAAATTTGTATATTGTGATAAACTCATGTCTTGATGAAAGCCTCAGAATCTTCTAGATTTCAAGAACAATAAGATCAGGTGCAGAAGTTTATCTCATTGGAGCAACCTGTATAAGATCAGAGTAGCACAAGCTAGTCTAATCTGTGTCTAAACTTTGGTTTCCTGGCCTCACTTGATTTTTAACAATATACTCAAAACTCTTTATCATAAACCTGATAAAGGTTGAAACCTCCAATTGGTGTCTCAACTACATGCTTTCCATACTGTAACGTAAGCAACAGCCAGAACAATGAAAGCCCCAAATTACACTTGAATAAACTCCTAATGTTACTAATACAAATTCTCAAATTAACAGTGATTCCATGTGAAACCGCCTAACTAAAGGTTTCGGACCTCAATGTAATCTTTGGCCATTAATTTGAGGAGAAAACAGCTGCCTATGCAAACTCCAACTTAAGTGCAATCCAAAACATTAATTGTCAATTAATCTCATCTAAATCACAACTAAACTCAATAGAGCATTCAAACATAGTTCTTGGGAGTTGAATTTCATAATAAAATAATCAATTGAAAACATTCTGAATCAGACCATATTCATACCTGAAACCCTAACATCAATCCTTCATCAATTCATTCCAATCCAGTTGGAACCAAACATACCCGTCAGCGTGCAGCTTTAGGAGGAAATCCGGCCACATCAACCAACAGTTTCTTCTAGAATGACTCAGATCGAGTTGTTGAGTCGTGTAGTATTGACACCGATTCTTATGTGATTCAAGGGAGATATGTCTCATACAAGAAGCATTTTAAAGCTTAGTACTATATTTTTTCTATAATGCTTAGGACATGATCTTCATACCCTTCTTGACAGCTTATTGGTTTTGATTATATTGATATATATGTCTGATATGTTAATAATCTTTTGGTTGCCTCTTGAATCATTTACATGCAGTGTTGGCAAAAGAAGTGGTCATATACCCTACAGAGACTCAAAGCTTACTCGCATATTGCAGCACTCACTTGGTGGGAATGCACGCACGGCCATCATATGTACTCTGAGTCCAGCACTGAGCCATGTTGAACAATCTCGAAACACTCTCTTCTTTGCCACCCGCGCAAAGGAAGTAACAAACAACGCCCAAGTAAACATGGTACTGTTTCTTTCTTTCTTCTCACTGTGTTGATTTGCATTTACCATTGATTTTTCAAATAAAGACCAATGACGAGTTTTTTTTTTTTTTCTTTAAACATATTATCAGGTTGTTTCAGACAAGCAGCTAGTAAAACATTTGCAGAAGGAAGTAGCCAGGCTGGAAGCAGAACTGCGCACTCCTGAGCCATCAAAGGAAAAGGATTGGAAAATTCAGCAGGTATATTGTGATACATTTCTGGACTAATTTTGAGTTGATGGAGTGCAATTGAATCATGTTATTGGTCTTGTCTAGATGGAGATGGAAATTGAGGAATTGAGACGGCAAAGAGATCTTGCACAATCTCAGGTGGATGAACTACGCAAAAAACTTCAGGAGGACCAGCAGGTCTGTTTTGTCAGTCTCAGTTAAATCACCACTTATCCCAAAAGTTTAAATTGATAGGAAAAAGTAAATTTAATAATTTAATCCATATTTTAATACTTATCCTCACGTGTGAGCTCAAACTCTATTTTAATAACTGAGGCCCAACACGTAAAATATTTAATTGAAATGAGGAGTGAATAACTGAGACAAGATTTGAACACGAGACCTTTGGCTTTGATACCATTGTTAAATCACTACTTATCCTAAAAACTTAAACTGATAGAAATGAGTAAATTTAATCATCTAATCAATACTTTCACAATGCATACAGATGAAATACATGATCAATTTCAACTTACTCTTCCGTTTCTGTCATTCAGAGTTCAAACCCATTTGAATCACCCCGTCCGTCAGTGAAGAAGTGTCTCTCCTATACGGGTACGCTATCACCAAAACTTGAAGGCAAGGAGATAGGCCGTGTTGACAAAGTAAGAAGCACAATGTTGAGGCAGTCTATGAGGCAATCATCAGCTGCTCCATTCACTCTTATGCATGAGATTCGCAAACTAGAACATCTCCAGGAGCAGCTTGGAGAAGAAGCAAATAGAGCGCTGGAAGTACTACAAAAGGAAGTGGATTGTCATAGACTGGGTAACCAGGATGCAGTTGAAACAATTGCTAAGCTGCAAGCAGAAATAAGAGACATGCGTTCCATGCGTCCAGTACCAAAAGAAGTTGGAGTTGGAAACGCAGTTGCTCCTAATAAGAGTGTCAGTACTAATCTGAAGGAAGAGATTACAAGACTTCATTCACAAGGCAGCACCATCGCCAACCTTGAGGAGCAGCTTGAAAATGTTCAGAAGTCTATAGACAAATTGGTAATGTCTCTTCCAAGTAATTATCACGAGTTTAACAGTGAATCATTGCCCAAGACTAGGAAGGAACATAAAAAGAAGAAGTTACTGCCGTTGGCATCTAGTAATGTTGCCAACCGCCCAAATTTTATAAGATCTCCTTGCTCACCTCTATCAGCTTCTCGGCAAGTTTTGGATTCTGATATTGAAAATATAGCTCCTGAGTATGATGATACTGTGTCCAGTGAGACTCTGCCAGAGTCTGAAAAGGAGACACCCACCAAGAGTGAAGATGGTGGAGATGTCTCTTCTAAGGAAAACACTCCCGGCTTTCGACGTTGTAGTTCAGTTAACATGAAGAAAATGCAAAAGATGTTCCAAAATGCTGCAGAAGAGAATGTAAGAAGCATAAGAGCATATGTAACAGAACTGAAAGAACGTGTGGCCAAACTCCAATACCAAAAACAACTACTTGTTTGCCAGGTACAATTGTATTCACTTGTCTTTCTATTATTAATTTCTTCCTTTTTTGTCAACTTTGATTTCATATGAATTTATTATATATGTCTCTAGGTGCTGGAGCTGGAAGCAAATGAAGCAGCAGGGTACAATTTAGAGGATGAAGAAAACATTGAGGCAGAGGAGCCGCAGGTTTCATGGCAAGTGACTTTTAGGGAGCAAAGGCAGCAGATCATCGAGTTATGGGATTTGTGCCACGTCTCCATCATTCACAGGACCCAGTTTTATTTGTTATTCAAGGGGGACCCTGCTGATCAAATTTACATGGAAGTGGAGCTTAGGCGCTTGATATGGTTGCAGCAGCACCTAGCAGAACTCGGGAATGCAAGCCCAGCTCCCATGGGAGACGAGCCCACAATCTCTTTGTCATCAAGGTTGGTGTTCTTCTTCTAAAAACTTAATTCTCCCATTACAGGCAGCTTGTCAAAATTGTTCAAGGTGACACCTGACATAGAGAACTTTTTTCAATCAAAACTTATCTCGTAAGAATGGATGAATATAATCGTTTTATTTATATTTTAATACTGCAAAAGTGGATTAACATATTGATTTAATCATTTGATTCAAGGCAACTCATTGAAATGAATATTAAATATATCACCTTTTAGTCGTTCAAGTTGACTGAAAAATAGAATTTTCATCTGGTTGTGATGCGCAGTTTCAGAGCACTTAAGCGTGAAAGAGAGTTCCTGGCAAAGAGGTTGACCTCACGTTTGACAGTGGAGGAGAGAGATGCATTGTACATTAAATGGGATATTCCACTTGACGGGAAGCAGAGGAAGATGCAATTTGTAAGCAAGCTTTGGACAGATCCCCATGATGCTATGCATGTACAGGAGAGTGCTGAAATAGTGGCAAAGCTTGTAGGGTTCTGTGAAAGTGGCAACTTGTCAAAGGAGATGTTCGAGCTTAATTTTGTGCTTCCATCTGATAGGAGGCCATGGCTTATGGGCTGGAATCAAATCCAAAACCTTCTTCATTTGTGATCAAATTACATTTTGTTGACATTGTTATCTCTTGTACATGCATATGAATTTTTGGAGCTTTCCTCCAAAATGTCCAAGCTGTTATTTTTGTGACTCATGGAGCGCGCTATGAATGATGATGATGGCTCCGGATATTAATTTTTGTAATTTTCCTATTTGAATAAAAGAATCGATTCTTTTTGCTTCCTTCTGATTCAGACAGTTAAAGTATTGGTTAAATGATTAAACTTACTCTTTCTTATATGCTTAAATTTTGGGATTGGTGATGATTTAGAGCAACACTGGCACTGTGTTTTCATCCAATACCAAACAGCTATCTAGTTTTCTAATTCTTTCCAATTAGCTATATGTGTTTTTCAGGCATTTTCTCTTCTATATTTTTTAAAGTTGTGTGAAATCTCAATGATATTGTGGCCTCTCAAGCAGAATCATCAGGTAGTGAGAGGAAAAGGTCAAAAGGAGATCGAAATGACTCATCAATAAAGTGAGGGATTTCTTTTAAACCGTAGGGTTCTCCCTCGGCCATTCTATTGGACAAGGCTCTTTTGCTCAATTCTTGTTGTATTGAGTTCTAATAGCATTGTTTCTTGCTGGTTTAATGTTGTAGTGGGGTTTTTACTTTGTACTCTTGATTTTTAAGGAATGTCATTTGCTCCGAAAATGAAAAATTAAAAAAAAAAACAGAGGGCTTTCCGACCTTCTTCTCTCCCTTTCCATTGGCGTGATGAGATATTTTATAGTCAAGATTTAATTTTGTTTTCATCTAACCGTCTATATGCTGCGATATCATTTAAAATTTTTAAATGATGTGGTAACATGTTTACCACATGACATATTGTACACCATTAGATAAAACAAAATAAAATTTGAATAGTAAATTGGCTCCTCTCCATTTCACTTGAAATACAAAGGATCCTTATCATTCCGGTCTTACGTCTCCTCTCACTCCCCATTTTTCAATAAATAAGCTCTGCACCCTAAAGGGGACCCTCTCCAAGGAAGGAAACAAAATCTCAGTTTTACAATTAATTTGATGTTGGGTGAAAGCTTAGGTAGTGACTTGACCATTTTCCTAATCTTTATTATCTCTAGAGATATATATAGTATAGGACTTGGAGTTCTCAAAACAAGGCTCTCTACTATCTTGAATTCAAATTGTAAAGCGCTAACATAAGTAATGTTTATTATGGCGAGACTGTTTGGCGTGTTAGCATAATGAATATATGCCACTTCATCTTGTTTTGTGGCTTTGCCTTTCTTCAGCAAATGCTGGTTTCAATTTTAAGAAATGCAGTTAAACCCTTTTCATGGAATGTAATTATAAGGATTACTGTTGCCAACATGCACATAAATGTGCATACTTCCATTCTCATGTGTGGAAGTGTGGAAAGAACTTCCATTTTGGAAAATTTTCCAACTTCTGAGCAACTTACCTTCTGGAAAAATTTCAATTCATTGTGTTATGCTGATTTATTGACATCTCTGTTTATATTGCACAGTGTCTGATATCTGAATTTAGGAGTTCAAAAAGTATTACTTTGTAATTTTTTTTTTAATTATCTAGTTGGCACCAAAAATGATGTACTTTAGACATAACATGAAAAGTTGTGGTCACAAACATGTTAAAGGTAACTTCTAGTGATCAGCATCCATGTATGACTAATTGGTAAGCTTGAAAAATACAAAAATCCCTCTGCTGTGGTCTTAATGATGGCCTGATATTCAAATTCCACGAAAGCTCATTTATAATTGTCATTATTATGACACAAATTGATCCACAGTCATTGGTTAAGAAACAACAACAGAGCCGTGGCAGTCAAGATAGAAGAGGAAGAGATTAGTCATTATTCATATAGTATGCTTGTTTAGTCATTTCTGTGATAATTTAATGAGAAATGCTATATGTACTTCTTGATGTAGCACTGAAAATCACCATTTAGTTTTGGACAGGTGATTTTTTCTGTTAAATTAGAAAGTAAGCACTCGAGAGTACATGTAACATTTTTATAATCTAATTATGATGAGAAATTTTGAGTAGAATCTCTATAAACTTTGATGGAAAGATATGCATGTGTGTGCGTGCGTGCATGTGAGAGAGAGAGAGAGAGTAAAACAGCAGGACATGGTAGCTATGATTCAACAACATTGATTTTGATAGTACATTAGTAGCCTTGCAACAACTAGTATATATGATAATTAAACCACTCCAACAGACTCAATGTGGGAACATGTGTGCATCCATGACCCAACATTATTTCCATCACAAATACTGCTACTACTAGCTAGCATAAGATATATATATAATAGACCACACCAACTTTAACATAAAATTAATTGACCCTCTAATTATCTCCACCCTTGACACAATGCATCAAAGAAGCTTGGCACATATGGGATGGAGAAACATTCCCTTCACTGTTTTCAGCCATCTAGCACTTGGGAAGGGAGTTCCACAAGTGTTTGCAACTTTCCTTGCATTGGGGGAGTTCACAAACTTTTTGAGGTTGGGATTCTTGAGGTATTGGCAGAGGCAGGGTTTCTGTTCCTTGATCTTACTGCAGCAGACTGTAGATGGTGCACTGGAAGATGTGATTGCACTCACACAAGGGCTCAGCTGTGTGGGGTTGCATGTTACTGCCATTGTTACATGTGCTTTAGCAAGGAGCAGCAGCAGCAGAGTGCAGAGTACTGCAATGTATGATGCCTTCATTTTTCACTCACTTGAGGAAAGCTAAAGATGTGTGTATGTGTGTGTGTGAGAATGTGCTTGAGAGAGAGAGAGGGGGGGAGATGTAGAGAGAGATTGAAGGGTGTGTGGTGCATTTGGCTGGGGTTCCCTCTCAATTTATAGGGGAGAGATCAGTAAAAAGAAAAGAGAAAAGGAATAGAAGAAGTGAAGGGAATTTCATACCAGTAAAAAACTACCAAAGAAAATTTTTCAATTAAAATAAAAAAGGAAAAGGAGCCTCCTGTTGGGGCCTATTACTTTAAAGTATTTGTTTTTAGAGAATCTATCTTAGATTATAAAAGGGGAAGGGGGGAGGAGACGGCTACACCAACGCACAACAAAGAAAAAAGGCGGGACAACCCAACAATAAGCCCTAATACAACCGAATTAGTGTGAGAAAACATAAAATAAAAGAGAATGTGTCAAATGATTGGAAAAGTTGGTCCATTTCTAAAAAGAGGAAATTATTTCACTTCAAAGATCTAGATCCAAGGATTTCAGTCCATTTTATTTTTATTTTTTCTAAACGGCAGCTCTTCTCACATTCAACTCTTGGCTCTTTGCCCCCACATTGAGCTATAGGAAATTCATGAATGCGTGACAAGGATGTAGAACATTACACAGAAAGCATACAACAAAATTTTTGAACTGCATGCATGTAAACACCTAATATGAGAGAGGCATGTTATTAAAATAACTACATGTAAGCCGGATCCCTTTTGTAATATAAATACAGGTGAAGGCTTTTACCATCAAGCTAGCCACTTAACCACTTCTTTATATAACAATCTATGGTAAAGTCCTCTTAACCCCTTCAAATTACCATTTCAATGATAATCGCTTCTCTCAAACTATCAATTGCGACAATTCTCCGCCCTCCCCCCCTCAAACTACTAAAATCAATGACAACGTACCCCCTAATCGTAACTAAATGACGAAATTATCCCTATATAATTTTAAATCAAACGAAAATACCTCTAAAAATTTGAAAAAGCATTAAATATATTTAAAATAAAAAATTAAATATATTTAATATAACAAAAATAAAAAATAAAAAATAGAAAAAAAATAGGGTGGTTCTTTTGAACAACCCCATGGGTGGCAGGGGCGGCTCCAGGTGCATGGGGTGGCCGAGCCACCCCAGATGTTTCTGGGGGTGCCTTCCCCGAAAAGTTTTATAAGGGTGGCCACAATCAGCTTGGGGGTGGCTCGGTTGCCCTCTAACACTTTTGGGTGGCCGCCACCCCGTAAACATATGGGAGCTCGCCACCCCAAGAATGAGGCTAGGGGTGGATTTGCACCTCGCCACCCATGGGGTGGTTCTTCCTATGGTTTTTTTTCATTTTTATTTATTTTTTTCAATTTTAAATATATTTAATTCTTTTTTCTTTTTCATAAATTGAAATAAAGAATTAAATACATTTTAATATTTTTGTTTTAATTTTAGTAAGGATAATTTCATCAATTTATGGGTCTTAGGAATACATTGTCATTGATTTGGTAGTTTGGGAATGAGATTGTCGCAATTGGTAATTTTGGAGGGGGAGGAGAGGGGAGAGGGGAGCGATTATCATTGGAGTGGTAGTTAAACCACATCTTTCATATAACAATCTATAAATAGTTATCATATTTACTTTATACTCTTTTGTCACAAATTAAAAATTGTGCCTCTCTTCGTTTAAATAATCATTTAGCTATTTTCTCATGTATATAAGATACATGAGTGGACCCTGTATTATACTTAAAAAAGAATTGGTTAATTTTACGATAATTATAAAGCTATTGATAGTATGTTGCTCATTGTATACATAATAATATGCTAATCGAGGTCCACATAAAAATGTGAATATAATTTTATAAAAAGGGTATTTTAGAAAAATCGGTTAAAATCTAATCCTATTCCAGCATCTTATTATGTTGTACCAAACCAAACTGTGAAATGCATATTAATCAAGGATTCTATTCTTATGTTGTCACTAAACAAAGTAATTCCTGGTAATAGTCATTGCTATTCCTGAGTAATCAAACATTCCATTCGCACTATAATCCTTACTTATATGATATTAACTATACTTGAAAAAACAACATGAATATATAATTGTATTGACAATTTTTCTTATTAACTCACATTATCTAAAAAATGGTATAAATAAACAACTAAAACCGCACGTGATTCTCTTATGCTTAAAAGTTAGAAGTTTATTGAGCTACTCATTTGAAAAAGATGCTTATTGAAAACATTCTAGATTGCGCAGGGAGCAAACAGGATAACCCGAATTCGTAGGGGTACCCGAGCAATGTAAAGTTCTGCTTTTTGTCCTTTTGTCGGTGAATTCGATTAAATTAACCTAAAAATAAGAATAAAAAAATAAAACAAAACCGTTAGAACTTGAAACCTGTACCGGACAACTTTAAATACTCGGCGATTAACTCACGAAACGTAAATGAAAATACAAAGAGAAAATCGATAAATTATTAAAAAAAAACAAAACAAACAGACAAAGAGGAACTAGCCGTTGGGGGCAGAAATTCAAAAAGCTCAGAGACAGAGAGAGAGAGAGAGAGAGAGAGTGAAAAGCCCCAATAGCTTTTGATTTTGTTTCATAAAGAGTAAGACAAAGAGCACTCAAACCCTAGAATAATCGTCATTCTCTCTCTCTCTCACTCTCTCTCTTTCTCTCTCTAACGCTCCCCTCTCTTCCTCTCTCTAGAATTCTCTCTCTGTTTTATATCTCTAAGAAATTCGAATTTTGTTCTTCGTGTTCGGTAGCTTGTCCATCGATTAAACCGGTTTCGTCCACTCCGATCTCAGTGTTTCTCGAAAATTTCGAGGGTTTCGGTGAGTACTTTCCTTTTTGTGATTTTTATTATTTTGTCTTGGTCTTTCTATATTTGGTTAGATCTCAGAATTCGGTGCTGAAACTCAGTGGTGAATCGAAGAAATGTTTTTTTTTTTTTAAAAAAAAAAGTTTCCTTATTTGATACTGTGTGTTTAAAGTTCTGTTTCTGTTTTAGTTTTCAGGTTGAATTTGATGAAATTGAAAATAATGTCAGTGAAATTTGTTTTTAATTAACTTTCCTTTCATGATTCGATCGGTCTCGGTGATCTCTGTTTAAAAATGGAAACTTTTTGTATTTCTGTTTTTTTTTTTTTGGTTGTTTTAGGGTCAATCAACTTCACGTTCTTAACCTCATCTGAATAATCTTCAAAATGCTGAAAAATTTGGTGATTTAACCTCGTTTGAAGTCGAAAATGAGTAAGAAATTGGAGAAACGGTGTTTTCTTTTTTTTTTTTAAACAAAATAAAAAATAAAAAAATATTCGTGTAGTGGTCTTCAAAATGAGGAATAAATGAGATAATTTCGATTTTGCAAGTCGACAAGCTTATCTGGATTCGTTTGGACTGTTTGATCCAGAAAATCTGAAACTGTGGAAGCTTTTGCTTTTCTGATCACTATATGCGCTTGATATTATGCTTTGGTATGTATTAGTTGTCAGTGTTCTCCTTCAAAACAACTCAAAAGAAAAAGAAATTAATTTTCTGATTGATTGGAATGTTGAGGGCAACTATCTGGGAAATGAATTCCGGGAAATGAGTGTATTGCCTTTTTCTGATACTCTTTGGAGGTTTTTGTTGGATTGCTTTTATAATGAATCTTAATCAACCGACTATAAGGAATTTCACCCAAGTTCGTTTAAATAATTATCTGATTGTAGTTGTTTTTTCATAGACTGACACATGATTGATTTTCACAGATACATTTGGATCTGGCAGAGAGTTCAATTCTATAGCCTCTTGTAGGGGAGGCATAGTTTCCATTTCTGCTTTGTGTTCTTGTTAGTTCAACCTTTGGGGAGCAGAGCAACAGATTTTAAGCATAAAAATGACTGTTAGAACTCCAGGAACACCAGCTTCAAAGATAGAGAGGACACCAGTATCAACCCCAGGGGGGCCAAGAGCTAAGGAAGAGAAGATTGTAGTTACAGTACGGTTAAGGCCTTTAAGCAAAAGGGAGCAGCTAGCAAAAGACCAAGTAGCATGGGAGTGCATTGATGATGATACTATTGTTTATAAACCACTACCTCAGGATCGTTCAGCTCAACCAGCCTCATTCACATTTGGTACCATAATTTCTTATATATAAAAACTTATTTTCTTTTGGTTTATGGTTTCAAAAGTAGCATTTGACTAAGTTCTTCTTGCTGCAGATAAAGTTTTTGGTCCTGCTAGTCTAACTGAGACAGTATATGAGGAAGGAGTAAAGAATGTTGCCCTCTCTGCTTTGATGGGCATCAATGGTAGCACATATTCGTTAATTCATTTATCTTGATTAACTTTTGGTTTTGTTTCTGAATTGAATAATCATTTTATCATATCTTACAATGCAGCAACCATATTTGCATATGGACAAACTAGCAGTGGTAAGACATACACAATGCGGGGAATAACAGAGAAAGCAGTTAATGATATCTATAGGCATATCATGAATGTAAGCCTTTATCAGAACCTAATGCTATTGTTTCCTTTATTTTGGACTCTTGCTGAGAAACCTCACCTGCTGCTTAAATTCTATGCAATGGCGGAGCTTGGGTGGGGTTGGAGATGACCCAAACAAGATAATTGGTTAATTTGTCATGAGGCCAAGAAAACTCATAAAGTTATGATGATATATGATATTTATACCTAATTCATGATATAAATAACAAAACAAATGATTATTTATTAGTTGTATATGTATGGAGTATTTAGTAATTCTTGAGACACTTATTTGCAGATGTGGACAAACGTTGGGTAGCTACAAAATATTTCTTGTCAAGACTAGTACTGGCTGGTGCAAAAGAAAAAAAGAAAAATTATCCTATTTAGTTTATGATATTTTTGGTCTATGATATTTTTTAGTTTTATGACTACCTTCTTGTTTATACTTTCAAAGATCAAGTGGGGTGCCAGATCTTTGTATATATGTAAATTAGGCTAACATATGAAGAAATTTAATCATCTCTAAAAACCTTTGGGGCGACCACAGTTTAAACCCCCTGCCCTAATTGTACTCTGCCACCAATTCTTTGGTTCATGAAGTTATAACAGTAATTATAGGAATTAAGAAGATTATGCCTTGCAAACTAATTTTGTGCCTATTTTTCATGGTTGCAGACCCCAGAAAGAGATTTTGCAATAAAAATTTCTGGACTGGAAATATATAATGAGAATGTAAAAGACCTGTTAAATGCAGAATCTGGTCGCAATTTGAAGCTGTTGGATGATCCAGAGGTATGTATTGTCTTTGTAAAACCTTTCCAGTATTTAGAATCAAGTCCTGAGTTTTGCGAGAACTACTCCCCCACATCAACTGAAATTTTTCTCATTCTTCGTTCGCAGAAAGGTACTGTGGTTGAAAAGTTGGTAGAGGAAACAGCAAATGATGATCAACATTTGAGACAATTAATCAATATTTGTGAGGGTAAATAATTCTATCCTTAAGCTTGAGTTAGCAAAGCTTCCATATTATTTGTTGTCTTTGTTGGAACTAATTTTCTTTGGTTTTGTAGCTCAAAGGCAAGTTGGTGAAACTGCCCTTAATGATAACAGTTCAAGATCACACCAGATAATAAGGCTGGTAACTTTCGTGGATCTTAATTTCTTTTGATGCTCTTACATACATTTTTTTCTTCTGACAAGTAACTCATTCGCTGTCTTCACAGACAATTGAAAGTACTCTCCGTGAAAATTCTGATTGCGTGAGGTCCTTTGTTGCAACCTTGGTAAATATAAAAACATTCTTACCTTTATGTGATCATTTAGATTGCATGGATGATTACTTCCATTATAAGTTATTGATAAATTCAATCTGCAGAATTTTGTTGATCTAGCTGGAAGTGAAAGAGCTTCACAGACACATGCAGATGGTGCTAGGCTTAGGGAAGGATGCCATATTAACCTCAGCTTGATGACACTCACAACAGTAATCAGAAAGCTCAGGTCAGAATCTACTATCGCTTACTTTCATATGGAGAGACGGTTTACATTTTTTAAAGCCTGCTTTCATCTTAAATATTTGCTTATATGAATGTTTCAAATATAGTTTCATGTGTTTAGGTGAATTTATGTAAAATTTGTATATTGTGATAAACTCATGTCTTGATGAAAGCCTCAGAATCTTCTAGATTTCAAGAACAATAAGATCAGGTGCAGAAGTTTATCTCATTGGAGCAACCTGTATAAGATCAGAGTAGCACAAGCTAGTCTAATCTGTGTCTAAACTTTGGTTTCCTGGCCTCACTTGATTTTTAACAATATACTCAAAACTCTTTATCATAAACCTGATAAAGGTTGAAACCTCCAATTGGTGTCTCAACTACATGCTTTCATACTGTAACGTAAGCAACAGCCAGAACAATGAAAGCCCCAAATTACACTTGAATAAACTCCTAATGTTACTAATACAAATTCTCAAATTAACAGTGATTCCATGTGAAACCGCCTAATTAAAGGTTTCGGACCTCAATGTAATCTTTGGCCATTAATTTGAGGAGAAAACAACTGCCTATGCAAACTCCAACTTAAGTGCAATCCAAAACATTAATTGTCAATTAATCTTATCTAAATCACAACTAAACTCAATAGAGCATTCAAACATAGTTCTTGGGAGTTGAATTTCATAATAAAATAATCAATTGAAAACATTCTGAATCAGACCATATTCATACCTGAAACCCTAACATCAATCCTTCATCAATTCATTCCAATCCAGTTGGAACCAAACATACCCGTCAGCGTGCAGCTCTAGGAGGAAATCCGGCCACATCAACCAACAGTTTCTTCTAGAATGACTCAGATCGAGTTGTTGAGTCGGGTAGTATTGACACCGATTCTTATGTGATTCAAGGGAGATATGTCTCATACAAGAAGCATTTTAAAGCTTAGTACTATATTTTTTCTATAATGCTTAGGACATGATCTTCATACCCTTCTTGATAGCTTATTGGTTTTGATTATATTGATATATATATATGTCTGATATGTTAATAATCTTTTGGTTGCCTCTTGAATCATTTACATGCAGTGTTGGCAAAAGAAGTGGTCATATACCCTACAGAGACTCAAAGCTTACTCGCATATTGCAGCACTCACTTGGTGGGAATGCACGCACGGCCATCATATGTACTCTGAGTCCAGCACTGAGCCATGTTGAACAATCTCGAAACACTCTCTTCTTTGCCACCCGCGCAAAGGAAGTAACAAACAACGCCCAAGTAAACATGGTACTGTTTCTTTCTTTCTTCTTACTGTGTTGAATTGCATTTACCATTGATTTTTCAAATAAAGTCCAATGACGAGTTTTTTTTTTTTTTTTCTTTAAACATATTATCAGGTTGTTTCAGACAAGCAGCTAGTAAAACATTTGCAGAAGGAAGTAGCCAGGCTGGAAGCAGAACTGCGCACTCCTGAGCCATCAAAGGAAAAGGATTGGAAAATTCAGCAGGTATATTGTGATACATTTCTGGACTAATTTTGAGTTGATGGAGTGCAATTGAATCCATGATAGTTTATGTCATGTTATTGGTCATGTCTAGATGGAGATGGAAATTGAGGAATTGAGACGGCAAAGAGATCTTGCACAATCTCAGGTGGATGAACTACGCAAAAAACTTCAGGAGGACCAGCAGGTCTGTTTTGTCACTGTCTCTCTCTCTCTCTTTTTCTTACATTAACTAGTTAAATCATTACTTATCCTAAAAGTTTAAATTGACAGGAAAAAATAAATTTAATCATTTAATCCATATTTTAATACTTACCCTCCCGTGTGAGCTCAAACTCTATTTTAATAACTGAGGCCTAACATGTAAAATATTTAATTGAAATGAGGAATGAATGCCTGAGATAAGGTTCGAACACAAGACTTTTGGCTTTGATGCCATTGTTAAATCACTACTTATCCTAAAAACTTAAACTGATAAAAATGAGTAAATTTAATCATTTAATCAATACTTTCACAATGCATACAGATGAAATACATGATCAATTTCAACTTACTCTTCCATTTCTGTCATTCAGAGTTCAAACCCATTTGAATCACCCCGACCGTCAGTGAAGAAGTGTCTCTCCTATACTGGTACGCTATCACCAAAACTTGAAGGCAAGGAGATAGGCCGTGTTGACAAAGTAAGAAGCACAATGTTGAGGCAGTCTATGAGGCAATCATCAGCTGCTCCATTCACTCTTATGCATGAGATTCGCAAACTAGAACATCTCCAGGAGCAGCTTGGAGAAGAAGCAAATAGAGCGCTGGAAGTACTACAAAAGGAAGTGGATTGTCATAGACTGGGTAACCAAGATGCAGTTGAAACAATTGCTAAGCTGCAAGCAGAAATAAGAGACATGCGTTCCATGCGTCCAGTACCAAAAGAAGTTGGAGTTGGAAACGCAGTTGCTCCTAATAAGAGTGTCAGTGCTAATCTGAAGGAAGAGATTACAAGACTTCATTCACAAGGCAGCACCATCGCCAACCTTGAGGAGCAGCTTGAAAATGTTCAGAAGTCTATAGACAAATTGGTAATGTCTCTTCCAAGTAATTATCACGAGTTTAGCAGTGAATCATTGCCCAAGACTAAGAAGGAACAGAAAAAGAAGAAGTTACTGCCTTTGGCTTCTAGTAATGTTGCCAACCGCCCAAATTTTATAAGATCTCCTTGCTCACCTCTATCAGCTTCTCGGCAAGTTTTAGATTCTGATATTGAAAATATAGCTCCTGAGTATGATGATACTGTGTCCAGTGAGACTCTGCCAGAGTCTGAAAAGGAGACACCAACCAAGAGTGAAGATGGTGGAGATGTCTCATCTAAGGAAAACACTCCCGGCTTTCGACGTTGTAGTTCAGTTAACATGAAGAAAATGCAAAAGATGTTCCAAAATGCTGCAGAAGAGAATGTAAGAAGCATAAGAGCATATGTAACAGAACTGAAAGAACGTGTGGCCAAACTCCAATACCAAAAACAACTACTTGTTTGCCAGGTAAAATTGTATGTCTTTCTATTATTAATTTCTTCCTTTTTTGACAACTTTGATTTCATATGAATTTATTATATATGTCTCTAGGTGCTGGAGCTGGAAGCAAATGAAGCAGCTGGGTACAATTTAGAGGATGAAGAAAACATTGAGGCAGAGAAGCCGCAGGTTTCATGGCAAGTAACTTTTAGGGAGCAAAGGCAGCAGATCATCGAGTTATGGGATTTGTGCCACGTCTCCATCATTCACAGGACCCAGTTTTATTTGTTATTCAAGGGGGACCCTGCTGATCAAATTTACATGGAAGTGGAGCTTAGGCGCTTGATATGGTTGCAGCAGCACCTAGCAGAACTCGGGAATGCAAGCCCAGCTCCCATGGGAGACGAGCCCACAATCTCTTTGTCATCAAGGTTGGTGTTCTTCTTCTCAAAACTTAATTCTCCCATTACAGGCAGCTTGTCAAAATTTTTCAAGGTGACACCTGAAATAGAGAACTTTTTTCAATCATAACTTATCTCATAAGAATGGATGAATATAATCGTTCTATTTATATTTTAATGCTGCAAAAGTGGATTAACATATTGATTTAATCATTTGATTCAAGGCAACTCATTGAAATGAATATTAAATATATCACCTTTTTAAGTCGTTCAAATTGACTGAAAAAAAGAATTTTCATCTGGTTGTGATGCGCAGTTTCAGAGCACTTAAGCGTGAAAGAGAGTTCCTGGCAAAGAGGTTGACCTCACGTTTGACAGTGGAGGAGAGAGATGCATTGTACATTAAATGGGATATTCCACTTGACGGGAAGCAGAGGAAGATGCAATTTGTAAGCAAGCTTTGGACAGATCCCCATGATGCTATGCATGTACAGGAGAGTGCTGAAATAGTGGCAAAGCTTGTAGGGTTCTGTGAAAGTGGCAACTTGTCAAAGGAGATGTTCGAGCTTAATTTTGTGCTTCCATCTGATAGGAGGCCATGGCTTATGGGCTGGAATCAAATCCAAAACCTTCTTCATTTGTGATCAAATTACATTTTGTTGACATTGTTATCTCTTGTACATGCATATGAATTTTTGGAGCTTTCCTCCAAAATGTCCAAGCTGTTATTTTTGTGACTCATGGAGCGCGCTATGTATGATGATGATGGCTCCGGATATTAATTTTTGTAATTTTCCTATTTGAATAAAAGATTCGATTCTTTTTGCTTCCTTCTGATTCAGACAGTTAAAATATTGGTTAAATGATTAAACTTACTCTTTCTTATATGCTTAAATTTTGGGATTGGTGATGATTTAGAGCAGCACTGGCACTGTGTTTTCATCCAATACCAAACAGCTATCTAGTTTCTAATTCTTTCCAATTAGCTATATGTGTTTTTCAGGCATTTTTCTCTTCTATATTTTTAAAAGTTGTGTGAAATCTCAATGATATTGTGGCCTCTCAAGCAGAATCATCAGGTAGTGAGAGGAAAAGGTCAAAAGGAGATCGAAATGACTCATCAATAAAGTGAGGGATTTCTTTTAAACCATAGGGTTCTCCCTCGGCCATTCTATTGGACAAGGCTCTTTTGCTCAATTCTTGTTGTATTGAGTTCTAATAGCATTGTTTCTTGCTGGTTTAATGTTGTAGTGGGGTTTTTACCTTGTACTCTTGATTTTTAAGGAATGCGAAAATGAAAAAAAAAAAAAAAAAATTGAAAAAAAAAACAGAGGGCTTTCCGACCTTCTTCTCCCCCTTTCCATTGAGGTGAGGAGCTATTTTATAGTCAAGATTTAATTTTGTTTTCATCTAACCATCTATATGCTGCGATATCATTTAAAAATTTTAAATGACGTGGTAACATGTTCGCCACATGACATATTGTACACCATTAGATAAAACAAAATAAAATTTTAATAGTAAATTGGCTCCTCTCCATTTCACTTGAAATACTGAGGATCCTTATCATTCCAGTCTGTCTCCTCCTCTCACTCCCCATTTTTAAATAAATAAGCTCTACACCCTAAAGGACCCTCCCTAAGGAAGGAAACAAAATCTCAGTTTTACAATTAATTTGATGTTGGGTGAAAGCTTAGGTAGTGACTTGACCATTTTCCTAATCTTTATTATCTCTAGAGATATATATAGTATAGGACTTGGAGTTCTCAAAACAAGGCTCTCTACTATCTTGAATTCAAATTGTAAAGCACTAACATAAGTAATGTTTATTATGGCGAGACTGTTTGGCGTGTTAGCATAATGAATATATGCCACTTCATCTTGTTTTGTGGCTTTGCCTTTCTTCAGCAAATGCTGGTTTCAATTTTAAGAAATGCAGTTAAACCCTTTTCATGGAATGTAATTATAAGGATTACTGTTGCCAACATGCACATAAATGTGCATACTTCCATTCTCATGTGTGGAAGTGTGGAAAGAACTTCCATTTTGGAAAATTTTCCAACTTCTGAGCAACTTACCTTCTGGAAAAATTTCAATTCATTGTGTTATGCTGATTTATTGACATCTCTGTTTATATTGCACAGTGTCTGATATCTGAATTTAGGAGTTCAAAAAGTATTACTTTGTAATTTTTTTAATTATCTAGTTGGCACCAAAATGATGTACTTTAGACATAACATGAAAAGTTGTGGTCACAAACATGTTAAAGGTAACTTCTAGTGATCAGCATCCATGTATGACTAATTGGTAAGCTTGAAAAATACAAAAATCCCTCTGCTGTGGTCTTAATGATGGCCTGATATTCAAATTCCACGAAAGCTCATTTATAATTGTCATTATTATGACACAAATTGATCCACAGTCATTGGTTAAGAAACAACAACAGAGCCGTGGCAGTCAAGATAGAAGAGGAAGAGATTAGTCATTATTCATATAGTATGCTTGTTTAGTCATTTCTGTGATAATTTAATGAGAAATGCTATATGTACTTCTTGATGTAGCACTGAAAATCACCATTTAGTTTTGGACAGGTGATTTTTTCTGTTAAATTAGAAAGTAAGCACTCGAGAGTACATGTAACATTTTTATAATCTAATTATGATGAGAAATTTTGAGTAGAATCTCTATAAACTTTGATGGAAAGATATGCATGTGTGTGCGTGCGTGCATGTGAGAGAGAGAGAGAGAGTAAAACAGCAGGACATGGTAGCTATGATTCAACAACATTGATTTTGATAGTACATTAGTAGCCTTGCAACAACTAGTATATATGATAATTAAACCACTCCAACAGACTCAATGTGGGAACATGTGTGCATCCATGACCCAACATTATTTCCATCACAAATACTGCTACTACTAGCTAGCATAAGATATATATATAATAGACCACACCAACTTTAACATAAAATTAATTGACCCTCTAATTATCTCCACCCTTGACACAATGCATCAAAGAAGCTTGGCACATATGGGATGGAGAAACATTCCCTTCACTGTTTTCAGCCATCTAGCACTTGGGGAAGGGAGTTCCACAAGTGTTTGCAACTTTCCTTGCATTGGGGGAGTTCACAAACTTTTTGAGGTTGGGATTCTTGAGGTATTGGCAGAGGCAGGGTTTCTGTTCCTTGATCTTACTGCAGCAGACTGTAGATGGTGCACTGGAAGATGTGATTGCACTCACACAAGGGCTCAGCTGTGTGGGGTTGCATGTTACTGCCATTGTTACATGTGCTTTAGCAAGGAGCAGCAGCAGCAGAGTGCAGAGTACTGCAATGTATGATGCCTTCATTTTTCACTCACTTGAGGAAAGCTAAAGATGTGTGTATGTGTGTGTGTGAGAATGTGCTTGAGAGAGAGAGAGGGGGGGAGATGTAGAGAGAGATTGAAGGGTGTGTGGTGCATTTGGCTGGGGTTCCCTCTCAATTTATAGGGGAGAGATCAGTAAAAAGAAAAGAGAAAAGGAATAGCAGAAGTGAAGGGAATTTCATACCAGTAAAAAACTACCAAAGAAAATTTTTCAATTAAAATAAAAAAGGAAAAAGAGCCTCCTGTTGGGGCCTATTACTTTAAAGTATTTGTTTTTAGAGAATCTATCTTAGATTATAAAAGGGGAAGGGGGGAGGAGACGGCTACACCAACACACAACAAAGAAAAAAGGCGGGACAACCCAACAATAAGCCCTAATACAACCGAATTAGTGTGAGAAAACATAAAATAAAAGAGAATGTGTCAAATGATTGGAAAAGTTGGTCCATTTCTAAAAAGAGGAAATTATTTCACTTCAAAGATCTAGATCCAAGGATTTCAGTCCATTTTATTTTTATTTTTTCTAAACGGCAGCTCTTCTCACATTCAACTCTTGGCTCTTTGCCCCCACATTGAGCTATAGGAAATTCATGAATGCGTGACAAGGATGTAGAACATTACACAGAAAGCATACAACAAAATTTTTGAACTGCATGCATGTAAACACCTAATATGAGAGAGGGAGGGAAATTGTTCAAAAGAACCATAACACTATAAATTGGTCGAACCAAAGAACACATCAAGTCAAGTTAGAGCATTTCTTCTGTCAAAGGCTTTTGAAATAATTGATGGCCCCAAAGTCAGTATGCTTTATCAAGTAGCATCATCAATCATCTTTTGGCGTAGCTCAAAGTACACAATGCCATATCAGCGCAAGAAGTCTGTTTTGTGTTAAAATATTAATTAAATGATTAAATTAACCATTTCTTATCAATTTAAACTTTTAGAAAAGTGATGATTTAACATGTTATCTTAGATTGTTGTTCTTTCATTTAAAATTTTACTATCTATAATTTTTGAGTTATTATCTTGAAAAACTAATACCATATTGGTGGCACAATGATAACAGAAATCCTCTGTGAAGAATAATAACCTTTTCTTTAAAGGCAGGCCTGAGTCCACAATGATTTGCATGGCATTGGCACTTTGTACTTCACATATTTTTTGGTAAATCCAGCCACTTCAGGTGAGAAAAAGTAATGCCCTTTCCATCATGATAACGTTTTAAGCATGGAGAAGGAACTGCTCCACACCATTGACTATCATAAGTATATAAAAGAGGACTGAACCTATCCCCCTTTATATTATTATGGAACAATTTTTATGTATATTTTAATTGATCTCTCTCTCTCTCTCTCTCTCTCTCTCTCTATATATATATATATATATATATATATGCAGAGCAGGAATGTGGGTGTGGTGCCTTTCGGTGATGCTGATGTGAGCAATTGCTGCATTTTGATTACAGCTTCATATTGTGGAGCCACATGCCCTTATCATTAGTTTGACCTGCACTATGAGTTTTGTGTATGTAATCAATGATTATAATCACTAATCATCATGAACCTTGTTGTCGGTACTGCTACCACAATTTGTCCCTTAAGCTTTTGTCCTGGTGAGAAATTCTAAAAGCAACCAGGATGCTTACTGCTGGTGGAATAATAAGAGGATAAGATGAGAAGACTTGTGCTGCATATCAGCATAAATGCATGTTATGCTGGCACATGTACTCAGCTTTTGCCTTCTCGACAGAACATCTTAAAAAGCGCTAGTCGAATCTGTGCGCCTATGAGTGTTTTTATAAATTACTCACTTCATATAAACTATTCATCTTCTCAATAAGGTACCAGAGTGTTAAAATATGGGGAAACTTCATTTTAGATACTTAAACTACCATGCGTTTTGAAAAACTCTCAATTTAACCACCTGAACTTTTAATTTGATTCAATTGATCCCTCCGTCAAATTTTAAACGTTAAAAGTGATAAAATGATGTTTATACCTATGACTTTTTTATAAAATTTCAAATTAAAAAGTCATTTAATTTGAACCCATTTTTTCCTTTTATTTTAAACAAAAATCGAAAGGTAATTTGTGGTATTTTTAGGCATTTTCATTAGAAGTTAATGACTAAAACTAATGGACGGGGTAAATTGATTGAAATTCAAAGTTCAATGGTGTAAATTGAGAGTTTTTGAATTTTGGGAGAGTTTTCTCAAAATGCGCGATAGTTCAAGAGTTTAAAGTGAAGTTTCTCCTAAAATAAGAGAGGTGGCCAGAAGTTGACACACCCTAACTACTAGGGTACCAAGCAGAATGGACCTAGACGGGACGCTCATGGCTTGACCTTAGTCCCACCTAAGGTATAAATGTATGAGGCTGAAATTTGTTCTTGAAGCATAGGAATATGTGTTAATATATCAATTAAATGATTAAATTTGCTCTTTCTTATCATTTTAAGCTTTTTGAGATAAATAGCGATTTACAAATGGTATTAGAGCAACCATGATTACCCTATTTCAGTTGTTGAAGGGATGTTTCGCAATCTTATCAACTTAAACTTTTGAAATAAGTGGTGATTTAACAATATGGACTTGGAATTGGATACCGGTTTCGACTTCTAAAAGTTTATCCGAGGGCATTAAGCTGTCTCAATTTACTGATATGTAATAATATATACATGATGCCAAATTAGTGGATTTAGGTGATCTATTCAAATACAAGTTGTGCATGCCTGACAAAAGAGGTAATCAATTAGACATTTAGACCCACGGCACTTGAGATTTCTTTCTTAGGCTAAATGTAAGAAAGTGGTAAGATGAGTTGGCTCTTTTAGAGGTAAAGTTTAGCAGCAGGGCCATGTAGATAAAAAGTGTTAATACTTTTGTAAGCAATTTGCTTTTTTGCCTTTGTAGGCGCCTGCCAGTTGAGATTTCATTGTAGTTGAAGATTTGCACCTATTATATCTGCTTTAAATAATAGCCAAAAATCTTATTTTCCGCGCAATCTACATTCCAAATGATTGGATTTAGCTGCCCACATTAAAGAGTAAACACTTGAAAATATATCTAACGATTCTATCGGGATAATAAAAGACAAGAAGAAAAGAGGGGAAGGTGAATGTTTTTCTCGCGGTCGACCAAAAATTACTTTCTAAATGTTGGGAGGAAAATAGGAGAGTTGTTGAATAAGAAAAAATAAATAAATGAAATGACAAATTTACTCATAATTAATGAATTTTAAATAAATAAATATAGATATAATGATAATGAATCATAGAAGGGAGGAAAAGACATATTTTTCATCATTTTATATATTTTTATCATCCCTTCTACCAAACCGACATAATGAGAATCTCCGTATCCATTCGGCATCCAATTCTTTTTTCATTCCTAAATTTTATAAAAAATAATAAAATCAAACTCATTTCTTGACATTAACCTGTTTGGCATCCGATTCTTTTTTCATTCCTACATTTTATAAAAAAATAATGAAGTCAAACTCATTTCTTGACATTAACGAACAACTTTTTTTTTTTTTTTTTTTTTAACTTTTTCGCTTAAAAAAATTGATAATTTCTTTCACTTTTATGTCACGTGAATCCATTCCTTTCTTCTTTGTCCTCTCAAAAAGATTCGCCAAGCACCTTGCTAGTCATAGAGTTTACAGTTAAATTGTGATATCCAAATTATTTTTGTCAGACTGTGTATATGATCATTTACAATAGCTTTTGGATAATGTATTAGAAGCATTCAAGGATTAATCATCCCTAGCTATGAAAACACTTTTTTCAACTAGAAAAACAAAATTGTACTATACATTTTCTCAAGAACGTCAAATCTCTCTACTTTTTCTTAGGTCAAAAGTCATGTTTATGTTCGTTGAAGGTCTGCCATAGGTATTCTTTAAAGATATGGCCATGATCTATATGTTGACCTAATTTATTAAACCAGTAAGGTTAGAAACCATATAATTAGCACCTTATATATATATATTATGAAAATGGCCTTAATTATACTATTAATATTTGAAGGCCTTAATTTTATTCGGGGCTTTAGACAGCTGCCTGTTAGCGTAACCGAAGAGCCTTCTCTACGGTTGCGTTCTGGGGCGGATAAATTACGTGAATCTTTTTGCCTTTTCTAAGGTTTTTTTTTTTTTTTTTTGACTTTTACATGGTTGTTTGGTGCTAATAATCCATGTCCGAAAGACTAATAGAAAGAGGGTGAATTAAAATCATTAGAGCGTGAAAATGAATCATCATTGGTCTTACTGGGAGTGGTCCAGTTGGTCAAAATTAGAGTGCTTGATATGATTATGCGGGCCCTTAAAATCATGGTACTTTCACCTCTTTAATCTCCATGCTTGCATGATCACTAGTGCTTCTATTATTAATAACTCAAGCCAAATGTTGTCTTGGTAGTGGTGAGTGGTGTCACAATGAAAAGCTCACTCAAAACAAAGTTCTGCAGGCCTCCCATCAATGCCTTCTCTTGTTGTTAGGCCATCAAATCTCCTTCCTAGTTCACCCAAAACAACAAAACTATAGTAACCATAACGTCAACCTTGCATGCTGCTGTCAAATCTGGAAAATTTACTCAAGAGGGTTTGCTGATATTAGAATTTTAAGTCATTTCTCCGAGTCTACGAGTCAGTTTGAATTTGCAATTTCAAAACGTGTGATTTTAAAAATAGTAATTTGAAAATCACAATGCTAAACGCATGGTTAGACTATAAGCTTTGCTTGGTGTATGAAAATTGGATCCAATAAAGTGCACCAATCCTGATGGATGAAGCGTTTGTTGTAATAGAACCAAGCATATTGTACTACATGATTTCAGGCTTCGGAGTTATTCATTACTCATTAGGCACGCCTGTGTATCAACTTTTTGCAGAAAATGGTGTCCAAGAGAGCAAAAGGAAGTCACTTTCATTTATGTCAAAGATCCTCTAACCAAAACTGTATAGCAATATGATGAAAGACAAAACAAAAAACATTCGTTGGAGGTATACAGGTGATGCCACTGTTGCTTTGGCATAAGCTCCATGGAAAGTTGAAATGATCATCTTTTTTATGGGTCATGTTTTTGTGAAGGATTAGGGGAAATCGTTTCAATAACAAGCAGTTGAATAATCAATGCTTTGTAGTGTTCCTATTGAAATTGATTTGGATGGCCTTCATTTAGCAATAGCATATATGGATTGAAAGGAACTGGTCTCATGAACTTTGTTGAAGATATAAGGGTTTGAGCAACTACATAGAGGAAGAAAAAAGATACAGAGATCAATCAAAGGCTTTGCCAAACCTGGGGAATGTGCTTTGCTAAGCTCCAACATAGTTAAATGCTTAGAAGAGAAAATCAATTTCAATTTCTTACTTCCAGTGAAATGACCCTTTGCCTAATTCTCCTTTTATATTTGTGCCTAAAAGAATATAAATGGTTATCAAGAGGCACTTGCCAAAACTCCTCTATGTTTGAGATGTCTTTCCTCCACAACAGAGGAGAACAGGTGAGCTGTGGTGTGCTCTGTTAATGATGCTTTAGTTGTATGGATAGAGAAGTGGTAGAATTTTCAGGGAAAAGTTCAGTAAGTTAATCAAAGTCAACTTAAAATCAAACCTTAGTCCCAGCTGATAGCTGGCGCAGTCACATGGACTCTTGCCGATCTTTTATCCTTTTCTTTCAAACTTTTCAACCTACTTACATGAACTCTCTTGGTGAGTTACACATGCATTCAGTTAGTCTTGGGGCCCATAACCTCACCTTCTGTCACATACATACAAGGAAGTTGATCATTTGTGCTAGAGTTCTTCCAAAAAAGTTCACTTTACACACCTTTATTAGCATATGATTACCAGATTCACTAATCTTTGAGAGAATAATTCAACAGAGTTACTTGTCCTTCTCAAACCAGCAGGCCAGAGAAATGCACTCAAGGCAAAGGTGTAACGACTCAGGAAAAGCGCTAACACTCAAAAAAGACTAGTCAATTTGGAGTTCCTTATAATCACTTGTAAGGCCTAGTCTCATCTAGTAAAGAATTAATGTGACACTTAACAATTATGCACTATCACTCTATGTGGATGAAAGTGCTAACTACATCTATAATCACCCCAAAATAATTAGTCAACTTAGAGCTCTCAATAATCACTTATAAAGCTTAGTCTCACATATTAAGGAACCAATGCGGGTCTGTTACCTGTAGGCTCAAAAGCCCTAAAAAGGGGTATAACATAGCACAAAGCCCAAAAGAAGGCTTGAAAAAAATGGGGCAAAGCCTAAAAAATATGTTCTGAAACACACAACAAAGCCCAAAAAAGGTTATCAATACGACACCGTAAAGAACTAAGGCCCAAAATAATAATGCCTTTAAAAACGCTGGTTGGAAAGGCCCAAAGAAATTCCAGAAAAAGCCCAAGTCCACTTTTGACACTACACCTCCGACATTTTGGAGGTGCAGGCTTGGCAGAAATTCCCTCCATTGGAGGAAAAGTTAGAGGTTTTCAAACTCCTCCGACTCTCGTAGATGTGGAAAGCGAAAAGGGGTTTCCAACTCCAACAGAGTCGGTGCAAACCCCTATCTAATGAGAAATGTCACAAACAATTTATCTTCAAATAGCAATGATGATAATAAAGTTGACCATTATTACAAGAGGATGGAATTCACTAAAATAAATATTATTAGAATCCTTGAACCAGATGTCTCACCTGCAGACATATCAATCCAAGAACAGATGAGTTCTGCCCCTCATAAAATATGGGCCAGACAGGCTACCCATAGTTCAAAGCAGGAGAATCATATAAACTCTGCTCACAGTCCAGAGGTAAGGAAGCAACCAAAAAGTGCCAGTTCTGCAGGTGATTTGGTATAGTTAGCAACTTAGCATAGAAAAGTGAAAATAGTACCATACAGTTAGCATAGGGAAATTGAACATAATGCTACAATTTTACTACAATTTCTCAGTTGAATACACTACAGCATGAAAATCAGTGGTAATATACTTTTGGCCAATGTTTTTTCTCATATAAATGGGAGAAAAGGTAAGTAACTCTTTTTTACCCCCAAATGTTTTGGGCTGAGACATACAGATGAACTTATATTGGCTGAACAGAGAGCTGTGATTATGTAGAAGAAAAAGGTCTGTTCAAAAGTAGCTTCTCTTATGTACAATGACCAAAAATGACCTATATGAGAACTTTGGTAATCAATGCTTTCATCATCATTGTTCCTCTCTTTTCTTTTTCCACCTTCTAATTGCCAACTGTTGTTGGTCAGTTTACTTTCAAATAGATTTTCTTATCCACCTAATATAAGGAAATTTTCATCCACAGTTCAGTTTTTATTGGAACTTTAAAAAGCTATTAAGAAGTACTAATACTGCCACAGCATTGTTGCCCTACTGTTTGTGATTTTTACGTGATAAAAAATAATCGAGGAAAAAGAAATGCTTGAGAATGTGATCTCAAGGATAAGGCATGTCAATACCCGCAAAAAGAGTGACATGAACAGATGCCAAACTAGTCTCATGAGCACATAATGTACAGCACTCCCTGTTCTTCAGTTAGGTTCAAAAGACACCCAGCTATTTTTTACAATGGAAGTTATTTACTAACAGAAACATTATTAAAAACTTCATAATTTCAAGTTTGTGATGGCATATGCAACTGGTATTACAAGAAGGTAACCAAATAACAATGCCATGCTTTTACAAGTCCAAAGGATAATTTTTCTAAACAAAGAAGAGGAAGGGGAAAAAAAGAAGGCCCTGAACGTTTTGAGTACAGAGTTAGAGCAAGCAAAACTGACTAACATGTCTATCACTTTAGGCATTTTATCTGAATTGTGGGGCCATTTATACATCATTTCAGCACATAGTCTGCACCAACCCACCAAAAGATAATGCATGTATTATGATACGAAGTAGATTGGTTGTTTTTGTGTTGGCAAGTAGCATATTCCAACATAAGGCTCTTTTCCAATCCTTAAGAAAGGAAATTTTTTTTTATTATTATTATTAATTTATTTTTTATGAACTGACCATCACAGGGGAAGTAAGGGTTTGTAGGCTGCAGCAATAGACGGAAGAAATTGTTTTCTGGTTAAAATATGCTCAGCTCAGAAATATTAGGTCAGACTGCAGGGATGAAAGGCCTTTGTTTTTTCTTCTCCTTCTTTGCAGGCTTGGGTGGAGACTTTATAATGGATATGGTGCATTGATCCCTTTTAATTCACATTGCAATTATAGATAGAGCTAAGTGGAAATTGTTCTGCGGCTAAAGTATGCTAGGCTTGTAAATATCAGGTCAGACTACAGGGACGAAAGGCCTTCTTTTCTTTTTTTGGGTTTTTTTGTGAAGACTTTTATAGTGGTTATAGTGCATTGCATCCCATTTATTTTGGAAACTCAAAGCAACAGCTTGATGAAATTGTTTCAAGTTCATTATTGTTACTAGTGATGGATTGTACAAAAAAAATCACATTTCAATTATAGATAGAGCTAAGTGATACGATCCTCCTTAGATTCTGATTGATGTATAGAGTCCTCAGTTGTCTTTCAGATCCAGTCTTAGGTTTCCCCACCACTCCAATCCAGTAATTCACATCGCAATTATAGATAGAGCTAAGTGACTGATCTTCCTAACCGTCTTTCTGCAATTGTGACTGTATTAAAGAGTACTTAATTGTCATTCAGGTCCAGTCTTAGTGATCCCCCATCCCTCCAGCCCTTACATTAATTGGGAACTCATGGTTGTCAGTTCCATTCATTTTGATAAAAAAAAAAAAAGGGATATGTATAACCAATGTACATTGTCTGATGGTGTCTTACACTAGTATCAAAGACAGTTTATGACATATTATACATACAATATGTAGTATCTGCACAGTTCAATCACCTCGGTTTCTAAGAAATAGCTAGTTTTAAGCCCCTTTGCTCCATAACATTAATGTAAAAATTTAGGCATTCTACATTGTCAGCAATCATGTATATATAGTTTTACGTACTAACTCACAAACAATACGTGGGGACAAGCCTAATAACACTAAATCAGATGCTGGCCTTGCATATGCAGAACAGAAATGGAAACAAACACTAAGACAAAAACTGAGACAATAAATTGGGGGTCACCAAGACTTGACCAAGCATCTCATAGACAACTAGGCTCTGATATCATATCAGTCGTCATCCGTCCTGAAAACATAAAACTTTCAGTGAGAGAGTCAACGAGGCTCTTATACCATATCAAGCTCGCACATACTAAATCCAAATGTGCCCTTCTTTGATTTCCTTTAATTATAGACCTTCTCTCAGCTGATGATTAGCACCCATCACCATATCTTTCAGATATCTATGTATCTAAAGAAACCCAATTTTAGTATGCCGATTTCTATGATCAAATTATTTACATAAAGCATAGAGTGCAGGAAGTTAATAGTCCTCTTTTAGGCAAATTCTATAATTCAAGACAACATTCAACCTAGGTTTATGCTAAAGTACTGGAAAAAAGAAAAAGAAAAATATGACAGAGATATCTTAAATGGAAGATGTACACGAACATTTACAATAAGACCTTGAGAATTCAATATGGTATCATTCTGGCTATGTAGCAGAATATTCTAAAAGTCTGAACATTTATAAGCTTTGTTTCTTCATCACAATTAAATTGAAAAGAAAAAACACACTTAGATGGTTTAATAATGGCATACCAAGCAATATTGTCCCAATGAAGGAAACCACCATGGCCTCTAGAATTTCTGAACTTGTAAACTGAACCCGAGACTAGCCAAAGAAATGATTGAGGGTGTTAAAAAAATTGCCAAAAATTTATATTCTCAAAAGGTTGAGATATCAAATTTGGCTTTATTCAGAGAGAGAGAGAGAGAGAGAGAGAAACAAAAGAAACAAATAGGCACTATAGAGTTTGAGTCAAGCTCAAGATTACCTTCATAACCCTCAAGAACTGGGTCTTCGGATAGCAAAAGGGGTGTATCTAGGTCAATGAACCTGTTATAGCAAATCACTACTTAGATCTCAAAACACCAGTATAGATGGAAATGCAAATACATGTAAAAAAACAGATATAGGTATGTTCATTTAAAAAAAAAGGATTATGATATTTACTTGAAACACCCAAGCCCAGCAGCAAGGTGGCCAGCAAAGCCCATGGCTAATCTAGTCTCAACCATACCACCAATCATCAGATCTAACCCTGACGCCCTTGCCACCTCAATAATCTCAAGAGCTCCCACAATCCCAACTTTGGCAAGCTTGATGTTAATGACATCCGCAAGTTTTTCTTGGACTATTTTCTTAACGTCAGCTAAGCTCCGACAGCTTTCATCAGCTGCAACAGATACCCCATATTTGTTTTTTGCGATGTCAGTAACATGACCAAGACCTTCCCAATCATCTCTATGAACAGGTTGTTCAAAAAGAACAGGAGTGACACCCATTTCTGCAGGAAAAGTAAGAGTTTGAATTAGTTTCATTGTCTAAAGGAGCACAAATTTTATGGGAGGATGAATGTAGAACATGCACATTCTAGTATACAGAATAATAACTGTCTTTTGCAAGTTATATGCACCATATACCATGTAATTTTTCAAGAACTTCAATTGCCTCCTCCGGTTTGTAGCCCTCATTAGCATCCAAGATAAACAAGCACTCAGGATGTGCCCCGCGTATGGCCTGAAGAACTTCTATATCTGCTTTCAGATTCTTTCCTACCTTAAGCTTCAAAGTCTTGAATCCTTGATTGTTATACTTGGAAGCCAATTCAGCAGCTTCAGCTGGGGAAACAATTGGAATCTGCATGCCAGCAAAAATGGCTTAACTTAATTCATGAGAAAAGTTTTACCGTTTCCTTTCCTCCAGTACTAGTGAATAATTACTTAAATTTCTTTATTACACCAACAGAAATGGACACCAAAAGTTCACCAGCCCCACTGGGTGCCTTCAACCAGAAAAAAGGAAAAATGACAATGAAAGAGAGGAGTTGACAATCTTATACTGCCAGAATAGGAACGTACTGTTATATCAGTTGTTATGGTATTTGAAACTCCACCAAACAGTCTCCACAAGGGTACACCAATGCTAGTAGCAACAGCATCTATCACTGCCATTTCGACTCCTGCCCTAACCTTCAATTGCAAAAACAGTTAAATGAGAAATTAAAATACTTTATATAATATAAATATGAGGCCACCAAAAATCTTGGTAAAACCACAAATGTATAAGGATCCAATAACCCTCCATCTGGTAACTAAGAAGACATTCAAAGAAATGAAAGGTAGATTTTAAATTTCTTGTTTTCTTTTCATTAGGATTCCTAAAAGCAAAAAAGTCAACGATCAAGCAATGTTCTTGTATTATATTGAAGATTTGAAGTTTTCTCAGCAGTCAAACACAGCCCAAAAGATTATCATTCAAATCCAAATAATGAAACAGTCACCAATCATCACAACCATCAAAATATGAACTATAACGTACACATACAAAGCTTCAACACCAAGAAAATCAAAGACTCCAGAAAAGGCTAAAATCTCAATCTTACTCACAGAAGCAAACTCATGTCCAGGAAGAACCCCACCAATCTCCGCCAACAACAACCCCAACGTCATGGCCGGAGTCCGCCTTAGCAATTCACAAGCCTCGGCCGCCTTCGCCATCGCCGTGCTTTGGTCCTCAGCAGTCACAAAAGGCAAAATTGGAGCCTCACCCCACCCCACACACCCATTGCTCAGCTCAATCCTGATTGCTACATTCTCCACCCCCTCCAACCTCGACGACGCAATCGTAAACGGCGCAATCAAAGGAACATTCAGTGGCCTATTCTCCGCCCTCTGCACATCAACCTCGAATGTCTCCATCAAGTTCTTGAACCTGAAGCTAGTCTTGGTCTCCGCAGGCGCCGTCGCCGCCATTTTTGTGGTGGAATTGCATGAAACCACGAAAATCAAGTGGGATTTTCGTGAGTCTCGCGGGGGATGCAGGGGAGAACTGTGGATGAGATTGTTGGGTGATGAAAACAGAGACAGCCCTATTGAGAGCATTTTTTTTTGTGGGTTTTACGTGGGGGATTTGACCGATTGATTTGGTTGGTTGGCTTCTTGGGTTTGGGGCACTTCGACTGTGAGACAGAAAGAGGTGTGGAGAGCAGCCATTGTACAGGAGCTGGTTGTTGTTAACAAGTGTTGGAACAGAGTGGGAAAGAGTTTGGAAGCATTTTTTAATATCAATAATTTAAGACACCATTTTCATGTTTTTTTTTTTGTCTTTATTGTAAGTGAGACGCTTGTTTACGTTGGAAGCACATGTTTGTCGTACGTTGCTTTAAATCGAATGATGACGATCATGGAAGCCATGTTCACAATCACATGTTTCTTAAAGGTTCGCTGTCGATCTCTCTGCTGTTATGAATCTTCCTACATATATAGACTTCATAAACAAACATCTCTGATCTCACTCGCAGCTCATTTTTGTATTAAAGAATTGTGAATGCAACAATCCAGCTTGACTTTTAATAACATTTTTACAATTATTTAATGCATAGTTGGAGGATATCCTCCATTTCAAGGATTCTTTTCATACTTATTATTATGTGATAATCATTTAAAATTTTTAAATAATGATGATATATTCATCATGTGGTATTATGTGGGCCTTTAAATTTGTTGAATAAAATCTTAATCACAAAATTACATCCCTCTTCTCTCCATTTCACTTAAGAGGGTTAAATTCACTTTAATTACTCTAATGAAGTTTCAGAATTTTTAATTCGAACTTCAATGTTTAAAAATCGACAATGTACTTTCCTAATGTTTCAAAAATTTTCAATTTAGGTCATTTATTATTAATTTCCGTCTAATTAGACGAAAAAAAAAAAAAAAACATTGAAGGTAATTACATAATTTCATATATTTTCATCAAATTTGACGGAAATTAGTAACGGAAGGTCTAAATTAAATTTTTTTGAAACATTATAGGAGTACATTGCTAATTTTTAAACATTGGAATTCGAATTGAAAAATCCTTAAAACTTCAAGGGGTAAAGTGAATTTAATCCTAAAAAAATCAAGTCCCATCTCTTGAGTGGTTTCAATAACAATTTTATTTTAAAAAACTTCTTAAAAGAACCTCATCCTTTAATTTACCCTTCCAATTAAGTCTAAGATTATGGTAGAAATTTGAGAATTTAGATACTAAAGTTTTAAGAGTTTTATAATCATGAGAGGTTTCATTTTCTTCCTTCATTTCTGCAATCACTTTTAGTCACTCATTCCCTACCAAGTAATGCTAGGTGCTCTCATGATGTTGTCTTTGTGTCTTCCTAGTTTTAGGTGGATATTATTTTCTAAAAATCAAGTAAGAGAAATAAGGGTTACTTTCTTTTTGCATTTAAAAAAATAATATACACCTAAAACTAGGAGAACACTAGGAGAATGCTTAACATTTTCCTTCTCTACCTATTAGCTATCTGTTCACATACTTGCCAAAAAAATGTGATGTGTTCTTCTCGTGTTCTTCTACTATTGTCCTGGTTTTAGATGGATATTATTTTTTTAAAAAAACTAGCTTCACTGGTTCCTTATTTCTCTCGATCACTTAGTTTTTAGAAAATAATATACATCTAAGACTAGGAGAACACTAGAAAAATAACCAAGAGAACACCTAGCATTCCTCAATTTTTTTGCTTAGTTGATAATTAAAAGCTAATAACAATTTTATAACAAAGTTTGAGAAAAAACTTAGGAATTTTATAATCACCTCTTCCATTTCCTTCCTTTATTTCTCCCATCACTTTCAAAGCCATCCTCTACCCATTGGGCCATTAGCTATCTGTTCTCATTCTTGCCAAATACTACTAAATTTTCTTAGTTCATAATTAAAAGGCAATTACACTCTTGTTTCTAATGAATAACCTTTATAACTAATTTTGGAGAAATTCAAAATTAGTACTCCTTGTTATCACCTAAGTTTTCAAGGATCCAACTTTCATTCATGAGCTTCTAAAATACATCTCCGGTACAAAATTGGACGGCCAAGATGCAATTTTACAGAAACGACAAAATAAGTCCCCTGAATCTTTTTCTTTTGTTTCTCTTTCTCCCACCTCATCGCACTCCAGCAAACAATATCTTTCCCTGCTGCTTCATCAAACAACCTAAGATCCAAATCTGTTGGAGCCTTTTTTAGGTCCAAGAATTTACTACCCAACAATTTTCTTGATGGTTAAGTAAGGTCAGAGGGTCTTCGGTTAAGACTAAATACTCTTCGATACTTAAGTCAATAACTTAATATCTTTATTTTTGATAAATGTTATATACATCATTATAGAAGAGAGAGCGCAATTTTCACCCCAGAGAGTTCGCGGAGGCTGTGCTAGAGAGATCATATGTGGTGAGCGTTAAATTAAATCTTTTAGAGTTTTAGTTATTCCTTTGATAAATCTACGCTGAGAAGTCTATCGGAAGGTCCGTAAAGGAGAATCACGTTGAAGAAGATTGTGAGCAAGGAGACGAGTTGTAGGCTTGTCGATCTTACAGAGCCAAGGCCTTGCAAAGGGTTGTAAGTGTTCCTAGTGTCTGTAATCTCTGGATAATCTTTTGATAGTGATTTCTGGTTTTACGCCTTGAGAGGTTTTACTTTTAGATCGGTTTCTAAAAGGTTTCCTCTTCGTAACCAAAATATCTGTATCTCGCTTCTTTATTGCTTTATATATTTTGGGTGATTGAATTGTTTATTGCTTCATAATATTAATTCCGCATAAATTGTGATAAACAAGTTTTTGGAGTCGGAAGAACGTTTTTCAATTGGTATCAGAGCGGGTTCACTCTGTTTGGATTAAATTCTTGAGTGAGATCTGTTGACTCTTGTTTGCTATGAATACTTCTCAAGGGGAATATGATCTTATAAACTCCTTCAACAATTTGTTGGAAAAATTCACTCTTTTGAGACATCAATACACAAATTGTTTTGGGGAGTTTCAAGATCTTAAACATGTGAATGAATCTATTGTTACTAAATTGTCTGAATCACATGCTTTAATTGATTCTTTAAAATCTGAAAATTATGTTTTAGGTTCTAAAGTTGATTTGTTAGAGAATAAATTAAAAGAGTCAGAAACTCAATTGAAAAAATTCTCTAGCAATTCCCTTGAGAATATGATACATACTTAATTCGATTGTGATAAACTGAGTTAAGTTTTGATTGTCATGTTGCTTTGTCTTCTAACAATGATTCTACTTCCGAGATAATATTTGTTAAATCGAAAAAGTAGAAGACTCGTTGAAAAAGAAAACGCGTAGGTGCTCCGACTCTCCATGGTAAGAAAGGTAAGAAAATTTATGTTAAACATCATGCATCTTACCCTAAGCTTAGAGTCATGCATCCTGATAGAAAATTACCTTCTAAAAGGTTTGTGCCCACTTGTCATCATTGTGGAAAGGTTGGTCATATTCGACCAAAGTGTTTTGATTTGAAATCCCATAAGCATAAAAGTGAAAATTCCTATTCTAGGAAAGAAAGTGAGGGTTTGGTCATAATGATGAAAGATGTGCTATCTAGGCTAGATAAGTTTGAGCAAAGTCATAAGTTTAGACCTAAGATTTCTCAAGTGTGGGTTAGGAAGGATGATACCATTCACCCATTGAGGGGGAGTGGTAGTGATCTCACCTAAAGTTAGGTGAGTGAATAACATGCCTAGGATTGATTGTTTTGCTTATTTTGTAATATCCTAGAGCATGTTGTTTTTTTTTTGCATTGCATTTTTTTTTGTTTTTGCTTTATTGTTTATGCACTGCATTGTTTTTGTTGTTACACTTTATGTATGAAGAGTATATACATGATTGTTTTGAGATTCATGTTTTGAGGCATATTCATAAAGGATTTTCAAGAAATTCATATATCATGATCTTTGAAAAGCTTATAGATGAGATGTTGTGTGCGGACCACCAAGATTTTTGTCTACTTGCTAATCAAATGTTCAGGAATATGTAATGTCTTGTGAAGACCTAGAAGTAGTTATTAAACCAAATCATTATTTTGTAGTGGGACCTATAAGATGTGATGAAAGTTTAATGCTAAAGGACATTCATGTCTTACAATTGTAATCTCAATTCAAGCATGTTGTTTTGTTTTGCATTGCATTTTTCTTTGTTTTGCATTTGTTTTCTTTTGTGTGCATTTCTTTTGTGAAAAATTTCAAAAGACAAAAATATGTTACTTTCATCTAAGACTAGGAGAACACTAGAAAATAACCAAGAGAACACCTAGCATTCCTCAATTTTTTGCTTAGTTGATAATTAAAAGCTAATAACAATTTTATAACAAAGTTTGAGAAAAAACTTAGGAATTTTATAATCACCTCTTCCATTTCCTTCCTTTATTTCTCCCATCACTTTCAAAGCCATCCTCTACCCATTGGGCCATTAGCTATCTGTTCTCATTCTTGCCAAATACTACTAAATTTTCTTAGTTCATAATTAAAAGGCAATTACACTCTTGTTTCTAATGAATAACCTTTATAACTAATTTTGGAGAAATTCAAAATTAGTACTCCTTGTTATCACCTAAGTTTTCAAGGATCCAACTTTCATTCATGAGCTTCTAAAATACATCTCTCGGTACAAAATTGGACGGCCAAGATGCAATTTTACAGAAACGACAAAATAAGTCCCCTGAATCTTTTTCTTTTGTTTCTCTTTCTCCCACCTCATCGCACTCCAGCAAACAATATCTTTCCCCGCTGCTTCATCAAACAACCTAAGATCCAAATCTGTTGGAGCCTTTTTTAGGTCCAAGAATTTACTACCCAACAATTTTCTTGATGGTTAAGTAAGGTCAGAGGGTCTTCGGTTAAGACTAAAGACTCTCCGATACTTAAGTTAATAACTTAATATCTTTATTTTTGATAAATGTTAAGTGAGGCATGCAAGAAATGAGAATGAGAGTGGGTCATCAAAGGGAGAGAAATACGAGAGAGAGAGAGAGAGAGAGAGAGAGGGGTGTGCGAGAGAGACAATGAGGGTCTCTCGGTGTTCCCCCCCGCGAGGGAGAGGCGTGTGTGAGGAGGAAGAAGTAAAAAGAGAGCCCTTCCTTTTTCTCCCTTTTATCCAAAGATGCAAAAAAGGTGGACACGTGTTATTAAGTGAGTGGATAATAGCATATGGCATATGGTAAATAAATGTAAAAAAGTAGTCCCACTGGAGGAGATTTTCTCCCCCAACAAAATCCTAACTTTCTCACTTTGACAATCAAGATATCAGACTCAAAACCAGTTTTTGGATTACATAATTATAAAACCATTCTCCTTTCCTTAAAGCTCCAAGCTAGACTACCACCACAAGCTAGAAGAACCCCGGTTGGGGTTTTCTATATATATATATTTTTTATTTTCTTCCCTTTTTGATAGGAAAACTCCCCGCTTTGTTGAGGCCTTGGGTATGTATGGGAAGTCAGTCAGGTGGATTTATGGCAAGTCTGCATGTGATGGAACTTGGAAGAATGTTCTCTATGTGGGCCATGGATGTGTCACTATGATGGGTTTGCACATGCAGATGATTACCTCTCGACACTCGATCCAAAGCAAGACAAGCACCGAAATCAAAGATTATGTGGCACCCAAGAAAACCTTCATCTCGGGTGTTTGGCAACGGCACTGACCTCTGCCTAAATACTCGTGTTTATCTTTTTCCTTATATGTCTTTACACTTTACCCTTGCTTATATTTCTCCCAAAACCAGATTGAAAAGTGAAAATTCCTATTCTAGGAAAGAAAGTGAGGGTTTGGTCATAATGATGAAAGATGTGCTATCTAGGCTAGATAAGTTTGAGCAAAGTCATAAGTTTAGACCTAAGATTTCTCAAGTGTGGGTTAGGAAGGATGATACCATTCACCCATTGAGGGGGAGTGGTAGTGATCTCACCTAAAGTTAGGTGAGTGAATAACATGCCTAGGATTGATTGTTTTGCTTATTTTGTAATATCCTAGAGCATGTTGTTTTTTTTTTGCATTGCATTTTTTTTTGTTTTTGCTTTATTGTTTATGCACTGCATTGTTTTTGTTGTTACACTTTATGTATGAAGAGTATATACATGATTGTTTTGAGATTCATGTTTTGAGGCATATTCATAAAGGATTTTTCAAGAAATTCATATATCATGATCTTTGAAAAGCTTATAGATGAGATGTTGTGTGCGGACCACCAAGATTTTTGTCTACTTGCTAATCAAATGTTCAGGAATGTGTAATGTCTTGTGAAGACCTAGAAGTAGTTATTAAACCAAATCATTATTTTGTAGTGGGACCTATAAGATGTGATGAAAGTTTAATGCTAAAGGACATTCATGTCTTACCTGTTGTAATCTCAATTCAAGCATGTTGTTTTGTTTTGCATTGCATTTTTCTTTGTTTTGCATTTGTTTTCTTTTGTGTGCATTTCTTTTGTGAAAAATTTCAAAAAGACAAAAATATGTTACTTTGATTGTTTCCTTTTCTTTCTTTTGTCTTATGCACCTAGATAGTCCATTAATTTCTCATGTTGCTTTTTATGGATTTAATTCATTACGTCTTGGAATGTTCTTAATATGCATGAGATGAAAATTTGTGTCAATGGACTTGTTTTTGTGGTTACCTAAAGCCTGAGCTTATGTGGTACATTTTGCCTATGCTTTATCTTTTGTGCACATTTAAGCTTAAATTGAGGCTTTGTTTCACTTTATTTATGAGGTCTGTTAGGTAACCATATGAGGTTTTTGACTAGTCATATTTTTCAAATTGACCATATGCTAGTTGAACCTAGGGCTTAAAAATTCCTGCTTTCTCTTTTGTGATAAGCACCAAAAGTTTAAGGACACTTTCTCAAAGAGAAAAATAAACAAAATAGTGAAACAAATAAAATCAAAAGATCATATTCCAAAAGGAATTTATTTCACTGTGTCAAACTTGTGCAAAATATTTTACAAAGAGAATTGTATAGGATGAGAGTGGCTAGGCCCTAGTATGATAAGGTTTGACTTTTGATTTGATATACTTGTCAAAACCTCATGGTGGTGAAACTTTCTCCTCATTTTATAAATTGAAAATTTTTCTCTTTGGATGGCTTACCCACACACCACACAAGCATAGGTTGAATGGAACATTTTCTTGGCTTGGGTTAAGCAATATAAGTTTCTAGCCATTTCTAGTCTCATGTATATTTTGCATATTTGGAGCATGTTTGGATATTCATTGTGCAATACATGAGTCATTGATGTGTTATCATGTGTGTTCTTTTAACTTTTAAGGGGGAGAAACATGTTTTGCATTTCTAGTTTCCTGTTGTTAATTGAGTCATACATTGAGGGGGAGTTTTGCTGATGTTTCTTTATAATCACGCATGCTACGTCATTTTTTTATCATGAGTTTTATTTATGTCTTCTTGTTCCACATATGCCTTGATGTATTTTGTGAAGTGTTTCAGGAAACATGAAGACCTTTTGTCATTCTGTGACAAAAAGGGGGAGTAAATATGGGGAGATGATGGGATTGGCTCGACATTTTGGTTTTGTCACTGAATTGCCAAAGGGGGAGTTTGTTAGTTCTTGTGTTGGCTTAATTCAGTTCCAAAATGCAGAGGCTACTGTTCATGGCTCAAAAATTGACATAGAATGCTCAGAATCCAATCTCCACCGTTCATAATGTAGATTCATGTGTTATGAACGTCTCTGCAAAATTTCAGCTCAATCGGACCACAAACGCCCATCGATCGGAGCTGTTGATGAAGACCTGACAGGCCGGGTCCGGACCTCAATTCCCCGGGTCCGGACCTCATTTCCAGAAACTAGAATCTTGCTCCGCAAAGCCGTGTCCGGACCGCCCATTAACAGGTCCGACCCCGTAAGTTTTAGGCCCAAAACGTGTTTTTAAGTGGGTTAGGTCTAGGGTTTTGTCGTGGGTATATATACATCATTATAGAAGAGAGAGGCACAATTTTCACCCCAGAGAGTTCGCGAGGTCGTGCTAAGAGAGATCATATGTGGTGAGCGTTAAATTAAATCTTTTAGAGTTTTAGTTATTCCTTTGATAAATCTACAGATTGAGAAGTCTATCGAAGGGTCCGTAAAGGAGAATCACGTTGAAGAAGATTGTGAGCAAGGAGACGAAGTTGTAGGCTTGTCGATCTTACAGAGCCAAGGTCTTGCAAAGGGTTGTAAGTGTTCCTAGTGTCCGTAATCTCTGGATAATCTTTTGATAGTGATTTTGGTTTGGTCGCTTTGGAGAGGTT
This sequence comes from Corylus heterophylla, assembly GCA_016403345.1. Taxonomy (NCBI): domain Eukaryota; kingdom Viridiplantae; phylum Streptophyta; class Magnoliopsida; order Fagales; family Betulaceae; genus Corylus; species Corylus heterophylla. Next base: position 7,349,635 of record CM028145.1, on the reverse strand, counting down.
TTACTTTTAGATCGGTTTCTAAAAGGTTTCTCTTCAGAACCAAAATATCTGTGTCCTCTTTATTGCTTTATATATTTTGGGTGATTGAATTGTTTATTGCTTCATAATATTAATTCCGCATAAATTGTGATAAACAAGTTTTTGGAGTCGGAAGAACGTTTTTCATTATAAATGTTAAGTGAGGCATGCAAGAAATGAGAATGAGAGTGGGTCATCAAAGGGAGAGAAATACGAGAGAGAGAGAGAGAGAGAGAGAGAGGGGTGTGTGAGAGGAAAGAGAGATTATGAGAGAGATGTGTGCGAGAGAGACAATGAGGGTCTCTCGGTGTTCCCCCCCGGGAGGGAGAGGCGTGTGTGAGGAGGAAGAAGTAAAAAGAGAGCCCTTCCTTTTTCTCCCTTTTATCCAAAGATGCAAAAAAGGTGGACACGTGTTATTAAGTGAGTGGATAATAGCATATGGTAAATAAATGTAAAAAAGTAGTCCCACTAGAGGAGATTTTCTCCCCCAACAAAATCCTAACTTTCTCACTTTGACAATCAAGATATCAGACTCAAAACCAGTTTTTGGATTACATAATTATAAAACCATTCTCCTTTCCTTAAAGCTCCAAGCTAGACTACCACCACAAGCTAGAAGAACCCCGGTTGGGGTTTTCTATATATATATTATTTTCTTCCCTTTTTGATAGGAAAACTCCCCGCTTTGTTGAGGCCTTGGGTATGTGTGGGAAGTCAGGCTGGGGGTGGATTTACAAGTACTGCATGTGATGGAACTTGGAAGAATGTTCTCTATGTGGGCCATGGATGTGTCACTATGATGGGTTTGCACATGCAGATGATTACCTCTGATTACCTCGATCCGGGCGCACAAGCACCTGAAATCAAAGATTATGTGGCGACCCAAAAAAACCTTCATCTCATCTCATAAACATAAATTCATCATATTAGAGTTATTAACTCGCGGCGGAAACATATAAACAATAAATAAGTGAAAAAGTAGGCGATTAACCACTAACCACTTTTAAAGGAGGTTAGTAAACATCGTTAACCTCTCTCTCTCTCTCTCTCTCTCTCTCTATATATATATATATATATATATATATATATATTATGAAACATGGTCCTTTTTGTTTAAAATTTTAAATAAATATAAAAATCTAGAAATGATGTCGTATGTAATATGATATTATTGTATTAATTACCATATAGACAACATCGTTTGTTTTTGCTTTTTGTTTTTAAATTTTTTTTTTAAAATATTTTCTTTTAAAAAAGGGTTAGCAATTGTTAGAGTTACTAACCGCTAACCGCCGGTTAACCACCTAAGTAGTTAACCGCATAGGCAGTTAGCGGAGGTGGTTAGTAAATTTTACTAACTGCCTAGACGGTTATAGTTAGCGGTTAGTGGTTTTAGCCAATAACCACTAATCATAACCGCTTTTCACCATTGATAAACATCACATAACATACAATAACATCTATATTTTAAACATTTACATTAATTATATCTTTACATGTTGAAAAAAAAAATGACTATACAAAAATGTTACAAGCGGCACACAGCCAAAATACATAATTACTGTCATATACAACAAAAATGATGTACCATAAAAGATTTGACTAAACATTATTTAAACAAAAAATATACTTGGCATCCATGACCTCAACCATAGAAGCTCAACTACGAGGCTATCACATCATCATCAATACCTTTATCACCTGCAACAACAATTCTTTTGGAGTGATAGTGTAGATATAACTAGCTTCTTTTTCTTTTTTTTTTTTTTTTTTCGGATTGTTACAAATTAGCATCGCACTGTATGATGTAACCCTGACAAAGACATCAAAGCTTTAAGGAAGAGAGTTTGTAACACCTTGGTCCTATAATGAGAAGAGATGAGTAACTCATAAAAATGAGTGGTTTATAAAGATACTTATGAGTGCTAAGTCCCACATTATATACTTAGAGTGTGTTTGAAATTGCGTTTGAGAAATAGAGCTTTTTAGTAAAAACTTCATTTTTAAGCTTTTGCTAAAAGTTTTTTTTTTTTTTTTTTTTTTTTCAATTTTTAGGTTTTTGGACCTTAAAAGTGCTTTTCATTTTTTTATCAAACAAGTATTTTTTCTCAAACAAACTTTTTGAGTCTTAAAAGTATTTTTAAGCTCCTCAAACGCAATCCCAAAGAGGCTTTTATTAGACGAATAAGTGATTTTAAGGAAGCTTAAATTTGATTTTAAGAAAGTTTCAAATTGATTATTCCTTTTGAGATGATAAAAGATGTAACTAGCGCTTTTTTGGTCTACTAATGCCGTTGCATTTTCAACACATGCAGTAAATGGATTAATATGGTCAACCATCTCCCGAAGATCATTAGGTAGAGTGAGGCCAATTAATTTGTCGGTGAGAACTGAGAAGAGTGCCATTGAATTGGTTATCCATAATCGAGAAAGTGATAAAAGGATGATACCGCAGGCTGCAGCTAAAGAGAGGGATGCACACGACTGTTGTACGTGGACGGACAAAAAAAAAGGAACTTTACGACAATCATGTTGATAACGTCATTAATTAATGGAAAAATATATTTTGCCACCCTCAAAGTTTTATCACTTTTTTACTTTTACTTCTAATGTTTAAAAGTAGGCAATATACCCAAACCAAGCTTTTAAAATTCTCAATATTGTCCGTCCTGTTACACTAGTCTATCTTCTCCAATGGAAATCGACCCACCCGCATCGCGCATAGGTTTCTAAGGACGATTGTCAACAAAATACTCTTAAAAAATGATAATTTACCAAAACATAAAAAAACTTTGGAGGGGCTGAAACCAACTCCATTAGAGTGGTTCGCAAGCCCCTAACTAGCTAAATGGGGTGGCTCTGCAACCACCCCTATTTGGCCACAAGAGGGTGGTTGAACCATCACTATGGGCCGAGCCACCCTCAAGTTGGCCTAATAGGGTTGGCTGAACCATCTCCTTAACAAAATAAGGGTGGTTTCGAGGGTTTAGGAGTGATCGAACCACCCTTGTGCATGAGCCATGAGGGTGGTTCACCACTCCTTTGGCCAAATTAATGGTGGAGGCCAAGCCACCACATACCCTTTGGGGGTGGTTTTGGCCATCCCTATTTGGCCACTTGAGGGTGACCGAACCACCTCCAATTTTTTTTTGTTGAGTTTTTTAATTTTCTTTTTAATTTTTGTTTTAATTGTTATTTTATTTTATTAATTATATATTTTTAGGGGTATTTTGGGGACATTTGTCCCTAAATCAATTTATGTCAGAGTAGATGGACAATATTGCAAATTCAAAAAATTTAATTATATTGTCAATTTTTAAACATTGAAGACAAAAGTTAAAAAGTAATGAAACTTTGGGAGTAATTAAAATGTATATTTTCCTTAATTAATTCTTTTAACAAATGACGTCGTCCTATTTAAAAGTGGGGGGGACAAGCTAGGGAGGCTCCCCAACCATGAGATATCCTATCTGGAAAACGCAACTGGCTACCCTTCATATATGTAAGATGCACTAATATTCCCAATGCTAAGTTAGCCTCTAAAGGAGAACTTGATTTAAAGGACACTAGCAACTAATGAAATTATTGAATCCTGTACGTTGGTTGTTTACCAATGACGTTTAGAACATGTTTGAAGGTAAAACATATATATTGAAGGAAAGAGAGAACAAATCAATTCATGAGCTTGGGAGTATCAAACCTAACTTGAGCTAGGGTGCATTGCTTCTGCTGTTTATAATTATAATTTAGAGTATTTTTGGTGTCACACGTGTAAAAAGTTGCAATAGACTGCATGCACAAGTTATGCCACTCTTGGCGGCCGCGGGCATGCAAAGCAATCCTCAAATCCCATTCCTTACTTTGTCATAGTTTACTTCACAATCAAGCTTAGAATTCTAACCACCCCTATTTTCATATAAAACTCGGTGAAAATATTAGCAGAACATATCACGTTCTTTTGAGAATAACCATGACAAGTTATTTTGGAAGAGATGTACATGACTTGCTCGGAGGAGGAAAAGGTACTGTATATATATATATATATTCACTCTCGTTCTAAAGACAAATCTGTATGCATAGCTTGTTATTTTGCAGGTTGCTTTTACTTTTGCGGATATATATACTGAATGACTTGCAAAATTGTGGGAAAAGGTGCTTTTAATACCATTCTCTATTGGGTTTCAGAATCGCCCTCTGGTGATAATCACTCATACAATTTTGTTTAAAAAATGTAGAATAATGAGAATCATAATCAATGGAGTCAAGCTCGATGGTGACATGAGATTATGATAATCACTCATACTATTTGAATTTTTTTTCAACTATCTTTCTCATGACTAGATGAATTGGAATTGGATTTGCAGTGGCAGAAGTGTTGTTATGGAAGAAGAGAAATGTATCAGCTGCACTTTTGATTGGGACGACAATCATATGGTTTCTTTTTGAAGTCGTGGAGTACAATTTTGTTGCCCTCTTCTGCCACATCTCCATCACCGCAATGCTCTTATTCTTCTTATGGTGCACGGGTGCAGAAATTTTCAGATGGTACTTCTTTCTTTCTCATTAGATACATTAAGGGATTTTTCTGTCAAAATAATTATGCTTGTTATCATCATCAGTACTTGTGATAAATCAGGCCCTTTTTTCTTTTGATTCAGAATGTTGGTATGGAAACAAGGAGTAATGCTATATCCGAAATGTATTTTCCACTTCAATCCCCGGTTTATTCTAAAGGAAAATGCACTTCGTTCGATGAAATCCGGATAAAAATGTGGAATATAGCATTACTCGATCGGAAAAAAAACATGACCTCATTTAAAGGACCGGCCATCGAAAACACCCTTAGGCATGCCACAAATCGAGATACAATGCACGCAAAAAACAAAGGATATTTTATAAGATTGAACCAGGATATAGAGCTTATTAAAATATTTGATTAAATGATTAAATTTATTTCTTCCTATATGCTTAACCTTTTAGGGCAAATGATGATTTAATATGGTATCAGAATTAGATATCTTGAGTTTGAATACACTCCCATTTAAATTAAAAATTTTATTTAAATGATTAAATTTACTTCTTCCTATCAGCTTAAGCTCTGAGTTTAAATCATGTCTCTTTCATTAATTACCTTCCCATTTCAATTAAGATTTTGGGGACAAGTGGTAATTAAACAAAGGTATCTCTTATATGTGTAACTCAAGCATTTTCCAATGTGGTTGTTCATAGGAAGAACTCTTTTACGTTTATTGAGAAGGTTGTATCCGAGGCATGCCCTTTCTCTAGTTCTATCTATAGTACTAGCTAGCTTATAAATTTTCTTCAGGGATCCTCCCAAGATACCAGAAAGTATCTTGCAGGAGTCTGCATTCAAAGAAGTAGCTTCCACCTTCCACACAAGATTCAATCAGTTATTGTCAAAGCTCATGGACATTGCATATGGAAAAGATCCACCACTCTTCCTTTTGGTATTTTAAAATTATTAACCATTCTTTTTCCTCCATTACAGTGAAGAAATTCACTACAAGTACACTAATCAAGGTCTCCCTTTATTAATTCTTCAGGCAATTTTTTCTCTCTATATATTATCAGTGGTTGGAACCTATGTCAGCTTTCTGAATCTCCTTTATTTTGGTAAGAGTTATCTGCTTTTTCCTATTGGTCATGCATGATATTATTGCGAGCATCATGGGCTAAGTTTGTCTTGTTTGTTGTGTCGTGTCCTAAGGTTTGGTTTGCATGCAAACACTGCCATATCTGTACGACCGATATAAGGACGAGGTTGATTCTCTAGTCGGCGAAGTAATCAGAGACATGAAAACAAAGTACAACAAATTCGATTCAAAGTTCCTTAACAAGATTCCAAGAGGGCCTGTGAAGGAAAAGAAAGTCGGATAAAGATGGCTACAGCAGCTTATTATCTCCCCGTGAAGGAGTAAGGCATTCTTATGGAAATGCAAAGATTCGTAATTATAAAACGATTATGCTCATTAACTTTTAAAAGTTTGTATAAAGGAATGTAGATACATCTAGTGGAAGTGAGAAAATAATTCTATTTACTTGTAAATTATACCGTGAGAAAGGAAGAAGATTGTTGCAACGTGGGTGTGGTGAATTGCAAAATCAAACAAACATACATGAATCACTGCTATTCCCAAAACCAAGAAGAATCAAGGAATTGAGGGAAACTAGAAGAAAACTGAATCTTAGGAAGTTTCTTATAGAAAACTATGAAAATACAGCATAAACTATGTACTATGTTGTCCCCATTGGGTTTATATAGAAAATAGAGTACTAAACCTAGTAAAACACGAAATTAAGGCACACAATTGCGATCTCATTCAGATGGATTATTTCTAGTCCAGGTGGGAGATTGATCGAGACTCCAACAGTATGCCTCAAGAATAAGTACTTAGTCGAATGAGATATGACCGAATGACTTGGGTCCCAACGCCGATCTTAATCATGAACCTTCATTCAAACACAGACCAACCACCACTGATCTGAATGAGGCTCTCAGAAATTCTTCCCTGAGCTCATCGCACAAGCGCTGTCGGATGAGCTTTAGACCTCAATGGGACTCCGATATCTCATCTAGATTTCTTCAAGAATTCAAATGCAACTTGGTCTACATCATCCTCTCCGAGTTGAAGAGAATTCTCCTCGAATTCCATCCTCATCCAATGATTCTTCCATGTATAGAACAAAATGCCTAACATTGAATACATTGAACATCTTGATATGGCTTGGAAGTTTCAACTAATATGCATTACGATTTATCTTTTCCCAATGTCCCAATTTTCCTTATAGTAAAATTATTACACTCTCCCACACAAAGACCTTGCCTCGTGCATGACCCATAAAGAAATAATGATTCGAAAACTTCACCAACAACGATTCAACAAGCATTGAGCCACGAGCTTGGGGAGGACTAAGACCTATGCCACGGGCTAGGCACCCCAACACCTGTGGTCTCGACTAAGCTCCTGACGGCCAATACTTCACCCTTACTATTGAAGGACTGGGGCAACCTTGATTGCGAGCACACATGAGGGCCTTGTTTGGCAAATAATAAGCCATTTACAATGCACTATTCATGATTGGTGAGGAAAAAAAATGAGTGTAATAATTAATATAGAAAAGTGAAAAAGTTATATTGAAAAGTGAGAAAATTTTGTTTTGTAGTAATTTTTTTATTTAAATACAAATAAAAAGTGAATGATGTGATATAAAAAGTGAGAATGTTTTGATTTTGATTATTTTGAAAAATGAGATGAATAGTGTGGAGAAATGTGATGTTGTTTAACAAACAACACCAAGATTTTCATGGCCAACCTGCCCAAGGAGATTGTTAGGTGGTCACATTTGATGTGCAAAATCTCATGCGTAATTCTTTTCTTTACCCTAAGTTTGGTATGAAAATTTAAATGGATTAGTGGGTTTCAAAGTTATTGATATGTAAGGTTCAAAGCCTATCACGATGGACAAGTGATTGAAAGCTACATGGAAGTCTCAGCTTTCTCCCATTCAAAGCCCATCGCAATGGGGATGTAGCACAATGCCACAGATAAATCCCAACCTTCTCCTGTTCAAATTCCATCACAACGAGGATGTGATGTACAGCCACAGAAAATCCATGACCTTCTCCATTCAAAGCCTGTTAGAGCGGGGATGTAACACACAGAGTAATGCCTCACAAATTTAAATAGTACATATTTTTAAATTACAATTCGAGGTCCACAGGAATGCAGAAATATTTAATATTATTCATAATTTTGTTAATTAAATATTGAAATGGGTAAATACAAATTGAAAACTATATTATTATACTTAAATCCTATAAAAATTGTTCGAGAAGATTCTGTGAACTGAACGATGGATGCCACCATCGATGGATTGATGGAACCCTAGCATCAAACGATTGATGAAGGCAATGATCGACCGTTAGGTAGTTATAAGGAATAAAAATAAGGGCTAAATACACTTTACCCACCAAATTTTGAGCCGATTTTCAATTTGACTCAAATGTTTCAATTTTTACAATGTACCCCACCAAAGTAAAAAAAAAAATTCAATGTGACCCATCCGTTAACCATTTCCGTTTTCTCTAACGAAAATAATAAAAATACTAAATTGTCCATACAATTTGATCTTTTATTTATTTATTTTATTTTTAAAAAAAAATAGCAAAAAAAAAAAAAAATCTAGCCACCCCCCATCTGGCCAAATTGGGGGATTGTGTAACACCTAAAAATTAATTAACTTCACGATTCGTCTTCCAGCCTTATTCTGCAAGGAACAAAACTTAGAGATCTCTACTCCTCAAAAAGAGGATACTAAGCAGTAGAAACATTAAGATTTTATAAACATTAATCATTACAATTAGAGCATCTACCAAGGACCATTAAAGTAGCTAAAAATCACACTATATATATCATCTTTACAAGGGATTCATGCTATACCTTAATATGCAAGCATGCATCAAAGCTCTTAAGTGTACAGCATAACTCAAAATTACTAGTTACCATGAGCACCCGCATAAGCTTGCAATAAGTCCTCTAGCATCTCTCGGATCGAATCCTCCACAATAATCGGATACTTCTCTGTACCTGTCTTCTGCTAAACTATTTATAACAGTATAGTTGTATATATGAAGAAAAAGATGAAAGAATACAAGAGTAAGTCTAACGACTTAGTGAGTATAAATGCACATGAAGTACCAGTCATTAAATTGTGAATTTAGTTGTTTATAAAGCACATGAAGCACTATGAGGTGACAGTTTATCATGGATGCAATATACACACACACACACACACACACATGTTGTAATATGAGAATCATGTCATATTACCCCTTCTCAGTAGGGTTGGAGCTATCCATATAGACCTGTAATACAATATCGGTGCTCCGGATATTGTACGCTACCGTCCATAACACTAGCAGCCTGACCGATTCTGACCTCGGATGGCCTATGATAGTAATAATGTACGTCTTGTAGTGACCAACCATTAGGCATGGCTACGCCGGTCATGAAATAACCATTGGATCCAAGGCCCACACATGCACACATTTGATCATAAAGTTAACCTGTATAGTAAGCTCATGGCTATTATCTCGCATGTATTAATGTACCATGTCATACGATACAATTAATCTTATCCATCTTTTACATACATACTTTTACAAGTCTCATCATTATTTTGTTAATCAACATACGTTTTCACAAAAAGAGAGTTCACAGTATTCCAAAATGTATTTCATGAGATTTGTAAATATGCATGTTTGATACATATAAAATAGTTGTGCAATGCGGGAAAAGTAACGACAAGCATTTATGTGAGTTTGTAGTCACCGGGTTGTAAGGTTCCTCCATAAAATCTCATTAAGGCTCTATAACCTTGAATACTGAGAAAATACCTTTCATTAGTTCTAAACCCGAGCAAAAACGAACCTAGAACATGAAAACAAGGGCTATAAAACGTCGAGCCAAGATGGTGTTTCCCCTTAAACGTCTCTGGGAAAGCATTTGGCTAAGAGAGGTTCAGGTGGAACCTCATTTAGTCCAATGTTTTCCTAAGCCTTCTCAACTAGTCCTAGGGTTACAAAAAAGGTTTCTAACACTTTCTAACCAAAACAACATCTCCATACATAAAGAAAAACATCCAACGGAAAGGAAATACAAAACCAAGCTTAAGTCAAGTTCAAAGACAACAACCTAACTAGAAGCTCAAACCAACAACTAAGCTAACTATGAAAAGTATTTAAACAAGATAACAACTAAGTAAGGAACAAGGTAGGCTTAGAAGATTACCTCCTTGGAGTAAAACCTCCAAGAAATCTCTCATTCTCCTCTAAGAACGCTCACAACTCACAAAATCACTCAAACAGAGGTTCTAAAGGGCAACAGGGGCATAATGAGGCTTAGGGGTTGAGTGGGGAGGGGTATTTATAGGGTAGGAAAAGCTGAGGGTGCTGTAGGAGAAGTTCTAAATGGGTGCAAGTGCTCGTGTATTGTTTATCTAGGAGTTTTTAGGTTCCAGGTCGTACGCTTGGATAAAAACCATTAGTTAACAAAAAGTTAACGAGCGCTCAGTCTAGTCCCTACATGAGTGCTTGTGTACAGTAGTTCGTGAATGCTCGTGTGGTCCCCCATGTGAGCATTTGTGTATTGTAGCTTAGAAAGTTCAAAATTCCAAAATGCTCCTCCAGCCATCTCTAGTGACCCAAAGTCTAGTTAACTACCTAATCAAGTTGTCTTAAGCCTAATTAATTATTTTGGGTCACTACAGCGTGCCACCCCCATGGCTTATAGGGGGTGGCCGACCACCCCCAAGAGGTCAAATGGGGAATCGATCGAGCCACCTCCAAGACCCTTGGGGGGTGGCCGACCACCCCCTTTGACCACTTGGGGGCCAAAGGGTTTGGAGGTGGTTTCGGTCACCCCCATTTGGGCCCTTGGAGGTGGTTGGCCACCCCTCATGGGTCAAACGGATATGGCTAGCGAACGACGACTTTTGTAGCTGCTTCAATAATTCCCCTTCGCGAGCATGTGACCTTATCTTGTCAGTACCCATGACTGGTACAGTCTTTTGAAGACTCTTTACCCTTACATCTACCTTGCTCCTCTTTATGGAATCCTTAGCTTTCTAGTTTACATCATCCGTCCTAGGTTGGAGAGAATTAGCCCACAAATTCACACCCTCAACATTAAAGTTCACAGGGGTTAATTTCTACCCTACATCATTTTTATTCTTTAAGTTTGTTTGTTTTGTTTTGATGATTTTTCTCTATTTTTTTTTCAAGCCTTTGGAGCCATCCAACAATTTTTGTAAGGCAGGAATAGACCTTTGATGTGTAGTGGATATAAATAACTCCCATTCTCATTCACGTTTATATGGACAATAATTAAGCAATTGCAGTTGGCCACATGGCTACCTTGTCTACAAGGAAAAGAAATCATTCACTCCTAGAATCATTTCAACACGAAAACTTGATTGCAAGTAAACAAAAGATTTCCAGTGGCCGACTAGTTGGACTCGTTAGCCATAGGAATGGGGCTACTGGAGTACTCTATTACTGAAGGGCCTTTGATGCCCAACCAGTGGGTCTTTGGGCCGAAGAAAGCATATGGCTTTGGTCCACCACATGTCTAAGGCACAAACTCGCTGTCTGGCAATTTGGCATATAGATATTGTACACTAGATCCCTTTCACCCCGCATATACGTCCAAACAATTTTGGCCTTTTAAGGTAACATGATTTGCCTTTCATTACCTTGCCATTTGGGATTAATCTGCCGAAGAAAGCACAATGGAGACACCCTAGGAAAAGAAACCAAATTATGATGTAATCACCACCTCCAGGGCTACTGTTGGGATATAAATTACAAGTGAACCCCACCCAAGTAGCCTCTCCATGGAAGGTAATCAAGCCATCAAATTACAATCACATACCTTTAAGGAAAACAAATCAAGGATTCTTCACATGAAAACTATATGATCCACATAATAAAATATGACCTACACAAAAAATCATACCTTACTCGTATCAAGGCTATCATATCGGACAAGGAGCTTCTCCCTTAAAATTGGGTATACTATCTACAGGTGTCAACCTAGCCCCGGTTCCCGGTCATTGGTCAAAATTGGGAACTGGCACTCGGATACCCCAGTTATTAATTTTCAAAAACTAGAACCAGGTAATCGATTCTCGGTCAACCGGTTATACAATAACCGGCCGGTTCCGGCCCCTTGTTAGCCACCCCATCTGGCCCTTAGGGGTGGCTCCTCACCGGTTTGGGCAGATGAAAGGAAAAGGAACAAATAGCAAACTACAAATTGTGCCGCTTCAACAAACTTAGCCCCGATGGGTGGTTTTAGTGCTGCAAGAAATGGGAATTACAAAGCTCAAGACCCAATACCAATTCCTGTAATTGATCTTTTGTTAACTTGCACTCACTTCACAATACACAGTAAATTACTAAGCCGGCCTTGAAACGACCTAGCCATTCAACTCATTTTTCTTCCAAAGTAGAGGCTGGTGGGTCTACTAGAATTGGTCCTAAAACAAGCACGGGCTTCTCAAACTGGCTCATAAGATAGTCAATACAAGGCCGCTCAATTTCTCTACATGCCCATAATCCTAGCCGATAATAGTCTAAAAGTGCTTAATTTCTCTATTAAAATAAGTATTATTGTACTTTATTATGTTCTAATTCTTGCATTTTATATTCAATTGTGGAATATTGGTTAATTATTAATCTTAAACTTTATTTGGTATATTAATGCAAGAAATTGTGTTTTTTTAGGAATTGTCATAATTAGGCAAGCCAAGGAGTGAATAAGACAAAGAAAAAAATTGCTAACTAAAAGAAAAGAAAGAAAAGCAAACATAAGTAGCGATCAAAACAAGGGAACAAAAGTGAGACCAAAGGAGAGAAGAAGCCATACTTGTAGGTCCTATCGTGAAATTCTCACTAAAAGACCAAAGAGGAGTATAATTAAAAGAGAAGAAACGTGAAGAGAGTTGCTACGCGTCCGGAAGTTTTTCCCAAATCTTGCTTCTGGACTGACGTGGAGACAGATGTGGCTCAGCCATGTTGGTCTTGAAGAAAAAAATAATAATTTTGATTGTGAGCTCCTCCTTTTTACTAACAAAATGACAGACATGACATTTATTAATTGCTCCTGAGAAATCGATGTGGAAGAAAGAAATCAAACGACTCTCTCTCCATTTTCATCTTTTGAGTTGCTCTCCATTTCTGGTTTTTCACCTAGAAGCTTGTGTTTTTGCTTATGAGAAAAGAAATCAAAGCAAGTCTCTCTCTTCTTTTCACGGTTTCACCTTCTGGGTTTCTCTCTTCATTTTTAGGTTTCTAATTGAATTATATTGGTCATTCAGAACCACATGTACTGATCATTGAATGAGAAAATCTTGGTATTTGACCATGAAAAACTCTAAACAGATAAATATCACAATTTTATGCGGAATTAACAGATATTTATCAAAACAAACATTCACCAAAATATGAACAATCACACACAAAGATTTTGGGGACGAAGAGGAAACCTTTTAGAAAATGTTCTAAAAGTAAAACCTCTCCCGGGGAACCAAACCCAGGAAATCACTATCAAAAGATTATCCAGAGATTACAGACACTAGAAACACTTACAACCCTTTGCAAGACCTTGACTCTGTAAGATCGACAAGCCTCAAACTTATCTCCTCGCTCACAATCTTCTTCAACGTGATTCTCCTTTATCGGACCCTTCCGATAGACTTCAATTAAGCACACAATCAATACTAACAAAAATCCTCTAAGAGGAATCAATTTGGCTCACAACAAAATAATCACTCAAGCACAGTCTCACACGAACTCTCTGGAGTGAAAATTTGTACTTCTCTCTTCTATAATGATGTATATATACCCCCGACAAAACCTTAGACCTAACCCACTTAAATTCACGTTTTTGGGCCTAAAACTTACGGGGTGTCCGGACATGTTAATGGGTGGTCCGGACACAGCTTTGCGGAGCAAGATTTTAGTTTCTGGAAATGAGATCCGGCCCCGGGGAATTGCGGTCCGGACCCGGCCTGTCCAGTCTTGATCAATAGCTCCGATCGATAGGCGTTTGTGGTCCGATTGAGCTGAAATTTTGCAGGGACGTTCATAACACATGAATCTACATTATGAACGGTGGAGATTGGATTCTGAGCATTCTATATCAGTGTTTGAGACCGTGAACAGTAGCATCTGCATTTTGGAACTGAATTAAGCCAACACAAGAACTAACAAACTCCCACTTTGGCAATTCAGTGACAAAACCAAAATGTCGAGCCAATCCCATCATCTCCTCATATTTACTCCCCATTTTTGTCACAGAATGACAAAAGGTCTTCATGTTTCCTGAAACACTTCACAAAATACATCAAGGCATATGTGGAACAAGAGGACATAAATAAAACTCATGATAAAAAAAATGACGTAGAATGCGTGATCATAAAGAAACATCAGCAAAACTCCCCCTCAATGTATGACTCAATTAACAACAGGAAACTGGAAATGCAAAGCATGTTTCTCCCCCTTAAAAGTTAAATGAACACACATGATAACACATCAATGACTCATGTATTGCACAATGAATATCCAAACATCCTCCAAATATGCAAAATATACATGAGACTAGAAATGGCTAGAAACTCATATTGCTTAACCCAAGCCAAGAAAATGTTCCATTCAACCTATGCTTGTGTGGTGTGTGGGTAAGCCATCCAAAGAGAAAAATTTTCAATTTACAAAAGAAGGAGAAAGTTTCACCACCATGAGGTTTTGACAAGTATATCAAATCAAAAGTCAAACTTTATCATACTAGGGTCTAGCCACTCTCATCTTATACAATTCTCTTTGTAAAATATTTTGCACAAGTTTGACACAGTGAAATAAATTCCTTTTGGAATATAATCTTTTGATTTTATTTGTTTCACTATTTTGTTTATTTTTCTCTTTGAGAAAGTGTCCTTAAACTTTTGGTGCTTATCACAAAAGAGAAAGTAGGAATTTTTAAGCCCTAGGTTCAACTAGCATATGGTCAATTTGAAAAATATGACTAGTCAAAAACCTCATATGGCTACCTAACAGACTTCACAAATAAAGTGAAACAAAACCTCAATTTAAGCTTAACTGTGCACAAGAAATAAAGCATAGGCAAAAAGTACCACGTAAGCTCAGGCTTTAGGTAACCACAAAAATAAGTCCATTGACACAAATTTTCATCTCATGCATATTAAGAACATTCCAAGACGCAAGGAATTAAATTCATAAAAAGCAACATGAGAAATTAATGAACTATCTAGGTGCATAAGACAAAATAAAGAAAAGAAAGAAAAAAAAACAACCAAAGTAAAATATTTTTGTCTTTTTGTTATTTTTCACAAAAGAAATGCACACAAACAAAATACAATTTCAAAACAAAATAAAACAAAAATGCAATGAAAAACGAAAAACAACATGCTCTAGGATATGCAAAGATATGCAAGAAAAACAATCATAGACATTTGGTGACTCACCTAACATAAGGTGAGATCATCACCACTCCCCCTCAAGGGGTGAATGGTATCATCCTTTCTAACCCAAACTTGAGAAATCTTAGGTCTAGACTTATGACTTTGCTCAAACTTATCTAGCCTAGATAGCACTTCTCTCATCATTATGACCAAACCTTCACTTTCTTTCCTAGAATAGGAATTTTTATTTATATGCACATGAGGTTTCAAATTAAAACAGTGAGGTCGAATGTGACCCACTTTACCACAGTGATGACATGTAGGAACAAACCTTTGTGAAGGTAATTTCCTAGGAGGATGCACGACTCTAGGTGTAGGGCAAGATGCATGAGGCTCAATGTAGATTTTCTTACCTTTATTACCTTGAGGAGTCGGAGCAACTACTTGCTTTTCTTCACTTGAAGATTCTTTTACTTTCACTGGTTTAACAAAAACAGTTTTTGAAGTAGAAGTACGGTTAGAAGACAAAGAAGCAGTTTTATCAAATCCTAAGCCAGATCTGTCGCTAGATTGCTTTTGAATATGCAACATTTTATTAAGCTTTTCACTAGAGAATTTACTCAAGTGATTTCTAGATGCAATCAGATCATTTTGAAAGGATTTATTTTTAGCAATTAACACATAATTTTCAGATTTGAGAGTATTGCAAACAACATGTGAATCACTCAAAGATTTCAACAAATTATCCCTTTCAAGCTCAAGATTCTTAAAATCCTTAACAATTTTCAAGTTAGTATTTCTAAGCATAGAAAACTTTTCCATTAAATTGTTAAAGGAGTTTTGAAGATCATTAACCCTATTTGATTCATTATCAAGGGCAGACTGAACATCTAATTGATTAGAATCATAAGATGCACCAAAAGCCATATAATTAGGAGTTTCTTCCTCATCAGTGTCACTCAATGTAATATTGAAAGCTTTTTGACCTTTTGGCTTATTACTCTTGAGGTTAGCACAATCCTTTTGCACATGACCATAGCCAGAACACTCATAACATTTTGGACCACGTGGGTCTCTTTCATTTCTACCCTGAGTACTCTCTTTTTGTTTTCCAAATTTCTTGGAAATTCTATGTTCATTCCTAAAATACCTTCTAGCTATCAATGCAAGTTTCTCATCATCTGGTGAATCCTCATCAGAGTTCTTCTTAAGAGTTCTAAGGGCAATATCCTTATTTTTCCTAGGTTGAGGCAAGGAAAACTCATAAGTTTGAAGAGCACCAACTAACTCTTCTATCCTCATGGTATTAAGATCAGTGCATGACTCAATAGTAGTTACCTTCATTCTGAATCTTTCAGGGAGTGATCTCATAACTTTTCTAATAAGCTTAGTGTCAGAAACTTTCTTTCCTAGATTTATCATGGAATTTCTAATTTCACTAAGTTTACCAAAAAATTCATTGAATGTCTCATCCTCTAACATTTTAATATCCTCAAACTGAGAAACTTACATTTGAAGTTTTGAAGCTTTAACATGATTAGTTCCTTCATACGTAGTTTCTAGGATCTCTCATGCATCCTTGGCACTATCACAATTTGAAATTCTGGAGAACTCAGTTTGTGAAATTGCCAAGCATAGAGCATTCATAGCTTTGTCATTCGCCATACGAGTTCGTTTTTCAACATTAGACCATTCAGCTGTCGGCTTATCTGGAGCTTTAAATCCAGATTCAATGACATGCCAAACGTCTATAGATTTTAAGAAAAATCTCATACGGGATTTTCAATAGCCATAATTTGATCCATCAAAATTAGGCACAGTGTTAAGGGTTTGAGACATCTTAAACAAGAAACAAAGATCACACTCAGGAATTCAATCCTTCACGGAGTGAACCCGCTCTGATACCAATTGAAAAACTCTAAGTAGATAAATATCACAATTTTATGCGGAATTAACAGATATTTATCAAAACAAATATTCACCAAAGTATGAACGATCACACACAAAGATTTTGGTGACGAAGAGGAAGCCTTTTAGAAAACGTTCTAAAAGTAAAACCTTTCCGGGGCAGCCAAACCCAGGAAATCACTATCAAAAGATTATCCAGAGATTACAGACACTAGGAACACTTACAACCCTTTGCAAGACCTTGAATCTGTAAGATCGACAAGCCTCCAACTTGTCTTCTCGCTCACAATCTTCTTCAACATGATTCTCCTTTATCGGACTCTTCCGATAGACTTCAATTAAGCACACAATCAATACTAACAAAAATCCTCTAAGAGGAATCAATTTGGCTCACAACAAAATAATCACTCAAGCACAGCCTCACACGAACTCTCTGGGGGTGAAAATTCGTACTTCTCTCTTCTATAATGATGTATATATACCCCCGACAAAACCCTAGACCTAACCCACTTAAAATCACGTTTTTGGGCCTAAAACTTACGGGGTGTCCGGACATGTTAATGGGCGGTCCGGACACGGCTTTACGGAGCAAGATTTTAGTTTCTGGAAATGAGGTCCGGACCCGGGGAATTGCGGTCTAGACCCACCCTGTCCAATCTTGATCAACAGCTCCGATCGATGGGCGTTTGTCGTCCGATTGAGCTGAAATTTTGCATGGACGTTCATAACACATGAATCTACATTATAAACGGTGGAGATTGGATTCTGAGCATTCTATATCAGTGTTTGAGCCCGTGAACAGTAGCATCTGCATTTTGGAACTGAATTAAGCCAACACAAGAACTAACAGACCAATTTTATCAGAGAAAAATGGTACTTGTAGTTCAATGGGTATCTCAAACTTTTAAGCAAAAAACCAGGAATCAACTATATGTTCGACCATTACAAAAAGCCAAACCAAAATAACCCATCAACTTATATTCCAATCTCTCCCCTCCCCGGATGCTAGATTGAATCAACAAGGTTGTTAGGGGTGCCATGAGCAAAGAATTTCAAAGAAAAACAGAGAGAGCAGAGGAAATAGAGAGCAAAACTGTTTGTAAAGTGTTTGAGAAAATATTGGTTTTTTCGTGGAAGACAATGACCCCTTAATAGATTTTATATAGGAGCAAATGGTAGTGACCCACGCGGGTCTCTGCC
The DNA here is from genome assembly GCA_016403345.1 of Corylus heterophylla. Taxonomy (NCBI): domain Eukaryota; kingdom Viridiplantae; phylum Streptophyta; class Magnoliopsida; order Fagales; family Betulaceae; genus Corylus; species Corylus heterophylla. The sequence goes on along the minus strand of CM028145.1, from coordinate 7,331,506 downwards.
GTGACCCAGGCAGGTCTGGCCAGACACAGTCGTGGGTCACTGACCCAGGCGGGGCACTTGGTGACCCACAGCTGGGTTTGGCAAGACCCACATGGGTCACTAGTGTGGCTGTTGAATAATAAACTTAATTTTAATATTTAGTTGAGTCTTTACATTTTATATTCTTATATTTACTAAGTGTCTTTTTATTTCATATTCTCGTATGTTACTAAATGAGTTGAAAAAGTTGTGTCTTTTAGTTTTTAAGAATTATTTTACATAAGAGTTACCTGGGAGTTATATGAGATGTAAATGAATGAAGTTATTGTGAAAAAGTTAGAATGGTCATTTGTATCCTGTAAATACTGTTGTTATCGTGCACAATAATTGATGAACAATATAGAATTGAAAAGAGAGAGATTAAGAGAGAGAGAGTCGACACACAGATTTATGTGGTTCGGTAATTTACTTACGTCCATAGAGAGGCGACTGTATTTTTACTCTTAAGGATTCAGGGTTATATCATACATATATATAGAAAAATCCTAAACCCTACTTGTGTGGACTTATTAAGGAAATTTTCAAAATACCCCGCTCCGTGAACGTCGCTAGCGCGATGTTGACTCCGCTCCCGTCTACTTGGCCTTCCACTGGTATTAATATGAGCCACCAGTTCCAACAATCTCCACCTTGGCAATTATTTGGATTTACCTAGAACTGATAGGTTTGGGGATGCCGCCGCCGCTCTCTTCTCCTCTCTAGCACTTGGAGACATTTGTCAAGTCCAAGCAATGCTTGAACTTATCTGCAGTAACAAGCTTCGTCAACATGTCCGTTGCATTCTTGGAAGTGTAGATCTTCTCAAGTAACAATTCACCTGTAGCAACCAATTTCCGATCTTGTGAAACCTCACATTAATGTGCTTAGTTCTAGCATGATACACCTGGTTCTTTGCCAAGTAAATGGCACTTTGGCTGTCACAATGCAATGAAACTCCACCTTGCTGAATACCTAGCTCCTTGACTAATCCATCTTCTAATGAATTCAAACTTGTAGGTTATAGTGATAGCGATTGGGGTAGAGATGTATATGATAGAAAAAGCACCTCCGGATTTGTTTTCTATTTGGGGAGTTCGGCATTTACTCGGAGTTCTAAAAAGCAACCAATTGTGACACTTTCAACATGTGAAGTTGAATATGTTGCCGCTACATCATGTGTTTGTCATGCAATTTGGTTAAGGAGATTGATGAAAGAGCTACACATACCACAAGAGGATGCTACAAAAATATTTCTTGACAGCAAGTCAGCGCTTGCATTGGCACAAAATCCGGTTTTCCATGATCAAAGCAAACACATCGACATAAAATATTATTTTCTTAGAGAATGCATTGTCAAGACGGATGTACAGCTCAAGTTTGTGAAGACTCACGATCAAGTTGCAGATATTTTTACGAAGCCTCTAAAGAATGACATTTTAGCAAACTTTTTTTTTTTTTTTGACATTTTTAGCAAACTACGAGCATTAGTTGGAGTTACTAGAAATTAAGTTTAAAAGGGGGTGTTGAATAATAAACTTAATTTTAACATTTAGTTGAGTCTTTTCATTTCATATTCTCATATGTTACTAAGTGTCTTTTCATTTCATATTCTCATATGTTACTAAGTGAGTTGAAGAAGTTGTGCTTTTCAGTTTTTCAAGAATTATTTTACATAGGAGTGTTACATAGGAGTTATATGAGATGTAAATGAATGAAATTAATCTGAAGAAATTAGAAGTGTCATTTATATCCTATAAATACCCATGTAAGCAAATTATTTTGTTAAGTTGAATATTCCTCTTCCTATTTTGTGTTATCTCTTAATGAGTGTTATTTCCAATTTTTCAACAAAGTGGCTATGCAGTTTCCGGCGATGAAGAATAAAGGGATGATGAGCAATGATTTTAATTAGAGTGGACAAGGTAGAAGAAAGGTTTCCGGTGATGATTTTAACCGAGTGATGATTTCCGGCGATGAGGAAGAAAGGGAGAAGAAAGCTTTGGTGAAAAATCCTGTGTTTTATTCATTGCTGAGTCACGTTTGTTTTGGCGAAAAATCCTGGTTTCCACCTGCAAGCTTGTCTAACGGTAAAGACTGCCAGCACCATAGATGATTTCCAGCTTTTGAAATTTGGGGCCTTTTGGGAAGAAATAACAGGAAGAGAAGGTGGGAATGGTTGTGGTGGGCCAGCCACCGTCTTGGCTCAGCAATGAAACATATGATCCTTTCCGGCGGTGAAGAAGAACGGGAATGGTGGTCTGGTTTTCCAGAAGGTGAAAATGGAGAGAGACTCCTGTCATTTTGTCAGTAAAAAGAAGGAGCTCACAATCAAAATTATTATTTTTTTCTTCAAGACCAACGTGGCTGAGTCACGTCTGTTTCCACGTCAGTCCGAAAGCAAGATTTGGGAAAAGCTTCTGGATCTCTAGCATTTCTCAAATGTGAAAGCTTGGGAGAAAGAAGAAAGAAGAAGAAAAAAAAGGTGAAACCAAGTTGGGGGCCATGTCCATAAACAAAGCAAAGAATGTGTGGGAATAGCAAATCAAAGAAAGAAAAAGGAGACAAAATAAGAGTCTTTTCTTTAGTGTGAAAGAGTGGAACGTGGACAAGAAACAAAAGAAAAGAGAGAAGCCCATATTGCATTAAAAAATTGAGAGTGAAAACATATTCTTTGGTGAGCACGTAATTCAAGCCTCACAGTAGACTCCTATATGGTTCTATTCCGTTTAGGAAAAAGTCAAAAAAATCACAAAAGTCACCCACAATAGATTCTTTAAATAAGTCATAAATATTAGGATCGCTATAATGGAACTTAAAGTATTGAGTTGCACCGTAAAATTCCCATCCATTATTATAAACATAAAAAAATACTCTCTCATCTCACGTGTCTCTATGCATGTTGCCCCTTCTTCCCTTTCTTTTGCTGAAACTTCCATGAAAAAAATGAAAGTAAAAGTAAAAGTAAATGTCATAAGAATACGTAATAGAATGCTAGGTAGATCCTTGAATCCCTACTTATTTTCTCATTTATTTTTACGTAGTTCTATTTTACGTAATTTAGTTTTGTTAATTTCATCACTTCATTGCTCTACTTTTTAGTGGAAAACAACAATCAAATCTTTTGACTTTTCTACGCAAGAATAAGAATTATACTTTAGTATTTTATCATTCCTTGTGGATCGACCTCGTACTTACCGAGAATTATTACTTGCGATAGCCTACACTTGGGTTTGCATTCTTTTCGGCACAGCACTAGCGCGTTAGCCTCATCTGAGCTTGTAAATAGGCGATCAATAAAAAGGATATTGCCACCAAACTTTAGTTTTGACAACGCAAGTACCGTCTTTATTTTTTGCCATTATTCAGGTACCATTTGTGATATAAATTGAAACCAAAGTGGCAAAAAATAAAGTTGTTAAACCAAATGGGGCTGAAAGGTATTTAACCCTTATTTTAATATAAACATTTATCTTTCCTCTTTCATCTTTCACCTTTTTGTTTTTAATTGGGGATTGTATTGAGATTTTGTAAAAAAAGTGAGGGTAGGTAGAAAATTTGTGTTTTGTAAAGATATAATATTTTAATAGTATAGAAAAAGTAAGGGAAGCTATTGTAAAATATATTTTCATAGAAAAGCAAAAGCAATTTTATGCCTTAAATTTAGAGAAAATCAAAGAAAAGCTTTGCTAGTGCTATTACAAAGTGCAGCTGCATCGCCGTATGAGCTACCTGACAAGTGACAAGTCTTCTCACTTTCCTTATTTGCATTGCTTTGTTTCTTCTCTTGCAAAGTCTTCCACCTTCTTCCCCTTCCATATGTATATATAGTATTATCTCTTGTAACTGAAACATGCAATAGAAACAAAACAAGATGTAGCCTTCTATTTTATCCTTGTGTTCTTCTCGATACTTCTTCCCTTTTTTCTTGATCTTCTCTCTTTACAAACCTTCAACTTCTTCCTTCTTTAATTCTAATACATTTTCCCAATTAAAGTTTAAGAATTTCTCAAAAAAATTAAAGTTTAAGAAAACATTAGACTGATAATTTTAAGAAATTAACTACTTAGACCTTTTTCCATTTTATATTTCCATCATTCCACACGCATATACTTTACACGTAGAGGAGGTGAATCCTGCGACGACCATGCAAAGACTGTACGGATTCTGGTCCCACCAAAAGCAGTTCGATGAAAAAAAGGTTTTAAGAAATAATCATCTTCGAAGGGGGTCTACCGTGACTATACAACGACCTGGGAATCAACTACCTTGGACGAATACTTTATCTGTTTACACCGGCGAGAGTATCGATAAGGTTGCTACACAGGACTCAGGAGAACATATAGTGACAGAGTAGCAGGACAGACATGCTTTCCACGCATCTACTTTTTTTCCTTCTCAAAGATTTCTTCCCCAATAAAAATGCTTATATGTTCTCCTGCTTTTTTCTGTCATCATTCATTTTCCTTTCTTTCTTTCAACTTTCATGTAATTGTGCTTTTAGTGTTAACAAAAAAACAGTAGTTTAGATTCAGAGTACTCAGGCCAACCTCTCCGAGAGCATAATGGAGTAAGGAGAGAAAGGGGAAATGTCAGTGACACTAGCTGCCGTCCCAATATTTTTCCACGTCTCTTCGTCTTTCTTCTGTTACTCTTTCTAAGCTACAATGCCGCGTCGAGGCCGTGGCAAGCAACCTCACTCTCGCCAGGACCAGCCGTCTCCGGCGGCTCATCAAGGCTTTGGAAGAGGCAGTGGTGGAGGAGGAAGTGGCCCGGGTGCTCCTTCAGGCTTCTCTCCAGCTGCTCCACCGACCGCTTTTTTATCAGTGGCTCCTCCGGCCACTTCTTTTCCGGCAGATCCTCTTCTGGGATCTGCTTTTCCGGTCGCACCTTCACCAGTCGCTTCTCAGGCTGGACCTCCTCCGCTAGCTCTAGCTTCATGGGATTCTTCTGTGGCGTCGAGCTCGGCTCTGCCACTGGTTTCAGATTCAACCTCTGCGGCTGCTCTGAGCCATGAAATCGACGAGAAACTTACATTGCAGGTTCCAGCGCCTCTGCAATTTCCTTTGATCTTTTCAAAGAGGCCTGGGTACGGAACCATCGGAAAGAGAATCGCTGTCCGAGCAAATCATTTTCTTGTGGAAGTCGCGGACAGAGATCTCTATCACTACGACGTGGGTAGCTGTACTCAAATACTCTTCTTTTTTTCTTTTTCCTTATATATATATATATATGTGTGTGTGTGTGTGTGTAAAAAGCCGGTAATATGCATTTATAAACGAAATTCTTGTTTATCGTTCTGTTTCTTCTATTATGTTTTATTTGACTTGAGTGAGATATAGATATTCATTCTTCCCTACCATTTTGCAAGATTTGCAGTCTTATTGGGTTGTTTTCGAGATGTTACATTGTTTTTAATTTGAGATATACTGTGGATGAAGGTGTGATTCGTGTGAAGTGGGATTTACATTTGCATTCGTGGAATGTAAAGAGTGGTCCATATATGGAGATGACATTTTTTTGTCTTTTTGTCGAAAAAGCCTTTGTTTTGTTTTTTTTTTTTTTCGGGGTTCATCAGCAATTATAGGTTTCATTAAACCTGAGGTTACTTCAAAGGAACTCAACGGAGTTATAATTAGCGAGCTGGTTAAGTTGTACAAAGAATCACACTTGGGTAACCGAAGTCGTGCATATGATGGGAGGAAGAACCTCTTTTTATGTCGATGGACTTTGTTTTTTTTTTCGGGGGTTCATCACGCATTTATTTGTGGATAGATGATGTGTTTTGTTGTTTTAATTTAAATTGTTATAGGTTTCCATTAAACCTGAGGTTACTTCAAAGGAACTCAACGGAGTTATAATTAGCGAGCTGGTTGGAAAAGGGCGATGATGATGGCACTCTCGCCAAAAACAAGCTGGTTGTACAAAGAATCGATTCCACCGGTTTGGCATGGACTAGATGTAATAATATGGTTCTATCGTGGTTATTGAACTCGCCTAAGGAGATCGCCACAAGTATCATCTATATCGATGATGCTTCAAATGTGGAACGACCTTCATGATCGCTTTTCTCAAGACAATGGGCCGCATATTTTCCAGCTCCGAAGGCTATTTCTTCTTCTCACACAGAAAATAGTTCGTAAGTTCCTATTTTACTGCACCGAAGGTTTATGGGATGAGTGGATAACTATCAACCAATTCCTACATGCACCTGTGGAGCTTTGAAGACTATCGTGTCTTATCACCAGCAACAGCATGTTTACCAATTCCTGATGGGGTTGAATGAGAGTTATTCCCAGGTTCGAGGACAAATTTTGTTGATTGATCCACTTCCCTCTATTAATAAGGTCTTCTCCCTTATTATTCAAGAGGAAAGGCAACGGTTGATTTCTTCTTCCAGTTTTTCCTTCAATCAGAACACTACTGCCTTGCTTTCAAAGGCTGTTCCTCCAAATCGTTTTGCTGCTAATAGATCTTATCAGAATCGTAAGGAAAAGCCCATATGCTCTCATTGTGGTGTTCCTGGACACACTATGGAAAGGTGTTATAAGCTTCATGGCTTTCCCCCTGGTTACAAATTCACCAAAGGAAGGAATGCTCCACATTTTGCTAGTCAAGTCTCTAACTACACTATTCCTCAGTTGCCTATCACCTATGAACAATGTCAGCAGCTTATGGACATGTTCAAGCCTCCAATTCCAGAACTTGAATCTTCTGTCCATCAAGTTCCACTCTCCAGTCAGATTTCAGCAGATCCTATTCAAGGTGACACTTCTACCAATCTGACAGGTGCAGGTAATTTCTCAATTACCTCTCCATTATCTCTCTTAGATACAAAACATTCAGTTTTTGCATCTTCTACTTCTCTAACTCAACAAAATTCATTAACAAATTCTGTCAAAGCTCCTTGGATCATTGATACTGGAGCTACAGATCACATGATCTGTTCTATTTCATTTTTCACCACTTTCACTTCCTTTACTTCAAAAAACAGTAAGGTTACCTAATGGACAGCATGCATCAGTTACTCATGTTGGCACAATTAAGATTTCGAATCTTTTACATTAATCGATGTGCTTTGTATTCCTTCTTTTCATTCAATTTGATATCTCATAGTAAGTTGGTTAAAAGCTTACAGTGTTGTTTCATTTTCTTATCAAAATTCTGTTTCATTCAAGCACCTTACAAGTTGGAGAACGATTGGTGGGTGAAGAGGCTGGAGGTCTATATCATTTGCTGCAAAATCCAGTTCTGTTTTACCTTTGAATTCTCAAATTTCAGTTCTTTCAAGTTTAATAATGCAGTCACTAGTTTGGCATCTACTAGTTTTTTTGTTGAATCTGTCAATGCTAGTTTGCGGCATTTCAGATTAGGACATCCCTCTGACTTGCCTTTAAAGATGCTTTCCCCTGTAATTCCTCAGCTTCTTCATGAATCCAATAAAACTTGCAGTATTTGCCCTTTGGCTAAGCAACACAGATTGTCTTTTCCCCATAGTTCTTCTGTTTCTAAGCAACCTTTTGATTTAATTCATTGTGACATTTGGGGCCCTTTTTCATTAAATCCATTAGTGGTTCTTCTTACTTTTTAACTATTGTTGATGATCATACAAGATTCACTTGGATCCATCTATTGCAACATAAGTCTCAAACTAGAAACCATATTCAAACTTTCTTTAATATGGTTGAAACTCAATTCAATTCTAAAATCAAATCTTTAAGATCGATAATGGTACCGAGTTCAATATGAGTGATTTTTATGCATCAAAAGGTGTTCTCCATCAACTTAGTTGTGTAGAAACACCACAACAAAACTCAATTGTTGAACGAAAGCACCAACACATTCTGAATGTAGCAAGATCTCTTAGATTTCAATCACATTTATCTTTAAAATTTTGGGGAGATTGTGTTCTTACTGCAGTACATTTAATCAATAGGATTCCTACTTCTGTTCTGCATCATAAATCTCCTTATGAAGTCTTATTCAAAACAATTCCTTCTTACTCTCATTTGAGAGTGTTTGGTTGCCTTTGTTATGCAAACACTCTTCTTAGAGATAGACACAAGTTTGATCCTAGAGCTAGACCCTGCATATTCATTGGATATCCATATGGTATTAAAGGGTACAAGCTTTATGATTTAACTCTTCAAACTGTGTTTGTATCAAGAGATGTTATTTTTCATGAAACCATTTTTCCTTATGCAATCAAATATCCTGATTCACAATTTTCCTTTACTGATTCAGTCATTCCTTTACCTATTTCTACTCATTGTTTACCTGAATCAGTGATCAGTTTACCACATCATATGATTCCCACTTCATCTTCCACTTCTTTGGAGCCTAGTACTCATAACTCAGCTCCAATTCCTGATGATATAACATCTGATTTTGGTTCTGCCAGTTCACATGTAGACGTTTCACAACAGCCACTTAGACAGTCTTCTAGGGTAAAACACAGACCAGGATATTTGCATGACTATCATTGTCATATTGCTGCCTCCACTTCAGAACCCACAGCAGCTTTTCCATCTTCAGGTATTCCTTATGATTTGTCTTCAGTTCTTTCATATAACAAGCTTTCATCTAATCAGAAATCTTTTAGTCTTTCTGTTTCTGTTATTGTTGAACCCAAGTCATATACTCAAGCTGTCAAATTTGAGGAGTGGCGTGAGGCTATGGATAATGAGATCAAGGCACTTGAACTTAATAATACTTGGACAGTAGTTGATCTTCCTGCTTCAAAACAAGCCATTGGATGTAAGTGGGTCTATAAAGTGAAGTTAAAGTCTGATGGGACTTTGGAAAGGTGTAAAGCAAGATTGGTAGCAAAGGGTTATAACCAATGTGAGGGATTGGATTATTATGAAACTTTTTCTCCTGTGGCTAAACTCACAACAGTGAGAACTCTTTTGGCAGTTGCAGCTGCTAAGAAATGGCATCTTCACCAGTTGGATGTGAATAATGCCTTTCTTCATGGCAATCTTGATGAAGAGGTTTACATGTTGTTGCCTCCTGGTTTTTCTAAAAAGGGGGAGTCCAAGGTATGTAAGCTCAACAAATCACTTTATGGTTTAAAGCAAGCTTCAAGGCAGTGGTTTGCAAAGTTTTCTTCTGCTTTGATTGAGTTTGGATTTGTCCAATCTAGAGCTGATTACACATTGTTCACTAGAACTTCAGATGGTTCATTTATTGCTTTACTGGTATATGTAGATGATATCATCCTTGCAAGTGATAATTCAGTTGAGGTTTCCAAGTTTACTCAAGTGCTTAATGATAGGTTTAAGCTTAAAGATCTTGGACAGTTGAAGTACTTCCTTGGTTTGGAAATAGCTCGAAGTGAGCTTGGTCTCTCTGTCTGTCAGAGAAAATATGCCTTGGAGATTCTTGAAGATACTGGTATGTTGGCTTCAAAACCTGCAAAATTCCCAATGGAACCTAATGTGAAGTTTTCTAAAGACTCTGGTTCAATCTTAGAAGATCCTACTTCATATAGAAGGCTTGTTGGTAGACTACTCTATCTCACCATAACAAGACCTGATATTTCTTTTGCTGTTCAGGTTCTCAGCCAGTTTATGGACAAGCCTAGAGTTCCACACTTAGCAGCAGCCAATAGAGTACTAAGATATATTAAAGCATCTCCTGCTCAAGGGTTGTTCTTTCCTGTTACTTCTAGTCTACAAATGAAGGCATTTTGTGATTCCGATTGGGCTGGTTGCTCAGATACAAGAAAATCTGTGACAGGGTATTGTATTTTCCTTGATAATGCATTAATTTCATGGAAATCTAAGAAAGCACAACCGTTTCTGTGTCATCTGCGGCAGAGGTCGAGTACAGGCCATGGCTTGAGAGTACAAGTTACAAGCAGAGCAGCCAAAGCAAGTGACTTACCTTGCTGCCAAATAAGCATGCAATAGACTCCATAATTGTAGGAGCAATTTAGTTACTAAGTTACAAGTTTATTATATATAAGTTGGTTATTTTACATGGTCACTGATTCTTTTCATACTGAAAAACTTGGTATATATAGACAGTAAATGAGAAGTTGATTTTTCTCCAAGTTTGAGCATTCTTTTCCATTTCCATTAGTTATCAACTTAATTGACAATGATGATCATCGTGCCTCATCATCTGGTTCAATGAGGTATTTTTCCTTTTGGAGTGTGTCTGTTCGAGTTTATCTCATCTTTTTCAAGTTTATTTTTTCATTTTTCATTTTATATGAATGCCTTTCTCCCCCCAACGTGCAGAAAAGAATGTACGTTCATAGTGACAATCAAGTTTGCTTCTAAGGTTGACATTCACCATCTTCGACAGTTTTTGAGCGATAGGCAAGTAGATGCTCCAATGGAAACCTTACAAGTTCTTAGTGTGGTTCTTCAAGCGGCATCATCAGAGATGTAATCTATTTTTTTTCCTCTTAGAATTGTGTCCAATATTGGTTGTATGAAATATATTAACTTGGTGAAAGTTCGATTATAGGTATAATGTTGTGGGGAGGTCATTTTTCCATCCTCAGTTGGGTCAAGAGGGTGAGCTGGGTAGTGGTATAGATTACTGGAGAGGGTATTATCAGAGTCTTCGCCCAACCCAAATGGGACTTTCCCTTAATATTGGTATTGCTTCCCTCCTCTCCTCCTTTTGGGATTCATGTAGAGCAACTTGTTTCAATAAGAATTGCACTGACATTACCTTGTTTTTGACATTTGATTCTCATGTTGCAGATGTGTCAGCTAAGCCTTTCTATGAACCAATTCTTGTGACAGAGTTTCTTGCAAAACATTTTAATTTCAATTTTTCAAGCCATCTGTCTGACCAAGATCGTCTGAAGGTTACTTTTGCTAATATAAGATTTGGTGCTCTATGATTTAACCATGACTTTGAATGAAAGATGCAAAGAACTTGCATCTTTGTTTCCTTTTAAAATCATTGGCAGGATGGTGTCCCTTCTCATGCACTACATATATTATCTTTGTTTTTCTTTCCTGCTATTTACTTGAGAAAGTTTTTGCTTACAATTGTTTGTTGATGCATGGATTAGTTATTTCTTTTCTTCTTCTTTTTTTTCAACTTTTTACTCTGTTTCTTAAGTTTATGGAGTAAAACTATTTTCATCTTGATTCCCAGATTAAAAAAGCACTGAGAGGAGTCCAAATAGAGGTTACTCATAGGAAGTATTTCAACAGTTACAAAATCACTGGGGTTACAACACAGCCAACTAGCGAGTTAACGTGAGTCACTGCGATTCGTTTCTCTCCCTGCCCCCATAAGAATATCACTTACCATCATGGATTGTTACTGTCTCTATCTCTATTCTTTGCATTTCCTTCTGCTGTAAGCTTTTTTATTTTGGTGATCATTATCGTCCGATTTTTGTTCCTATAGGTTTACTCTTGATGACAAGAAAAAAAAAATGTCACTTGCTCAATATTTTTGTGAGAAATATAATATTGTGCTTCAGAACGTGAATCTGCCTGCCCTTCAAGCTGGGGGTGATGGAAAACCTATTTATTTGCCAATGGAGGTGGTCTCATTGCTGTAGATAATTTTTTTTCCCTTTATTTTATGTCTGTCTTTCATTTTTGTTTATGAAGGAATTTCTTTGTGTTACAGCTTTGTAAGATTGTTGCTGGACAGAGATACTCCAAGAGATTAAATGAAAGACAAGTAATTAATCTATTAAGAGCAAATTGTCAACGGCCTCAAGAAAGGGAAAATAGTATCAAGGAGGTAGCTTGATGTTGTTAAATTGGTGATAAATTGTCTTTATCTAGTTTGTATGAGTCCATAAATTTAACCAATATGGTTTCCTAGAAATAAATTGAATGGAGAGTTGCTTATGTCAATAACATCGTGATAGATTGTTCTCTTTTGTACAAGATGGTTAGGAAAAAAATTTCAATGGCAGTTCGCTCGTAAATACAGAGTTCGGAATTCAAGTAAGGGATGAGCATTCATTGGTTGATGCTCGAGTTTTGCCATCTCCAATGGTAATTTTCGGTCTGTGTTTGTTTGAGCTATTTAGATAATCTTACACTCAAATTTAATCTCACTTTCACTTTTGCAGCTTTTATATCATAATACAGGGAGAGAACAATGGGAACAACCTAGAATGGGACAGTGGAATATGATAAACAAGGTTACATCATAGTTTAATTTTGTCGTTGGTTGCTTGGTTCTAGCAAAGTATGCTTGTTTCTTTTCACCTATCTACTGGCAACCAGTAAATAACATTACAACTACTTTGGAAGGTGGATTTGTTGCATCAAAAGTGCTCACTAAGACTTAAAGGGAATGGTTATTGAAATGATACACAGGGACAGGACATGTGCTGGAATCATGAACATATTATAAGCTAGACTAACGTTTGTGATGCTGATATTGTAGAGAATGATCAACGGCGGTCGAGTTGAATTTTGGACATGTGTGAACTTCTCTAAACGAGTGAAGATAGATTTGCCATTTGAATTTTGTGACCAATTGATCAACATGTGCAATAGGAAAGGAATGGTACGACTTCATGATTAAACAATTACTTGATTGCGCGCATGACGTACAAATTCTATTGTGAATCTAAATAATTGACTTTGTGGATGCTTTTGACTATCTTGCCAGGTTTTCAACCCAAAACCTTTGATTCCCATACGTTCAGCCTATTCTATTCAAGTTGAGATGCCTCTCAAGGATATTCACAAGCAGTGTGTGGCTAAGTTGAAAGAAATTGGACAAGAAGGAAAACAACTTCAGCTATTGATAATTATTTTGCCTGACTTCATTGGGTTGTATGGTGAGTAATTTAATTGGTATTTAGATTTCATGATTGTTAGAATAATGAATATTGATTAAATGATTAAATTTACTTCTTCTTATCATCTTAAAATTTTAGGATAAGTGGTAGTTTAATATGGTATCAAAGCCAAAGGTCCTGAGATCGAACATTCTCCAACATTTACCTCTCATTTTAATTAAATATTCCACATGTTGGTCATTATCTATTAAAAGGGAGTTTGAGCACATGCGTGATGGAAAGTATTAAAGTAATAATGAAGTGATTAAATTTACATCTTTCCATCAGCTTAAGCTTTTAGAACAAGTGGTGATTTAATATGGCATTAAAACCAAATGTCATGAATTGGAAAGTCATTGAACCCCCCCCCAATTTAAATTAAATATTTCACATGTTAGGCCTTAGTTATTAAAAGGGAGTTTGTGCCTACATGAAATGGTGTTTTAACATGGTAAAGGACCAAAATGTCTTGAATTCGAATCTTGTCTTAGTCATTCACCCCCATTTAAATTAAACATCCTATTTGTGCCCACACATGAGCGGGAGTGTTAGAATAATGAATATTGATTAAATGATTAAATTTAGGTTTTCCTATCCGTAAGTTCTTGTTGGCTTAATTCGGTAAGCAAAATGGTGACCAAAAGTGCCAAGATTCATCATCCATTCAATTACTGTTCGAATGAGAAGAAGTACCGTTTGTAAGTTCTTGTTGGCTTAATTCGGTAAGCAAAATGGTGACCAAAAGTGCCAAGATTCATCATCCATTCAATTACTGTTCGGACGAGAAGAAGTGCCGTTCGGATGCTCGAAGAATTCTATTTTCCCCGAGAGCCTTGTTTGCAATCTCGTTTGCAATCCCGTTCGGACGAGCTCGATAAACAAGGATTCCCAAGAGCCTCGTCTGCAGTCTCGTCTGAACCCCGTCCGGACGAGCTCGATAAACAAGAATTCCCGAGAGCCTCGTCTGCAGTCTCGTCTGAATCCTGTCCGGAAGACTTTTATTAAAAAGGTCATATCTTGAGTTTCAGACCTTTGATTGGAGCAATCTTTGCGGCGTTGGAAAGCTAACTCAAGGATCTACAAAGTAATGTTTCACAAGGCTTAGCTAATTCCAATGTTTGCTGGGTCAAAACGGGCCATAAAGAGAAGACTACGAAGCTGGGTGAAATGGCTCGTGTGCAATCTCGTCCGGACGAGATTGCAGACGGCCATGTATTAAAAACACGTTCTAGCTGTGTTTTGTTGTCCCGTACGGACGGCACATGTTCCCGTCCGGACGCCACGTACCTGTAATAGTTTTAAATGAATATAAACTCTTTCCTAGGTCTAGATATGATGGGACTATTATAAATACATCTCTATAGGGAGATAGAGCAACGAATTTCTAATGTAGAATTCGCCGTTGTGTGCTAAGAGAGTCTGTGACATAGAGAGTTTGTTCTCTCTCTTAGGGTGATCGTTTGTGTTTATTTGTTGATTGTTGAAGTGGAGTCAATCGGAGTTCCGGTGAAGGGAGATCACGTAGAAGGATTGTGCCAGCTGTTTCTGGAAAGGGCTATTGTGGTAGAAGGCAAGTGGATCGCTTGTCTTATACAAGATCGTGTCAATTGCAAAAGTTTTGTAAGTGTGAACGTCTTGTAATCCTTTATTCTTTTACTGAGTTAGTTGATTTCCTAGGTTTGGCTGTCCCAGAGAGGTTTTACAATTAGAGAGTTCTCTAATTGGTTTCCTCTTCGTAACCAAAATATATGTGTTCTTTATTGCTCATTGCATATCTGTTTTTGGTTAATTATTATTTGTTAGGTCAGATCTATTTCCGTATAATATTGTGTGAAACACCTATACATTCAGAATAGGTGTCGTTTGGAGTCATATATAGAATTTTCACTATCAACTTAAGCTTTTAAGATAAGTGGTAGTTTAACAGTGAATGAACCATTTTATTTTGCTCAAAAGAGTACTTGCTTTCCACAGGAAAAATTAAACGAGTATGTGAAACAGAACTTGGAATCATTTCTCAGTGTTGTCAGCCCCATCAAGCATCAAAGCTTAATATGCAATATCTGGAAAATGTGGCCCTCAAAATCAATGTGAAGGTCTGTTCCATTTGATTCTTGATCATTGTCTCTTGTAAAATTCTTGGGGTTTCAATTTTTGAACTGAAAATTAAAATCTTTACAGGTTGGGGGACGTAACACTGTGTTAAATGATGCTATTCAAAGAAATATTCCTCTTGTGACTGATCGCCCTACAATTATATTGGGTGCGGATGTGATCCATCCCCAGCCAACAAATGACTCTTCTCCTTCAATAGCAGCGGTATGTTTTGTAGTTTTCTTGCCCTTTAATAACTTTGTTGTATTGAATGGTTCAATTGATTGACACAGGTAGTGGCTTCCATGGATTGGCCTGAGGTCACCATGTATAGAGGAGTTTTCTCTGCACATCCTTCTCGTGTCGAAATTATCCAAGATCTCTATAAATCAATTCAGGATCTTGAAAAGGGCTTAGTTCATGAAGGAATGATTAGGTTGGAAGTTGACATGCATACTGCTTTATTGTTGCAGTTGAATGTTTTTTTTTTGTGTCTCACCCCATTATCCATGGCCTTTTTGCAGGGAACTACTTATTGCATTCAAAAGATCAACTAATCATAGACCCCACAGGATTATATACTACAGGTAAAATTTGTTTTCAATCATGAAAAAATTATTATTATTATTATTATTTGTATTATATCATTTTGTTTTACTTGGCAGAGATGGTGTCTGTGAAGGCCAATTTAGTCAAGTCCTATTATATGAGATGGATGCAATAAGAAAGGTATTATAGATCTTGCTTTGAAGTGTGAACTGAGTCACCATATGGAGGGATACCAAGATGTGTTGAGATAAGAATGCCTCCATAGTTTGTAATCAGAAGGAACATTTCACAAAGACCAAGAGCATGTTTGAGATTACGTTTAAGAAATAGAGCTTTTCTTTTAAGCAAAAGCTTCATTTATAAGCTTTTATCAAAAGTACGTTTTTGCCACTTTTAGAGTAAAATGTCAAAGTACGTATGAAATTTTTAACTAAACATGTGTTTTTGTTTGGTATAAGTTTTTAGGTACTAACAATACTTTTTAAGCTCTGTAACGCAATCTCAAACAGGTTCGAAAAAGTTTCAAAAATCAATATGATTGATTGTTATATTTGATTTGAATCTATCAACGACCCTTTTTTTTTTCTTTCATTTTTTATTTTTATTTTTTATTTTTTCTATTGTATATTGGTTTAAATTAAAATTAAGTTATGTGTACAACATAACAGTAAAAAAATCACTCATGTTTTCTATTTGATTTTATTAGTTTTTGTAGTTTCCTTATGTTGAGCATGGTTAGTTTGATGCAACTCTAATTTGTAAGACTTTCTTCCAGGCCTGTCTCTCACTAGAGGATGGATATCTACCGCTTGTTACTTTTGTCGTGGTGGAAAAAAGACATCATACACGGCTTTTTCCTGCAAATCACACAAATCGTGATCAGACACACCAGAGTGGCAATATTCTACCAGGTACCTAAGTTTAATCTCCATGTGGTTTTCTAGAGCACCACTGATTTTGTCAAATATGTCTAGGCACTGTTGTCGATACCCAGATTTGCCATCCAACGGGGTTTGACTTTTACCTCAATAGCCATGTTGGAACTCAGGTAAAACTAGAGCGATTTAGTGGAATTCACTTTACCTTGATTGTAAAGGAATAATTTGATTTTTCATTTGTATTGCACTTGTAGGGAACTAGCCGGCCAGCATACTACCGTGTGTTGTATGATGAGAACAAATTCAGTGCAGATTCCTTACAGATGTTAACAAACAATTTATGTTACACGTAATGTCCTTTTGATCCTCGGTTCTTTTGACTTCATACCATGCATAACAAAACATTTCTATTTTCTGTATTTTGTTGCTCACTACATTCTTTTTAGCTATGCAAGGTGCACTCGATCAGTTTCAATAGGTTTGATCTCCTTCTTTATTTTTATTTATTTATTTTGATCTAAATTAGCATTAAGTAGTGGATGCTATTTCCAGCACTGAAATGATATTTGCGTATGCAGTTCCTCCTGTGTATTATGCCCACTTGGCAGCTGTTCGGGCACAATATTACATTAAGGGTGAGGCATTAGACAGTGGCTCTACAAGCCGGACCCTTCCCCTGATCAAGGATAACGTAAAAGATGTCATGTTTTATTGTTGAAATGACATTTTGTTAGAGGATAAACCTCAGCTCACTCTTCTCCTCCTTTCATGCTAAACAGCAGCCAAGTTGGTGTAGATTGGAATTCAAGGCTTATCTTATCTTATCTTATCTTTTAGTCTTTTATTAGGTTTTTTTTGTTAGTTGTTTATTCTATCTTATCTTTCAGTCTTTATTTGAATTAAGTTTCTTTGTTAGTCTTTTATTTGGTTTAGTTGTCTTTTGTAGACTTCTAAATTAACTTTATTTCATTGTTATCTTAGGACTAGAAGTCTTGGGCTATAAATATACGCTTATAGCCTTTAACAATTCAGTTTATGATTATTATTGAGTTTTGTTTAATAAGAATTACTCAGAGTTGAGTTTCTTCTTTGTGTTCCTTCAAAACCTAGAGAGTATTTAGCTTTTGTCAAGAAGATTTTTTAGATCATTGATAGAATCAAGATCTAGAAGTATTTATCTACTGCTTAATGTTGTTATTCGTTACAGCCCACTAAGTCACGCTGCATCAGTTGGTATCAGAGCTCCAATTTTCTTTCCATGAATGGGGAGGAGCAACCGTCTGGCAGACATGAACAAGGTGTATGTGCGCACGGAGGCAGTACGTAAGAAGCAACCAGCGATTCGTTTGCGGCACATGGAGGAGAGGTTTGGTGGTCTAACCGTGTGGAATGAGGGGTGTGTGCGCATCCAACACGGGGTCCCTACCGATCACTTGGCCGACAAGGATGGTCCAAGCGTTCGTCGTCGTCAACCAAAACTGAGATACGCGGGGGCGGAAAACAAATTTATCGTCGAGGGTGAACCTGTCAATCCTTATGCGGGGCGCGGAGTGCGAAAGGAATTTCCAATGACACAAGCTCATGCAATATCACGGGACGCAAGCATCAATCTCGACACCCGAAAAGAAAAAATAGAAAATTCCTACAAAAAAAAGGTGTCTTGGGAGATGGCGGAGGTCAAGCATCAATCGGTGTCCCGATACATTGGTGGTATGTACCGACAATTTCAAACTACATGCACCATTGGAGGCAAGGTGGCCAAGCTTGTCATTGATCCAAGGAGTGGTATGAATTTAGTCTCGGAGGAAGCGGTTCAGAAGCTAGGGCTTGAGACCAAGAGACATCCTACTCCCTATCGGTTGGAATGGCTCACGAAAGGAAACGAGGTAACGATTTCTAGACGTTGTCTAGTGTCTTTTTCTATTGGAGCTAAATATGTGGATCATGTGTGGTGTGATGTGGTCGACATGGATACGTGTCACCTATTGTTGGGAAAGCCATGAAAATATGATAGAGCTGCTATCCATGATGAAACAAAGAACACGTACAACTTCATGTTTGGTGAAACCAAATTGAAGTTGCTACATAGCCCATGGGCGAGCCAAAACCTTCACAAGGGGATGATCAATCTTTGTAGCCAAGCAGGAGTTGACGGACAAGGAAAGTGGCATCAAGGGAGAGGTGCCGGGGCCGATAAAGGAGCTGTTGGGGAGATGTGTCGACATAGTCCGAGCAGAATTACCGAAAGTGATGCCAACATTGCAAGACATTCAACCTCAACTTGATTTGGTACTGTGAACTAATGTTACTAATCATCCGCACGACATCAAGAGTTCTAAAAAGCTTGAAGAATTGGGGAAACAAGTGGAAGAGGTAAACCTTTCAGAGAGTATCGCAATTTTTCATGAAGAAGAGGAACCCTTGGAAGAGGTAAGTCTTTCGGAGAGTTTTGCAATTTTTGATGAAGAAGAGGAACCCTTGGAAGAGGTAAATCTTTCGGATAGTTTTGCACTTTTTGACGACAATTCTACATATCATGTGCTTGATAAGAGCCCCGAAGATAAAGTCTTCGATTTTAGTGTTGAGCCAATTGACTATGTTGATTTCATTGGGATAGATGCTATTTTATCAAATTATTCTAACCAAAATTGTGATGAGATCTATATGGTGGAGAAGATTTTTCTATCAAAGATTGAAAGGATCTTTATGAGTTCTTTGGGGATTCTCATGGCTTGTGGGAAGAGCAAAGCACGAGAGAAGCATGACAAGTCTACACAGCAAAGGGGTGTGTGGGGATTTCACGACAAACATCAAGGTACTTTGATGATGAGAAGCATCATGCTTATTGTGGAATGTTACCTCATCTTGATCTTGAGGAATGGTGAGTGGAATGAGTTGATTGGGCATCCGAAGGACCGTGGAAAGAACCGGCCGAATTCGAGGATGAATTCTCTCCAACATGGGGAGAATGATACAGATATAGTTTAGAATGGCTTATCTTATCTTATCCTATTTTACATTTCAGTTTTTTGTTTAAACTACATTTCTTTGTTAGTTTGTTATTATATCTTATCTTTTAGTCTTTCATTTTGAATTAGGTTATTTGTTAGTCTTCTATTTGGTTTTGTCTTCTTTCATGGACTTCTAAACCAACTTTATTTCATTGTTACTTTAGGGCTAGGAGTCATGGGCTATAAACATATGCTTATAGCCTTTAACAATTCAGTTTATGATTATTATTGAGTTTTGTTAAATAAGAATACTTAGAGTTGAGTTTTTTTGTGTTTTTTCCTTAAACCCTAGATAGGCTCTAGTTTTTAAGAAGATTTTCTTAGATCCCTTGATAGTCGCAAGGTCTAGAAGTATTTATCCGCTGCTTAATGTTGTTATTCGCTGCAGCCCACTAAGTCACGCTGCATCAAATGATGCAGATATAGTTTAGAATGGCTTATCTTATCTTATCCTATTTTACATTTCAGTCTTTTGTTTAAACTAGGTTTCTTTGTTAGTTTGTTATTCAATCTTATCTTTCAGTCTTTTATTTTGAATTAGGTTCTTTGTTAGTCTTTTATTTGGTTTAGTCTTCTTTTATAGACTTTTAAACCAACTTTATTTCATTGTTATTTTAGGGCTAGGAGTCTTGGGCTATAAGTATATGCTTATAGCCTTTAACAATTCAGTTTATGATTATTATTGAGTTTGTTTAATAAGAATTACTCAGAGTTGAGTTTCTTCTTTGTGTTCTTTCAAAACCTAGAGAGTATCTAGCTTTTGTCAAGAAGATTTCTTAGATCATTGATAGAATCAAGATCTAGAAGTATTTATCTGCTACTTAATGTTGTTATTCATTGCAGCCCACTAAGTCACGCTGCATCAGTTGGTATCAGAGCTCAATTACTTTCCATGAATGGGGAGGAGCAACTGCTTTGCAGACATGAACGAGATGTACATGCGTACGGAGACAACACGTAAGGAGCAACCGGCAATTCGTTTAAGGCACATGAGTGGTGGGCCGAACAATTGTCGTCACCAACCAAGACTGCGATTCGCAGAGGCGAAAGGCAAATCTATCGCTGAACCTTGGCAACACACGGAGGATCAATTTAGGGCTATGAGGGATCAAATTGAAGACCTCACTACCCAATTATCCAACTTGTGTGGTCAACATGGGAACGGATCTAAAAGCCCATTTGCGGAATGCCGAACGCACGGACGTCAGCACCTTGCGCAAGCTCATGCCAATCAGCGGGTAAGTAGATTCAAACTCAAAATTCTGAAATTCGACAAGGATCTAGAATCCCGACAAATATTTGGATTGGGTGTTGGCTGTTGAAGAGGTTTTTGAATTCAACGGGGTGCCCGATGAACAACAAGTCTCTTTGGTGGTACATACATTCCAGGGAAGAGTTGGTGCGTGGTGGCAACAACTGAAGAGAACCAGAAAGCGGGGAGGCAAATTGAAGATCAATAGTTGGGAGAAACTATTGAAATATATGCATGTCGCTTTCTTACCCCATAGTTATACCATGGGCCAAAAGTCACAAAATTGGAGACAAGGGTCTATGGCTGTGACAAAGAAAATAGAAAATTCCTACAAAAAAAGGTGTTTAGGGAAACATGAAGTGAGGCGAAGAGTCCACGACAGGCCAATTGGGCCCTTACTTGCCAACCACAAATCCATAAACCGAATCCATATTCTGTGGAGGAGGAAAAAGAATCTGTGGATGAAGAGTTTCAGGAGTCCGAATTCATTGATGAAGAGTTTAGACATGAAGATGTTGAAGATCCTTCACAAGGATTTGTGGATTGGGATTCCCACCAACCTATGATGACGATGTCAATGAGGAAGAACCGAGTGAAGGACATTTGGCATCTGACTTAGAGGACGAGTACGAAGAGGATGGATTTTCTCCCATGCTTGATGGCCTCTACCCCGAAGAAGATGACCAAAAGGAAGAGTACAAAGAAGATGGTTTTTCTCCCATGTTTGGTGGCTTCTACCTCAAAGATGATCAATTGGAAGAAGAAGAGCCTACGGGTGACATCGACAATTATAAAGAGGTTGATGAAGACCTTTCAGGTGAAGTGTCTAATTTTAATGGTGAAGAGGTTGATTATGTTAATTTCATTGGTGTTGAGGATATTTTAAATTCTCCTAACGAAGATTATGATGAGTTTTATCGGAAGAGGAAAATTATATGTTCACAAGGGAAACAACGGTTGACCCGTCTTGGAGTATCTTCATCACACATGAGAGGGAGAAAGAACGAGAAGAAGAGCAAATCTGAAGTATTGTCAAGTAGTGTGTGGGGCTTTCATGACGACCATCAAGGTATTTCGATGATGAGAAGCGTCACGTTTATTTTGAGATGTTGCCTTGTTTTGATCTTAAGGAAGGGCGAGTGGAATGAGTTGACTGAACATCCGAAAGACCGTGGAAAAGACAGTCCGAATTCGATGACGAATTCTCTCCAACCTCGGGAGGATGATGTAGATTGGAATTCAATGCTTATCTTATCTTATCTTATCTTATCTTTTAGTCTTTTATTAGGTTTCTTTGTTAGTTGTTTATTCTATCTTATCTTTCAGTCTTTATTTGAATTAGGTTTCTTTATTAGTCTTTTATTTGGTTTAGTTGTCTTTCGTAGACTTCTAAATTAACTTTATTTCATTGTTATCTTAGGACTAAAAGTCTTGGGCTATAAATATACGCTTATAGCCTTTAACAATTCAGTTTATGATTATTATTGATTTTTGTTTAATAAGAATTACTAAGAGTTGAGTTTCTTCTTTGTGTTCCTTCAAAACCTAGAGAGTATCTAGCTTTTGTCAAGAAGATTTCTTAGATTATTGATAGAATCAAGATCTAGAAGTATTTATATGCTGCTTAATGTTGTTATTCACTGCAGCCCACTAAGTCACGCTGCATTACAAGTTTTCCTATTTTCCTCTATTTGTTTCATGCCTAAAAGCACTAGCAGCAGATGCCTTACATGCCATTCATTTCTTTATGTTTAAGAAAAATTTCAAAAAAACTAAAAAATCTACTCATATCAGATTTCCTACATTTAACTATCCTTAAGGGTTACTACAGTGTTTCCTGATGCGTAGGGAATCAAAAATGGTTTCCTATACATTATTTTAAGGGTTAAATACCTTTCAGCCCCCTATGATTTAATAAATTTATTTTTTGTCGTCTCGGTTTCAATTCCTATCACAAATGGTACTTGAGTAATGGATACAAACAGAAATAGTACTTTTGTCAATTTATCATCCAAAATTTGACAGAAAGTCAGGTCCGCACTATTAAAAAATTGACATGTGTCCATATACTAATTAAAAATAAAAACATCAAAAATTTTAATATTAAAAAATTAGTAAAAATAAAAAAATTAAAATTAAAATACCGAGCCACCCCTTTCCCCTTGTTGGCCACCCCATCTTGCCCTTAGGAGTGGCTCCTTGCCGGTTTGGGCAGATGAAAGGAAAAGGAACAAATGGCGAATTGCAAATAGATTCCGGTAGTGTCCCTTCAACAGACTTAGCCCTGATGGGTGGTTTCAGTGCTGCAAGAAATGGGAACCGCAAAGCTCAAGACCCAATACCAATTCCTGTAATTGATCTTTTGTTAACTTGCACTCACTTCCCAATGCACAATAAATTACTGAGCCGGCCTTGAAACGACCTAGCCATTCAACCCATTTTTGTTCCAAAGTAGAGGCTGGTGGGTCTACTAGAATTGATCCTGAAACAAGCACAGGCTTCTCAAACTGGCTCACAAGATAGTCAATACAAGGCCGCTCAATTTCTCTACATGCCGAGAATCCTAGCCAATAATAGTTTAAAAGTGCTTAATTTCTCTATTAAAGTAAGCATTATTGTATTTTATTATGTTCTAATTCTTGCATTTTATATTTAGGGGAAAATGCAGTTTACCCCCTTGAAATTTCAGGAGTTTTTCAATTTTAGCTCCAAATTTAAAAAATTGGCAATCTACCCCCCTGAAGTTTCAAAAATTGGCAATTTAAACCCTCCGTTTAATTTTTTTGTCAAAATGGACGAAAATCTATGAAATTACATCATTACCCTCAAGCTTTTTAAAAAAATTTTTGTCCAATTTAATAGAAAAATTAAACGGAAGGTTTAATTGCCAATTTTTGAAACTTTAGTGAGTAGATTGCTAATTTTTGAACTTTGAGGTTAAAATTGAAAAACCCCTGAAACTTCAAGGAGGTAAACTGCATTTTCTCCTTATATTTAATTGTGAAATATTGGTTAATTATTAATCTTAAACTTAATTTGGTATATTAATGCAAGAAATTGTGTTTTTTAGGAATTGTCATAATTAGCCAAGCCAAGGAGTGAATAAGACAAAGAAACAAATTGCTAAGTAAAAGACAAGAAAGAAAAGCAACATAAGTGGCCATCAAAACAAGGGAACAGAAGTGAGACTAAAGGAGAGAAGAAGCCATACTTGTAGGCCCTATCGTGAAATTCTCACCAAAGAGACCAACGAGGAGTATAATTAAAAGGGAAGTAACGTGCAACGTGAAAGCTTGAGAGAAAGAAAGAAAGAAAAAGAAAAAAAAGGTGAAACCAAGTTGTGGGCCCATGTATATAAAGAAAGCAAACAATGTGTGGGGATAGCAAAACAAAGAAAGAAGAAGGAAACAAAATAAGAGTCTTTTCTTTTGTCTGAAAGAGTGGAACGTGGACAAGAAACAAAAGAAAAGAGAGAGCCCATATTGCATTAAAAAATTATGAGTGAAAACCTATTCTTTTGGGGAGCACTTAATTCAAGCCTCATAGGAGACTTCTATATGGGGCTCCGTTTCATTTAGGAAAAATGTCAAAAATGTCAACAAAATACAAAAAATCATTCACAATAGACTTTTTAAATAAGCCCTAAATATTATGATCACTATAGTGGAACCTAAAGCATTGGGTTGCACTGTAGCATTCCCATCCATTACTATAAACATAAAAAAATACTCTCTCATCTCACGTGTCTCTATGCACGCTACCCTTTCTTACCTTTTTCTTTTGCTGAAACTTCCATGGTACAAAAAAGAAAGTGAAAGTAAATGTCTCAAGAATACGTAATAGAATGTTAGATAGGTCATTGAATCCCTAGTTATTTTCTCATTTATTTTTACGTAGTTTTTTTTTACGTAATTTAGTTTTGTTAATTTCATCACTTTATTGCTCTCCTTTTTAGTGGAAAACAACAATCAAATCTTTTTCTTTTCTACACAATAATAAGAATTATACTCTAGTGTTTTACCAATCCTTGTGGATCGACCTCATACTTACCAAAAATTATTACTTGCGATAGCCTACACTTGGGTTTGCATTCTTTTTGGCACACCACTAGCGCATCAGCCTCATCTGGGCTTGTAAATAGGCGATCAATAAAAAGGACATCACTGCCAAACTTCAGTTTTGACAACCCAAGTACCATCTTCATTTTTTGCTATTACTCAGGCACCATTTGTGATACGAATTGAAACAACCGAAAGGACAAAAAATAAAGTTGATAAACTACATGAAGGTATTTAACCCTTATTTTAATATAAACATTTATCTTTCCTCTCTCATCTTTCATCTTTTTGTCTTTAATTGGAGATTGTATTGAGATGTTGTGAAAAAATGAGGGTTGGTAGGAAATTTGTATTTTGTAAAGAAATAATATTTTAATAGTATATGGAAAGGTAAGAGAAGTTATTGTGAAATATATTTTTATAGAGAAGCAAAAAGTAATTTTATACCTTAAACTTAAAGAAAACCAAAAAAATTGCTGCTAGTGCTATAACAAACTGCAGCTGTATCGCCGTTTGAGCTACTTGACAAGCGACAAGTCTTCTCACTTTCCTTATTTGCATTGCTTTGTTTCTTCTCTTGTAAAGTCTTCCACCTGCTTCCCCTTTCATATGTATGTATAGTATTATCTCTTGTAACTGAAATATGTAACAGGAACAAAACAAGATGTAGCCTTCTATTTTATCTTCGTGTTCTTCTCGATTCTTCTTCCCTTTTTTCTTGGTCTTCTCTCTTCTCTTTACAAACCTTCAACTTCTTCCTTCTTTAATTCTATTACATTTTCCCAATTAAAGTTTAAGAATTTCTCAAAAAAATTAAAGTTTAAGAAAACATTAGACTGATAATTTTAAGAAACTACTTAGACCTTTTTCCATTTTATATTTCCATCATTCCACACGCATATACTTTACACGTACGTAGAAGGAGGTGAATCCTGCGACGACCATGCAAAGACTGTACGGATTCTGGGTCCACCAAAAGCAGTTCGATGAAAAAAAGGTTTTAAGAAATAAGCATCGGCGAAGGGGGTCTACCCTGACTATACAACGACCTGAGAATCAGCTACCCTTGGACGAATACTTTATCTGTTTATACCGGCGAGAGTATCGATAAGGTTGCTACACAGGACTCAGGAGAACATATAGTGACAGTGTAGCAGAACAGACATGCTTTCCACCTACTTTTTTAGGAGAACATATAGTAACAGTGTAGTAGAACAGACATGCTTTCCACCTACTTTTTTTTTTATTAATTGTGATGTAACTTTTAAATTACGGTTGAATCATTGTTGATTTTTAATTTATTAATAATTTTAAAAATTATATCATAGTCGGAGAATACTAAAAGAACACCAAGCTTTTCCTTCTCAAAGATTTCTTTCCCCCAATAAAAATGCTTATATGTTCTCCTGCTTTTTTTTTCCTGTCATCATTCTGTTTCCTTCCTTTATTTCTTTCTTTCAACTTTCATGTAATTTTGCTTTTAGTGTTAGGAAAAAAACAGTAGTTTATATTCTGAGTACTCAGGCTAAACTCTCCGAGACCATAAACTTTCATGAAATGTCAGTGACACTAGCTGCCGTCCCATCCATTACCTTTGTCCCATTTTTCCACGTCTCTTCCTTTCTCACCTGTTACTCTTTCTAAGCTACAATGCCGCGTCGACGCCGTGGAAGAGGCAGAGGCGGTGGCGGTGGACAAGGTGGAGGAGGAAGTGGCCCGGGTGCTCCTTCTGGCTCCTCTCCACCTGCTCCACCGACCGCTTTTTTATCGGTGGCTCCTCCAGCCACTTCATTTCCGGCCGCACCTTCACCAGTTGCTTCTCCGGCTGGATCTCCTCCGCTAGCTCTAGCTCCATGCGATTCTTGTGTGGCGTCAGCTCTGCCACTGGTTTCAGATTCAACCTCTGCGGCTCATCTGAGCCGTGAAATCGACGATAAACTTACATTATTGCAGGTTCCAGCGCCTCTGCAATTTCCTTTTACCTTTCCAAAGAGGCCTGGGTACGGAACCATCGGAAAGAGAATCGCTGTCCGAGCAAATCATTTTCTTGTGGAAGTCGCGGACAGAGATCTCCATCACTACGCCGTGGGTAGCTGTACTCAAATGCTCGTCTCTTCTTTATTTTTTTTTTTTTATATATAAACCGGTAATATAGATTTATAGACGAAATTCTTGTTTATCGTTCTGTTTCTTCTATTATGTTTTCTTTGACTTGAGTGAGATATAGATATTCATTCTTCCCTACCATTTTGCAACATTTGCAGTCTTATTGGGTTGTTTTCGAGATGTTAGATTGTTTTTAATTTGAGATATACTGTGGATGAAGGTGTGATTCGTGTGAAGTGGGATTTGCATTTGCATTCGTGGAATGTAAAGAGTGGTCCATAATATATGGAGATGACATTTTTTTGTTTGTCCATTTTATTTTACTTTATTGTTCTTCTGTCGAAAGCCAAAGCGGTTCTCAAGTATTTATTTGTGGATATATGATATGTTTTGTTGGTTTAATTTAAATTGTTATAGGTTTCCATTACACCCGAGGTTACTTCAAAGAAAATCAACCGAGTTATAATTAACCAACTGGTTAACTTATACAAAGAATCACACTTGGGTAACCGAAGTCCTGCATATGATGGCTGGAATAACCTCTATACAGCAGGGCCATTGCCGTTTATGTCGATGGACTTTGTTATCAAGTTAATTGAAAATGATGATCATCGTGCCTCATCATCTTGTTCAGTGAGGTATTTTCTTTTTGGAGTGTGTCTGTTCGAGTTTATCTCATCTTTCTCAAATTTATTATTTCATTATTCATTTATCTGAATGCCTTTTCTCCACCCAATGTGCAGAAAGGAATATCGGTTTATAGTGACAATCAAGTTCATTTCTAGGGCTGACATTCATCATCTTCGACAGTTTTTGAGCGGGCAACTGGATGCTCCACAAGAAACCATACAAGCTCTTAGTGTGGTTCTTGAAGCGACATCATTAGAGAAGTAATCTATTTTTTTCGTCTTAGAATTGTGTCCATTTTTGTTATCCTTGTACTTATAGATTGCCTCGTACATATATTGCATGCAGAAAATATATTAACTTGGTGAAAGTTCGACTGTAGGTACAACGTTGTGGGGAGGTCATTTTTCCATCCTGAGTTGGGTCGAATGGGTGAACTGGCCGGTAATGGTATAGAATATTGGAGAGGATATTATCAGAGTCTTCGTCTAACCCAAATGGGACTTTCCCTTTGTATTGGTATTGCTTCAATGCTCTCCTTTGAGGATTCATGTAGAGCAACTTGTTTCAATAAGAATTGCACTGACATTACCTTGCTTTTGACATTTGATTCTCATGTTGCAGATCTGTCAGTTCAGTCTTTCTATGAACCAATTCCTGTGATAGAGTTTCTTGCAAAACATTTTAATTTCCATTTTTCAAGCCATCTGTCTGACCAAGATCGTCTGAAGGTTACTTTTGCTAATATAAGATTTTGTGCTCTATGATTTAACCAAGACTTTGAATGAAAGATGCAAAGAACTTGCATCTTTGTTTCCTTTTAAAATCATTCGCAGGATGGTGTCCCTTCTCATGCACTACATATATTACTTTGTTTTTCTTTCCTGCTATTTACTTGAGAAAGTTTTTGCTTACAATTGTTTGTTGATGTATGGATTAGTTATTTCTTTTCTTTTTTTTTTTTTTTTTTAACTCTGTGTCTTAAGTTTATGGAGTAAAACTATTTTCATCTTGATTCCCAGATTAAAAAAGCACTGAGAGGAGTCCGAATAGAGGTTACTCATAGGGAGTATTTCAACAGTTACAAAATCACTGGGGTAACAACACAACCAACTAGCGAGTTAACGTGAGTCACTACGATTCGTTTCTCTCCCTGCCCCATAAGAATATCACTTACCATCATGGATTGTTACTGTCTCTATCTCTATTCTTTGCATTTCTTTCTGCTGTGAGCTTTTTTATTTTGGTGATTATTGTCCGATTTTTGTTCCTACAGGTTTACTCTTGATGACAAGAAAAAAAAAATGTCACTTGCTCAATATTTTTATGAGAAATATAATATTGTGCTTCACGTGAATCTGCCTGCCCTCCAAGCTGGGAGTGATGGAAAACCTATTTATTTGCCAATGGAGGTTGTCTCATTGCTGAAGATAATTTTTTTCCCTTTATTTTATGTCTATCTTTCATATTTGTTTATGAAGGATTTTCTTTGTGTTGCAGCTTTGTAAGATTGTTGCTGGACAGAGTTACTTCAAGAGATTAAATGAAAGACAAGTAATTAATCTATTAAGAGCAACTTGTCAACGGCCTCAAGAAAGGGAAAATATAATCAAGGAGGTAGTTTGATGTTGTTAATGTGGTGATAAATTGTCTTTATCTCGTTTGTATGACTACATAAATTTAATCAATATGGTTTTCTTGAAATAAATTGAATGGGGAGTTGCTTATGTCAGTAACATCGTGATGGATTGTTCTCTTTTGTACAAGATGGTTAGGAAAAACAATTTTAATGGCAGTTCACTTGTAAATACGGAGTTTGGAATTCAAGTAAGGGATGAACATTCATTGGTTGATGCTCGAGTTTTGCCATCTCCAATGGTAATTTTTGGTCTGTGTTTGTTTGAGCTATTTAGATAATCTTACACTCAAATTTAATCTCACTTTCACTTTTGCAGCTTTTATATCATAATACTGGGATAAAACAATGGGAGCAACCTAGAATGGGACAGTGGAATATGATAAACAAGGTTAGATCATAGTTTAATTTTGTCGTTGGTTGCTTGGTAGCAAATTAGGCTTGTTTCTTTTCACCTATCTACTGGCAACCAGTAAATAACATTACAACTACTTTGGAAGGTGGGTTTGGTGCATCAAAAGTGATTTTTCTGCAAACTCATTATGCTCCCTAAGACTTAAAGGGAATGGTTATTGAAAATGATAAACATGGACAGGACATGTGCTGGAATCGTGAACATATTATAAGCTAGATTAACCTTTGTGATGCTGATATTGTAGAGAATGATCAACGGTGGTCGAGTGGAATTTTGGACATGTGTGAACTTCTCTAAAGGAGTGAACAGAGATTTGCCATTTGAATTTTGTGACCAATTGATCAATATGTGCAGTAGCAAAGGAATGGTATGACTTCATGATTAAATGATTACTGCGTGACGTGCAGATTTTATTGTGAATCTAAATAATTGACTTTGTGGATGCTTTTGAATATCTTGCCAGGTCTTTAACCCAAACCCTTTGCTTCCCATACATTCAGCTTGTTCTAGTCAAGTTGAGATGGCTCTTAGGGATATTCACAAGCAGTGTGTGGCTAAGTTTAAAGAAATTGGACAAGCAGGAAAACAACTTCAGCTATTGATAATTATTTTGCCGGACTTCATTGGGTCGTATGGTGAGTAATTTAATTGGTATTCATATTTCGTGATTGTTAGAATAATGAATATTGATTAAATGATTAAATTTACATCTTCCTATCAACTTAAGCTTTTGAGATATATGGTAGTTTAACATGGTATCAAAACCAAAGGTCTTGGGATCGAACCTTGACTCCATCATTTACTTTTCATTTCAATTAAATATTTTCCGTGTTGGTCTTCACCTACTAAAAGGGGTTTGAGTCCACACGTGATAGATAGTGTTAGAGTAATGATTAATTAATTGAATTTACCTCTTCCTATAAGGACAAGTGGTGATTTAACATGGTATTAAATCCAAATGTCCCGAATTCGAATCAATTATTAACCCCATTTAAATTAAACATTCCACGTGTTGGGTCTTACCTATTAAAAGCGATTATGCTTATACATGAAATCGTGTTTTAACATATTATCGGAGCCAAATATCTTGAATTCGAACCTTGTCTCAGTCATTCAATCCCCATTTAAATTAAACATTACATTTGTGCCCACACGTGAGGGGAAGTGTTAGAATAATGAATATTGATTAAATGATTTAATTTAGCTCTTCCTATTAGTTTGGGCTTTTGAGATAAGTGGTAGTTTAACTGTGATAAAAATGAGCTTCTTTTGCTCAAAAGATTACTTACTATTCACAGGACAAATTAAACGAGTATGTGAAACAGAACTGGGAATCGTTTCTCAATGTTGTCAGCCCCGCCACGCATCAAAGCTTAATATGCAATATCTTGAAAATATGGCCCTCAAAATCAACGTGAAGGTTTGTTCCATTTGATTATTGATTGACTCTGGTAAAATTATTGGGATTTCAATTTTTGGACTAAGTATTAAAACCTTTACAGGTTGGGGGCGTAACACTGTGTTAAATGATGCTATTCAAAGAAATATTCCTCTTGTGACTGATCGCCCTACAATTATATTGGGTGTAGTGTGACCCATCCCCAGCCAGGAGATGACTCTTCTCCTTCAATAGCAGCGGTATGTTTTGTAGTTTTCTTGCCCCTTTATAACTTAGTTGTATTAAATGGTTCAATTGATTGACACAGGTAGTGGCTTCCATGGATTGGCCTGAGGTCACTAAGTACAGAGGAGTTTTCTCTGCACAGCCTCCTTGTGAAGAAATTATCCAAGATCTCTATGCATCATTCCAGGATCCTCAAAGGGGCTTAGTTAATGGAGGAATGATTAGGTTAGAAGTTGACATGCATATTGTTTTATAGTTGTAGCTGATTTTTTTTTTTTTGGTCTCACCCCATTATATATCCACGGCCTCTTTGCAGGGAACTACTTATTGCATTCAGAAAGTCCACTAATCAAAAACCCCACAGGATTATATTCTACAGGTAAAATTTGTTTTCAATCATGTAAAGGTTTTTATTTATTTTTTTTTTTTTTGTATGGCTTTCTTATATAATTTTGTTCTACTTGGCAGAGATGGTGTCAGTGAAGGCCAATTCAGTCAGGTTCTACTTTATGAGTTGGATGCAATAAGAAAGGTATTATAGATCTTACTGTGAAGTGTGAACTGAGCCACTGTATAGGGGGTACCAAGATGTGTTATGTGTAGAACATAACAGTAAAAACCATCACTCATGTTTTCTTCCAGGCCTGTGTCTCACTAGAGGATGGATATCTGCCACCTGTTACTTTTGTGGTGGTGCGAAAAAGACATCATACACGGCTTTTTCCTGCAGATCATACAAATCGTGATCAGATACACCAGAGTGGCAATATTCTTCCTGGTACCTAAGTTTAACCTCTCTGTGGTCAATTATAGATATTTTTTTGTTCTAGAACACCACTGATTTTGTAGATCGAATATGTTTAGGCACTGTTGTCGATACCCAGATTTGCCATCCAACAGAGTTTGACTTTTACCTCAATAGCCATGCTGGAATTCAGGTAAAGCTATAGCCATTTGGTGGAATTAATTTTCAAAGCACTTAACTTAAGTTATGAATGGGATTCATAATATATATATTTTATAAAGACAAACCTTGATTCTAAAGGAATAATTTGATTTTTCGTTTATATTGAACTTGTAGGGAACTAGCCGGCCTGCACACTACCACGTGTTATATGATGAGAACAACTTCAATGCAGATTCCTTACAGATGTTAACAAATAATTTATGTTACACGTAATGTCCTTTTGATCCTCAGTTCTTTTGATTTTAATATGTTAAATTACTACTTGTCTTAAAAGTTTAATCTTATAAGATGAGATAAATTTAATTATTAAATCAATACTTAAACACTCTCTCCTACGTGTGTGAGCTCAAACTCTCTTTTAA
Organism: Corylus heterophylla; assembly: GCA_016403345.1. NCBI lineage: Eukaryota > Viridiplantae > Streptophyta > Magnoliopsida > Fagales > Betulaceae > Corylus > Corylus heterophylla. The sequence goes on along the minus strand of CM028145.1, from coordinate 7,299,128 downwards.
TAGGTGAGTGCCAACACATTAAATATTTAACTTAAATGGACATGAATTAACGAAATCGTGGTTCGAACTTAGGACCTTTGGTTCTAATATTATTTAATAGTAAAAGTTTAAGCTTATAGGATGCGATAAATTTAATTATTTTCGTCTTCTGTATTTTTTTACTCACAATTTCCTTTTCAGCTATGCAAGGTGCACTCGCTCTGTTTCCATAGGTTTGATCTCCTTCTTTCTTTTTTATTTTATTTTTATCTAAATTAGAATTATGTTGTGGATGCTATCTACACCACTAAAATGATATTTGCGTATGCAGTTCCTCCTGTTTATTATGCCCATTTGGCAGCTGTTCGGGCACGTTATTACATTGAGAGTGAGACATTAAATAGTGGCTCTACAAGTGGGAGTGAGAACAGAGTGGAGATTCGGCCCCTTCCTCTAATCAAGGATAACGTGAAAGATGTTATGTTTTATTGCTGAATGAGTTTGCCCTTTCCTTTTACTGCATCGGAATGAAGAAGTATCTGAATGGTATGATATAGTTTATGTTGCCAAGGCTTTTAGATTTTGATTATCTTTTGGGTATTTTTCTTCACAATTGTGCAACTGTTGGTTTTTCAACGTGCATCTAAACCGTGGTTATAATGGTTTTTATACTTACACCTTGAAGGAAATGTAAATATTGTTCTTGAGTGTGTTTTATGTTTGAGCAACTGTTGGCTTTGCAATCTGCTTTGCTTTGCAATGTGCTTTTGAACCCTGGTTGTAGGACTCTTGAAAGTGGTCATCCTTGTACTGGTGACCACTTTGGGTAAGTTGTTTTGTAAATGGTCATTGTACTGATGCAGTGGAACAAAACTATTCATTTTCTGTCCCGACAGTATAAATTATGGTCGGTTCCTGTTAATACGATCATTTTGCCATGTGACATGGTTGGTTCAGGGGTTGTACAAGGAAATGTGATTTAGGAGAATTAGCAACTAATTTGAAATATATTGATACAAAAGATCGGATTGAGGTCTCTGGCAATAGTGGGAAAATTGTCCACCAAATTTTTTTGAAATCCTGTCCATCTATTTTCATCCAACAACCATTATTTTGTCACGTGTTTCACTCAATGTAAAATAATAGAATATTATTATTATTTTTAAAAATAAATATAAAATCAAATAATGAAAAATAAAAATAATTATTAAAAAGGAAAAATTTTAGTTTACTCCATTAAAGTTGACAGCGTTTTTCAATTAGAACACTAAAGTTTCAATTTTTGCAATCCACCCTCCAAAGTTTCAAATTTTTGTAATTTGACCAATTGTATTCAAAGCTTTTCATATTGCCCTTAATTTTTATTTTTTTTATTTATATTTTTATGAAGAAAAAAAAAATTTGGGGTGCAAAAATGGCCAGATGCCAAAGGGGTGGCTACGCCAATTTTAAAAAAGGGTTAAATTCACTTTACCCCCTGAAGTTTCAGGAGTTTTTCAATTCGAATCCCAATGTTTAAAAATTGGAAATGTACCTCCCTAATGTTTTAAAAAATTTCAATTAAGATCTTCCGTTATTAATTTCCGTGTAATTGGACGGAAATCATCCCACGTGCGTCTCACGTTGGATTTTGATACCTTCTATTCAAATTTTGCCCTCATTAAAACTTATGAAATTATGTAATTACCCTCAATTTCATAGGTTTTAATGAGGGTAATTACGTAATTTCATAGGTTTTAATGAGGGCAAAACTGGAATAGAGGGCATCAAAATCTCATGTGAGACGCACGTGGGATGATTTTTGTCCAATTAGACAAAAATTAGTAACGAAGAGTTTAAATTGAAAATTTTTGAAACATTGGGGGTACATTGCCAATTTTTAAATATTGAGGTTCGAATTGAAAAACTCCTAAAATTTTAGGAGGGTAGATTGAATTTTCCCCTTTAAAAAAAATTCAAGGTGGCCATAGCCACCCTTTTGGCCATTTTTGCACCCCCAAATTTGTTTTTTTTTTTCTTCATAAAAATAAAAAATAAAAAATAAAATTAGGGGCAATATGAAAATTTTGGGATAATATTGGTCGAATTGAAAAAAAAATTGAAACTTTGTGGGGGTGGATTGAAAAAATGAAACTTCAGTGTTTGAATTGAAAAATGCTATCAACTTTAAAGGGGTAAATTGTAATTTTCCTATTAAAAAATATGGGGTGGCCAAACCACCCCATAGGTGGCTGGCCACCCCACCTTGGAGGTGGCTTCAGTCACCCCCAAGGGCCGGGTGGGGGTGGCCGGAGCCACCCACATGGCCCCAAGGGTGGAGCCACCCCCAAGGCTGAACTAGGGTGGCTGGCCACCCCCTATGGTGTGGTTCGGCCATTCCATATTTTTTAATAATTATTTTTATTTTTTATTATTTAATTTTATATTTATTTTGTAAAAAATAATAATATTTTATTATTTTATATTAAGTAGGACACTTGGCGGAATGGTGATTGTTATATGAAAATGGATGGTCAAGATTTCAAAAAAAATTGGTGGGTAATTTTTCCATTATTGCTGGGGATCTCAATCCCAAAGGATCAGCACATGGATGGAAGGAATCAAACATAATATTTGAATATTATTTTTAGAATAATATCTTGTTTCTTTGTCTACAAGAATTTTTCTGTCTAAACTTATGGATATTTTTGGATTTTTCTTTTTTCTCTAAGTGTTTTGCTTGGAGAGGACTCAAAACCTAGCCTATATAAACACATTTAATATGTGTTATTTTTCAATTTAGTTTCGAAGTATCAATAAAAATTTCAGTCTTTAAGAGTTATTCTATGTTTGCTTATTTGGGGCGAGTAGAGTATGGTCTTTCTTTTTCTTATTTGTTATTTTCTCTCTTCCTAAATTCCATTTTCAGTCTTTAATTTTTAGTTTGTGTTGTTATAATACGCTATCAAAATAATTATAGTTTTGCTCGGCATTAGTTGGTATTAGGTTATGAAAGAGGAAGTTCCCCCACGATGAACACAGTATACAGGATATGATGATTGAAGACTTGCAAAGGTAGCTTGCGAATGAACCCAACATCTAGAGGCGCAAAATTTGGAGATGCATCGTGATATTGACGATCACGATAAAGATTCCAATTTGAGAACCCATATCACAATCCGGTTCTAGTTCGGCAATAACGTGTTTGGGATGAGCGGCATGAAGACTTAGGTTTTAGAGTTGAGCTTCCAAAATTTTATGACATTCTCACCGCTTTGACTATTGTTAGCAAGTTTCAAGCCCATCTACCAAATCCATCTTATATGGAGGAGAAAGCTAAATTTACTAAATAATATTTTTCTCAAAATCGAGTCTCTCCACCAACCTATGACATTTATCTTCTTGAAGAAAATAATGACTATTACATGTTTGATGAAAGTTGACATAATGAAGGATTTCAATTGAGTAATGAGGAAATTAGTTATGTTGATTTCTATCAAATTCTTCTAGTAATAATTTGGATGTTGGAATCGGAGTGTTGGATGACAATTTTAATTTTTGTGGTCAAGAGAGAATTAATCATTCTTTGGAGGCTTTTATAGAGCGTGAATTGGATAAAATAAATGAAGGATGTGTGAAGGTTGATTTCTCTCAAGTTGCTGCAAGAAACTTCAGATCTACTATTGAGAGTCAAGTTGTTATAGGTTGCAAGTTGTTTTTCTTCTAGCATCACGTTATTTGGTGTTGAGAAGTACGGGATGAAAGGGATTGATTGAACATCTGAAAGATGGAGGAAAAGATGATTTGAACTTGGTGGCAAATTCTTTTCAACCCAAAATCAACAAGTAAATTGGAATATATTGATAAAGAAGATCAACACAAGAATGGAAAGAATCATACGTTATTATTTGTAGATTATTTTTAAAATAATATTTTATTTATTTGTCTACAAGAATTTTTATTTGTGTCCAAGCCATGCTAATAAATTCCAAGTGTTTGCTAACAAGTGAGATGCACATGTTTGCTTTAACATTCTTAACAAACATTTATTACCCTTCTACTAACCTAGGAATCCAAGCATTGAATTTTGAGAAACTCAAACATGTTAGAAGACACTTGACATTTATTAGAGTGGGTTGAAGGAAATTTTCTCTAAACTAGTTTTGAGGAAATTTGTGTCCTTTTTGTATTTCTATTTTTTTTTCTCTTAGTATTTTTGTTGGAGAAACTCAAAACCTAGCCTATATAAAGGCGTCTAATCAGTGTAATTTTTCAATTCAGTTTTGAAGTATCAATCAATTTTTTAGTGTTTCATAGTTATTCTCTATTTGTTTCTTTAGGGCGATTATAATCTTTCTCTTCCTGTAACGCCCCAAAACTTTCCTTGACCAATCTCGTAGGGTTATTGGTAATTCCTCCAATTTAGTTAACTAGTAAATTGTTATTATTGTGTACAACAAAGATAAATAATATAGAATTGAAAAGAGAGAGATCAAGAGAGAGTTGAGACACAAATTTACGTGGTTCAGCAATGTGCCTAGGTCCACAAGAGAGAGTGCGGCTATATTTTACTATTTAATGATTTATGATTACAACATAACAAATTTATAGGAAAACCCTAATTATAAGTATTTTGAAAAACCCCAAAATACTCTCCACAACTTATTTGTTCCCATGCCCACATAAACTAATTACACCCAATGGACCAGTAGTAAAATTTGAGCCACTTGTTCCAATAATCTCCACCTTGGTGAGTATTCACCTCTTTGAAGATAATCAAGTATTGGGCTTCCACCTAGAACTGATAAGTTTGGGAATGCCGCCTCCTCACCTCCTTTCTAGCACCTGGAGACATTTGTCAAGTTCAAGCAATGCTTGAACTTGTCTGCGGTAACAGGCTTCGTCAACATGTCCATTGCATTGTCAAAAGTGTGAATCTTTTCAAGTAGCAATTCACTTGTAACAACTAATTCCTTGATCTTGCGAAACCTCACATCAATGTGTTTGGTTCTCGCATGATATACCGGGTTCTTTGCCAAGTAAATGGCACTTTGACTGTCACAATACAATGGAACTCCACCTTGCTAAATACCCAACTCCGTAACTAACCTTGTACGCTATAAAGCTTCCTTTGCAGCCTTAGTTGCCACCATGTCCCCCGCCTCAATCGTGGACTAGATCATAGATCTCCAACAAATGGATCGTCCTGCAAGAGTGAACACATAACCCGTGGTTGACCTCCTGTCATCCAAATCCCCTGCATAATCTGCATTTACTTATCCGACAACTGACAAATCACTTTTCTATCTGACAAAAGTGATGTCATACTCTGTAGTACCTTTCAAGTATCTGAAAATCCATTTGACTGCATCCTAGTGTCGTCTCCTCAGATTCGCCATGTACTTGCTCACCACATTGACTGCATGAGACAAATTTGGCCTGGTACATACCATAGCATACATCAAACACCTCACTACACTAGCATATGGGACCTTAGACATGTCTTCAGTTTCTTCAGCTGTCTTTGGACACTATGAGGTAGACAAACAGAAATGATTTGCCAAAGGTGTACTCACTGGTTTCGCATTCTCCATGCTAAACCTCTCCAACACCTTCTTCACATAACTAGCTTGAAATAACCACAATCTCTTAGCATTTTAGTCCTTGCGAATCTCATTCTCAAGAATCTTCTTGGTTGCGCCCAAATCCTTCATGTAAAATTCTCTACTCAACAAAACCTTCAGTTTGTTGACCTCCACTATGCTCTTTGCTGCAATAAGCATATCATCCATGTACAGTAACAGAAAAATAAATGAGCCATCATCAAGGCTCCTTACATTAACATAACCATCATACTCACATCTCTTGTAGTGATCATGTAGGAGTCAAATCACTTATACCACTGCCTTTCTAACTGCTTCAGTCCATAAAGTGGCTTCTTCAATTTACAAACCAAGTGCTCCTTTCCATGTTGACTGAACCCTTCTTGCTACTCCATGTACCTGCTCCTCCAAATCACCATGGAGAAAAATTGTCTTCACTTTCATCTGCTCCAATGCCATGTCATAATGAGCTACCAACACCAATACTGCTCTAATAGAAGTATGTCTGACCATTGGGAAAAATATTTTCTCATAATCAACCCCTTTCTGCTGTGCATAACCCTTTGCTACTAGGCGAGCCTTGAAATTTTCCTCCCTTTTTCTAATACTGCTTCATTTTTCTTGAACACCCATTTACACCCTATCGCCTTCTTCTTCTCTGGAAACTCCACCAAATCCAACATTTGGTTCTTATGCAGGGATTCCATTTCCTCCACCATAGCACCTACCCATCTACTCTTCTCTTGGCTATTGATAGCCTCTTGAAAAGTAGTAGGATCTTTGCTGCTGATGACAAGAGCATAAGAAACCATGTCTTCAAAATTGAACCTGGTTGCTGGCCTAATAGTGCGTATAGGCCTGTCTGTGGCTATAGTGTGATGCTCCTTAACTCCTGAAGTAGAGGTCTTTGTACCCAGAGAAGTGTTCTCTTGCACAGGAGTCTCTAACTTCACATGCACCACCTGCTTATTCACTGCAATTACTTTTTGGCACTTGCTGCTCTTTACCTTGAGTACTCTTCAACATAGAATTTTCATCAAATATCATGTTTCTACTGGTCACCGCCTTGTTTGCCTTCGGATCCCAAAACTTGTAACCCTTAGCCCCTTTTCGTATTCAAGAAAGACACATTGTCTAGACTTTGGATCAAGTTTCGACCGTTCTTTACTAGGTATGTGCACATAGGTCGGACAACCAAATACTCTCAAACCAGAGTAATCTACTTCATTACCTATTCACACCTCCTCTGCAACTTTCCCATCTAGTGCTACCATCGGTGACCCGTTGATCAAGTAGCATACCATACTCACTGCATCTGCCTAGAAAATCTTTGCAAGTTCAGCATTCAACTTGAGAGACCACGCTCTCTTTGCAATAGACCTGTTCATCCTTTCCGCCACACCATTTTGATGTGGTGTCTTACGTACTGTGAAATGTCTCTTTATACCATGCTGCTCACAAAAATCCTAAACTTGTTGTTTGTGTACTCAGTTCCATTATTTGTCCTGAGGCACTTAACTTTCTTCCTAGTCTGGTTTTCCACTTCAGCTTTCCATAAATTGAACTTGGCAAATGTCTCTAATTTGTGTTGCATGAAGTACTCTCAAAATTTTCTAGAGAAATCATCAATAAAGATCACGAAATACATATGTCCTCCCCGTGACGCTGTCTTCATTGGTCCCCAAACATCAGAATGCACATAATCCAGAAGGAAACAAAATTCTTGTGTATGGCTATCTTGAATTGTACCCGATTCTGCTTCCCCAAAACACAGAATTTATAGAAATTAAGCTTGCACATTTTAACACCTTTCAACAGATTTCTCTTATGAAGCTCCAACATACCCCGCTCACTCATATGACCCAACCGCATTTGCCACAAAACAGTACAATTAGACTTAGACTTCACAAAGGCGACTCCACCTACAACTATACCTCCTAACGGTTTATAGATATTCTTTTTACTTTTATGCCCATTTATTACTACCATCGCACCCTTGGTCACCTTCATTTCTCCATCTTCAGACTTATATCCATAATCGTTTAAGTCTAAGGTGCCTAATGAAATCAGATTCTTTTCCATGTCTGGTACATGTTTAACATCACATAACGTTCTAACCACACCATCAAACATCTTAATTCTAATATTACCTATGCTAATAATATTGCAATGTGCACCATTACCCATAATAACTATGCCATAATTAACTAACTAGTAGGTGTCAAATCAATCTCTATTGGACATCACGTGAAATGAACATGCTGAGTCCAGAATCCAAGAATCCACAGGATGCTCTAAATTTGATGCAATAGAAAACATATCACCATTAGCATCATCTGAATTATCTTCCACTACGTTTGCAGATTTTGAGGAACCATCATTCTAGTTGTCGGTATTCTTCTTCCGGTTTGGACAGTCCCGCTTTATGTGCCCTTTCTTCCCGCACTTATAACAATTGATGTCCTTTCTCTTCCTAGACTTTGACCGAGAATTCTTGCCATTCAAATCACCCTTATCACTGCTTCTTTCACTCTCCTACTTACCCTTTACAACTAGCCCTTCTCCTCGACAACTTTTATCATTGATTTTCTCTCTGATAAAATACCAATAGGGCTCCTGTAACGTCCTTTAACTCTAGGGACTCTTTCCCCATGTGAGAGTTGTAGCCAAATTCTCATACGTAGGAGAAGTTGGGAGTGAATTTAATAGTATCAATGCCTTGTCTTCGTCTTCGAACTTCACATCAACCATTTTCAAAACACTAATTACCTGATTGAACATGTTGATGTGTTGGCTTAGATCCGAGCCCTCTGCCATCTTCAAGTTGTACAACTGCTGCTTTGGATAGAGCTTGTTCGTCAACGACTTTGACATATACCAACTTTCCGTTTCAACCAAACTATCGCGGAGATTATTCGTCCATGACTTGATACATCACATCATCCCCCAGACAAAGCCAAATAGTAGCCACCGCTTTAGCCTCAAGTAACTTCCAATCTATGTCTGCCATCTCTTCAAGTTTTGTCCCATATAACGCTTCCACCATCCCTTGTTGCACCAACAAATCATTGACATGTCTCAGCCATAACTCGAAATTACCAGTTCTATCGAACTTCATCATGTCAAATTTCGCAGAAGATATGACAATCTCAGCCATTTCAGAACCTGACTCTGATACCAACTGTTATTACTGTGCACAACAATGATGAATAATATGGAATTGAAAAGAGAGAGATCAAGAGAAAGTCAAGACACATATTTAAGTGGTTCGGCAATGTGCCCACGTCCACAGGAGAGAGTGCGGCTATATTTTACTATTTAATGATTTAAGGTTACAACATAACATATTTATAGGAAAATCCTAATTATAAGTATTTTAATAAACCCCAAAATACCCAGCACAACTTATTTGTCCCCAAGGCCACATAAACTAATTACACCCAATGGGCTAGAAGTAGAATATGAGCCACTTGTTCTAAAATAAATAACTAAATGTATTGCTTGTCTAGCATACTTGTAGTGATCCAAATAATTACCTAAGCTTAGGTAGCTTAGTTAGGGGGTTAATTTGGGCTTTGGGTCACTAAGAACACTAGAAGGGTAATTTAGACTTTTGGACCAGACGTACGCTTGAGTTAGCGGACGTACACTCCTGTTTGAAGTGAGGACATACACGAGGGGGACCACCATAGGTATGCTCTACAAATAGTACACGGACGTACGCGGGACCACACGGATGTGCGCTACTTTTTGGAATACTCATTGTATAATACCTAGATGTATGAAGCAGCCTTTGGACCACTGTGTAAATAGTACCGAACGTACGCTAGGGTTGGCAATCATCTGCAGCTTTTCTGAAGAATTGGTAGAGCCCCTCAACTATAAATACCCCCCACCCCTCATGAATTCTCACGTTCTCTCAAGCCCCAGGTTGCAAAAATCCATCCTTGTGTGTGTGTTGTGAGATTTTGCGAGTTTCGATGCTAACGGTGAAGAGACTCTTGAAGTTTCACTGCAAGGAGGTAACGTCACTTTACCTAGTCTATTTTTACGTCATTATGCTGTCCTAATGTTGTCTTGTCTTGTTAGTTGTAGCTTTAGCTTTAGTTATGCTTTCAATCTTGTTTAGAATAGTGTTGTTTTGACTTAGCATGATTGCGTTTGCATGGAGGTTTCATTTTGAGTTAGGAGACCTTAAGAAGCCCATTGATAGCCTTAGAATTTGGTTTTGGAGAATAGGAGGACGAGTAGATAAAATGAGGTTCTCCTAAAAACCTCGAAGTGGACATACGGTCTCGTGACCAGACGTACAGTTTGAAGTATCATAGCGGACGTACGGTCCCGAGCCCAAACTTATGGTCCGGAGTGTGACAGGGGACTTTATTTTAACCAGCCATCCGATAGCTCCTATTTTCTTGTTTTAGAGTTGTTTTGATAGAAATAGGATTAATAGAAGGTTTTTCACAAATTTGGGAAACCTAGATCATTTGGAATACTCGGAGACGTTATACGACCTTGGTGAGTTTTAACTCACATAATGTTCCTTGTTAATTTCCATGCATTGCACGACTATTTTGTGTACCAGAAACATGCATGTTTGCAACTTTCACAATTTATACTTGCTGCACATGAACTCTAGCATTTTTGAGAAAACATTGTGCTGAATAAGTTAAGAAAGTGAGACTTGTGAAAGCATGCATGTAAAATATAGACAAGATAATTTTGCATCGTATGACATGGTACGCCGGTACGTGCGGGATAACGGCCATGAGCTTATTATATATGTTAAATTTATGGTCAAATATGTGTTTGCTATATGGGCCTTGAATCCAATGATTATTTTATGGCTGGCGTAGCCTTAACAAGCAGTCATTACTGGACGGACATCATTAGCGGTGTGGGCCACCCAAGGTTGGACTCAGTCGTGCTACTAGTGTTATGTATGGTAGTATATAATATCCGGGGCACCGGTGTTGTATTATAGGTCCTTCGGGATAGCGCCAACCCCGCTGGGAATGGATAATATCTCGGGTAGACCGTACTGATTGAACTATGACTATCACTTTGTATCATATGCATGTATTATATATCTATATCACACCCATGTAAAACTATCATAATAGATCTATTGCTTTACTAAAAATTAGAGTTCATCACTAAACTGGCATGGACATTATTTGCGTTAATATTCACTAAGTCTTAGACTTACCCTCCTTTATATTTATGTTTTCTCCTATCATTACGAATATCTGCACGGTTTAGCTATCCTAGAAGAGGATGCCGTCGGAGTAAACTTGGGTGATTATGCAGGATCTGATTCGGGTCATTTTTAAGGACATGAACCCGGTGTGGTTGAAGTCTATGAGGGATGATGGAGGAACCGCCCGTGTTGATATGATAGAGATCTTAATCTCTTTAGCTCTTCTTAAGCTTAGTGTTTGATTTGTATGATCTTTTGTTAGAACAATGTTATGATGTTATGTTAGGTTGTAATTCCTATTTTGATGATGGTCTGATGACTTGTACATTTGATGGGTATTTACATATTATGAGGTTTTATATTTACTCTGGTGCATGTTGTGTGGATGTTAAATTTATTGCTCTCTATTTCCTATAATTTTTGAAAGTCTTCTACTAAGATTTTCTTATTTTGACGAGAAAGATTGAAATCCCTGAGTCTTGTCCCACGAGGGATAGGACTGAGAGATGAATCATGGGGTCAATTACTAGTTAATTGATTTGCCTATCGGAGTCGTTACAATACTCAACATAAATGTCGCAAAATGTGAAATCAACAAATATGAGATATTTAAAATAAATCACAAGGCATGCATGTACTATCATTAATCACAGACTGAGAGATACTAATCGAAATACAGTTATTCTAATCAAACCTGGTAGAGTCTCCAGGCTTCTTTCCTTTAAAAGCCCTTTTAAAATACATAACGTGGCAAGCCGCAAACACTTTGTAAGTGATGTAGATAGGATTGCTTGGGATTACATGAATAAGACCCGAGTAGATGTGAGTGTGGAGGCACCTAGAAGATTCAAGACTAGACACTACAAAAAAAAGGCAATTTTTTGACATGGCAAATAGTATCCTTTTTTTGCCACATCAGTAAATGTTGACGTGTCAACAAATTTTTTTTTGACGTGTTGAATGTGCCACGTCAATATTTATTGACGTGTTACATTCAACACGTCAAGAAATTTAAATTCAATTTAATTTTCTTTTAATATATCAAGTTTCTGACGTGCTATTTTTAGCATGTCAGGAATCTGTAAAATATATATATATATATATATATATATATATATATATCAGGTTTATTTATATTAATATATATATTTCAATTTTTTTTTTACAGGTTCTAACGTGCTGAAACTAGCACGTTAGAAATTTCTGACGTGCTGTTTCAGCACATCAGAAATTAAAAATAAAAAATAAAAATGAAGAAGATAGAAGCGTGCAGAGAGAGAGAAAAAAAAATTTAGGGTGTGCACACACTACGGTGTGTTGGAACAACTTGGGGGAGGAAAAAGAAAAGGAAAAAAAAATTATAAGAATGAAGAATAGAAGCGTGCAGAGAAAAAAAAAAAAAAAAAAAAGAGAGGAGAGAAAAGAATGAATTAATTAAGAAAGGTAGAGAAGAAGAATGAAGACAAAAAAAAAAAAAAAAAGAGATAAAAGAAATCCTGACGTGCCACAATTGGCACGTCAGGAATCTATGGCACGTCAGAATCTGTTTTAATTTTTAATTTTTAATTTTAATTTTTAATTTTTTTTAATTTTATACGTGCTAATTTGGCACGTCTCTGATGCGCCAAATTGGCGCGTCAGAAAATTCTGATGTGTCCAACTGGCACGTCAGAAAAAAAAAATGGACGAATTTTTGAAATTTTTCCCTCTTCTTATTTTCCTCTTTTTATTCTTCCCTCCTCATTTATTTTGCCTACTCTCTCTCTCTCTCCTCTCCTCTCCTCTCTCTCTCTCTCTCCACGGCAAATCAAAGAAGGCAGAAGAAGGAGAAGAAAAAGAAAAGGAGAAGAGAAGAAGAAAAGGAAAGGGAGAAGAGAAGAAGAAGAGAAGCAGAAGAAAAAGAAGGGAGAAGAGAAGAAGAAGAAGAGAAGCATGCTTCTGCGCATAAAAAAAAAAAAAAAAAAGGAGGAGAAGAGAAGAGAAGAGAAGAAGATTTTCATGTTTTTGAAGATTTGTTGGGTTTGACATTTAGGTTTTTGATTTTTCAGATTGTTTTTCTGATTTGGGTTTTGATTTTTTGAAGATTTTTAGTGTGAGTTTGGGTTTTGAAAATGGAGATCGAAAAGAAGTGAGAAAACGAAGAAAATATTTTGAAGAAAATTTTTGCAGAAACAAGAAAATTTTTTCATGGTTTTAAAATCTTCTTTGCAAAGAAACCCAACAAATTTGTTGGGTTTCTCTGCACCACTTCACTGCACCAATGGTGTAGACAAACGAGTGGTGTAGAGAAATTTGTTTCTCTGCACCACTCAATAAAGTACAAAAGAAAAAAAACATTAAATTAATACATTTTTTAATTGAAAAAAAAAATTCCAGAAAAAATTTAAAATATATATATATATATATATATTTTAATTAATTTTTAAATTTCCTGACGTGTTATATTTGAGCACGTCAGAAATTCATGACGTGTCAATTTTTGACACGTCAGGAAAATTTTTTGACTTGTTAAATCCAACACGTTAGAATTTTCTGACATGTTAGATCTAATACGTCAGGAATTTCTAACGTGCCATCTTTGGTACGCCAGAAATTTTCCATTCCTAACACCCACAATATTAACACACGAAACACATCAAAATTGCCCCATCTGGAGGATTTACTGATGTGTCAGACCACCTGACACGCTAGAAAATCTATGTCAATAAAAAATCATTTTTTGTAGTGAGATCATAAACGTGCAAGGAAGCCGAAACTTGTCCTGTAACGACCCCGATGGGCAAATCAATTAATTGGTAATTGATCCCATGGTTCGTCTCCCAGCCCTGCCCCACACTAGACAAGACTTAGGGATTTACAACCTCTTATAATCGAGAGAGTTCAGTGGAAGACTTTCTAAACTATAGGAATAGAGAGTAATAATAAAACATTCACACATGCATACACCAGAGTAAACAGAATTCCTGATAATATAAAAGAAGTCATCAAATTTATAGGTCATTAGACCATCATCAAAATAAAGGATTACATCCCAAATCAGAATTGTCTTACAAAAGATCAACATATCAAATCCTAAGCTTAAGCAATGCTAAAGAAATAATAATCTCAATCATCTTTGCTCGGGTGGTTCCTCCGTCATCCCACATGGACTTCAATCAAACTAAGTCCATATCCTCAAAAAATGACTCGGATAAGGTTTTACGCAATCACCCTTGTCCGGTCCATAGGCATCCTCGTCTATGCTAGCTAAACCATGCAATTATTCGTAATGGAGGGGGAAAAACATAAAATAAATGGGGTAAGTCTAAAGATTTAGTGAATGTTAACGTAGATAATACCCAAAAAAAACCCCGGGAAACCAAAAGGTTTTGGGAAACCGGGTTTTTTCCCAATTTGGTTTTTTTTTAAAAACCCTTTTGGTTTTGGGGGAAGGGGGGTTTTTAAAAAGGGTTTTGGGGGAAAATTTTTTTTAAAAAATTTTTTTAAAAAAACCATTTTTTTTTTTTGGGTTTTTTTTTTTTTTTTTTCCAAAATTTTTTGGGGGAAAATTTCCGGGTTTTTTTTTTTGGGGTTCAATTGGGGCGGGTTTTTAAAAATTCCCCCAAAAAAACCAAAAAACCCCATTTTTTTTCCCCCAAAAAACCCTTTTTTTCCCCCAAAAAAACCCCAAAAAAAAATTTTTTTTTGGTTTTTATAAAATTAAAATTTTTTTTTCCAAAAAATTTTTTTTAAAAAACCCTTCCCGGTTTTTTATTTTTTCCTTCCCCCCAAAAAATTTTTTATTTTTTTTTTTGGGGAAAACCTTTTAAATTTTTTAAAAAAAAATTTTTTTTTAAAATTTGGGCCAAAAAAAGGGGGAAAAAGGTTTTTTAAAAAATTTTTTTTTTTTTTAAAAAAATAAATTTTTTTTTAAAAAAATTTTGGGTTTTCCTTTTTAAAAAGGGTTTTTTTTTTTTTTTTTAAAAAATTTTTTTTTTTTTTTAATTTGGGGTTTTTTTAATTTTCCTTTTTCCCAAAAAAAATTTCCCCTTTTTGGGGGGGGAAAATTAAATTTTCCCAAAATTTTTTGGTCCTTTGGGGGGGAAAAACCCCCCCCCCCCTTTTTTAAAAACCCCAAAAAAAAAAAAAAAAAAAAAAACCCTTTTTCCCCCCAAAAAAAAAAAAAAAAACCCCCAAAAAATTTTTAAAACCCTTTTTTCCCTTAACCCTTTCCCTTTAACCCTTTTTCAAATTTTTTTTTTTGGGGGGGTTTAAAAAAAAAAAAGGGGGAAAAAAAAAATTTTAATTTTTTAAAAAAAAAAAAAAAAATTTGGGAAAAAAAAAATTTAAAAAAAAAAAAAAAAAAAACCCCAAAAAGGGAAAAAAGGAAAAAAAAAAAAAAAAATTTTTTTTTTAAAAAATTATTATTTTAAAAAAAAAAATTTTTTTTTTGGGGGGGGGGGGAAAAATTTTAAAAAATTTTAAATTTTTTTTAAAAAAATTTTTTTTTTTTTTTTTTTTGGGGGGGGGGGGGGGGGAAAAAATTCCCCCTTTTTATTTTAATTTCCCTTAAACCCAAATTTAATTAAAAATTTAAATTTTTTTTTTAAAAAAAAAAAAAAAATTTTTAAAAAAAAAAAATTTTTTGTTTTTAAAAAAAGGGAAAAAAATTGGTTTCCCCAAAAATTTTTTTTTTTTTTTTCCCCCCCTTTTTTTTTTTTTAAAATTTTTTTTTTTGGGGGGGGGTTTTAAATTTGGGGGTTTTTGGGTTTTTTGGTTTCCCCTTTTTTTTTTTTTTTTCCCTTTTTAAAAAAAAATTTTTTTAAAAAAATTTTTTTTTTTTTTAAAAAATTTTAAAATTTTTTTTTTTTTTTTTAAGGGAAAAGGGGAATTTTGGGTTTTGGGAAAAAAAAAGGGGGGGTTTTTTTTTTTTTGGGTTTTTTTTAAAAAAAAAAATTTTTTCCCTTTTTTTTAAAAAAAAAATTTTCCCCCCAAAAAAAATTTAAAAAAATTAAAAAACCCCCCAACCCCCTTTTTTTTTGGGGGGTTTTTTTAAAAAAAAAAACCCCCAAAAAAAAAATTTTTTTTTTTGGTTTTTTTAAAAAAAAAAAAACCCCAAAATTTTTTTTTTTTTTTGGGGGAAATTTGGGGGGAAAAAAAAAGGGGGGGCCTTAAAAAAAAAAAAAAAGGGGGGGGGGGGAAAAAAAAAAAAAAAAAAATTTTAAAAAAAAAATTTTTTTTTTAAAAAAATTTTTTTATTTTTTTTTTTTTTTTTAAAAAAAAAAAATTTTAAAAAAAAATTGGGGTTTTTTTTTAAAAATTTTTTTTTTTTTAAAGGGAAAAATTTTTTTTTTTAAAAAATTTTTTTTGGTTTTTTTTTAAAAAAATTTTTTTTTTAAAAAGGGAAGGGAAAAAGGGTTTTTTTAAAAATTAACAAAAATTTTTTTTTTTTTTTTGGAAAAAAAAAAAAAAAAATTAAATTTTTTTTTTTTTTAAAATTTTTAAATTTTTTTTCTTTTAATTTAAAACCAAATTTTTTTCCCTTTAGGGAAAAATTTTTTTTAAAAAAAAAAAAAAAAAAAAAAAAAAAATTTTTTTTAAAAAAAAAATTTTTTTAAAATAAAAAAATTTTTTTGGGGAAAAAAAGGGGGGAAGTTTTTTAAAAAATTTTTTAAAAAAAATTTTTTTCCCTTCCTTTTTTCCGGGTTTTTTTTTTTTTTAAAAAAAAAAAAATTTAAACCCTTTTAAAAATTTTTTAAAAAAAAAAAAAGGAAATTTTAAAAAATTTTAAAAAAAAAAAAAATTTTTTTTTTTTTCCTTTTTTTTTAAACGGAAAAACCAAATTTTTTTTTTTTTAAAAAAAAAAAAAATTTTTTAAATTTTTTTTTTTTAAAGGTTTTTTTAAAAAAAATTTTTTAAATTTTTTTAAAAAATTAAAAAAAAATTTAAAAATTTT
The DNA here is from genome assembly GCA_016403345.1 of Corylus heterophylla. NCBI lineage: Eukaryota > Viridiplantae > Streptophyta > Magnoliopsida > Fagales > Betulaceae > Corylus > Corylus heterophylla. The sequence goes on along the minus strand of CM028145.1, from coordinate 7,282,432 downwards.
TTTTTTAAAATTTTTTTTTTAAAATTAAAAAAAAAAAATTTTTTTAAAAATTTTAAATATTTTTTTTTTTAAAAAAAAATTTTTTAAAACCCCCAATTTTTAAAGAAAAAAAAATTTTTTTTTTTTTTTCCCCCCCTTTAAAAAAAAAAAAAAAAAAAAAATTTTTTTTTAAAAAAAAATTTTTTTTTTTTTAAAAAGAAAAATTTTTTTTGGGGAAACCCCTTTTTTTTTTTTAAAAAAAAATTTTTTCCAAAAAAAACGGTTGTTGGGCCCCCTTTTAAAAAAAGGGGGGGTTTTTAAGGGTTTTGGAATCCCTTTTTTTAAAAAATTTTTTTTTTTAAAACCAAAATTAAAAAAAAAAAATTTTTTTTTGGTTTTCCTTTGGTTTTTTTTTTTTTTTTTTTTTTTTTTAAAAAAAAAACCCCTTTTTTAAAAAAATTTTTAAAAAATTTTTTTAAATTTTTTTTAAAAAAAAAAAAAAAAAAAAAAAACCAAAAAAAATTTTAAAAAAAATTTTTAAAAAAAAAAACCCCCAAAATTCCAAAAAATTTTTTTAAAAATTTAAAAAATTTAAAAAATTTTTTTAAAAAATTTTTAAAAAACCCCCAAATTTTCCTTTTAAAATTAAAATTTTTTTAATTTTGGAAAAAAAAATTTTTTTTAAATTTTTTTAAAAATTTGGGGTTAAATTTTCCAAAAAATTTTTCCCCCCAAATTTCCCCAAAAAATTTTAAATTGGGCCCAAGGGGAAATTTTAAAAAAAAACCCAGGTTTTTAAAAAAATTTGGGGAAAAGAAATTTTTTTTTTTTTTTTTTTTTTTTAAATTTTTTTTTTTTTAAAAAAAAAAAAAAAAAAAAATTTAAATTTTAAAAAATTTTTTTTTTTTTAAAAAAAGGGCCCAAACCCCAAAAATTTTAAAAAAAATTCTTTTTTAATTAAAAAAAAAAAAAAACCCGGAAAAAGCCTAAAAAAAAATTTTTTAGGAAAAAAATTTTTTTTTTTTTTTTTTAAAAAAAAAAAACCCCTTTTTTTAAAAAAAAAAAAACCCCTTTTTCCTTTTTTTTCCCCCCTTTTTTTTAAAAAAAATTTAAAAAAAAATTTTTTTATTTTTTCCCAAAACCCCTTTTAAAACCTTAAAGGGTTTTTTTAAATTTTTTTTTAAATTTTTTTTTTAAAAAATTTGAAGTTTATTTTTTTAAAATTTAATTTTTAAAAAATTTTTTTTTAAAAAAAAAAAAAAAAACCAAAATTATTTTTTTTAAAATTTTTTAAAATTTTTTAAATTTAAATTTTTTGGGTTTTTTAAATTTTCCCTTTTTTTTTTTTTTTTTTTTTTTTTTTTTTTCCCCCCAAAAAAAAAGGGTTAAATTTCCTTTAATTTTTTTTTCCCCCCCCCAAAAACCCTTTTTTTAAATTAAAATTTTTTTTTTTTTAATTTTTTAAAAATTTTCCAAAAAAATTTTCCCCAAAAAAAATTTTTTCTTAAGGGAAAAAAAATTTCTTAAGGGAAAAGGGGGAAAAAAAACCTTGGGGAAACCCCCTTTGGGGGAAAAAAAAAAAAAAAAAAAATTTGGGGAAAATTTTTCCCATTTTTGGCCTTTTTTTTTTTTAAAAAAATTTTTTGGGGAAACCCGGGGAAGAAAAACCCCCCCCAAAAAATTTAAACCCAAAAAGGGTTTTTTTTGGATGGGGAAAAAAAATTTTGGGGGGAAAAAAAAAATTTTTTTTTTTAAAAAAAACCAAAAACCCCAAAATTTTTGGGCCAAAATTTTTTTTCCCTTTTTTAAAATTTTTTTTTTTTTTTTTTAAAAAAAGGGGAAAAAAATGGGAAAATTTTTTTTTAAAAAAAAAAAAACCCCCTTCTTTTTTCTATTTTTTTCCCAAAATTTTTTTTTCCCCAAAATTTTAAAAAAAAAAAATTTTTTTTTTTTTTTTTTAAAAATTTTTTTGGGGAAAAAAAACAAAAATTTAAAACCCAAAATTTTAAACCCTTTTTTGAATTTTTTTTTTTTTTTTAAAAAAAAAAAAAAAATAAAACCCAAAAAAAACCCCCCCGGGGAACCCCAAAAAAAAAACCAAAAAAAAACCCCGGGAAAGGTTTTAAAAATTTTTGGGGGTTTTTTTAAAAACCCCAAACCCCCCAAAAAGGGGAAAAAAATTTTTATTGGTTTTTAAAACCTTAAGCCCAAAAAAACCGGGTTAAAATTTTCCCCCCCAAAAAAAAACCCCCGGGGGTTTCCAAAAAAAAAATTTGGGGGGGGTTTTTTTTAAATTTTTTAAAAAATTTTAATTTTTTTAAAAACCTTTTTTTTTTTTTCCCCCCCTTTTTTTTTTTTTTTAAATATGCATAACTTGATCAAAGCATTGGCATATTGAAATACTAGTTTAATATAATTAGTGGTGGATATCAAAGCCCCCCTTTGTTATTGTCACATCAACAATCAATTTTTATTTTGCTTTTGCTTAAGGAATCTATTTTTAAAAATAAATTCAGCAATCTTGTGGGAATGATCCTATACTTGCACCTTATACTACCATGTTGACCTTGTGCACTTTGGGTAAAATGTACAATTATTTACCTATTAATTTAGGTAGATTTTTGCACAACATTGTTCAAGTGGTGAATGGACAAGAAGAATGGATAGGGGCTACAAGGTGGACCACTATGGGTTCACCCGTGAATTTTAAAACTTGATACAATGGGAGAGCAAATTATTTGATGAGGCCGCTTTATCTTCGCAAGTGTCACAAGTATTTTAACGTCACGATGAAAGGCACCCAAATTGGTCTTGTGTTGTGAGGACTACACCTCAAACGGACACGGTGAGGGTGAAGGCAATGATGATTCATGTGCTAACTACCATGAGAGTGAGCCGCTCAACATGAACATTACTCATGATTGGGACGATGTTGTTGAATGTTGCCAGAAAGACCTACCTCCAACTGACATACCCATACCTATACCCTCCAAACGACAAAAGACCAAACGACCTACCTCTAAACAACATGGGTATCCGTTTTTTTTTTTAATTTATTATAATTGTTTGTAATCACAATAATTGTATATATATTTATTGTAATGTATTTGAATGTCATATGACCTTCCCTGTTTATCTTGTAGGAGAAAAAGGTGCCAAGGAAAAAAACATACTTGAAGTTACCAATCGAGTGATTCCGGTGAAAAGACCGTCGTCACAACAATGATTCTGGCGTCAATGAAACACGGACCTACAGGCCGAAATATACCCCTATACCACCTCAAGACCAAGTTCATGGCGGTGAATGGGCTAATGATCAACATTTATATACTAACACGAATAGGTTAATCGATCCACAATTCAATCTTCAATGGCGATGATGAGAATAGGCCTCACCCACACATGGATGGGATCATGAGATAGATGACACCAGGAGCCGGATGGGCAAGATCATGTGACGGATGAACAGGGGCCGGATGATCATCCCGTGTTAGTCGTAATGAGGTCCAAACAAGGAACGTATATGTTTCGATTTATTTATGTTATAAAATCTTACAATGATGTCGTTCATATGCTATAATTATTACATATAACCTTATACGAGATTCATGTGTTAAACATATATAAGATAAAGAAAATAAATTTCATGCGTAAAACCGTAAGTGGTCCACTTAATATGTGGGGTATGGAAAGGAGAGGGATTGTCGTTGAGTTCGATAGTGTGGGTCAGCCCGTAGGTCTAAGCGGTCGAAATTAGGTGCGCTAAAATCTTGTTTTAGTTATTGTGGGCATAGGTGCACTTACTTGGAAGGGGTTTAGATCACAAAAGGAAGAAATTGGGAACATGTTAATGGTATGTGTTTGATGTAAGTTATTGTTTGTTGTGCAAATATCTACCTAAATTAATAGGTAAATAGTTATGCTTTTACCCGCAAGTGCACAAGGTCAACATATTAGTATATGGTGCAAATCGGATCATTCCTATGATGATTGCTGAATTTTCGTTTAAAAATAAATTCCTTAAGTAAAACAAAGATTGATTGAGTTGATAATGATAAAAGGTAGGGCTTTGATATCCACCACTAATTATATTCAGCTAATATAACAATATGTCAATGCTTTGATCATGTTATGCATATCTATTGTTTGTCAACCTAAGGGCATGAGTGTATACTCCTTAAGCTATAGATTTTCCTAAGTAAAGTTAGGCATGGGTGTATACTTTAACTCTTTTCTTTCCTAAAGGATTTAGCATGGTATATACTAAGTTGTTCTTTAGAAAAGCATATGTTCTATGGATATCGACAAACACACGAGGCCTAGGGCATGGGTGTATCCCGGTTCCCCATGTTGATTAACCCAAGAATCGCGGTGTGGATCCTTTTAACTTATGTTAAACCCAAGACTCGGTCATCCAAATTGATCTAACTAACTAGTCCATACCACATGCATATATTGATCGGCACACACATATGAGGAAATTCATGCGGTATTAACCAAGTTAAATAGCACAACAATATCATCACAAAGGCGCCAATATTGAAATATTAATTAAACATAACTAGGGCTTCAATCTACCCCTATTAAATAAATTAGCTACACATAGAGTTGATGTTAAACATCTTTGAAAAAAAAGAAAAAAAGAATAAACCCAAAACTTGAACTTCAAGAGCTCCTCTTCTTCTTTACAAAGCATGTCTATTCTAAAGGCTTAAGGGTCTTTTATAAGTTTTAGAAGTCCTTGGCAAAGTAGTAAATGGGTTTGGGGTTTTAAGACCTATTACAATTGGGAGTTGGAAAACCCTAATATGGAAAGAAAGATTCTAGCCGCCACTTGATGTGTCTCCGCTCGTGTTCCAATGTACCCGTCGCGGTCCGTCGATCCCTTTGGCATGCGCTCAATCGCTCTTGGCCTAATTTGTGTTTAATCCTCTCGGGTATTGCGCGATCGCGGTACCCTGTTCGATCGCGTGTCAAGGAGCTCTAATTTTCTCCATCTTCTCTTTTGAGCCCAAATCATCTATATTTTCTTTTTTCTTCAAAAGCCTGCAAAAGTATGAAAAACACAAAAATGAATTAAAATGGTCTAATTAACTAAAATCAAAGGATTAAAACATGCAAGTTAAGGGCTGAAAATATGAATATTTTAGCACTTATCATTGTTGTTTTGTGTTGTTTTAATTTATTTTGTGCATGTTTCTACCTTCTTTTGTGCATCTTTTTCAAATTTATCTCCCACCCCATCTTGATGGATGATATTAAATGGTGCGCATTCATGGACTTGGGAAAAAGTTGAAAATCACAAGCATATGGTGAATAAATCTCTTAAAATCCAATACAACGATATGAAAAAGCATTCTCATCGATGCAACACTTTGGACAAGTCATCCCAAGAATTGGAAAGCTGTCGACATATGGATGACTCAACAAAATAAGGTATGTCATCTTTGAGTCACTTACCATATTGATGCAATTGTATGAAGACTAACATATTCATAATGTAAATTGTGTAGGATTTGGTTAAAAAGAACAAGGAAATCGAAAGAAATATAATATGCCAAACTCTAGGTCGAGGAGCTATCTTGATATTGCACCGATATTGTATGTTAGTTTCAACACACACACACACACACAAGATATATATATATATATATATATATATATATATATATATATATATATATATTTTATGTTGTTTTTTTTTAGGGGGAAATGCTTTTCCCTGGTTTGGAATTTTTCAATTTTAAAAGTTAAAATTGGTAATCTACCCCCATGAAGTTTAAAAAATTGGTAATTTAAACCCTCCGTTTAATTTTTCCGTCTAAATGGGCGGAAATTTATGAAATTAATCATTACCGCCAAGCTTTTTAAAAAAATTGCCCAATTTAATGAAATTAGTAACGGAAGGTTTAAATTGCCAATTTTTAAACTTTGGGGTAGACCAATTTTGAACTTTTGATTTGAAAACCCCAACTTCGGGGAAATCTTTTGCCCAAGAGGAAAAAATGAAAACACCAAGGAGGGTGATCATTTTCGACATAACCCACATGAGAAAGGATGGCTCCTTCCTTAATGGCGACATTGCGGACAAAGTTGCATGTATGTGTTTAACTTGTAGATTTAATATGTGTATGCATGTGTTGAATTTTTCAAAAACACGTAATATGGTAAATCTTTATGAGTCGATTATTTGGTGGTAACACTTTTCCATATTCTATAGATAGGAGAAGATGAGGGCCTGAGCACAAGACAATGCAAGAAGCTCCGAGCTTGGCAGGAAAATAAATTGGGCACCTAACAACATTTATGCCAATCATGGGGGCGAATACATTGGCCATGTATGAGGAATGAGACTTGGGCATCTACCAATCAAAGGGAGCACAATGCAAAGAGATCATCGGCCTTATTGCACAAGTCCTGCACTACTTGGCGTATAAATGAACAAGACCAACATATTTCCAAACAAGACAAATAGATTTTTGTGTTAACACTGCCTATATCAATGTCGGTAAAGTGATGGAAACTTTGTTGGCCAGCCAAAAACGAGCAACATAAACATGTGCTCCACATGACACCAGTGTCCGGGACTTATGAGAGCGAGATCCGGTTGCTAGTCGGGAATTAACAATTACCTTATATTAGTTATATTTACATTTTCATGATTATAAATATTACTTCCACATTATAGTTAACTTAAGAACATATATATGATTGTAATATACATTTGCAACAAATTATATACGGCAAAATTTGAAGTAAAAAGTTTGATGGTTAGAATAGTTTAGTCTTTGGCGTATCAAGATGCATTCTTTAATGCGACAACAAGGTTTGAAGAAGATTTTGGATGGCAATGTGCCATCATCAAGGGAAGGAGCGTTTGGTCGCATCTATATTGTTTTAGTGCTTTAGAAGCATCATGTATGCTATGGAGTGCATTCATCTAGATGTTTCACATGTAGTTAGTGTTGTTAATCTTAGCAAGGTTTCTTGGCAAGCAATGAATTTGATATTCCATTATTTTGGGGCGCTATAGTTATTGGCTTAGTCTTTGGACGGTGGTATCGATTCTAGTGTCATTGATTTTGTCAATTTAGATTATGCCGGTGATTTGGTTGTGACACGAGGAGATATCACATTGAATAAAATTGCCTTTGAGGAAAATCCGGGGATATGTTGACTAAGCCGTTCTAGTTCTTAAGTTTAAGAGTTGCTTGGACTTGATTGTTGTTTGTAGCTTGTGATTCCCGGTGTGTGGGTATTAGAGGAGACATCACAAGGAGATTTGCATTGAGGACTTGATGGAATTCAAGTCAATGTGGAATTTGTTGTGTGGTGTCTTGAATATCTCAAGTCCTTCACATGGGGCCCAACCTATTGGTTTAGTATCTTTACGTGGTGTTTGTTTCTTTTACTACTTGGTTTTAGCCCTTTGGGCTTTTATTCTCCAAGCATTATTAGGACTTGGTAGCCAACTACCAATACTTCTCTAATTAGGAGAAGTTTTTGGAACGGTTGGTCCTTATAAGGCGTGGCGGGGAGAAAAATTAGAAGTTGCATCTCACTAGGGTTTTCTCACTTTGTTATGCCTTATGGCACTTAGAGAAAAAGAGAGTTTTCTTTGTTGATTTTTTTCCTCTTTTGTGAGAGTGAGATTTTGTGTGGGGGCTTTGGGTTTTGGTGGGTTTCTCCCGTTATCTTTATACTCCATCTTTTGATAAAGAATTTTTCTGGGTCTCCACTCGGATATAGGATTGTTAAGGTGAACCACTTAAATCTTGATATCTTGTGTGATTGATCTATTTTCTATTATGCTCTTTTATGCTTCTTTGGGATCCTGTATTTAATTCCATGTACAACAATGCATCTTGTATTGTCTTACACTATAATCTTCTCATTTAAGATGGTGGATAAACATAGAGTGACAATACCTCACATGATCACTTCCGACTTGTTTTTCCATTAATTCTCATTCATGAGATCTCCAATCATAGAGGTTGAGTGTCCATCGCAATGTCATAATTTGTGTACTAGTGACAGAAGATTTTGGAAAACCTCACCATCCAACAACCATACAATGGGACAGAAGATGTTGCTGTAGGGAATGGTAATGCTCTTCCAATTGCTCATATTGGCTCAACCTCTTTTAAAACACAAAACTTTGCCTTTCACTTTAGAAATATATTGCATTCTCCTAAAGCTGCTGCAAATTTAGTTTCAATAAAAATTCTGCCACGATAATCATTGCTATTTCAAACTGACTGCCTATTTTCTTGTTAAGGACAAACTCACAGGGGAAATACTCTTCTAGGGACCAAGTGAAGATGGTTTTTACCCTATGTCATTTAAGAAGTTCATCAAAAAGAAACAAAGTACTCGTGTAGCTTTGCTTGGTGTTAACACTTCTGCAGCAGTTTGGCATAGTAGGCTTGGTCATCCAAATGTGCAAGTCTTAACTCGTATAATAAAGGAGAGCATCTCTCCACCTCATCTTTGCAACCTTCTTCTCCAATATGCATGCCGTGTTAACTAGCCAAAAGTAGACAACATCCCTTCCCAAATTCAGAACGTATAACTCGTTCCCCTTTAGAATTAGTTCATAGTGATGTTTGGACTTCACCTGTGTTATTTATTAGGGCTGTAAGTTTTATGCAATCTTTGTAGATGACTTTTCATGGTATTCATGGATTTTCCTTTGAAGCATAAATCAGATGTGTTTGATTGTTTTGTTAAATTCAAGTCTTTGATTAAGAACTTCTTTAAAAAATTAAACAAATACAAACAGATGGTGCAGGAGAATACACTTCTCATAAATTTACAACTTTCTCTCTTAACATGGAATTCACCATAGACTTACCTGCCCTCATACATCCCAACAAAATGGGATAGCAAAGAGGAAACACAGGCACATAATTGAAACTGGCTTAGCCTTGCCCCAAGCACAACTTCCTCCAATATTTTGGGTGGAAGCTGTGAATACTGTTGTCTACTTATAAACCGGTTACCTTAATCCACAATTCAGTTTGACTCTCCGTATGTCAAACTTTTACGGTTGAACCTGATTATAGTCTCTTGAGGGTGTTTGGATGTGCCTGTTACCCACTACTTAGACCTTATACCAAACATAAATTATAATATAGGAGTAAACAATGCATCTTCTTGGGTTATAGTGCTAATCACAAAGGCTACCGATGTTTTGAGTCTTCCACCAATCGAGTTTATCTCTCGAGAAATGTGTTATTTGTTGAAACTCACTTCCATGCCACAAGAGAGTCCATACTTCAGCTCCTGCAAGTTCTGACTCCCTGGACAGAGGTAATCTTTTTACCCCTTCTTATTTTTCATCTATTAATAACATTGATTTTGTTACTGATAACTCTGCCAATACCATTGTCCCTATTTTTGATGCCTCTAAGCCACTAGAACCCGTGACAACAAACACCACAGCAGAAACTTATTTACCATTTGTCACCTCTGAACCTGAAACAGAACCAGATAATCCCTCTAATCTTCCAACACCTACTAATTCAGCTGTTTCAGCCGCTCCATACATAGCTCATATAGATGCAGATTCCTCTCCATCTGTTCCAGACCAGCAGCTCTCCTCTACTAATCATGCTTCTTCTGCCTCTTCTGCAGAAGCAATGTCTCCTCTATCTTTGGAGCCACACCTTTTTCCAAACTCAAATTCTGCAGCTATTCCAGAAATACAGCCCACTACATTCGATTCCTCTGAGGTTGTTCCCTTGACAACTATTCACTCACTCAAATATTTGCTCCTCCAGATGAGCCACATTCACCTCACATTGTGACTAGATCACAAACTGGTAGCTTAAAGCCTGAAGAATTTCCAGGGTTTCAAATGTTTTATTCTTCTAAGCATCATTTAAACGCTTTAGCTGCTATTGTCACCTCTCTTCCTCTTGAGCCAACTACCTACCATCACGCTTCATCCAACTCCCATTGGGTGGCTGCAATGGAGAAATTTCAGGCCTTGCTTGATAATCACACTTGGACTTTCTGTCCATGGCCTGGCAATGAGAATATTATACATAACAAATGGGTTTATAAACTCAAGCAAAAGCCGGATGGTTCTGTAGAAAGGTATAAAGCAAGACTTGTGGCAAAGGGGTTTGAACAAAGAGATAGGATCGACTACACAGAGACATTTAGCCTTGTAATCAAACCAGCCACTGTGAGATTACTTTCACCCTTGCTATGCATTATAATTGGCCTCTCAAGGAGATTGACATCTCCAATGCCTTCTTGCATGGATATCTCACTAAAGAAGTCTTCATGGAGCAACCAAGAGGGTTTGTTGACACTCATCATCCTGAGTTTGTTTGTAAATTGCACAAGGCACTCTATGGTCTTAAACAAGCCCCAAGAGCTTGGTTGCATCGGCTAACCCAAGCTCTCCTTGAACTTGGATTCACATGATCTCTCGTTGATACATCCCTCTTTATGTTACAAAAGGAACATGTTAACATTTTTGTCCTTATTTATGTTGACGATATTATCATTACAGGTTCTCCACTTTCAAGCATTGACACTCTTATCTCAAACTTACAATCTGAATTCAAGGTGAAAGATCTCGGAATCTTTCTTTTATTTTTGGGGATTCATGTACAAAGAACTGCCACGGGACTTCACTTGAATCAAGCTAAGTGCATCCTTGATTTGCTTCATTGAGCTAACATGATAGGAGCCAAACCATATGTTGCTCCCACACAAAGGAAAAACTCACTAAGTTTGATGGTGATCCGTTAACAGATCCTTCTATTTATAGGCATATTGTTGGGGCACTTCAATACTGTACCCTCACTAGACCTGACATTTCATACTCAGTAAACCAGCTTTGCCAATTTCTTCATTGTCCAACAAATGTCCATTTTATTGCTACTAAAAGGGTACTTCGCTACCTCAAGGGTACTGTTGATCATGGACTACACTTTACTCCTAGACCACTTCAGTTGCAAGTGTACTGTGATTCAGATTGGGCAGGAGATCCAATTGCTCGTAGATCAACTAGTGGCTATGGAGTTTTCCCTGGCCATTGTCTCATATATTGGCAATCAAAGAAACAACCTGTTGTCTTTAGATATATAATTGAAGCCGAATATCGGTCCCATTGCCACAATAGAGTTGTATTGGTTAAGAATGCTCTTTAAGGAATTGCATATTCCTCTTTCCACCCTCCAGCATTGTCGAGTAATAATTTGGGAGCAATTGCAATCACATCTAATCCGGTTTATCATGCTAGAACTAAGCATATTGAAGTTGATTATCACTTTATTCAGGAGAAGGTCCTACATAAACATATTGCTTGCCGGTTTCTTTCTACAATTGATAATTGTGGACATGTTTACTAAGGGACTATCATCATCTTGGTTCCTTTACCTCCGTGACAAACTCATGATCAATTCTCCTCCCATGAGTTTGAGGGGGCTAAAGGAGTCTACTTCTGTTCCAAACATTGAGTTGGAGTTGGACTCATCCCCTGTAGTGTTGCATGCAACCATTGCCACTACTTCCCTGCTTATGCATCCCCTGCAGTATTGCCGTGTACTAAGTCTTATACTTCTACTAGTCACAATAGATTTAAAGCTATGAGAGTCCTATCATGTATTTAATTTATGTAGTTTGGAAGATCTAGTTTATCTTGTACACAGTCATGTAAATAGTGTTAATTTCTTCTAGTACTCCTCTATAAATTCATGCAATACGAAGGTCATGGTACTCTAGCCAAATTTCCATTCATAGCCTTTTGTTACATTTACCACCTCTATCAGTTCTTAGTCTTTTAATCATTTTATTCATTCGATTCTAAACATCAATTTTGTGGTTTATGAGCATTTTCAAGGCTTCATCTTTGGTTCTAAACAAGTTGAGTTTAGTGAATTTAGAGTGTTCATCAACCAATATCACATAAAATCTTTTACCATGTCAAATCATTATGTGCACTAAATCACCCAAATCACTATGTATTAAAACCAAGAAGTTTGATTTCACTTATAATAAATTTACATGTCAAAGTCTATCATGTCAAATACTAATGAAATCAACCAAGTAAGCACAAGAAGATTGTAATACCCTGCCCTTTTTAATCGGGATTATGTATTTCCCAATTGGTTAAGAGAGGTTGGGCTTTTAGTGTGTGTGTGGGGGGGGAGGGGTGGTGTATTTTGAAAGCTGGTGTAGTAAAGACGGTATAATGGTCGGGGCTTACTATACATGTTAACTTTATGGTGGATGTGTATGTGTTATATGGGCATTGGATTCAATGGTTGTTTCATGGTGCCGACTTTGGTAGTCACTCCAGGGCGGACATCATTAGCGGTATGGGCCACCCGAGATCGGAACTTCGGTCATGCCGCTAGTATTATGTGTGGGCATAAATGGGGGGCAGGCATTGTATTACAGTCCCGGGACAATGCCAACCCTAAGGAAGAGGAATATCCGGTAGACCATCCTTTTTCATATTATATGCATATATCATATATCTATATCACACCTATCAAAAACTATCATGATGGAATTGTGCATACTTTATAAAAATTAGAGTTCGTTACAAAAATGGCATGGCCATTATATGCAACATTCACTAAGTTTTTAGACTTACCTCGTTATTTTATGTTTTTCCCTCTCCATTACGAATAATTGTGCGGTTTAGCTAGCTTAGATGAAGATGCCTTTAGGCGACGTGGGTGATAACCAACGATCTTATTTGAGAATTTTTGAGGACTTGGATCCGGTTTGGTTACATTCTATGTGGTGACAGGGAACCACCCGGGGATATGATCGAGATTGTTATCTCTTTAGCTTTGTTTAAACTTAGGATTTGATTTAATGATCTTTTTTAAGACAATTATATTATGGGTTGTAACCTTATTTAATGATGGTTTGATGACCGGTACATTTGATGATTATCTTTATATTATGAGTTATTTTGTTTACTGGGTGTATGAATGTGTGGTTTGTGTATGTAATGCTCTTTATTCTTATAGTTTAGAAAGTCTTCATTGAGGTCTCTTCTATGAGAGGTTGAAATCCAGTCTTTGTCCGTGAAGGATAAATGGAAGGCAAACCATGGGGATTTATACCCAAAATTAACAACAAATAAAACCCAGAAAATCAATCCTCCCCAAACAACTTAAACCGTTCCGGAACTCACCAAAACTCAACCACAAGCTCCACAACAACCCAATCAAAAATCCTTAAGAACACAATTGCTTACCCAAATCGAATACCCAAAAAGAATCAACCCCATCACAATCAAATACCCAATTGGTTTCCTGCGGATAATGGGTGAGAGGATAAGAATATAAGGAGGAAGAAGGAGATAGAAGAAACCATTCGACAAAAAAAGTTATCCCTTCGTCTTCGTGAGCAAGAATCTGGGGGAAAAGTGAAAGGGAGGAGATCGAGAAAGGGGGGAGAGGTGCGGTTGGGGGAAAGAAAAGAAGGAAACAGAGAGGGGAGAGGGAGATGTGACCAAGAGAAAAAAAGAAGAGAGAGAGAGATAAAAGAAAAAGAAAATTGTTTTTAGAATAAAAGAAAATATTATTTTAATAAAAATTAAAATAATATTTTAATGATGTAGGGAATGATAAAGGTAAGCTATTGTGGAGTTTTTGTAAATATGGAAGTAAAAAGTAATTTGGATCCTCAAACATAGGGAAAATGGTTGGTAGCTGTTGGGAATGCTCTAAGAGCACTAGCAGCAGCTTCCCAACTATTTTCCCTCAATTTATGGGATCAAACTACTTTTTCATTCCTTATAAAAAAAAAATATTTAACAATAGATTCCCTTATTTCTCTCTATATGAATTAAATACTATTTCTTTTTATCATTGCAACCAAGGAGAGGGAGAAAGAATGAGATGTTTTATAATTTAATAATGCATAGGAGTCTACTATGTTTCCCAATGCATTGGGAAACCTTTGTAGATGCCATTTAATATTGGTTAAATTTGGTGCTTCTCATATGGGTACTTTTTGTTATTTTTTGAGATTTTTCCTAAATATAGGAAGTAAATGGGCTATAGGAGTCTTTGCTAGTGCTCTAGCAACTTTCCAACCATTTTCCTCCATTTAGGGAATAAAACTACTTTTTGATTCCCTATAAAAAAAAAAAAAAAAAAAACACTTACAATAGATTTCCTTATTTTTCCTTATATAAATTAAATATTTTTTTTTTATCATTGAATGAGAGAAGAGATAGAATTGTTGGGACATGGAAGGAGAGAGGAGAGAGAATGAGATGTTTTATAATTTAATAAATACCCTTTGATGTTGGTTAAATTTGAAACTTCTAATGTGGGGTCTTTTTGTGGTTTTTAAGACTTTTCCTAAACATAAGGAAAATAATAGACTATAAAGTCCTGCTAGTGCTCTAAGAGTCTTTTTGGGATTACGTTTGAGAAATAGAGCTTTTAAAAAAAGGAGCTTTTGGGCAAAAGCTTAAGAAAAGTGTTTTTGATCATTTTTGGCTTTTTATACCTTTAAAAGCGCTTTTAATTTTTATCAAACGAATTTTTTTTTAAAGCGGACTTTTGAGTGTTAAAAACACTTTTAGGCACTTCAAACAAACCCCAAGATCTTAAGTAATTGGCTTGGGCGGTCGGTTGGACCGGGTTGGCATTTGGCAATATTCTTTCAAATGCGACTTTACATCGGGCTGATTAAATATTTTTATTTATTTATTTTTAATTAAATAAATAAATAAAATAAAAGATTAAATAATTATATTGAATTTTTATTTATTTATTTTCTTATTTCCAAATAAAAGAAAGAATAATATTGAATTTTTTAATTAGTATTAAATATTGATTGTTGAGTTCATGTTAAGTGCAAAACCTTAGATTTTCAAGAAGTAGCTCAATTGGTAAAAGCTTAATTAGGCAGATGTCACTCATTCGAATCTCTTTCATCCCGTGTGCGAACATGTTAAAAAAAAAAAAAAAAAAAAGGCAAAACAACTCAGCAAACTCTTAACCACTTTTACTAGCCTAATATAAATTTTTATTTTTTTATTTTTTTCTGCATGACTCACAAGTCACAAGACTATTTTGTTTGGCGTATGTGAGTATTCTAACTCGTCAATTCAATTGACACATGTTCGTAATTAGGAAAAAAATAATAATAAAAAACAAAAACTGACCCATATTCGTACAGTTGTTGGGCAACTCCTCCCAATAGTGGAAGCATATGGGACGAGACTTTTGTCGAATCCAAGGAGGGAATAATGGCTCCTGCCTCCTGGTAAGTCCCTTATGCAACGCTTAATTTTTATTTAGTTTGGGTATCACCATAAACTAAATAGACCCTTGAACCACAAATGCTTCTGAAAAGTCAGGTATAAATTGAAGAAATAAATAATGTACTATAATAAAGAAAATGAAAATAAAATATTTTACTTTGGTTTTGTCTATGATCTATATTCATCGGATAAAACTCAAATAACTACATTTTGCTCTTATTGCTAAATGAATTTAGCATACAAAGAGTTCATATTATATATATATATATATGAAGGAAGAAAATAGAAAAAGATATAAAATCAAATCAAATCAAATTTTGAATGTATTCAAATTTAATTTGATTTGATTACAATAAATGTTAAAATTACATCTCATAAAATCCAATCTAAAAATATATTCTAAGATAAATATTTGCGAATATATATACAGAATTTTTAACCCTTCTCCTATATTCTATATAGCAACTATAAATCTCCAAATTCCTATAATTTTTCCTTTAAACTACGTGAATTTTTAATTTATTATTGTTAAGCAAAGGCACGATCGAAAGCTTAATTATGTAATTTTAATATACAAGTTACAACAGCGGTATAATGATTTTCAATTAGCAAGTAGTTATTTCTTCAAAACTGGCCACGTGATGTGGATGACCAAGTCTTTTAAAACTATTTCTGCATTGGATCGATCATATGTACGTAGTTGATGACATCTTCTATTTACATAATGCATGTGTCATTCTCCTAACAACTTGTTAATTAAGTAGACGAAAAGAGAAATAAGACGTTAATTTCTTGTCCTTTCCTTTGTTTTTTTTTTTTTTTTTTTTTTTAAGTTTATTTAACGCCTTGTAGAATAAAACTATTTAGTAAACTTTTATATTATTTTTATATAACTATAATAATATGGCAATGAAAATTAACATTTGGATGAAACGTACATGTCAAACAAAGACACTCATAAACAACCACAAAAGCTAACCATGGCTCGATATCAATTGTTGGGGAGATCGAAACACCAAGGGTAGTCAAATAAGAGTAACTTAATATACATATTAGAACACCGGCCACTTCTAGTCCAAAAGCCTAAGCTAATGAGCTTTGATCCACTTAGGTATATTAACTATTCTTTTTCTTTATACTTTATCAATGTGGGACATAAACCTCACAAGTCCATGCACAACAAATCTTCACTCACATGACTAAACTTGTCAAACCAAGGCACTCATATCAAAAAAGCTAACCATGGTTTTGATACCAATTGTTAGGGAGAGCACCATAGGTAGTCAAACAAGAGTACGTTAATTATATACATATTAAAACACAAATTCTAGCCCAAAAAGCTTAAGCTAATAGGCTTGGATCCATTAGATCTATTAACTACTTTTTTTCTTTATATTTTATCAATGTGTGACACAAACCTCACAAGTGAATGCACAATACCTCTTATATTCTTTTTGTTTATGTTAAAACAAAAATAAATATTATTAAATTGCCCGATTGAACAAATGAACATAAAAAGCCTGAGAAATTGGATTTTTTTTGCACGTGAAACATATATAATATATATATATATATATATATATATATATATATATATTTATCCATATTTTAATATTATGCACATATATATAATTTCTGAAGTTTCCTCCCTTTTTTCCTTTTGTTTTCAGCCCCCTTTTCACCCACCATCATGACTTTATAATCTTAGATAATAAAACTTGTCTTTTATCGACTTTGTTTCCCTATACTCTGCCACCCACCATCCAGTTGACGTTTATTATTATTATTATTTGAAATTTCTTTTTTTTATAATGTTGAAGTTTATTATAAAAGGTAATCCTTTTATAGTTTTATAGCAGTTAACATGCAAAGAACCAAAAGTTTATAATTTATAATTTCTTGGAAGTTCTTCAACCGTCACATTCACTAGAGACGGCTTGAACTCTCTCTATAATGGATAGAAGGCAAGATGAAGAAGAGAATATGGCTGCTGTTTATGAAGCCTCACTGAATGGGTGTGTAATCACCCTGAAAAGATTGATCCAAAGGGATCCACTCATCCTCAATAAAGTTTCACTCACATCCTTAAGGAACCCCTTTACACATAGCAGCTTTGCTTGGCCCCTTGAATTTTGTAAAGTTCTTTTGCAAGAACCCTAAACTTGTAGAAGAAAGACTCGCTGGGACGAACCCCACTTCAGGCTTCTGCAGAGGGATACACTGACCTGGTACAAGCACCAAGCAAAGCAGATGTTTGCTTAGTTCGTGATCAAGATGGGAGAATTCCTCTCCATTTAGCGGCAATGAGAGGACGAATAGAGATCATAGAAGAGTTAATTATTGCTCGACGAGAGTCCATCCGAGTGAATCTCGATGGAGACAGTGTTTTGCACTTGTGTGTTCGATATAATCATCTGGGTGCTCTAAAATTGGGTGGTATTAGCTAATTGTGAAGAATTATTCCTCAACTCCAAAGACCACGATGGAAACTCCATATTGCATTTAGCTGTGATGCTCAAGCAAATGAATGCGTTAACAATATCTATGGCTACTCTTTTAAAGATTTATTTCTAGTGATATATAAAGTACCACACTATCCACGTCTACGAAATTATTTGACATCTACTTCTTGTTTCTCCTTCCCTTTTATTTAGTTTGCTTGTATTCGTCAATATGTTCGCAAAAAGGTAAAAACAATGGAAGAATATTCACGATGTTTTCATACATGCCCATCAAAAATAGAAAGATCCCTTCGTTTGATGCGGTTCTACTAAAAATCATGCAAAAGTAGTAACTGACCCAAGAATGATCATTCAATGTGGTTGAATTAAATTTATTTCATTTTGTCTTTGTGCAGGCCGTAAAATACTTACTTTCAGTTCCAGAAATAAAAATAGAGGCTAATGCTAGGAACAAGATTGGTTACACAGCTTTGGATGTCTTGGATGTCTGTCCAAGAGATTTTAAATTTTTTGAAATCCAAAACATTCTAAAGGAAGCCGGTGTTAGAAGATCAACTGATCTAAATTCTTCCCTACCAACGAAACCGAGTGCTGATGAAGCACAACCAACTCAATCCAAACAGCCAACTCAATCAAGGTTTAGGAGATATTGGGGGAAAGTTCGTTCGTTCTTAGCTAAGCATTGGAAGCAACAGGGAAATTGGATGGAGAAAACACGTGGCACATTGATGATAGTGGCCACTGTAATGGCAACCATGGCTTTCCAAGCTGGGATCA
The DNA here is from genome assembly GCA_016403345.1 of Corylus heterophylla. Lineage (NCBI taxonomy): Eukaryota > Viridiplantae > Streptophyta > Magnoliopsida > Fagales > Betulaceae > Corylus > Corylus heterophylla. The sequence goes on along the minus strand of CM028145.1, from coordinate 7,263,955 downwards.
ACCCACCAGGTGGCGTTTGGCAAACAAATACATCCAATTCCACGGATGGTTTCGACTGTTCGGAAACTAAAATCTGTGAAGCGGGCACAGCAGTTTTATCTTATTACTATCCAGACGAATACCTACTCTTCTTATATTTCAATACCACCTCTTTCTTTGCATCTCTATGCGTCATACTTTTGGTCATTACTGTATATCCTCTTAGGAGCAAGTTCTTTATATGGCTTTTGACGTTAGCCATGACTATCTCAGTCGCGTTCATGACATTGACCTATATAAGTGCAGTGATGTTGGTGACCCCGAATCATCTTTTTGGGAAAGTTGGCTCATTGGGGGTTAAATTGGTATTTATTTGGATGGGAATGGTTTTGATTGCTGTGGTAATTCACGTAATTCGGCTGCTCTATTGGATGGCGAAGAAGTTGATTCACGTAATTCACCTACTCTATCGGATGGCGAAGAAGTGTAATTTCATACGCAAGTCAACAAGGGGTCCAACCGAAGACCCGGCTAATGTCTAAGAGGAAAATTGTTATGATTTGAATTTCGGTTGATCAGAAAGAAGTTGTAAGGGGTAGGGTTTGGGTAATCTCGTTGTAATATTTATCTTTAAATTTAGTGCTAAGTTCATAATTAGTCATTGAATTCTATTAGGATTATAATTGGGCGATGTTATGCATAAATCAGTGATTTAATGATGAATAAATTAAGCTTGGCTTTTAGAACTTGGAACTATCTCTTGCGTAGATTCATTTTTTAAGCCATGCAAATTAAGATCTTGGCTTCGCCCATATCGAAACCTATTATTAGTGGTGATCATAAGGTTTTTTGGCCTTTCTCATTAAATCATAGTCTTTGTGTATGCTTGTTTCTACATCTTATTATATTTTTGACTATTTTATGAGACATTAACACTGAAGGCCGGATACTTAAAAGAAGCTAGGAATATGTCATGGTGTCAAAGCACAAGATTCTCATATGAATTTAACACACTTCTTACAACGGCTGTTCCTCAAACGTTTTCCAAGGTCCAAGTGATAAAGTTGCATATGTTCTTGTTAGTTTTGTTTAAGCTTAATTAAGTTCCAAAATGCAGAGGCTACTGTTCATGAACTCAAACACTGATATAGAATGCTCACAATCCAGTCTCCACCGTTCATAATGTAGATTCATGTGTTATGAAGGTTCCTGCAAAATTTCAGCTCAATCCGACCACAAACGCCCATCGATCGGGTGTTGATCAAGACTGGATAGCATTTTCAGAATGCTGATTGCATGCCCGGTCCGAACCCCCTTCCCGGTCCGGACCGCATTTCCGAAACTAAAATTTTGCTTCCCAAGGCCCTGTCCGGACAGCCCATTAACCTTCCGGACACCCCTAAGTTTTAGGTTAAAAACATGATTTTAAGTGGGTTAGGCCTAGGGTTTTGTTGGGGGCATATCTACATCATTATAGAAGAGAGATGTCAATTTTCACCCTCGGAGAGTTGCGGAGGCTGCGCTAAGAGAGATCATATGTGGTGGCGTTAAATTGAATCTCTTAGAGTTTTAGTTATTCCTTTGATAAATCTACGGTTGAGAAGTCTATCGGAAGGGTCCGATAAAGGAGAATCACGTTGAAGAAGATTGTGAGCAAGGAGGCGAGTTGTAGGCTTTCGATCTTCGAGCCAAAGTCTTGCAAAGGGTTGTAAGTGTTCTTAGTGTCCTGTAATCTCTAGATAATTTTTTGATAGTGACTGGGTTTGGCTACCCGGAGAGGTTTTACTTTTAGATCGATTTCTAGAAGGTTTTTCTTCATAACCAAAATATTTGGTTTTTTACTTTATATATTTTGGGTGATTGACTTGTTTATTGCTTCATAGTATTAATTCCGCATAAATTGTGATAAACAAGTTTTTGGAGTCGGATAGCGCAATTGGTATCGGGCGGGTTCACTGTTTGGATTAAATTCCTAAGTGAGATCTATTGACTCCTTTGCTATGAATACTTCTCAAAGGGAATATGATCTTATAAACTCCTTCAACAATTTGTTGGAAAAATTCACTCTTTTGAGACATCAATACACAAATTGTTTGGAGGATTTTCAAGATCTTAAACATGTGAAGAATCTATGGTTACTAAATTTCCTCACATGTTTTAATTGATTCTTTAAAATCTGAAAATCTTGTTTTAGGTTCTAAAGTTGATTTGTTAGAGAATAAATTAAAAAGTAAACTCAATTGGAAAAATTCTCTAGCAATTCCCTTGAGAATATGTTGCATACTCAACTCGATCGTGATAAATCTAAGTTAAGTTTTGATTGTCATGTTGCTTCGTCTTCTAACAATGATTCTACTTAGATAATATCTATTAAATCAAAAAAGTAGAAGACTCTTTGGTTAAAGAAAAACAGCAGCTACCTTGACCTCACAAGGTAAGAAAGTTAAGAAAATTCATATTGAACCTTGTGTATCTTACCTCAAGTTATAAGTCGTCCATCCTCCTAGGAATCTACCTCCAAAAAGGTTTATCCCTACTTGTCATCATTGTGGAAAAGTTGGTCACATTCGACTCAACTTTTTAAATTGAAACCTCATATGCATAAAAATAAAAATTATGTTTCTAGGAAAGAACCTTTGGGGTTTATGCACAGATGATGAGAGGTTTGTCTATATTAGGCAAGATTGAAAATGTTCACGTCTCTACACCTTCTTTCAAGAAGGTTTGGATTAGGAAGGATTATACCATTCACCCATTAAGGGGAGTGGTAGTGATCTCACTTAAAGTTAGGTGAGTCAATAACATGCCTAAGATTGATTGTTTTGCTTATTTTTGAATATCCTAGATGAGATGTTGTGTGCGGATCACCAAGATTTTGTCTACTTGCTAATCAAATGTTTAGGAATGTGTAATGTCTTATGAAGACCTAGAAGTAGTTATTAAATATTTTGTAGGGGACCTATAAGATGTGATGAAAGTTTAATGCTAAAGGACATTCATGTCTTACCTTTGTAATCTCAATTCAAGCATGTTGTTTTGTTTTGCATTGCATTTTTGTTTGTTTTGCATTTGTTTTCGTTATGTGCATTTCTTTTGTGAAAATTTTTCAAAAGACAAAAATATGTTACTTTGATTGTTTTTTTCTTTCTTTTGTCTTATGCACCTAGATAGTCCATTAATTTCTCATGTTACTTTTTATGAATTTAATTCCTTGCGTCTTGGAATGTTCTTAATATGCATGAAATGAAAATTTGTGTCAATGGACTAGTTTTTGTGGTTACCAAAAGTGAGCTTATGTGGTACATTTTGCCTATGCTTTATCTCTTGGTCCGTTTAAATTGAGGTTTTGTTTCACCTTATTTGTGAGGTTTGTTAGGTAACCATATGAGGTTTTTGACTAGTCATATTCTTCAAATTGACCATATGCTAGTTGAACCTAGGGCTTAAAAATTCCCTTTCTCTTTTGTGATAAATACCAAAAGTTTAAGGACACTTTCTCAAAGAGAAAAATAAACAAAATAGTGAAACAAATAAAATCAAAACATCATATTCCAAAAGGAATTTATTTCATGTGTCAAACTTGTGCAAAATAATTTACAAAAGAAATGTATAGGATGAGAGTGGCTAAGCCCTAGTATGATAAGGTTTGACTTTTAATTTGATATACTTGTCAAAACCTCATGGTGGTGAAACTTTATCCTCATTTTGTAAGTTGGAAATTTTCTCTTTGGATAACTTAACACACACCATACAAGCATGGGTTGAATGGAACATTTTTCTTTGCTTGGGTTAAGCAATATGAGTTTCTTGTCATTTCTAGTCTCATGTATATTTTGCATATTTTGAGCATGTTTGGGATATTCATTGTGCAATACATGAGTCATTGATGTGTATATTATGTGTGTTCATTTGACTTTTGAGGGGGAGAAACATGTTTTGCATTTCCAGTTTCTTGTTGTTAATTGAGTCATACAGGGGAAGTTTTTTGATGTTTCTTTATGATCCCATTCTATGTCATTTTTATGAGTTTTATTTATGTCTTCTTGTTCCACATATGCCTTGATGTAATTTGTGAAGTATTTCAGGAAACATGAAGACCTTTAGTCATATATTCTATGACAAAAAGGGGATGTAAATATGGGGAGAAGATGGGATTGGCTCGGTATTTTGGTTTTGTCACTGAATTGCCAAAGGGGAGTTTGTTAGTTCTTGTGTTGGCTTAATTCAGTTCCTAAATGCAGAGGCTACTGTTTACGGCTCAAACACTAATATAGAATGCTCAGAATCCAATCTCCACCGTTCATAATGTAGATTCATGTGTTATGAACGTCCCAAAAAACTCAATCGGACCACGCATTTCCGAAACTAAAATTTTGCTCCATAAGGCCCTGTCCGAACAGCCCATTAACCTGTCTGGACACCCGTAAGTTTTAGGCTAAAAACATGATTTTAAGTGGGTTAGGTCTAGAGTTTTGTTGGGGGCATATATACATCATTATAGAAAGAGGCAATTTTCACCCCAGAGCTGTTTGGGGCTGCTAAGAGAGATCATATTGGTGGCGTTAAATTGAATCTCTTAGAGTTTTAGTTATTTCTTTGATAAATCTACGGTTGAGAAATCTCTGGAATGGTCCAATAAAGGAGAATCACGTTGAAGAAGATTGTGAGCAAGGAGTTGAGTTGTAGGCTTGTCGATCTTGAGGCCAAGGTCTTGCAAAGGGTTGTAAGTGTTCCTAGTGTTTGTAATCTCTGAATAATCTTTTGATAGTGATTTCCGGGTTTGGCTATCCCGGAGAGGTTTTATTTTAGATCGGTTTCTAAAAGGTTTTATCTTCGAACCAAAATATTTATGTTTGTCTCTTTATTGCTTTATATATTTTGGGTGATTGAATTGTTTATTGCTTCATAGTATTAATTCCCATAAATTGTAATAAACAAGTTTTTGGAGTTGGCATAACGTTTTTCAGTTATGATGTTCATATTACTTAAATGTTACATTTGTTTATATAACTTATTACATATAGTCCACCATTAGCGCCCCTCTCTCTCCTTCCAATGTACCTTCCCACCAAATGGTGAACAAATTATTTGACACCTAACATTCACTTAATTAACTAAAACAACAGTCATTACTCATTAGTGCAAATCATATCCTAGGTTTTAGTCCAAGGTTTTAGTACTGAAACTACCACAAAATTGCTTTCTAGGAAATAAGCTTAATGACCACATTGTAATGACAAACGTCATAGATGTAAAATAGATAGAAATGTCACTTCTTTTGAAATATCCAGCAAATGTGAGATATCAAAAGTACTTTGAATATAGACTAATCTATTTGTCATGATCTTTTTTTGAGCTGATTACCTTGAATAATCTCATAAAAATAATTGTCACAAAGAACTGTTTGTATGATGGTAAGTTTGGCATTAGTATAGTTGGCTTCTCCTGTATTTTAGATTGTCTTCATTTAGTTCAAGAAGTTGAACTTAATTTGTTGTCTGTGATGTTAATAGCATCTTGGCCGGTCTGAATAATATGTATAAATTTTCACGTTTTCATTAATTTTTCTATTCATATCCATATCTTTATTTAATCCCATCTGATCTTATCATGCTTCTATTTGTACTGATGGAACTCTTTGCTAGACTACTGCATGAGAAAAACTGACCTATTTTCAGCTTAGGGTTCAGCTGTTTTAGGTCTACGTATCTGCCTTCTTGTTCCTTGTTCTCTTGTTCAGAGTTTATTTCTTTTGTTACTGTCTATTTGGTTTATTTGATTTGTCTACCGCTATCAAATTGTGGATGCTGTAAGCTCATGTGATACAAGTGCTGCCATATTTTTTTGAATTGACAGTAGGAACAATTTAAGAGACAACTGATGCTGTCCCTGAATAAGATTTCCTAACTTATCAATCTTGGTTATTCATATTTTCCATGATTTAAGTTTCTGTTCCTTCTCAACATGGACATTTTGTGTGATTTATATGGATCTATGTATCACTACAAAAAAACAATTTTTTTTATTGGAGTTTTCTAACATGTCGGGTGTCCACGTCAAAAATTTTTTGGCGGGCGCTTGGCGGTGTTGAATGTCAAGCATAGGTGTCGAAATTTTTTTTACGTTTCTTTGTTTAGGCCGGAATTTTTGGCGTGTTAATTTTAACACTTCAGAAAATTTTGGCGTGTTATATTTCAACAGAAAAAAAATAATAATAATAATAATAATAATAATAATTTTTCTGAATTTTTTTTTTAAAAAATTTATTAATTTAAATTAATTTTCAATTAAATCATTTTTTTAGGAATTTGTGGTGCGGAAAACTTTGCACCACTCGAGTGGTGCGAGATTTTCTCACTCTTCTTTTCGTTTTTGAAACGAAAAATTTTCTCTCACCTCTCTTCTTTTCTTTTTCTCTTTCTCTTTTTTTCCCCAACTCTTCATTTTCTCTTCTCTCTCTCTTCTTTTGATCTCCATTTTCAAAACCCAAACCCAAACCGAAAAATCTTCAAAAATCAAAAACCCAAATGTTAAACCCAATAAATCTTCAAAACCTAAAAATCTTCTTATCCGCTCTTCTTCTTCTTCTTCTTCTTCCTTTTTTTTTTTTTTTTTTTAAACCCACTTCTCTTTCTCCTTTTCTTTTTCTTTTTCTTTTTCTTCTTCTCTTCTCCTTTTCTTTTTCTTCTTCTTTCCTTTCTTCGATCCGCTTTCATTTTTTCCCTCTAGGAGGCCGTGAAATGCGAGGGGAAGAAGGAGGAGAGAGAGAGGTGGGGAAATAAATGAAGAGGGAAAGAATAAAAAGAGGAAAAGTTGGGAAACAAGAAGACGGAAAAATTTTAAAATCCCGCATTTTTTACTATGTGAATATCGGGTATCGAAGGTTCTGACGTGCCATGTGTCCGTCGAAACTACTCAAAAAAAAAAAATAAAAAAATAATTCGGCCCGATATATATATATAGTGTTGGCGTGGTGCACAACGTCGGAAAAATATTTAATTTTTAATTTTTAAAATCGGTAACAATTTTCGGCGTTCCAATATTTAACATTTTTTTTTAGAATGTCAAACCCATTAGTGGGCGCTAATAGTACAACCATCGCCCACTTTAGTTTGAATTTATTTTTTTTAATTTTTTTCGATCATTAGCGCCACTAGGGGTGGCAAAATGGGTACCCATACGACCGATTAGACCGCGGGTACCGAACGATTAGCCTATACTCAAACGACCCGTTTAGCTAAACGGGTAATGTTCACGATTATGACAAAAAATAATCGGGTAACCCGACCCGACCCGTTTACCCGTTTAAAATAACCGGGTATAAATGGGTGAACGACCCAAACCGACCCGACCCGACCCGAACCTAAACTATAATATTTTTTAAAAAAAAATTAAAATTCAAAATTGTAATAATAATACTAATACATCAATATAGTCAATGCAAAAATTGAGTTCTAACTTCTAAGAGATTAAAGGTTTTAATAAAGGATAAGAAAAAAAAAAAATTGGAAATGCATGTAATATATCATATCAACATGAAGAAATCACTATGACCCACCATGAGAAGTGACGTTGGGTTGTTAACGGCCAGGAAACATTTTTGTTTTCACCTTACTAGCATTGGGTTGTTAACTTAATGTATAACCCCCAACCACGAGATACCTATCTTTTACAAAATTTTCACTTCATTTTCCTTTAACACATTTATTTAAATGCATGTAATATATCATATCAACATAATTTATCATAATAATTTCCCAAAATATACAGGGCCACATAATCACACTAAAAACATTGTACAATTTACTCAATAAAACATCAGTGTAGGGTTAGTAAGTCTTATGCTTAAATTTTCCTTAATCTCCTAAAAGGATCCCCTGTATATCTATTATGTATTCCCTCTTGTTGAACGAATCACTACTCCTTCTTGTTCAACTTTTAACATAATTCAGGCTTTTGGAGAAAGAGTTTTTTTTTTTTTTTTTAATCCTACTACTTCTATTCGATGGAGAGGAAAACTTTTAGACAAAGTCAATACTTTCCTCTTTCTTCTTCTTCTTCTTCTTCTTCTAATTAACTGGATGGAACATGGTGGGCCCAATGGAAACACATCATCCATCCCCTTTTTCCCACTATACCAACAAGAAGAAAGTGATAATCAACTTCCCATTTCCTCCTTCCAATGTCCACCCTTATCCATTCTCCCACTTCTCCTCCTCCCTACCAAAATATATCGTCTAAGCCAAAGTACAAATATGTCCCCAATATACAATAGTTCCTAATCAAAAGCATCACCAAGAATCAAGATGCCAGGTTAATCCTATATCGGTCTTAGCAACCAAATTGATGATGTCACATAACTATAGATTTGGATGCAATCCTAAAACTACCGCTTATCCATCAAGTCTTTATTGGCCCCAATACTCCCATGTTTGTCTGAGAAGCATAAATTTATCAATTGGAAATGCAAGCAGAAAAATTTGACCCACATGCATATAGTAGTTCACATACTCGGCTAACTTTCACATCATACTTCATCCGATATTCAACTTTCAGCTTTGCATTATGCTTAAAAAAAAGATAATAATAATAAAAAATAACAAAAACAAAATAATAAATACAAAAGAAACAAAACTCAAAACTACATCAACATTAGATTCATAATTCCTTGCAAAATACAAAATAGGTTCTCATGAGCCAATGTCTATTATGCCACCCATTAAGGATCCATGAAGGCATCCATGATCCACCCATATAATCAAAGTCCAAAGATATAAATTATAAAACACTACAAATATAATCAGTTTAAGAAATATTAATAGATTGTGCTCCAGATGAATCTGGAATGTCACAGGAAATTGTCAAAACATCATCTTCTTTGCCATCCAAGTCCAACTTCATTTGTGTGAGTTCTATATCAAAAAATAAGAAGAATTAGTATTATTTTATTATAGTGTAATAAAAAAATAATACACATAAACGAAGAAATTAAATATGGAAATAAGTTCAAATAACTAATATTACCTTCATCTCCATATAACCAATCTTTGGTGCAAACTAATGCCTCAGCAATGTCAGGCTTGAGTGAACTCCTATATTGATCAATCACCGTCCACCAATGCTAAAAGTGGATTCAAGCAAGGAAACAGGAATACTCAAAACATCACGAGCCATAGCAGCCTTGGGATATCGAAATTGATTTCCTTTCCAAAATGAAAGGATGTCAAATGTATCATCCAAATCGGAGACCTAGGCTCCTCCAAATAAATGTCCAATTGATTCTTTTGAAAATTAATATCATCTCCAAAAAATGCTAAATAGTCCTACATGAAAGTATAAAACAAAGAGAATATAAACATAAATAATTGAGTATATATATATATATATACTAAGTTACAAAAAGATAAGAAATTAATGATATTATTCACCTTTTGCCAAGATAGTTTTGCTCTAGGTACTTGGGGCGCCGGGGTTATGGAGCTTGAACTTGAAGTTTAAAGAAGCACTATACTCCATAAAAAGATTCTTAATTTTCTCCAACATTCTCGAATTGTATAGAATCCATAACTCCATAGATCTTGTATAGTAATAATTTACAAGATGAAGCTTATAACGAGGATCTAATATAATCGCTATGGCCAACACTGCCCAATTCTAACCAATATTTCTCAAATTTAGAGATCATTTGAGTTGCCATTAATCTTCTATGCTCATCTTCACTCACAATGTCTTCCTTCAAAGATAAATAAATCATGGCAACTACGGAAAGTATAGGTTGGCAAGGATATTAGTACCAGAAAAAAACATGTAGCTTCATAAAAGCAAGCTAAGAAACTCAGATATCACCCACCTTTTCCCACTCAAGTGCACTAGGACAATGCGGTGTATAGTTTGAATCATCATTGCCAAATAACTAAAAGCACTACGATAATGAATAGCACTCTCAAGCATAAGATAAGTAGAATTCCATTGGTTGGCACATCTTGTTTCAATCCCTTATGACTGTCCAATGACATTTGATTTACCGCATGAAGAAATTTTTGTTTTCGCCTTGTGATCCCTTAATATACTTTACGCTATCTCGAACCTTTTCGATAGCATCATCAATTTCTTTTAATCCATCTTGCACAATCAAGTTAAGAATATGGGCACAACAACGCATATGAAAGAACTCACCTTCACAAAGAAGGGCTTTCTTAATGTTAGGTGTTTGCTTTAAAAAGTCAACACAACGATCATTAAGCGAAGCATTGTCCAATGTTATAGTAAAAATCTTGTTCTCAATCCCCACTCTTGTAGCAAATCATATATCTTTTCTTTCAAAGAAACACCATCATGTGGTGGGGGCAAAAAGAAAAGTTTAACACCCTTTTAGTTAATACCCAATCTTTGTTAAAAAATGGAGAAGGCACATATATCCATCGGTTGTCAAAGACGTCCACATATCGGATGTTAAACAAATCCTCCCGGGACAAGCATGCAACATAGATTTAATCTTTTCTTTCTCCCTCATATGCATCTTAACCAAATCGCTTTAGCGATTTCTAGATATAGAGGGTACACACCATAAATGATGTAATTGTCTTAAACCATCATATTCAACAAATGAAAAGGGCAAATCATGCTTAATAATCAAAGCAACCAACAATTCTCTATATACTTTGGGATCAAATTTAGAGCCACTTCTGGAAGAGATCCCGCTTTCCCCTAAGAGCATTCGCCCAACATCACAGGTTTGCCCCCACAAACTTGAATGTGCTTTCTCAAATTCCACCCCATATGAACTTGAGCCTTGTACCTATTACCACATGTCTTGCATTTTGCCCACACCTCTGGGTCATTTGGATCGATTGGGAACGACATCATAATATTGCCAAACGGTTGAGGTCTTCCTCCGCTTCTTTCCCTTTTGTTACTCCGGTCCCACGAAACAGAGTCACCTTCTAGTGAGGAATTCGACCATCGTCATCAATGTCGAATGCATCTTCAACAACTTCTTCAATATTCATCTAACACATAAATTACATAATCATTAGTTAAACTATTAAAGTATATGACTAATGACTATATTTATATAAGTTTATAACTATAAATTAAATATTTAAGAATAAATTAAAAGCTATATAGCTAAGTGAAATAAAATAATCCAACCCAAATCTTGCAATAAGCAACTATGGTTAATCTAAATATCTTTTTTATTTTCTCTCTCTCTTTATGAAGTTCCATTCTACTTTTAATCCCCAATTTTATTTTTCAGTTTTAAGTTTTTAAAATCTTTATTTTTAATTAAAAAATCATTGCTTTGGCCATATTTGATTATTTGCCATAAATTGTTCAACAATGCAAATTCAATCAATGATTTAGCAAAATTATGTACACTAATATATAGTAAAAAAATGTAATTAAGCCAAAAGGTATAAACCCTAAACCATATAATATCACATGATTCACATAATTGCTTGAAAGACAAATATATATCAAAAATTCAAACAATCCAAGATTCAAAATCGAGTTTACAATGTCAATATATATAAAATTTTCAAACAATTAAAATCAAAGTCTAGACTTACAAAAAAAAAAAAATCAAGTCAGAAATGTAATTAAGCCATTAAGGTATAAACCCTAAACCATATAATATCACATGATTCACATAATTGCTTGAAAGTTGAAAGACAAATATATATCAAAAATTCAAACAATCCAAGATTCAAAATCGAGTCTACAATGTCAATATATATAAAATTTTCAAACAATTAAAATCAAAATCTAGACTTACAAAAAAAAAAAAAAAAGTCGAGACATACCACGAGACGAGGGGCCCTGGACCGCGGGCAATGACTCGGTGAGGAGGCGAGTCGCACGGTGAGGTCCGCTTGGCTCTTGCTAACGCCTAACTCCTAAGGCCCCTTGGTTCCCTAACGGCGAGGAGCGGAGGGGCCCCCACGACCAGAGGAGGAGGGGCCGGGAGAGGGAGGTGGGGACCCAGAGAGAGAGGGAGAATCGGGAGAGTCACGAGTGGCCGAGTGGGACTTGGGATGCCGGATGCCTGACGGAGGGGAGGGAGAGACCGAGGAGAGGGAGTCGGGGAGAGGGTTAGGTTAGCGGCTTACTTACGTTCGAGACTAATTTTTACTTGTAGTTCAAAAATCAAATGGTAAGACTAAAGGAAAGTAAGCCTAAGGACTCAGAGTGACACGCCAGAGGCGGAGAGTCGGAGACCCGTGCGACAACTCCGGCGGAGGCTTGAGGGGCGCCGGCAGGAAAAATGAAAAATCGGAAAAACCGGGTCGTGGTGCTAACCGGGTCCGGAAAAAAACCAAGAAAAATAAACCTTGGCGGGTCACGGGTCACGGGTCCGGGGAAAAGGAAAAAAAAAACCGGTTGCCACCGCGAACCCGCCAAACCCAATACTATGCGGGTCGGCGGTCGACCCGCCGGACCCCAAATCGGAAGGCGGGTCGACCCCGACCGGCTTTCCCCGCCCACGAAATTTCCCGGGTCTTATCGGGTAGACCGAACGACCGAACCCGAAGCCCAAACCCAATACCTGTTTTTCGTGTCGTGTTGGTGCCGGTTTTGGGTCGTGTCAAAATTGGCCGGCCTAGCCCCACCTTAATGGGCGCTAATAGTTAACCATCAGCGTCCACTATACTTTGGACGCTGATGGTTGTTATTTTTATTTTTATTTTTTTAATGACCATTAGCGTCCACAAAGTAGGCGCTAACATCCACCATTAGCGTCCACAAAGTGGGCGCTAATAGTTCCATCGGCGTTCACTCTACTTTGGGCTAATAGTCCACCATTAGCGTCCACAAAGTAAGCGTTAATAGTTAACCATCGGCGTCCACTCTACTTTGGGCCGATGGTAGTTTTGTTTTATTTTTTTATGACCATTAGCGTCCACTTTGTGGGCGAATAGTTAAACCATCGTCCACTCTACTTTGGGCGTTGATGGTTGTTTTTAAAAAAATTTTTATGACCATTAGCATCCACAAAGTGGATGCTAATGGTTACCATTAGCGCCCACTCGTGGGCGCTAATGTTCCAAGCGCCCACTTTGAGTGGGCGATGGTGGGCCTAAACTTTTGCCTTCCGTTGACTCAAGCTTGACAAAAATTCCGTCTTTTAAGCCCACATTTCGGCGCTAAAGTAATCTTGGCGCCCACTTATAAGGGGCGATAATCCAAAGTTGATCATTAGGGTTCGCCGATTAGCCCAACCCTTTAGTGCAAAAGGGTTTAATCCAATAACATACACTTTAGGATTTTTAGCGCCCAAATAATGTGCCCCTAAAGACCTAATTTCTTGTAGTGTTAGTAGTTGGGTTGGGTTACAATAACAAATATTTTGAGATATTACATAGTCATTTAGTTTCTATAATAGATTTTTATTGTAATCCAACTTCATTTATATATGTGATAGCCTACTCTTATTGAAGCAAGGTAGTTTCATATATGGTTCCGATAATAGCTTAAATGTGTCTACTTTATCTATTAAAATAAGTATTATCATAGATTCATGGGTTGTTATTTTCTAATTCTTATATTTTAGACGTAATTGTGAAGTATTGTTCAATCATTAAACTTGAGTTTAATGTAAAAATTCAATATATAATTAAATGCTAATTGACAATAAAATTAGCGGAGGAATGAATAATTATATAAATACCTCTAGCCATGCTTTGCTCAAGCCAATTGAAGAACAGTTTCACATAAACAAATCTGGAAAACAAAATATATTGAGAGGTTTTTCGACCTATGCCTACCAAGTGCCAATTGATGGAATAACAGGCCTTATTTATAGGTGGTGGGGACCCTCAATTAAGTATTACCTTAATTATTCCTTCCATCAAAGAATAAAAATCCAATCAATACAGCCAATTGATTCCACAAACATTAAATCATTAATGAAATCAAATACTTGTTCCACAAGAATTAAATCATCATTTAATTAGAAATTTGATTGAAATCAAATACTTGTTCCACAAGAATTAAATCCAATTTAATTAATATTTGATTTACATAATAAGCTTTAATTGGAATAGATTATTGAACACCAATTTTATAATTACAATAATATATGTGACATAAGGGACATACTTTAAATAGAATTTCTTACATTCTCCCACTTGGCCCTTATGAACATAAACTCCTTATGGTGTTCTTCTATGATATGGCCAATACTTTATTTATTCCAACCATTCATGGAATCCTCCCACCTCAAGGAATACTACACACGAATCATGGCGGTAAAACTTTTATATGATAAGCCGTCCCTTCCATGTATCATGATGTGCATATTTCCTAAATAAGTACTTTATGGATAATGTACTTTATGAATGAACTTCCTATAAGTCATTCGGGTCCAACTTTAATTTTATTCCCACGGATAAGAATAATATATATATGCACAAAAAAACATAACATAACCTTTATGTCTATAGACCAATTAAAGAGAAACTAAGCACAAATGAATTAATGAATCTCATATATTCCACATGACTTTACACTTTCTTTACCGTAAACCTTTAGTCATGGGATCCGCAATCATTAATTCAATACTTATATGCTCAATAGAGACTTCATGTCACTTAATGTTCTCTTTGAGATACTTTATGTCGATATACATACTTCCGCTTCTACTCGGTTTTCTTAGAAAGGATAACTACAGAGAATTAACTCGAAAGATCTTTATGGGTCTAACTATAAAATCGACAATCTTGAGACCTTTAACAAAAATGTCTCAACCATAATGCTGTGTAATTAATTCACAGATGTAATGACTTTTGCTTTCATGGTAGATGTAGCAAGCGTAGTTTGCTTTTGCATCTTAACATATATACCGGTTGATTCTCTACTATCTACACATTTAACAAAAATCAAACTGAATAAACACCACCAAATGGTAAGTGTATCTTTAGGTTAAACTATAGTTCTTGGTTCATTGCATATTCCATAATACTATATTGACCCAATAGTCCAATTGCTATTTCAATGTCGGTCTAATGTAGACTTGCATACATATGGAATATTTTTCATCCGCCTTTTGTTCCAATACATTTTGGGACATTATCCCCTTTAATAATAGGTTCAGAAGATTCATAGTTCTTCATTCGAATCTCTCCCAAAACTTTAGTGAGAGGAACTTTATGTAGCAAAAACCTAAATTCTGCTTGCAAGCAAAGTATTATCTATATATAGGACTAAAAGTAACTTTACTCCCATTTGACCTTAAGGTATATACAATGATTAACAAGGTTCTCAATAAAACCATGTGAGGCAATAACCTTGTAAAATATTATATACCATTAGTGAGAGGCCTATCTTAGTCCATTAATAGATATCCTTAATGTGCAAACTTTAAATTTATCAATAAAACCTTTAAGTTGTCTTATGTACACCTCCTCCTTAAGATCCTTATTCAGGAAAATTGTTTTCACATCCTTTTGATATAACTCTAAAACAAAATGAGCTACTCCATCATGATAATCAATGCCTTCCTTTTGAGTAAGATCATTGGCTACAAGTCTAACTTTTATGTTCAACATTACCCGGAAGCATCCTTTTAGGTTTTATAAACCCATTTGCAGCCTATGGCTAAACTCCCTTTGGTAAGTCAACAAGATTGCAGACTTGAATTTTAGCCAAAGATTTCATCTCCTCCTTCATGGCATTGAAACACAATGTGAAGTTATCTCCACCCAAAAAGATGTGAAAACAAATTTTGGATCGTCCTTAGGTTCGACATAAAAATCAGACTCGAAGTATACAACAAAATCACTAGAGATTGTTGGGTTATTCTAGAGAATCTTCTTAATCCTACTTCATTTACTTTTGACAAAGTCGAGTAGGTTCATTAACTTGTTCCTTTAAGTTGTTTTTTGAAACCGATTGTGCTTGAAGATAATCAATTTGATTTTCTTAAGCACAATCAAACACCCTTCATGTGAAGGGGCTTGACCAACTCTTGTGCTTCCTCTAATTCAATCCCTTGAGGATAAGCACTCACACTAAGTTCGCCCTCTAGAAATTTTGAATATTACACTCAACAATTCTAGGACTAAATGAAGAAGTTAAGCCTAAACCCCTTGGAGTTCTTGTATAACCTATAAAATTCCGCTAGTTGTCCTTGAAGCTAATTACCTTGGGTGTGGATTATAAATCCTCACTATAGCAAGACAACCCCATATGTAAACAATTTGAACTTGATTCCTTTCATTCCTTAATTTAGGTGTCTTATGGACAACTTTGAATGGAATCGAGTTAAATGTATACCAGCGGTTTTCAAGGCTTCACTCCATTAGGAGAATAGAACATTACCTGTCATGTCCCTTTTTTGTACCTACCATAATACTATCTCCTCTATCAAATCTTACGATCTTGATTTTCTTTTATTTTGTTTCTCTACTTCTACCTTATAGGTATTGAAAGCATTTAATGCCCCAACCTTATGGATTTGGAAATTTAGGAACAAAACCTTTATATGGTTTTACCGAAAGGAATGGATATCTCAACCTTTAGGCAAGAATATTAAAATTTTTTTTAAAAATTTTTTTAAAATTTTTGGGTTTTTTTTTTGGGGGTTTTTTTTAAAAAAAATTTTTTTAAAATTCCCAAAAATTTTAAAACCCCTTTAAATTTTTTTTTGGGAATTTTTAAATTTGGGGGAAAAACGGGGGGGGTTAAAAAAATTTTTTTAAAATTTGGGGCAAAATTTTAATTTTGGGGGTAAAAGGGGAAAAAACCCTTTTTTGGGAAAAATTTTTTTTTTTTTAAAAGGTTTTTGGGGGGTTTGGGAAAAAAATTTTTTTAAAAAATTTTTTTTTAAAAAATTTTTTTTTTTTTTTAAATTAAAATTAAATTTTGGGAAAAAATTGGGAAAATTTTAAAAAATTTTTTTGGCCTTTTTTTTTTCCCAAATTTTTTTTTTTTTTTTTTTAAAATTTTAAATTTTTTTGGGGAAATTTAATTTAAAAACTTTTTTTTAAAAAAGAAAGGGTTCCTTAAAAAAAACCTTTTCCCAAAACCCTTTTTAAAACTTTTAAAAAAAGGTTTAAATTTTTTTCCGGTTTTTTTTTTTTTAAAAAAACCTTTGGGCCCAAAAAAAAAAAAATTTAAACCCAAATTTAACCTTTTTAAAGGTTTTAAAAAAATTTCCCAAACCCCCCGGGCCCAAAACCCCGGGTTTTTTAAAACCCTTAACCCCCCGGGGGTTTCCCCCCCCCCGGGGTTCCGGGCCCCCCCCAAAAAAAATTTTTTTTTTTGGGAACCCCAAATTTTGTTGGGGCCCCTAATTTTTAAAAAAAGGGATTTTAAATTTTTGGGGGTTTTTGGGGGGCCAAAAAAATTTTGGGGGAAAAATTTTTTGGGGTTTTTTCCCTTTTTAAAAAAAGGGGGGAAAGGTTAAAAATTCCAAAAAAATTTTTGGAAAAAGGGGGTTGGGTTTTCCGGGGGCCCCAAAAGGGGTTTAAGTTTTAAAAATTTGGAAAAAAATTTTGGGTTTTCCCCCTTTTTTAATTTTTTTTAAAGGGTTTTTTTTCCCCAAAATTTTTTTATGCCTTTTTTTTTTTTTTTTTTTTTTTAAATTTTTTTCCCAAAATTTTTTTTTTTAATAATTTTTTTTTAGGGGTTTTTTTTGGATTAAATTTTGGGTTAAATTTTTTTAAAAATTTTTGGGGAAATGGCCAAAAAAATTTTGGGTTTTTTTTCCAAAAAATTTTTTTTTTTTTAAAAAAAAAGGGAAAATTTTAAAATTTTTTTTTTTTTTTTTTTTAAATTAATTTTAAAAAAATTTTAAAAAATCAAAAAACCTTAAAATTCCCTTTTAAAATTTTCCCAATTTTTTTTTTTAAAAGGGTTTTTTTTTTTTTTTTAAAAATTTTTTAAAAAAAAAAAAAAAAAAAAAAAAATTCCCAAAAAAAAAAATTTTTCCTTTATTTCCCCGGTTTTTTAAAAAGGTTTTTTTCCCGTTCCCTTTTTTAAAAATTTTTAATTAAATTTTTAAAAAAAATTGAAAAAAAAAAAAAAACGGAAAATTTTTTCCCACAAAAAAAAAATTTTTAAAATTTGTTTCCCCTTTTTCCCAAAAAGGGGTTTTTAAAGGAATTTCCCAAAAATTTTTAAAATTTCCAAATTTGGGGTTTTTTTTTTTTTTTTAAATTTAAAAAATTTTTTAAAAAAAATTTTTTCTAAAAAATTTTGGGGTTTAACCAAAAAAAAAATTTTTTTTGGGGGAAAAAAAAAAATTTTTTTTTTTTTTTTTTTTTTTTTTTTGGTTTTTTTTTTCCTTTTTTTTTGGGGAAAAATTTTAAAAAAAATTTTTTTTTTTTTTTTTTTTTTTTTTGCCCTAAAAAATTTTTTTCTTTTTTTTTTTTTGGGTTTTTAAAATTTAAATTTGGCCAAATTATTTTTTTTTTTGGGGTGGACCTTTTTTTTTTAAAAAAAATTTTTTTTTTTTTTTTAAATTTTAAATTTTTTTTTTTAAAATTTTTTTTTTGGTTTTTTTTTTTGGGGCTTTTTTTTTTTTTAAAAAAAAAAATTTTCCTTTTAAAAAAAAATTTTTTTTGTTTAAAAAAATTTTTTTTTCCCCTTTTTTTTAAAAAAAAAAAAATTTTTTTAAAGTTTTAAATTTTTTAAAATTTAAAATTTTTTGGGGTTTTTTTTTTTTAATTTAAATTTTTTTTGGTTTTTCCCCCTTTACCTTTTAAAAGGGTTTTTTTCCCTTTTTTGGGGGTTTTTTTTCCTTTTTTTTTTTTTTTTTTCAAATTTAAAATTTGGTTTTTTGGGCTTTAAATTTTTTTTTTTTTTCCCAAATTTTTTTTTTTTAAAAAAATTTTTTCCAAAATTTTTTAAAAAAAATTTTTTTTAAAAAAATTTAATTTTTTTTCCCAAAATTTAAAAAATTTAAAAAAAAAAAAAGGGGGGGGGGGTTTTTTTTTTTTTTTTTTCCAAAACCCGGGGGTTTTTTTTTTTTGGGGGTTTTTTTTCCCCCAAAAAAATAAAACCGGGAAAAATTTTTTTTTTTAAAATTTTTCTTGTTTTTAACCCCAAAAAATTTTTGGAAAAAAAAATTTTTTAAACCCCAAAATTTTTTTAAATTTTTTTGGCTTTAAAAAGGGGAAAAGTTTTTTTTTTTTTTTGGGGAAAAAAAGGGAAAATTTTTTTCCCCAAAATTTTTTTTGGGGGGAAAATTTTTTTTTTAAATTTTTTTTTTAAAGGGGATTTAAAATTTTAAAAAAAAGGGGAAAAAGGGGGAAAAGTTGGGGGGGGGTTTTGGTTTGGGTTGGAAAGGGGGTTTTTAAATTTTGGTTTTCCTTAAATTTTTTTTAAAAAATTTTAAGTTTTCCCCAAAAAAGGTTTTTTAATTTTCCCCAAAAAATTTTTTTTTTAAAAAAAATTTTTTTTCTTTAAAAGGGGAAAAAATTTTTTTTTTAAAAAAAAATTTTGGGGGCCCCTTTTTTTTTTAAAAAAATTTTTTTAATTTTTTTTTTTTTTTGGGGGCCCCCTTCCTTTAAGGGGTTTTAAAAATTTTAACCCCAAAATTTTTTAAAAAACCCCTTTTTTTTAAAACCAAATTTTGGTTTTTTTTAAAATTTTCCCAAAAATTTTTTAAGGTTAAAACCCAATTTAAAAAAAAAGGGGTTAAAAATTTAAAAGGGGAAATTTTTTTTTCCCAAAAAATTCCAAAAAATTTTAAATTTTTTTTTTTTTTTTTTTTTTTTTTCCCTTTTGGTTTTTGGGGGTTTTTTTTTTTTTTAAAAGGTTTTTTTTAAAAAAAAATTTTTTTTTTTGGTTTTTTTTTTTAATAATTTTTAAATTTTTTTTATTTTTTTATTAATTTTTTTTTAAAAAATTTTAAACCCTTTTTTTTTGGGTTGGCCTTTCCTTTTAAAAAAATTTTTTAATTTTTTGGGGTTTTTTTTTTTTTTTTTTCCCCCAAAAATTTTTTTTCTTTTTTTTAAAATTTTTTTTCCCCGGGGAACAAATTTTTTTAAAAAAAAAAAAATTTTCCCAAAAAAGTTTTTTTTAAAAATTTGGTTTTTTTTTTTTTTTTAAAAAAAAAAATTTTTTAAAAAAAAAAGTTTTTAAACCCCCTTTTTTTTGGGGCCCGGGTTTAATTGGGAAAAAATTTTTAAAATTTTTTTCCTTTTGAAATTTTTTTTAAAATTGGAAAATTTTTTTTCCCCAAAAAAAAAAAAATTTAAATTTTAAATTTTTTTTTTTTTTAAAAATTTTTTTAAAAATTTTTAAAAAAATTTTTTTAAAAATTTGGTTTGGGGGGGGGGAATTTTTTCTTTTTTTTTTTCCAAAATTTTTTCCAAATTTTTTCTTTTTTTTTTTTTTTTTTTTTTTTTTTTTTTTTTTTTTTCCCCCAAAAAAAATTCCCAAAAAAAAAAAGCCCAATAAACTTTAAAAAATTTTTTTTTTTTTTCCCCTTTTTTTTTTTTTTTTTTTTGCCCCCCTTTTTTTTTTTTTCTTTTTTCCTTTCCCTTTTTTCCTTTTTTTTTTTTTTTTTTTTTTTTTTCCCCAAGGGGTTTTTTTTTAAAAAAAAGGGGGGGAAAAAAGGGGAAAAAAAAAATTTAAAAAAAAAAAATTTTTGGAAAATTTTAAAAGGGGGGCCCCCCTTTGGGAAAAAAAAAAAAAAAAAAAAAAAAAAAATTTTTTTTTTTTTTTTTTTTTTAAAAAAACCCCAATTTTTTTTTTTTTGGGGGGTTTTTTTAAAAACCAAAACCCTTTTTTTTTAATTTTTTTTTTTTTTTCCCCAAAAATTTTTTTTTGGGGGGGGAAAAATTAGGGGGGGGGGGAAAAAAAAAATTTTCCTTTAAAAAAAATTAAAAACCCCCTTTTTTTAAAAAAAAATAAATTTAAAAAAAAAAAAAAAAATTTTTTTTTTTTTAAAAAAAAAAATTAAAATTTAAAATTTAAAAATTTTTTAAAAACCAATTTTTTTTTTTCCCAAAAAAAAATTTTTTAAAAAAAAAAAATTAAAAAAAAATTTTTTTTTTTAAACCCCAAAAATTTCCTTTTTCCCCCTTTTTTTTTAATTTTTTTTTTTTTTTTCCCCCCCCCTTTTTTCCCTTTTTTTTTTTTCCTTTTTAAATTTTTAAAAAAAAAAAAAAATTTCCCAAAAAAACCAAAAAAATTTAAAAAACCCAATTTTTAAAAAAAAAAATTTTTATTTTTTTTTTTTTTCTTCCCTTTTTTTTTTTTTTTAAATTCCCTTTTTTTTTCCTTTTCCTTTTTTTTTTTTTTTTTTTTTTTTTTTTTTTTTTTTTTAATTTTTTTTAAGGAAAAAAAGGGGGGAAAAATTTTTTTTTTTTTTTAAAAAAAAAAAGGGGGAAAAAAAAAAAACCCTTTTTTTAAAACCAAAAATTTTTCCCCTTTTTTTTTAAAAATTTTCCCCCCCTTTTTCCCCCAAAAAAAAAAAAAAAAATTAAAAAAATAATTCCAACAAAATTTAAAAAAAAATTTTTTTCCCTTAAAAAATTTTTTAAAAAAAAAATTTTCCCCCAAAATTTAAATTTTTTTTTTTTAAATTTTTTGGGGAAAAATTTATAAAAAAAAAATTTTTTTTTTTTAATTTTTTTTTTCCCCCCCCTTACCAAAATTTAACCCAACCCTTTTAAAAAAAAAATAATTAAAAAAAAAACCCAAAAAAAAAAAAAATTTAAAATTTCCAAAAAATTCCCAAACCCCCTTTTTTTTAAAAAAAAAAAGGGGGGAAAACCCAAAACCCCCCAAAACCCCAAAAAAAAAAATTTTTAAAAAAAAAAAAAAATTTTTTGGGAAAAAAACAAAATTTCAAAAAATTTTTTTCCCCAAAAATTTTTCCCCTTTTTTTTAAAAAAAAAAAAAAAAAAAAAAAAAATTTAAAAAATAAAAAAAAAAATTCAAGGAAGGTAAATTGCCAGTCAAATATGTGGGAGTTCCTATTGATAAGCGCTAAAATATTCATATTTTTAGCCCTTATCTTACATGTTTTAATCCTTTGGTTTTAGTTAATTAGATCATTTTATTTCTCTTTTGTGTTTTTGTTGTTTTTACAGGCTTTTGGAAGAAAATGAAGTAAAACTGGGTGATTTAGGCTCAAAAAGAGAACACAGGAAAATTGGAGTTCCCTGGTACTGCGATCGAGCGCAATACCAGAGGAGATGCTGAACAAGCCAAGCCAGAAGCGATCGAGCCCAGACAGAAGAGGCATCAATCGCAGAAGTGCGATCGAGCGCACACGGGCTGCGATCGAGCGCACCCGTGCGCAGGAGGCATTCCAAGTGGCGGCTACAATGTACCTATTTCCATAATAGGGTTTTTCCAACTCCAAATTGTAATAGGATTGAAACCTCATGAAAATCCTAGGTTTTACTACTTTTCCAAAGACTTCAAAGCCTATAAATAGACTCTTAAACCTTTAGAATAGGAGGCTTGGAGGAAGAGAAGGATAGGAGCTCTCAAGTTCAAGTCTCGGTTTATTTTTTTCCTTGCTTTTATTTTACAAAGATGTTTAACACAAATTCTTCCTATGATATCAAGGAAGCTTATAGCTCATGATTGTAATAAGTTAATAAAAAAATCATGGCTATAATTAACTCTGGCTTTCCAAAAAGCTATATTTTTTAGGAAGGTTGCAACTACTCTACTTTGTGCTATATTGTATCTTTATTCTTCCTAAAAAGGTTATTAGACCAATAGAAAAGAAATTTAATAGATTTTTGTGGTCTGGAAATGATTCATTAGCTGCTGGAGCAAAAGTGGCTTGGGTACCTAACAAGAAGTGAGGTTTAGGCCTTAAGAGGGTTGGGGATTTGAGAGTGAATAAAGACGACACAGAATAGGGATTGCAAATAATTTTGATTGGAATTCATTTGGTCAAAGAGTCACCTCACCCTGTACAACAATTGGTGGTTTGTTGCTCCACTTGTTTGTTTGATTAATTTTTTTTTTTTTTTTTCCAATTTTTTAGTCTAAAATGTTTGGTTTATTGTTCTCCGATTAGTGTGGTCCTATTGATCTGCCACTTCACTTCTTTCGCCGATGAATACAAGACCTAAATATATTTCCATCATTTTAGCAATGTACTTAAAAGGCGATTAAAGCTTAACATGGAAACCCACTTATACTGCAGGGATTTGTATGAGCTCTTTTGGTAGGTAAATCCAATCGATTGGTCAAGAATCAACTCAAGAAAGAGTAATTAACCCAAGATTAAACAGCTTGTACTGCGGTATGTAAACTTTATCAACTTCCAATTTTGGTTAGAATTATTTGATTGATTCTGAATCTTTTCTAAAAGTCAGATTGCTATGCTTATTTGAAACCCTAGAACACATTTACTACTACTGCACTACCAAGCTAGCATGAGAGATGAGACACCACCATGTGTAAAAATGGGCTGACAAAGAAAATAAAACTTTTCATGACATTTTTATACATCATAAGGACATATATCTTATTTTGTATAAAAGCATATCATACAAAGCTTTACGAATACATATTGTTTACTTATAATGTAGTTACGCTATAGATAAGAGTTGGATGACAAAGTTTAGGGGTTCGGAAGAGTATGTGAATGGAGCCAAGTCATTGGTGGAATTTTTAGTTAGCAAATCTACAAATAAGGAGTACATAATCTGCCCATGTAAGAAATGTAAACTCAACAAGATTCTCAGTCCAGAGTTGGTTTTCACACATTTAACAGGTGGACCTAGTATTTTGCCTAGTTACACCGAATGGATGTTCCTTGGAGAAAGGATGTGTGATATTGTTACTGATCAAAGAGAACCAACAATAGAAGGATCTTCTTCGGCCCCCGTACCTGAAGAATCAAGAACTATGAATGCCATGCTCCGTGATGTTTTCGGCATGCACGCGTCAAGAGCAGACGAATTTGCTGGTCAGTACAGGACGTAGTTGATGATGAGCCTTGAGAAAATACTATAACTTGCGTATGGAATCAGAAAAGCCACTACATGATAAAACCAAATATAGCAAGCTAGGTGCTATTGTACATCTGTACAATTTGAAGTGTATAGTGGAATTAGTAACACTATATTCACATCATTGCTTGAGTTAATCAATCAGTTGCTCCCGACGGATGGTGAAGCCTTGCCAAAAAATACATATGAGACCAAAAAGTGTTTGAAGGACTTGGGGCTTGGATATGAGAAGATTTTGGTTTGTCGAAATGATTGTATGTTATTCTGGAAGGATACCGAGCATTTAGATTTCTATACAAAATGCAGATTATCAAAGTGGAAGGATGATATTAGAGCGGCTGAAGATGGGTAGTCCCGACCATCTAAAAGATGTCCCATTAAGGCGTTGCGATAGTTTCCACTGATACTACACTCGCAAAGGTTGTTTATGTCACAAGATACCGTTGCCCATATGAGATGGCATGCTGATGGGCGCATAAAAGATGGAGTCTTAAGGCATCCGAAGGACGGTAAAGCATGGAAGTCGTTTGATGAGAAACACCCAGAATTTGCATCAGATCCACGCAATGTAAGGCTTGGACTAACATTAGATGGATTTAATTCATTCAGTAACATGAGTACAACCCACAGCACTTGGCCGGTCATGGTGATTACATACAACTTGCCTCCTTGGTTGTGCGTGAAACAACAAAATTTTAGTTTATCCTTGACTATTCAAGGGCCAAGTTCATCTGGAATTGCAGTAGATGTCTACTTACAACCTCTGATATCAGAACTACAAGAATTATGGAATGTAGGGGTAAGAACATTTGATGTATCAATGAAGAAGTCCTTTGTGTTGCACTCGGCATTGATGTGGACAATAAATCACTTCCCGGCCTATGCAGATTTGTCAAGATATAGTACAAAGGGGAAAAAAGCATGTCCAATTTGTGGTGCTTCGACATGGTCTAAATGGTTAACACACGGGAAGAAATGTAGTTATATGGGGCATAGGCGATTATTGCCAATGGATCATAGGTGGAGAATGAACAAAAGAGCTTTTGGCTGTACGCAAGAGCTTGATGGTCCGTCTGTTGTGCTAAATGGCGAGGACATCCTTATGTAATTAGACGTATTATTTGAATGAGGGGACGATAACGCACATAGAGAGAAAAGACAAAAGGCCGCGCAAAATATAGCTAGTACAAATGTTGATGTTGGGTGGAAGAAGAAAAGTATTTTTTTTTCAGTTTGCCATATTGGAAAGATAATTTGTTACGACACAACCTCGATGTGATGCACATAGAAAAAAAAGTCATGAAGAATATACTTGGCACACTACTTGACATGACAGGGAAGACAAAGGACAACCATGAAGCCCGTAAGGATCTGCAGAAAATGGGGTTGAGAGAAAAATTTCATCCTTTCACTAACAACAATGGGAAAATATACCTGCCCCCAGCTTGCCACACGATGTCCAATGAGGAAAAAACTACTTTTTTTAAAGTGATTAGAGATGTACGAGTGCCGGATGGATATGCATCGAATGTCTCTCGATGTGTCAGACTTAAGGAATGTACCATAGTGGGTTTGAAGAGTCATGACAATCACATACTCATGCAACAACTTATGCCTATTGTGTTGCATGGATCCTTGCCAGACAAGGTTGTTAGGCCTCTCATAGAGTTGTCGATATTCTTTCGAGGCATATGTTTGAAAACATTGTTAGCATTAGATCTAAACCGACTCGAGAGTGATATTATCATAATTTTGTGCAAGCTGGAATGAATATTTCCACCCGGATTTTTTACCATCATGGTGCATGTTGTTGTGCATTTAGTTTGAGAATGCCGACCTGGTGGACTGGTAGCACTTCGGTGGATGTATCCGGCCGAGAGGTATTCAAATATAATAATAATAATAACATCTATATATATATATATATATATATATATATATATATATATACATGTTATTCTTGTGTGTCTATATATGTATAATGAATAGACACAAAATGAGCAAGGTGATTAAATGTATGTAGGAGTCTTGGAGTGTTAAAAAATGACGTGCGCAACAAATCTACACTGGAAGGGTCTATTGCGAAAGGCTACATAGTGAGAGAACTGGTGTCATTTATTTTCATGTATTTAGATAATGCACCAATAATACACAATAGGCCTCAAACTTGACAACCGCACCTTGGCCCAGGTTCACCAATGTATTCTGTTTAACTCGGACGAGTTCTTTCAATTGCGGATGTGAGTCCTATTCTTAACACATGTTACTTCATTTCTTACCATCATTGGTGAATCATCAAACATTTATTTCCAATATATATATATATATATGGGCATATAGGAGACACTTGGATACGCTTCGGCAAGGAAGCAATAGGAGGCGAATGACGGACATTGAATTGGACACACAACATAAGGAGCAATTTTGTGATTGGTATCGTGACTACGTAAGATGCAAGTTATGTATTCCAAATAATAACTTAACTTACAAGTTTGAATGACATATTACATATGTTTCTTATTACTATTAAATTGCAGGTTAATCGAATGGACGCAACATGCTGCATTGAACTGGGGATGAAGCTTGCATGCCATTCTAAGGGGCCGTCTAAAGATGCACTAGAATATAACTACTACGTAGTTAATGGTTCATTGTTTCGCACTTTGGCCCACGATAAAGGTAAAAAGACTCAAAAGAGTGGCGTGTGTGTGCCAACAATTGATGGCCATACATATTATGGGAAGTTGACTAGAATAATCGAAGTAAAGTACTACGACAACACTAGATATGTGTTGTTTGATAAGGGCTAAAATATTCATATTTTTAGCCCTTATCTTACATGTTTTATTCCTTTGGTTGTAGTTAATTAGGCCATTTTAATTCTTTTTTGTGTTTTTTATGTTTTTACAGGCTTTTGGAAGAAAGTTTAGTAAAACTGGGTGATTTAGGCTCAAAAAGAGCAGATGAAAAAATTGGAGCTCCCTGGTACTGCGATCAATCGCAGGGTACCTACGATCGAGCGAAATACCAAAGAAGATGCTGCACGAGCCAGGCCAGGAGTGATCGAGCGCAGGGCAAAAGAAGGATCGATCGCAGACTTGCGATCGAGCACACCCGTGTGCAAGAGGCATTCCAAGTGGCGGCTATAATGTCCCTATTTCCATATTATGGTTTTTCAAACTCCAAATTGTAATAGGATTGAAACCCTACGAAAACCCTAGGGTTTACTACTTTTCCAAGGACTTCTAAAGCCTATAAATAGACTCCTAAGCCTTTAGAATAAGAAGGCTTGGAGAAGCGAGAAGAATAGGAGCTCTCAAGTCAAGTCTCGGATTTATTCTTTCCTTTCTTTTCTTTTCTTTTATGAAGATGTTTAACATCAACTCTATGTGTAGCTAATTTATTTAGTAGGACTGGATTGAAGCCCTAGTTATGTTAAATTAATATTTCAATATTGGCGCCTTGTGATGATCATGTTGTGCTATTTAACTTGATTAATACCTACTTGCATGAATTCCTTATATGTGTATGCCTAATCAACATGTGCATGTGGTATGGACTTGTTAGTTAGATCAATTTGGATGACCGAGTCCTGGGTTTAACTTAAGTAACAAAAGAATTCACACCGCGATTCTTGGGTTAATCAACATGAGGAACTAGGAGTATACACCCTTGCCCTAGGCCCTGTGTGTTTGTCAATTTCCATAGAACATATGATTTTCTAAAGAACAACTTAGTATATACCATGCTAAATCCGTTAGGAAAGAAAAGAGTTAGAGTATACACCCATGCCTAACTCGTTGCTTAGGAAAATCAATAGCTTAAGGAGTATATACCCATGCCCTTAGGTTGGCAAACATTAAATATGCATAACTTGATCAAAGCATTGGCATATTGAAATACTAGTTTAATATAATTAGTGGTGGATATCAAAGCCCTACCCTTTGTTATTGTCACATCAACAATCAATTTTTATTTTGTTTTTGCTTAAGGAATCTATTTTTAAAAATAAATTCAGCAATCCTCGTGGGAATGATCCTGTACTTGCACCTTATACTACCATGTTGACCTTGTGCACTTGCAGGTAAAACGTACAATTATTTACCTATTAATTTAGGTAAATTTTTGCACAACATTGTTCAAGTGTGACTGAACGAACAGAAGAATGGATAGGGGCTACAAGGTGGACCACTATGGGTTCACACTCGTGAATTTTAAAAACTTGATACATATGGGAGAGCAAATTATTGATGAGCCGTATGCGTTATCTTCGCAAGTGTCACAAGTATTTTACGTCGACGATGAAAGGCACCCAAATTGGTCTTGTGTTGTAAGGACTACACCTCGAAACGTGTACGACATTGGTGAGGGTGAAGGCAATGATGATTGATGTGCTAACTACCATGAGAGTGAGCCGCTCAACATGAACATTACTCATGATTCGGACGATGTTGTTGAATGTTGCCAGAAAGACCTACCTCCAATCGACATACCCATACCTATACCCTCCAAATGACAAAAAACCAAACGACCTACCTCTAAATGACATGGGTGTCCGTTTTTTTTTTTTAATTTATTATAATTGTTTGTAATCTCAATAATTGTATATATATTTATTGTAATGTATTTGAATGTCATATCACCTTCCCTGTTTATCTTGTAAGAGAAAAAGGTGCCAAGGAAAAAAACATACTTGAAGTTACCAATACGAGTGATTCCGGTGAAAAGACCGTCGTCACAACAGTCAGCTTCGTACAACGTCAATGAAACACAGGACCTACAGGCCGGAATATACCAACCTATACCACCTCAAGACCAAGTTCATGATGACGGTGAATGGGCTAATGATCAACATTTATATACTAACACAGATAGGTTAATCGATCCACAATTCAATCTGTTCAATGGCGATGATGAGAATAGGCCTCACTCCACACATGGCTGGGATCATGACATAGATGACACACAGGAGCCATATGGGCAAGATCATGTGACAGATGACATATAGGAGCCGGATGATCATCCTGTGTTAGTACATAATGAGGTTCAAACAGTAGGTACGTATATGTTTCGTATTTATTTATATTATAAAATCTTACAATGATGTCGTTCATATGCTATAATTATTACATATAACCTTATACGAGATTCATGTGTTAAACATATATACAGATAAAAAAAATAAATTTCATGTGTGCATCGTAAGTGGTCCGCTTAATATGTGGGGTATGGAAAGGGGAGAGAGGATTGTGTTGTGCAAAAATATACCTAAATTAATAGGTAAATTATTGTATGTTTTACCTGCAAGTGCACAAGGTCAACATGGTAATATAGGGTGCAAGTACAGGATCAATCCCACGAGAATTGCTGAATTTATGTTTAAAAATAAATTCCTTATGTAAAAACAGAGAGTGATTGTTAAAGTGATAATGATAAAAAGGTAGGGCTTTGATATCCACCACTAATTATATCTAGCTAATATAACAATATGCCAATGCTTTGATCATGTTATGTATATTTAATGCTTGCCAACCTAAAGGTATGGGTGTCTACTCATTAGGCTATTGATTTTCCTAACCACCGAATTAGGCATGGGTGTCTACTCTAATTCTTTTCTTTCTTAAAGGATTTAGCATGGGTGTCTACTAAGTTGTTCTTTAAGAAAGCATGAATCTGTGGAAATCGGCGAACACATGAGGCCTAGGGCATGGGAGTCTACTCCCAGTTCCCCATGCTGATTAACCCAAGAACCCGGTGTGGATTTCTTTTGTTACTAACATTAAACCCAGGACTCGATCATCCAAATTGATTTAATTAACTAGTCCATACCACATACATATGTTGATCAGGCACACACATATAAGGAATTCATGAAAGCAGGAATTAACCAAGTTACATAATATAACATAACCATCGCAAATGCGCCAATATTGAAATATTAACTAAACATAACTAGGGCTTCAATCTAGCCCTACTAAGTAAATTAGCTACACATAGAATTTGTGTTAAACATCTTTGTAAAATAAAAGCAAGGAAAAGAATAAACCCGAGACTTGAACTTGAGAGCTCCTATCCTTCTCTTCCTGCAAGCCTCCTATTCTAAAGGTTTAAGAGTCTATTTATAGGCTTTAGAAGTCCTTGGAAAAGTAGTAAAACCTAGGGTTTTCGCAGGTTTCAATCCTGTTACAATTTGGAGTTGGAAAAACCCTATTATGGAAATAGGTACATTGTAGCCGCCACTTGGAATGCCTCCTGCGCACGGGCGCGCTCGATCACAGCCCGTGTGCGCTCGATCGCGCATCTGCGATTGATGCCTCTTCTGCCTACGCTCGATCGCTTCTGGCTTGGCTTGTTCAGCATCTCCTCTGGTATTGTGCTCGATCGCAGATACTCTGCGATTGATCGCAGTACCAGGGAACTCCAATTTTCCTGTGTTCTCTTTTTGAGCCTAAATCACCTAGTTTTACTTCACTTTCTTCCAAAAGCCTGTAAAAACAACAAAACACAAAAAGGAAGTAAAATGATTTAATTAACTAAAACCAAAGGATTAAAACATGTAAGATAAGGGCTGAAAATATGAATATTTTAGCGCTTATCACACCCCCAAACTTACATATTGCTAGTCCCTTAGCAATTCAAAACAAAAAAATAGAAATGGAAAAACAGAAAACAAAAGATAAATCCATCTTTCGTGGGATGTACGATTACATTTAGCGTATGCAACAAGCCTTTTAAACCACTAGGAATTCCCTAGTGGACGAGTGAAGTCTCGTGAGGGTTTTCTAGAAATGTTAACCACAAACATCATGCAAGAGTTCATGTTATCTCAAACTTAAGGTACCACTCAAAACCATGGTTTTCATTCATTAGCAAGCTTAAAAAGATAAACCCCATCTTCACAATGAATTGAAATTTTCAAATTTAATTACTTGCAAAAGACATGCTAAGACATCACAAGTTTGAAATTAGGGTAGAGTGAACTAGCACATAAATATGAGGCTTCCAATTATTTCTAATGTGCAATATCTCAATATCTCAAAATTCACTGGAATCCCTATTAGAAAGGACAACAATGGCTTTTTTTTTTTTTTCCTTCTCTTTTCTTTGTCAGGTTGTGCAATGCTTAATTCTCTTAAGCTTTCTAATTGACCCATGTAACGAGTATTAAGTCAATGACTCCCAAACCAGGTGGTTTTAGGGTATTAGGTGTAAAGACACTCCTAGGACTTACTAACTCGAGTCAAAAAGGCTACGAAATCAAACTAACCATGACATTAACCAAATCAAAACACTCAATGCTTTGAGACAAGAGGTCCAGTTACTTAGTGAAAAGCTTATCAATGATCATTATTATTATTTTATTTTAATTTTTTTTTTTAATTTTTTAATTTTTTTAAACATATATATATATATATGCCAAAGTATCCATCTATCGATCATCCAGTTTCACTTAAAACATAGAAACATACACATTAAACTTTCATGTCATACCCCACAAGCTAATGTGCTTGTGTAAGATCAGATCAAACATGTGAATTCTCAACTGTCCTAAGCAAGTAACCAAACTGAAAAACTCAATTATTAGATCATGTGATCAAAATTTTAAGCTCACCAATGAAATCAAATCACAATTTTCAAGATCAATCAAAATTTTAAGACAAACATGAACATGCATATATATATATATATATATATATATATATATATATATAACACATAAAGCAACAACATGAAATTGGGACAAAGTGTGTGAACATGTGTGCCCATACCCCCAAACTTAAATGACACATTGTCCCCAATGTATTTAGATTAAGGAAAGAATGTACCCGGGAGATGGTTGACCTAGTCTTGGAAAGTATGGCTCGTTGAACACCCCCAAACTTGAATTGAAGCACACTTATCCCTGCAAAATAATAAAACATGCAAACAAGTAAAAAGGAACAAAACTAAATTGAAATACCAAAGAAAAACAGAACAAAAGAAAAATGACTATGGGATGCTGCCAAGTGCGCTCGATCGCACATGTTGTGCATTCGATCGCACTCACAGAATGCGGTAGCATCACCACTAGAGACTTGCACTCGATCGCATGTGTAGTGCGATCGATCGCAGTAACAAAATGAACAACATCAAAAAAATTGCGAAACATAATGAAAGACTCAACAACCCAAAAATCAACAAAAAGAAAGGATATGCGATGGAGTGCCTCCCATGAGCGCTAAATTTTACGTCTTCAGCCAGACTGTGGTCCTCTCTCAATGTGGTCCAGAAGTGGATGTTCCAGATGGTGGATCTACATATTGGACATCCTGGAGTTCCAAATCTTGTGATGCCAAATCTTGATCTTGTGGTGCGAAATCCTTTTCAATGTATGGCTTCACTCTGTGTCCATTCACCTTGAATGATTGACATTTTTGTGGACTATAGACCTTCACAGCTCCATGAGGAAATACTTTAGTGATCATACAGTGACCAAACCATCTTGACTTAAGTTTTCCAGGGAATAGTCTCAATATGGAATTATAGATTAACACCTTTTGTCCTTCATGAAGTTCTTTCCTAACCAGTAGTTTGTCATGGTATGCCTTGGTTCTTTCCTTGTAAAGTTTTGCATTCTCATAAGCATCATGCCGCAATTCCTCTAGTTCATTCAGTTGTAATTTCCTCTTGTTACCGGCTTGGTGCATGTCGAAGTTGAATTTCATAATGGCCCAATATGCTTTGTGCTCCAACTCTACTGGTAGATGACAAGCTTTCCCAAAAACCAATCGATATAGGGACATACCGATAGGTGTCTTGTATGCAGTTCTATAGGCTCATAGTGCATCATTCAGGCGTAGAGACCAATCCTTCCTGCTGGGGTTCACTGTCCTTTCTAGTATGCTTTTGCTTTCTCGGTTACTAATCTCCACTTGACCACTGGTTTGAGGATGGTATGGAGTGCCAACCTTATGGGTGATCTCGTACTTCTTGATCAAAGCTGAAAAAGCATAATTGTTGAAGTGGCTACCACCATCACTTATTATTGCCCTTGGTGTTCCAAACCTAGCAAAGATGTTATCCTGCAAAAACTTCACAACCACTTTGTGATCCTTGGTCTTTGAGGGGACAGCCTCGACCCATTTAGACACATAATCCACACCTACAAGAATATAAAGATACCCAAATGAGTTAAGAAATGGTCCCATGAAGTCAATACCCTATACATTGAAGATCTCTACCACTTGAATATTTTGCAGTGGCATCTGGTGTCTGGAGGAATTTTTGCCGGTTCTCTGGCATCTATCACAAGAACTGCAAAACAAAAAGGCATCTTTAAACACATTAGGCCAATAGAAACCAGATTGTAATACCTTAAGTGCTGTTCTCTTGGCCCCAAAGTGTCCTCCACAAGCAAATTGATGACAATGCTGCAGAATGCTCAAATGCTCTTCTTCTGAGACACATCTTCTAATGATTTGATCCGAACAAAATTTGAACAGATAGGGATCATCCCAATGGTAATGTCGAGATATGGATATAAACCTCTATTCTTCTTAACTGGACATACCTGGAGGAAAAACCTTGGCAGTTATGTAATTTACAATATCTGCATACCATGGAACTTGGACCTTGATCGCAAATAACTGTTCATCTGGAAATTTTTCACTTAATGGAAGCTCTTCTTCTTCTTCCTCATGGAGTAGTCGGGATAAATGATCTGCAACCACATTCTCACTGCCCTTCTTATCTTTGATCTCGAGATCAAATTCTTGCAGTAATAATACCCATCTGATTAGTCTTGGTTTTGCATCCTTCTTGGCAAACAAATATCTCAAGGCAGCATGATCAGTGAATACAATGACTTTAGAGCCAATTAGGTATGATCGAAACTTCTCCACAGCAAATATGACAGCTAATAATTCTTTCTCAGTGGTAGAATAATTTAACTGTGCATCATTCAATGTTCTAGAAGCATAATATATTGCATGAGGTACCTTATTGATTCTTTGACCCAAGACAACTCCCAAGGCAAAGTCACTAGCGTCACACATGAGCTCAAAAGGGAGACTCAATCACCGCTCGCATTATTGGTGCAGTGAGCAGCTTTTGGTGTGTTGAAAGCAGTCATGCATTCTTTGGTCCATTCAAACTTAGCTTCCTTCCCTAGCAATGCGCAGAGGGGTTTAGAGATCTTAGAGAAATCCTTAATAAACCTCCTATAGAACCCAGCATGTCCAAGGAAACTCCTCACCCCCTTTACTGTTAGAGGTGGGGGAAGTTTGGAGATGATATCTATCTTAGCCTTTTCGACTTCAATGCCCTTGCTTGAAATAGCATGACCCAATACAATGCCTTGTTGAACCATGAAGTGGCATTTTTCCCAATTGAGCACTAGGTTGCATTCTTCACATCTCTTGAGAACATTCTTTAAATGGTGGATGCATTCATTGAAACTAGACCCAAAAACGCTGAAGTCATCACCATATCTGAAAAAATGCTCATCATGCATCTTTGAAATGTGGCTAGGGCATTCATAAGCCAAATGGCATCCTTCTGTAAGCGAATGTGCCAAAAGGACATGTGAAGGTGGTCTTCTCTTGATCTTCTGGTGCTATTGCAATCTGATTATAGCCACTGTACCCATCCAAGAAACAATAGTGGCTATGGCTAGCTAACTGCTCTAGCATTTGATCAATGAAGGGTAATGGAAAATGGTCTTTTCTTGTTACCTTGTTCAGCTTTCTGTAATCAATGCATACCCTCCATCCAGTGGTTACTCTTGTAGGTATCAGCTCATCATCGTCATTCTTCACCACGGTGATCCCACTCTTCTTGGGAACTACTTGGACTGGACTCACCCATTTACTGTCTAAGATGGGGTAGATGATGCCTGCATCTAAAAATTTCAACACTTCTGCCATGACTACCTCCTTCATGTGTGGGTTGAGTCTTCTTTGTACATCCCTGGTTGGCTTTGCTTCGTCTTCAAGGAAAATTTGATGCATGCACTTAGTTGGGCTTATTCCTTTTTTGTCAGCAATGGTCCACCCCAAGGAGGTCTTATGTTCTCTAAGAATTCTCAGCAGCTTTTCTTCTTCCCCACAACTTAGATTTGTAGCTATGATTACTAGTAGTGTCTTGTTTTCTCCCAGGTATGCATATTTTAAGTGCTCGGGCAATTGCTTCAATTCCAGCTTGGGTGTCTGTACAATAGAGGGAACAAGGAAGGAATTAGTAGGTTCAAGAATCTCGAATGGAGGATTATACTTACTTGGGTATTTGGGAGAAGCTTCAAGGTGATGCACTGTTTCGATGAGATTTTTAGTAACATCTTCAGATTTTTGCTCAATGTCCTGCCTTGTGAAATTATGGGTGAGGATGGCTTCCAATGGATCTTTGTATTGGTCCTGCAAGACTGTCTTACCCATATCGTGGATCATACAAACATCAAAGCAATCTAATTCTTCTTGAGGTAATTTTAATGCATCGAATATTTTGAACTATATTGTTTCACCGTTTACCTTCATGCTCACAATACCCTTTTTCACCCTTATTGTAGTATCGGCAGTTCTCATAAAGGGTCTTCCTAAGATAATAGGTAAAGGTGATGGCATGGGGGATTCTTCCACATCCAATACAATAAAGTCAGCAGGTAAAATAAATGTACCTACCTTTACCAATACATTCTCCAATATACCTCTTGGTCTTTTGATGCTTCTGTCTGCCAATTGTAAGGTGATAGAGGTTGGTTGAATCTCCCCCAATCCCAGCTTTTCATACACCGTGTAAGGCAGCAAATTCACTCCTGCTCCTAAGTCCAGTAGCGCCTTTTCAATGGAATGGTCTCCTATCCTGCAGGGAATGGTAAAACTACCTAAATCTGTCAGTTTTGGTGAAAATTTTCTTAATAGAACTGCACTTACCTCTTCTGTTAGGGCCACTATCTCATACTCTTGAAACTTCCTTTTGTTAGTGCAACAAACTTTTAAAAATTTAGCATATGAAGGAATTTGTTTAATTGTATCTAATAAAGGAATGTTGATTTCTACTTTCCTCAAAGTTTCAAAGATATCCCTAAATTGCTCTTCTTTCTTGGGTTTGACTAGCCTTTGAGGGAAGGGTGGTGCATTTACCTTCTCCTTATTAGAAATGGATGGTCCTTCTGGAATTTCTTGAGGTGGCTCTTCAGCCCCAATTACCTTGCCATTTCTGAGAACTGTGACTGCTTCCAGCTGCTGATGATCCCCCTGATCGGGTAATGTTTGAGCTAAAAATTCTTCCTGCTTCCTCTCACTTAGCTCCTTTGCCATTTGACCCATTCGTACTTCTAGTTTTTGTATGGCTTGTTTTTGATCAGCCATAAACTGCTGTTGTGAGGTCACCAGTTGTCGTACAAGATCCTTCAGATCATCCCTTTCTGGCTTTTGAGCTGGTGTGTCCTCTTGCAGAGGTGAAATTTTCTGAGCAGTCATAGCTTTGACAACCATATCCAACTTCTGTTCCACAACAGATATCTGATTTTTCATATCTCTATTTTCGTCACTCTTGCCTTTGCTCCTTATATCTTTCCTCCTTCTGGATGGAAATTGTTGAGTATGTTCACTCAACCCTTCAAAGATCTCTATGGCTTCCTCACTGCTCTTCTCCATCAGCATACCTCCATAAGCTATATCAATCATCCCTCTATTAGTATCATCTAAGCCTTCATAGAAGATTTGCACTTGCTCATCTTGAGGGATGTTGTGATGTGGACACTTTAGGAGTATGGAATTGAAATGATTCCAGGCTTCAAAGAACAAATCCCCATCTCGTTGTTGGAACATTTGAAGTTCCCTTTTAAGTTGCTTTGTCTTTTGGGCTAGGAAAAATTTCTTCAGAAATTTGGTTGTCAATTGTTCCCAAGTATGAATAGATTCTACAGGCAAGCAATTGTACCACAGTTTAGCATTATCTTTCAAGGAAAAAGGAAAAAGAACTAA
The DNA here is from genome assembly GCA_016403345.1 of Corylus heterophylla. Lineage (NCBI taxonomy): Eukaryota > Viridiplantae > Streptophyta > Magnoliopsida > Fagales > Betulaceae > Corylus > Corylus heterophylla. The sequence goes on along the minus strand of CM028145.1, from coordinate 7,227,081 downwards.
CCTAAGTCTCTCAAGAGTTAGGCCTTGAACATTCTGCAACTTGCATAATTCGAAGAATTCTTTTAGATGCAAGTTGGGATCCTCAGTAGTTGTGCCTTTGAAGTGGGTTAGTGTATTAAGAATTTGGGGAGAAATATAATAACTGCCATCCACCTCTGGTTGATATGCTATGCATGAGGGTTGATGGAGGTTTGTTGGCACGTATGCTTGCTTCATAGGTCTCCTCACTCGTGGTGGATTTGCTTCAAGGGGTCTTGCCCCAATTGGATTTTCTTGCATATCTTCCATTTCAACTTCTTCTTCTCCTTCTTTGTCTCTAGGTCGTTGTCGAATTGTCTGCTCAATTTCAGGATCGAGGGGAAAAACAGTTGAGGCTTGAGATTGACGACCTTGCATGAACTTGGCAGTTTCAGCACTGCCAGGTCCAGATGCTCTCTGGAACTGGGCTCGATCGCATGTTGGTGTGTTCGATCGTACTACGCTCAATCGCACTTGGCTGACGATTGATCGCAATCACAGAATGCCAATCCGCAACCTGTAATAGAAACAGAAAAGTGAAGGAAAAAAAATTCTTTTTGATTTCATTTTTGCTAATACTAAATTAAAATTGAAAATTAAACTATCAAAACTGAAGGAAAATAAATTTAAACAAAATTCGCCGCAATCCCCGGCAACGGCGCCAAAACTTGTTGTGCAAAATATACCTAAATTAATAGGTAAATTATTGTACGTTTTACCTGCAAGTGCACAAGGTCAACATAGTAATATAGGGTGCAAGTACAGGATCATTCCCACGAGGATTGCTGAATTTATGTTTAAAAATAAATTCCTTATGTAAAAACAGAGAGTGATTGTTAAAGTGATAATGATAAAAAGGTAGGGCTTTGATATCCACCACTAATTATATCTAGCTAATATAACAATATGCCAATGCTTTGATCATGTTATGTATATTTAATGCTTGCCAACCTAAAGGTATGGGTGTCTACTCATTAGGCTATTGATTTCCCTAAGCACCGAATTAGGCATGGGTGTCTACTCTAATTCTTTTCTTTCTTAAAGGATTTAGCATGGGTGTCTACTAAGTTGTTCTTTAAGAAAGCATGAATCTGTGGAAATCGGCGAATACATGAGGCCTAGGGCATGGGTGTTTACTCCCGGTTCCCCATGTTGATTAACCCAAGAACCCGATGTGGATTTCTTTTGTTACTAACATTAAACCCAAGACTCGATCATCCAAATTGATTTAATTAACTAGTCCATACCACATGTATATGTTGATCAGGCACACACATATGAGGAATTCATGAAAGCAGGAATTAACCAAGTTAAATAACATAACATAACCATCGCAAAGGCGCCATTATTGAAATATTAACTAAACATAACTAGGGCTTCAATCTAGCCCTACTAAGTAAATTAGCTACACATAGAATTTGTGTTAAACATCTTTGTAAAATAAAAGCAAGGAAAAGAATAAACCCGAGACTTGAACTTGAGAGCTCCTATCCTTCTCTTCTTCTAAGCCTCCTATTCTAAAGGTTTAAGAGTCTATTTATAGGCTTTAGAAGTCCTTGGAAAAGTAGTAAAACCTAGGGTTTTCGCAGGTTTCAATCCTATTACAATTTGGAGTTGGAAAAACCCTATTATGGAAATAGGTACACTGTAGCCGCCACTCGGAATGCCTCCTGCGCACGGGCGCGCTCGATCACAGCCCGTGTGCGCTTCATCGCACATCTGCGATCGATGCCTCTTCTGCCTGCACTCGATCGCTTCTGGCTTGGCTTGTTCAGCATCTCCTCTGGTATTGCGCTCGATCGTAGATCCTCTGCGATTGATCGGAGTACCAGGGAACTCCAATTTTCCTGTGTTCTCTTGTTTGAGCCTAAATCACCCAGTTTTACTTCACTTTCTTCCAAAAGCCTGTAAAAACAATAAAACACAAAAAAGAAGTAAAATGATCTAATTAACTAAAACCAAAGGATTAAAATATGTAAGATAAGGGCTGAAAATATGCATATTTTAGTGCTTATCAGATTGTCGTTGTGTTCGATAGTGTGGGTCAGCCCGTAGGTCTAAGCGGTCAGAAATTACGTAGGTGCGCTAGAAATCTTGTTCGTACTAGTGGTATTGTGGGCATAGATGCACTTACTTGGAAGCAGGTTTCAGATCACAAAAGGGAAGAAATCTGGAACATGTTAATGGTATGTGTTTGATGTAAGTTATTGTTTGTTGTGCAAATATCTACCTAAATTAATAGGTAAATAATTGTACATTTTACCTGCAAGTGCACAAGGTCAACATAGTAGTATATGGTGCAAGTACAGGATCATTCCTACGATGATTGCTGAATTTTCGTGTAAAAATAAATTCCTTAAGTAAAACAAAGATTGATTGAATTGATAATGATAAAAAGGTAGGGCTTTGATATCCACCACTAATTATATTCAGCTAATATAACAATATGTTAATGCTTTGATCATGTTATGCATATCTATTGTTTGTCAACCTAAGGGCATGAGTGTATACTCCTTAAGCTATAGATTTTCTTAAGTAATGAGTTAGGCATCGGTGTATACTCTAACTCTTTTCTTTCCTAAAGGATTTAGCATGGAATATACTAAGTTGTTCTTTAGAAAAACATATGTTCTATGGAAATCGACAAACACACGAGGCCTAGGGCATGGGTGTATACTCCCAGTTCCCCATGTTGATTAACCCAAGAATTGCGGTGTGGATCCTTCTGTTACTTATGTTTAAACCCAGGACTCGGTCATCCAAATTGATCTAACTAACTAGTCCATACCACATGCATATGTTGATCAGGCACACACATATGAAGAATTTATGCAAGCAAGTATTAACCAAGTTAAATAGCACAACAAGATCATCACAAAGGCGCCAATATTGAAATATTAATTAAACATAACTAGGGCTTCAATCTACCCCTACTAAATAAATTAGCTACACATAGAGTTGATGTTAAACATCTTCATAAAAGAAAAGAAAAAAATAAACCCAAAACTTGAACTTCAAGAGCTCCTCTTCTTTTCCTTACAAAGCATGTCTATTCTAGAGGCTTAAGGATCTATTTAAAGGTTTTAGAAGTCCTTGGCAAAGTAGTAAACCTAGGGATTTCGTAGGGTTTTGAGACCTATTACAATTGGGAGTTGGAAAACCCTAATATGGAAAGAGAGACATTCTAGCCACCACTTGATGTGTCTCCTGCGCACGGGTGCGATCGATCGCAACCCGTGTACGCTCGATCACAGGTCTGCGATCGATCCTATTCTGGCATGCGCTCAATCGCTCCTAGCCTGATTTGTGTTTAATCCTCTCGGGTACTGCGCTTGATCGCAGGTACCCTGTGATCGATCGCAGTGTCAGGGAGCTCTAATTTTCTCCATCTTCTCTCTGAGCCCAAATCATCTATATTTACTTCATTTTCTTCCAAAAGCCTACAAAAGTATGAAAAACACAAAAATGAATTAAAATTGCCTAATTAACTAAAATCAAAGGATTAAAACATGCAAGTTAAGTGCGGAAAATATGAATATTTTAGCACTTATCATTGTTGTTTTGTGTTGTTTTAATTTATTTTGTGCATGTTTCTACCTTCTTTTGTGCATCTTTTTGTAAACGAAATTCTATCTTCCACCCCATCTACTAATGGATGATATTAAATGGTGCGCATTCATGGACTTCGGGAAAAAGTTGAGAAATCACAAGCATATGGTGAAGAAATCTCTTAAAATCCAAGACGACGATATGAACGAAAGCATTCTACAGTCGATGCAACACTTTGGACAAGTCATCCCAGCGGAATTGGAAAGCGCCGTCGACATATGGATGACTCAACAAAATAAGGTATGTCATCTTTGAGTCACTTACCATATTGATGCAATTGTATGAAGACTAACATATTCATAATGTCAATTGTGTAGGATTTGGCTAAAAAGAACAAGGAAATACGAGAGAAGTATAATATGCCAAACTCGGCTGGGTCAAGGAGCTATGCTGATATTGCACACGATATTGTTTGTTAGTTTCAACACACACACACACACACACACAGATATATATATATATTATGTTGTTTTTTTTGTTTACCCCCATGAAGTTTCAAAAATTGGTAATTTAAATCCTCCGTTTAATTTTTCCGTCTAAATAGATGGAAATTTATGAAATTACATCATTACCGCCAAGCTTTTTTAAAAAAAATTTCGTCCAATTTAACAGAAATTAGTAACGGAAGGTTTAAATTGCCAATTTTTGAAACTTCAGGGGGGTAGATTGCCAATTTTTGAACTTTAAAATTAAAATTGAAAAACCCCTGGAACTTCAAGGGGTAAACTGCATTTTGCCCTTTTTTTTAAGAGGGAAAAAATGAAAACATCAATGAGGGTGATCATTTTCGACATAACCCACACGAGACAGGATGGCTCCTTCCTTAATGATGACATTGCAGACAAAGTTGCATGTATGTGTTTAACTTGTAGATTTAATATGTGTATACATGTGTTGAATTTTTCAAAAACACTGTAATATGGTAAATCTTTATGAGTCGATTATTTGGTGCATAACACTTTTCCATATTCTATATATAGGAGAAGATGAGGGCTCTGAGTTCACAAGACACTGCAACAAGCTCGAAGAGCTTGACGCAAAGATCAATAAATTGGGCACCTAACAACATTTATGCCACAATCATGGGGAAGGCAGAATACATTGGCCATGTACGAGGAATGGGACTTAGGCATCTACCAATCAAAGGGAGCACACATGCAAAGAGATCATCGGCCTTAGCTGCACAAGTCCCTGCACTACTTGAGCATATAAATGAACAAGACCAACATATTTCCAAACAAGTCAAATAGATTGCTGCGCTAACAGCTGCCTATATCAATGTCCGTAAAGTGATGGAAACTTTGTTGGCTAGCCAAGAAACGAGCAACATAAACATGTGTACTCCACATGACACTGAGTATCCGGGACTTGTGAGAGCAAGATCATCAGTTGCTAGTCGACCGGGTAATTAACTTAATTACCTTATATTAGTTATATTTACATTTTCATGATTATAAATGTTACTTCCACATTATAGTTGACTTAAGAACATATATATGATTGCGTAATATACATTTGCAACAAATTATATACTGCAAAATTTGAAGTAGAAAAGTTTGATGGTTAGAATAGTTTCAGTCTTTGGCGTATCAAGATGCATTCTTTAATGCGACAACAAGGTTTGAAGAAGATTTTGGATGGCAATGTGCCATCATCAAGGGAGGAGTGTTTCAGGTCGCATCTATATTGTTTTAGTGCGTTTAGAAGCATTATGTATGCTATGGAGTGCATTCGTCTAGATGTTTCACATGTAGTCAGTGTTGTTAATCTTAGCAAGGTTTACTAGCAAGCAATGAATTTGATATTCCATTATTTATGGGGGCGCTATAGTTATTGGCTTAGTCTTTGACAGAGACAGTGGCATCGATTATAGTGTCATTGATTTTGTCAATTTAGATTATGCCGGTGATCTGGTTGTGACACAAGGAGATATCACATTGAAGAAAATTGCCTTTGGGGAAAATCCAGTGGATATGTTGACTAAGCCAGTTCTAGTTCTTAAGTTCAAGAGTTGCTTGGACTTGATTGTTGTTTGTAGCTTGTGATTGCCGATGTGGGTATTAGAGGAGACATCACAAGGAGATTTGCGTTGAGGACTTGATGGAATTCAAGTCAATGTGGAGTTTGTTGTGTGGTGTCTTGAATATCTCAAGTCCTTCATATGGGGCCCAACCTATCGGTTTAGTATCTTTATGTGGTGTTTGTTTCTTTTACTACTTGGTTTTGGAGTTCACCTTTTAGCTGGCTTTTATTCTCCAAGCATTATTAGGACTTGGTAGCCGACTACCAATACTTCTCTAATTAGGAGAAGTTTTTGACCGACGTTGGTCCTTATAAGAGGCGTGGTAGGGAGAAAAATTAGAAGTTGCATCTCACTAGGGTTTTCTCACTTTGTTATGCCTTATGGCACTTAGAGAAAAAGAGAGTTTTCTTTGTTGATTTCTTTTTTCCTCTTTTGTGTGAGAGTGAGATTTTGTGTGTATTGGGGCTTTAGGTTTTGAGTGGGTTTCTCCCTGTTATCTTTATACTCCATCTTTTGATAATGAATTTCTTCTGGGTCGTCTCAGCTACTGGATATAGGATTGTTAAGGTGAACCACTTAAATCTTGATATCTTGTATGATTGATCTATTTTCTATTATGCTCTTTTATGCGTCTTTGGGATCCTGTATTTAATTTCATGTACAACAATGCATCTTGTATTGTCTTACACTAATCTTCTCATTTAAGATAGTGGATAAACATAGAGTGACAATACCTCACATGATCACTTCCGACTTCGTTTTTTCCATTAATTCTCATTCATGAGATCTCCAATCATAAAGGTTGAGTGTCCATCGCAATGTCATAATTTGTGTACTGGTGACAGAAGATTTTGGAAAACCTCACCATCCAACAACCATACAATGGGACAGAAGATGTTGCTGTAGGGAATGGTAATGCTCTTCCAATTGCTCATATTGGCTCAACCTCTTTTAAAACACAAAACTTTGCCTTTCACTTGAGAAATATATTGCATTCTCCTAAAGCTGCTGCAAATTTAGTTTCAATAAACAAATTCTGCCGTGATAATCATTGCTATTTCAAACTGACTGATTCCTATTTTCTTGTTAAGGACAAACTCACAGGGGAAATCCTCTTCCAGGGACCAAGTGAAGATGGTTTTTACCCTATGTAAGAAGTTCATCAAAAAGAAACAAAGTACTCGTGTAGCTTTGCTTGGTGTTAACACTTCTGCAGCAGTTTGGCATAGTAGGCTTGGTCATCCAAATGTGCAAGTCTTAACTCGTATAATAAAGGAGCAGCATCTCTCCACCTCATCTTTGCAACCTTCTTCTCCAATATGCATGCCGTGTTAACTAGCCAAAAGTAGACAACATCCCTTCCCAAATTCAGAACGTATAACTAGTTCCCCTTTAGAATTAGTTCATAGTGATGTTTGGACTTCACCTGTGTTATTTATTAGTGTCTGTAAGTTTTATGCAATCTTTGTAGATGACTTTTCATGGTATTCATGGATTTTCCCTTTGAAGCATAAATCAGATGTGTTTGATTGTTTTGTTAAATTCAAGTCTTTAATTGAGAACTTCTTTACTTCAAAAATTAAACAAATACAAACAGATGGTGCAGGAGAATACACTTCTCATAAATTTACAACTTTCTCTCTTAACATGGAATTCACCATTGACTTACCTGCCCTCATACATCCCAACAAAATGGGATAGCAAAGAGGAAACACAGGCACATAATTGAAACTGGCTTAGCCTTGCTTGCCCAAGCACAACTTCCTCCAATATTTTGGGTGGAAGCTGTGAATACTGTTGTCTACTTATAAACCGGTTACCTTAATCCACAATTCAGTTTGACTCCCCATATGTCAAACTTTACAAGGTTGAACCTGATTATAGTCTCTTGAGGGTGTTTGGATGTGCCTGTTACCCACTACTTAGACCTTATACCAAACATAAATTATAATATAGGAGTAAACAATGCATCTTCTTGGGTTATAGTGCTAATCACAAAGGCTACCGATGTTTTGAGTCTTCCACCAATCGAGTTTATCTCTCGAGAAATGTGTTATTTGTTGAAACTCACTTCCGTGCACAAGAGAGTCCATACTTCAGCTCCTGCAAGTTCTGACTCCTGGACAGAGGTAATCTCCTTTTACTCCCTTCTTATTTTTCATCTATTAATAACATTGATTTTGTTACTGATAACTCTGCCAATACCATTGTCCCTATTTTTGATGCCTCTAAGCCACTAGAACCCGTGACAACAAACACCACAGCAGAAACTTATTTACCATTTGTCACCTCTGAACCTGAAACAGAACCAGATAATCCCTCTAATCTTCCAACACCTACTAATTCAGCTGTTTCAGCCGCTCCATACATAGCTCATATAGATGCAGATTCCTCTCCATCTGTTCCAGACCAGCAGCTCTCCTCTACTAATCATGCTTCTTCTGCCTCTTCTGCAGAAGCAATGTCTCCGTCTATCTTTGCTGAGCCACACCTTTTTCCCAACTCAAATTCTGCAGCTATTCCAGAAATACAGCCCACTACATTCGATTCCTCTGAGGTTGTTCCCCTTGACAACTGTTCACTCACTCAAATATTTGCTCCTCCAGATGAGCCACATTCACCTCACATTGTGACTAGATCACAAACTGGTAGCTTAAAGCCTGAAGAATTTCCAGGGTTTCAAATGTTTTATTCTTCTAAGCATCATTTAGACGCTTTAGCTGCTATTGTCACCTCTCTTCCTCTTGAGCCAACTACCTACCATCAAGCTTCATCCAACTCCCATTGGGTGGCTGCAATGGAGAGTGAATTTCAGGCCTTGCTTGATAATCACACTTGGACTTTGTGTCCATGGCCTGGCAATGAGAATATTATACATAACAAATGGGTTTATAAACTCAAGCAAAAGCCGGATGGTTATGTAGAAAGGTATAAAGCAAGACTTGTGGCAAAGGGGTTTGAACAAAGAGATAGGATCGACTACACAGAGACATTTAGCCTTGTAATCAAACCAGCCACTGTGAGATTACTTCTCACCCTTGCTATGCATTATAATTGGTCTCTCAAGTAGATTGACATCTCCAATGCCTTCTTGCATGGATATCTCACTAAAGAAGTCTTCATGGAGCAACCAAGAGGGTTTGTTGACACTAATCATCCTGAGTTTGTTTGTAAATTGCACAAGGCACTCTATGGTCTTAAACAAGCCCCAAGAGCTTGGTTGCATCGGCTACCCCAAGCTCTTCTTGAACTTGGATTCACATGATCTCTCGTTGATACATCCCTCTTTATGTTACAAAAGGAACATGTTAACATTTTTGTTCTTATTTATGTTGACGATATTATCATTACAGGTTCTCCACTTTCAAGCATTGACACTCTTATCTCAAACTTACAATCTGAATTCAAGGTGAAAGATCTCGGGAATCTTTCTTATTTTTTGGGGATTCATGTACAAAGAACTGCCACGGAACTTCACTTGAATCAAGCTAAGTGCATCCTTGATTTGCTTCATCGAGCCAACATGATAGGAGCCAAACCATATGTTGCTCCCTACACAACACGGAAGAAACTCACTAAGTTTGATGGTGATCCGTTAACATATCCTTCTATTTATAGGCATATTGTTGGGGCACTTCAATACTGTACCCTCACTAGACCTGACATTTCATACTCAGTAAAACAGCTTTGCCAGTTTCTTCATTGTCCAACAAATGTCCTTTTTATTGGTACTAGAAGGGTACTTCGCTACCTCAAGGGTACTGTTGATCATGGACTACACTTTACTCCTAGACCACTTCAATTGCAAGTGTACTGTGATTCAGATTGGGCAGGAGATCCAATTGCTCGTAGATCAACTAGTGGCTATGGAGTTTTCCCTGGCCATTGTCTCATATATTGGCAATCAAAGAAACAACCTGTTGTCTTTAGATATATAATTGAAGCCGAATATCGGTCTATGGCCATTGCCACAATAGAGTTGTATTGGTTAAGAATGCTCTTTAAGGAATTGCATATTCCTCTTTCCACCCCTCCAGCATTGTCGAGTAATAATTTGGGAGCAATTGCAATCACATCTAATCCGGTTTATCATGCTAGAACTAAGCATATTGAAGTTGATTATCACTTTATTCGGGAGAAGGTCCTACATAAAGATATTGCTTGCCGGTTTATTTCTACAATTGATAATTGTGCTGACATGTTTACTAAGGGACTATCATCATCTTGGTTCCTTTACCTCCGTGACAAACTCATGATCAATTCTCCTCCCATGAGTTTGAGGGGGGCTATTAAGGAGTCTACTTCTGTTCCAAACATTGAGTTAGAGTTGGACTCATCCCCTGCAGTGTTGCATGCAACCATTGCCACTACTTCCCCTGCTGCTTATGCATCCCCTACAGTATTGCCGTGTACTAAGTCTTATACTTCTACTAGTCACAATAGATTTAAAGCTATGAGAGTCCTATCATGTATTTAATTTATGTAGTTTGGAAGATCTAGTTTATCTTGTAAACGGTCATGTAAATAGTGTTAACTTCTTCTAGTACTCCTCTATAAATTCATGCAATACGAAGGTCATGGTACTCTAGCCAAATTTCCCTTCATTGCCTTTTGTTACATTTACCACCTTTATCAGTTCTTAGTCTTTTAATCATTTTATTCATTCAATTCTAAGCATCAATTTTGTGGTCTATGAGCATTTTCAAGGCTTCATCTTTGGTTCTAAACAAGTTGAGTTTAGTGAATTTAGAGTGTTCATCAACCAAATATCACATAAAATCTTTTACCATGTCAAATCATTATGTGCACTAAATCACCCAAATCACTATGTATTAAACCAAGAAGTTCGATTTCACTTGTAATAAATTTACATGTCAAAGTCTATCATGTCAAATATTAATGAAATCAACCAAGTAAGCAGAAGAAGATTGTAATACCCTACCCTTTTTAATCAGGATTATGTATTTCCCAATTGGTTTAAGAGAGAGTTGGGCTTCGTGTGTGTGTGTGTGTGTGTGTGTGTGTGTGTGTGGGGGTGTATTTTGAAAGCTGGTGCATACATATTCAATATGACATGGTACACCGGTACGTACGGTATAATGGTCGTGGGTTTACTATACATGTTAAATTTATGGTTAGATGTGTATGTGTTATATGGGCATTGGATTCAATGGTTGTTTCGTGGCCGGCGCAGCCTTAATAGGCGGTCACTATAGGACGAACATCATTAGCGGTGTGGGCCACCTGAGATCAGACTCGGTCATGCCGCTAGTATTATGTGTGGTAGCATACAATGGTCGGAGCACTGGCATTGTATTACAGGTCCCTCGGGACAGTGTCAACCCTGCTGAGAAGAGGTAATATCCCGAGTAGACCATACTGTTACTCTATATCATATGCATATATCATATATCTATATCACACCTATGAAAAACTATCATGACGGAATTGTGCATACTTTATAAAAATTAGAGTTCGTTACAAAAATGGCATGGGCATTATATGCGTTAACATTCACTAAGTCTTTAGACTTACCTCGTTATTTTATGTTTTTCCCTCTCCATTACGAATAATTGTGCGGTTTAGCTAGCTTAGATGAAGATGCCTTCAGAGCAGACGTGGGTGATAACGCAGGATCTGATTTGAGTAATTTTTGAGGACTTGGATCCAGTTTGGTTACATTCTATGTGGACTGATGCAGGAACCACCCGAGCAGATATGATCGAGATTGTTATCTCTTTAGCTTTGCTTAAACTTAGGATTTGATTTAATGATCTTTTGTTAAGACAATTATATTATGGGTTGTAACCTTATTTGATGATGGTTTGATGACCGGTACATTTGATGATTATCTTTATATTATGAGTTATTTTGTTTACTCTGGTGTATGAATGTGTGGTTGTGTATGTAATGCTCTTTATTCTTATAGTTTAGAAAGTCTTCCGCTAAGGTCTCTCGTCTATGAGAGGTTGAAATCCCTGAGTCTTGTCCCGTGAAGGATAAGGCTGGAAGGCAAACCATGGGGGATTTATACCCAAAATTAACAACAAATAAAACACAGAAAATCAATCCTCCCCAAACAACTTAAATCGTTCCAGAACTCACCAATACTCAACCACAAGCTCCACAACAACCCAATCAAAAATCCTTAAGAACACAATTGATTACCCAAATCGAATACCCAGAGAATCAACCCCATCACAATCAAATGCCCAATTGGTTTCACTGCAGATAATGGGTGCGAGGATAAGAATATAAGGAGGAAGAAGGAGATAGAAGAAACCATTCGGCACAGCAAAAGTTATCCCTATCTGTCTTCATGAGTGAGAATCTGTTGGGGGAAAAGTGAGGCAGAAAGTGAGATCGAGAAAGGGGGAGAGGTGCGGCTGGGGGGAAAGAAAAGAAGGAAACAGAGAGTGGGAGAGGAAGATGTGACCAAGGAGAGAAAGAAGACAGAGATGAGAGAGATAAAAAGAAAAAGAAAATTGTTTTTAGAATAAAAGAAAATATTATTTTAACGAAAATTAAAATAATATTTTAATGATATAGGGGATGATAAAAGTAAGCTATTGTGGAGTTTCTGTAAATATGGAAATAAAAAGTAATTTGGATCCTCAAACATAGGGAAAATGGTTGGTAGCTGTTGGAAATGCTCTAAGAGCACTAGCAGCAGCTTCCCAACCATTTTCCCTCAATTTATGGGATAAAACTACTTTTTCATTCCTTATAAAAAAAATATTTAACAATAGATTCCCTTATTTCTCTCTATATGAATTAAATATTATTTCTTTTTATCATTGCAACCAAGGAGAGGAGAAAGAATGAGATGTTTTATAATTTAATAATGCATAGGGAGTCTACCGTGTTTCCCAATGCATTGTGAAACACTATAGATGCCCTTTGATATTGGTTAAATTTGGTGCTTCTCATGTAGGTACTTTTTTGTTATTTTTTTGAGATTTTTCCTAAATATAGGGAAGTAAATGGGCTATAGGAGTCTACTACTAGTGGTCTAGCAACTTTCCAACCATTTTCCGTCCATTTAGGGAATAAAACTACTTTTTGATTCCCTATAAAAAAAAACACTTCACAATAGATTTCCTTATTTTTCCTTATATGAATTAAATAGTTTTTTTTTTTTTTATCATTGCAACGAATGAGAGAGGAGATAGAATTATTGGGACATGTGAAGGAGAGAGGAGAGAGAATGAGATGTTTTATAATTTAATAAATACCCTTTGATATTGGTTAAATTTGAAACTTTTGATGTGGGTCTTTTTTGTGGTTTTTTTAAGACTTTTCCTAAACATAAGGAAAAGAATAGACTAGAAGGAGCCTACTGCTAATGCTCTAAGAGTCTTTTTGGGATTACGTTTGAGATATAGAGCTTTTAAATCAACAAGAGCTTTTGGGCAAAGGCTTCATTTTTAAGCTTTTGTCAAAAGTGTTTTTTTGATCATTTTTAGGCTTTTTAGACCTTTAAAAGCGCTTTTAATTTCTTTTACCAAACGAATACTTTTTTTTTTTTTAAAACGGACTTTTTGAGTATTAAAAACACTTTTAGGTCCTTCAAACAAACCCCCAACAGACCTTAAGTAATTGGCTTGGACGGCCAGTTGGACCAGATTTGAAACGGACATTGGCATATGGCAATATTCTTTCAAATGCAGCGTTTACTTACATCGGGCTGATTAAATATTTTTATTTATTTATTTTTAATTAAATAAATAAATAAAAATAAAAGATTAAATAATCATATTGAATTTTTATTTATTTATTTTCTTATTTCCAAATAAAAGAAAGAATAATATTGAATTTTTTTAAATTATTATTAAATATTGATTGTTGAGTTACAGTGTAAAGTGCAACAGCTTAGGTCTCCAAGAAGTAGCTCAATTGGCTAAGATTAAGCGTAATTAAACAGATGTCACTTATTCGAATCTCCTTCATCTGTGTGTGCAAACATATTAAAAAAAAAAAAAAAACAGAAGTGCAACAACTCAGCAAACTCTTAACCACTTTTACTAGCCTAATATAAATTTTTTATTTTTTTATTTTTTTGTGCATGACTCACAAGTCACAAGACTATTTTGTTTAGCGTGTGTGAGTATTCTAACTCGTCAATTCAATTGACCCATGTTCGTAATTAGGAAAAAAATAATAATAAAAAACAAAAACTGACCCATATTCGTACAGTTGTTCTGTTGTTGAGCAACTCCTCCCAATAGTGGAAGCACATGGGACGAGACTTTTGTCGAATCCAAGGAGGGAATAATGGCTCCTGCCTCCTGGTAAGTCCCTTATGCCACGCTTAATTTTTATTTAGTTTGGGTATCACCATAAACTAAATAGACACTTGAACCACAAATGCTTCTGAAAATTCAGGTATAAATTGAAGAAATAAATAATGTAGTATAATAAAGAAAATGAAAATAAAATATTTTACTTTGGTTTTGTCTATATTCATCGGATAAAACTCAAATGACTACATTTTGCTCTTATTGCTAAATGAATTTACAATACAAAGAGTTCTCATGTATATATATATATATATATATATATATAAGAAGGTAAAGAAATAGAAAAAGATATGATAAATCAAATCAAATTTGAATGTATTCAAATTTAATTTGATTTGATTACAATAAATGTTAAAATTACATCTCATAAAATCCTATCTAAAAATATATTCTAAGATAAATATTTGCGAATATATATACAGAATTTTTAACCCTTCTCCTATATATCTATATATATATATATATATAGCAACTATAAATCTCCAAATTCCTCTAAACTCTACTCCCAATTCCTATAACTTTTTCCTTTAAACTACATGAATTTTTAATTTATTATTGTTAAGCAAAGGCACGATCGATAAGCTTAATTATGTAATTTTAATATACAAGTTGCAACAGCGGTATAATGATTTTCAATTAGCAAGTAATTATTTCTTCATAACTGGCCACGTGATGTGGATGACCAAGTCTTTTAAAACTATTTCTGCATTGGATCGATCATATGTACGTAGTTGATGACATCTTCTATTTACATAATGCATGTGTCATTCTCCTAACAACTTGTTAATTAAGTAGACGAAAAGAGAAATAAGACGTTAATTTCTTGTCCTTTCCTTTGTTTTTGTTTTTGTTTTTGTTTTTTTTTTCTTTTTTAAGTTTAATTCATACACGTCTCATAAAATAAAACTATTTAGTAAACTCTCATATTATTTTTATATAACTATAATAATATAGCAGTGAAAATTAACATTTGGATGAAACTAACATGTCAAACAACAAAGACACTCATATCAGCAACCACAAAAGCTAATCATGGCTCTGATATCAATTGTTGGAGAGAGAAACACCAAGAGTAGTCAAACAAGAGTAAGTTAATATACATATTAGAACACCGGCCACTTCTAGTCCAAAAACCCTAAGCTAATGAGCTTAGATCCACTTAGGTATATTAACTACTCTTTTTCTTTATACTTTATCAATGTGTGACACAAACCTCACAAGTCCATGCACAATAGATCTTCACTCACATGATTAAACTTGTCAAACCAAAACACTCATATCAGCGAAAGCTAACTATGGTTCTAATACCAATTGTTAGGGAGAAAAACATCATGAGTAGTCAAATAAGAGTACGTTAATATACATATTAAAATACAAATTCTAGCCCAAAAAGCTTGAGCTAATAGGCTTGGATCCACTTAGATCTATTAACTACTCTTTTTCTTTATATTTTATCAATGTGTGACATAAACCTCACAAGTAAATGCACAACACCTCTTATATTCTTTTCCGTTTATGTGTAAAACAAAAATAAAAATTATTAAATCGCCCGATTGAACAAATGAACATAAAAGCCTGAGAAATTGGAGTTTTTTTATGCACGTGAAACATTTATACATATATAAATGTAGTACACCTTATCCATATTTTAATATTATACACATATATATAATTTCTGAAGTTTCCTCCCTTTTTCCTTTTGTTTTCTTTTAGCCCTTTTCACGCCCCACCATCATGTTCACTTCGCCATCGATCTTAGAGTAATACAGTGTATAATTTATTGTTGAAGTTTCTTGTCTTTTATCGACTTTGTTTTCTTCCATACTCTGCCACCCACCATCCAGTTGACGTTTATTATTATTATTATTTGAAATTTCTTCTTTTTTTTTTTTTTCTAATGTTGAAGTTTATTATAAAAGGTAATCCTTTTATAGCAGTTAACATGCAAAGAACCAAGCTCTAGTAAGTTTATAATTTCTTGCTGAAGTTCTTCAACCGTCACATTCACTAGAGACGGCTTGAACTCTCTCTATAATGGATAGAAGGCAAGATGAAGAAGAGAATATGGCTGCTGTTTATGAAGCCTCACTGAATGGGTGTGTAATCACCCTAAAAAGATTGATCCAAAGGGATCCACTCATCCTCAATAAAGTTTCACTCACATCCTTAAGTGCGACCCCTTTACACATAGCAGCTTTGCTTGGCCACCTTGAATTTTGTAAAGTTCTTGTCAGCAAGAACCCTAAACTTGTAGAAGAGGTAGACTCGCTGGGACGAACCCCACTTCACTTGGCTTCTGCAGAGGGATACACTGACCTGGTACAAGCATTCTTGCAAGCAAATGCAGATGTTTGCTTAGTTCGTGATCAAGATGGGAGAATTCCTCTCCATTTAGCGGCAATGAGAGGACGAATAGAGATCATAGAAGAGTTAATTATTGCTCGACGAGAGTCCATCCGAGTGAATCTCGATGGAGACAGTGTTTTGCACTTGTGTGTTCGATATAATCATCTGGATGCTCTAAAATTGTTAGTGGTATTAGCTAATTGTGAAGAATTATTCCTCAACTCCAAAGACCACGATGGAAACTCCATATTGCATTTAGCTGTGATGCTCAAGCAAATGAAGGTGCGTTAACAATATCTATGGCTACTCTTTTAAAGATTTATTTCTAATGATATATAAAGTACCACACTATCCACGTCTACGAAATTATTTGACATCTACTTCTTGTTTCTCCTTCCCTTTTATGTTAGTTTGCTTGTATTCGTCAATATGTTCGCAGAAAAAGTAAAAACAATGGAAGAATATTCACAATGTTTTCATACATGCCCATCAAAAATAGAAAGATCCCTTCGTTTGATGCATGCGGTTCTACTAAAAATCATGCAAAAAGTAGTAACTGACCCAAGAATGATCATTCAATGTGGTTGAATTAAATTTATTTTTTATTGTCTTTATGCAGGCCGTAAAATACTTACTTTCAGTACCAGAAATAAAAACACAGGCTAATGCCATGAACAAGATTGGTTACACAGCTTTGGATGTCTTAGACGTCTGTCCAAGAGATTTTAAATGTTTTGAAATCCAAAACATTCTAAAAGAAGCCGGTGTCAGAAGATCAACTGATCTAAATTCTTCCCTACCAACGACACCAACTGCTGATGAAGCACAACCAACTCAATCAGGAAAGCTAGCTCGATCAAGGTTTAGGAGATTGTGGGAGTGCGTTCATTCGTTCTTAGTTAAACACTGGACGCACCAGGGAAATTGGATGGAAGAAACACGTGGCACATTGATGGTAGTAGCCACTGTAATTGCAACCATGGCTTTCCAAGCTGGGATCAGCCCACCAGGTGGCGTTTGGCAACAAAATACAACCAACTCCACGGATGGTTTCTATTGTACGCAAGATAATATATGTGAAGGCGGCACAGCAGTTTTATCTTATTCCTATCCAGACGACTACCTATTCTTCTTATATTTCAATACCACCTCTTTCTTTGCATCTCTATGCGTCATACTTTTGGTCATTACTGGATATCCTCTTAGGAGCAAGTTCTTTATATGGCTTTTGACATTAGCCATGACTATCTCAGTCGCGTTCATGACACTGACCTATATAAAAGCAGTGATTTTGGTGACCCCAAATCATCTTCTTGATAAAGTTAGCTCATTGGCGTTTAAATTGGTATATATTTGGATGGGAATCGTTTTGATTGCTGGGGTAATTCACATAATTCGGCTACTCTATTGGATGGCGAAGAAGTTGATCCACATAATTCACCTACTCTATTGGATGGCGAAGAAGTTGTGTAATTTCATACGCAGTCAACAAGGGGTCCAACAGAAGACCCGGCTAATGTCTAAGAGGAAAATTGTTATGATTTGAATTTCGGTTGATCAGAAAGAAGTTGTAAGGGGTAGGGTTTGGGTAATCTCGTTGTAATATTTATCCTTAAATTTAGTGCTAAGTTCATAATTAGTCATTGAATTCTATTAGGATTAATTATAATTGGGCGATGTTATGCATAAATCAGTGATTTAATGATGAATAAATTAAGCTTGGCTTTTAGAACTTGGAACTATCTCTTGCGTAGATTCATTTTTTAAGCCATGCAAATTAAGATCTTGGCTTCGCCCATATCGAAACCTATTATTAGTGGTGATCATAAGGTTTTATGGCCTTTCTCATTAAATCATAGTCTTTGTGTATGCTTGTTTCTACATCTTACTATATTTTTTACTATTTTATGAGACATTAACACTGAAGGCCGGATACTTAAAAGAAGCGAGGAATATGTCATGGTGTCAAAGCACAAGATTCTCATACGAATTTACACACTTAGCTTCTTACAACGGCGGTTCACTCAAACGTTTCAAGTCCAAGTGATAAAGTTGCATATGTTCTGTTAGTTATTCCTTTGATAAATCTACGGTTGAGAAGTCTATCGGAAGGGTCCGATAAAGGAGAATCACGTTGAAGAAGATTGTGAGCAAGGAGGCGAGTTGTAGGCTTGTCGATCTTCTGAGCCAAAGTCTTGCAAAGGGTTGTAAGTGTTCTTAGTGTCTGTAATCTCTAGATAATTTTTTGATAGTGATTTCTGGGTTTGGCTACCGGAGAGGTTTTACTTTAGATCGATTTCTAGAAGGTTTTCTCTTCATAACCAAAATATTTGTGTCTGCCTCTTTATTACTTTATATATTTTGGGTGATTGACTTGTTTATTGCTTCATAGTATTAATTCCGCATAAATTGTGATAAACAAGTTTTTGGAGTCGGCATAGCGTTTTCAATTGGTATCAGGCGGGTTCACTCTGTTTGGATTAAATTCTAAGTGAGATCTATTGACTCCTGTTTGCTATGAATACTTCTCAAAGGGAATATGATCTTATAAACTCCTTCAACAATTTGTTGGAAAAATTCACTCTTTTGAGACATCAATACACAAATTGTTTGGAGGATTTTCAAGATCTTAAACATGTGAAGAATCTATGGTTACTAAATTGTCTGAATCACATGTTTTAATTGATTCTTTAAAATCTGAAAATCTTGTTTTAGGTTCTAAAGTTGATTTGTTAGAGAATAAATTAAAAGAGTCAGAAACTCAATTGGAAAAATTCTCTAGCAATTCCCTTGAGAATATGTTGCATACTCAGAACTCTGATCGTGATAAATCTAAGTTAAGTTTTGATTGTCATGTTGCTTCGTCTTCTAACAATGATTCTACTTCCGAGATAATATCTATTAAATCAAAAAAAGTAGAAGACTCTTTGGTTAAAAGAAAAACAGCAGCTACCTTGACCTCACAAGGTAAGAAAGTTAAGAAAATTCATATTGAACCTTGTGTATCTTACCTCAAGTATAGAGTCGTCCATCCTCCTAGGAATCTACCTCCAAAAAGGTTTATCCCTACTTGTCATCATTGTGGAAAAGTTGGTCACATTCGACTCAACTGTTTTAAATTGAAACCTCATATGCATAAAAATAAAAATTATGTTTCTAGGAAAGAACCTTTGGGGTTATGCACACTGATGATGAGAGGTTTGTCTATATTAGGCAAGATTGAAAATGTTCACGTCTCTACACCTTCTTTCAAGAAGGTTTGGATTAGGAAGGATTATACCATTCACCCATTAAGGGGGAGTGGTAGTGATCTCACTTAAAGTTAGGTGAGTCAATAACATGCCTAAGATTGATTGTTTTGCTTATTTTTGAATATCCTAGATGAGATGTTGTGTGCGGATCACCAAGATTTTTGTCTACTTGCTAATCAAATGTTTAGGAATGTGTAATGTCTTATGAAGACCTAGAAGTAGTTATTAAATATTTTGTAGTGGGACCTATAAGATGTGATGAAAGTTTAATGCTAAAGGACATTCATGTCTTACATGTTGTAATCTCAATTCAAGCATGTTGTTTTGTTTTGCATTGCATTTTTGTTTGTTTTGCATTTGTTTTCGTTATGTGTGCATTTCTTTTGTGAAAATTTTCAAAAGACAAAAATATGTTACTTTGATTGTTTTCTTTTCTTTCTTTTGTCTTATGCACCTAGATAGTCCATTAATTTCTCATGTTACTTTTTATGAATTTAATTCCTTGCGTCTTGGAATGTTCTTAATATGCATGAAATGAAAATTTGTGTCAATGGACTAGTTTTTGTGGTTACCAAAAGCCCGAGCTTATGTGGTACATTTTGCCTATGCTTTATCTCTTGTGCACAGTTAAGCTTAAATTGAGGTTTTGTTTCACCTTATTTGTGAGGTTTGTTAGGTAACCATATGAGGTTTTGACTAGTCATATTCTTCAAATTGACCATATGCTAGTTGAACCTAGGGCTTAAAATTCTGCTTTCTCTTTTGTGATAAATACCAAAAGTTTAAGGACACTTTCTCAAAGAGAAAAATAAACAAAATAGTGAAACAAATAAAATCAAAACATCATATTCCAAAAGGAATTTATTTCACATGTCAAACTTGTGCAAAATAATTTACAAAAAGAAATGTATAGGATGAGAGTGGCTAAGCCCTAGTATGATAAGGTTTGACTTTTAATTTGATATACTTGTCAAAACCTCATGGTGGTGAAACTTTATCCTCATTTTGTAAGTTGGAAATTTTTCTCTTTGGATAACTTACACACACACCATACAAGCATGGGTTGAATGGAACATTTTTCTTTGCTTGGGTTAAGCAATATGAGTTTCTTGTCATTTCTAGTCTCATGTATATTTTGCATATTTTGAGCATGTTTGGGATATTCATTGTGCAATACATGAGTCATTGATGTGTATATTATGTGTGTTCATTTGACTTTTGAGGGGGAGAAACATGTTTTGCATTTCCAGTTTCTTGTTGTTAATTGAGTCATACATTGAGGGAAGTTTTGCTTGATGTTTCTTTATGATCACGCATTCTATGTCATTTTTATGAGTTTTATTTATGTCTTCTTGTTCCACATATGCCTTGATGTAATTTGTGAAGTATTTCAGGAAACATGAAGACCTTTAGTCATATATTCTATGACAAAAAGGGGATGTAAATATGGGGAGAAGATGGGATTGGCTCGGTATTTTGGTTTTGTCACCGAATTGCCAAAGGGGAGTTTGTTAGTTCTTGTGTTGGCTTAATTCAGTTCCTAAATGCAGAGGCTACTGTTTACGGCTCAAACACTAATATAGAATGCTCAGAATCCAATCTCCACCGTTCATAATGTAGATTCATGTGTTATGAACGTCCCTGCAAAATTTCAGCTCAATCGGACCACGCATTTCCAGAAACTAAAATTTTGCTCCATGAAGGCCTGTCCGAACAGCCCATTAACCTGTCTGGACACCCGTAAGTTTTAGGCTAAAAACATGATTTTAAGTGGGTTAGGTCTAGAGTTTTGTTGGGGGCATATATACATCATTATAGAAGAGAGGTGCAATTTTCACCCCAGCGTTAAATCGGAGGCGAGTGCTAAGAGAGATCATATGTGGTGAGCGTTAAATTGAATCTCTTAGAGTTTTAGTTATTTCTTTGATAAATCTACGGTTGAGAAATCTCTCGGAATGGTCCAATAAAGGAGAATCACGTTGAAGAAGATTGTGAGCAAGGAGTTGAGTTGTAGGCTTGTCGATCTTACAGAGCCAAGGTCTTGCAAAGGGTTGTAAGTGTTCCTAGTGTTTGTAATCTCTGAATAATCTTTTGATAGTGATTTCCTGGGTTTGGCTATCCCGGAGAGGTTTTACTTTTAGATCGGTTTCTAAAAGGTTTTATCTTCGTAACCAAAATATTTATGTTTGTCTCTTTATTGCTTTATATATTTTGGGTGATTGAATTGTTTATTGCTTCATAGTATTAATTCCGCATAAATTGTAATAAACAAGTTTTTGGAGTTGGCATAACGTTTTTCAGTTATGATGTTCATATTACTTAAATGTTACATTTGTTTATATAACTTATTACATATAGTCCACCATTAGCGTCCTCGTCTCTCTCCTTCCAATGTACCTTCCCACCAAATGGTGAACAAATTATTTGACACCTAACATTCACTTAATTAACTAAAACAACAGTCATTACTCATTAGTGCAAATCATATCCTAGGTTTTAGTCCAAGGTTTAGTACTGAAACTACCACAAAATTGCTTTCTAGGAAATAAGCTTAATGACCACATTGTAATGACAAACGTCATAGATGTAAAATAGATAGAAATGTCACTTCTTTTGAAATATCCAGCAAATGTGAGATATCAAAAGTACTTTGAATATAGACTAATCTATTTGTCATGATCTTTTTTTGAGCTGATTACCTTGAATAATCTCATAAAAATAATTGTCACAAAGAACTGTTTGTATGATGGTAAGTTTGGCATTAGTATAGTTGGCTTCTCCTGTATTTTAGATTGTCTTCATTTAGTTCAAGAAGTTGAACTTAATTTGTTGTCTGTGATGTTAATAGCATCTTGGCCGGTCTGAATAATATGTATAGAATTTTCACGTTTTCATTAATTTTTCTATTCATATCCATATCTTTATTTAATCCCATCTGATCTTATCATGCTTCTATTTGTACTGATGGAACTCTTTGCTAGACTACTGCATGAGAGATAAACTTACTGACCTATTTTCAGCTTAGGGGTTCAGCTGTTTTAGGTCTACGTATCTGCCTTCTTGTTCCTTGTTCTCTTGTTCAGAGTTTATTTCTTTTGTTACTGTCTATTTGGTTTATTTGATTTGTCTACCGCTATCAAATTGTGGATGCTGTAAGCTCATGTGATACAAGTGCTGCCATATTTTTTTGAATTGACAGTAGGAACAATTTAAGAGACAACTGATGCTGTCCCTGAATAAGATTTCCTAACTTATCAATCTTGGTTATTCATATTTTCCATGATTTAAGTTTCTGTTCCTTCTCAACATGGACATTTTGTGTGATTTATATGGATCTATGTATCACTACAAAAAAAAACAATTTTTTTCTTATTGGAGTTTTCTAACATGTCAGGGTGTCTGACACGTCAGAAAATTTTTTTGACGTGGCGCTTCTGACGTGTGTTGAATGTCAGAAGCATAGGTGTCAGGAAATTTTTTTCTCGACGTGTTACTGTTTAGCACGTCAGAATTTTCTGACGTGTTACATTTTAACACTTCAGAAAATTTTCTGACGTGTTATATTTCAACACGTTAGAAAAAATAATAATAATAATAATAATAATAATAATAATTTTTTCTGAATTTTTTTTTTTCAATTAAAAAATTTATTAATTTAAATTAATTTTCAATTAAATCATTTTTTTTTAGGAATTTGTGGTGCAGAGAAACGAAAATCTTTGCACCACTCGAGTGGTGCAGAGATTTTCTCACTCTTCTTTTCGTTTTTGAAACGAAAAAATTTTCTCTGCACCTCTCTTCTTTTCTTAATTTTCTCTTTCTCTCTCTTTTTTTCTCCGGCCAACTCTTCATTTTCTCATTCTCTCTCTCTTCTTTTCGATCTCCATTTTCAAAAACCCAAACCCAAACCGAAAAAATCTTCAAAAAATCAAAAACCCAAATGTTAAACCCAATAAATCTTCAAAAACCTAAAAATCTTCTTATCTGCTCTTCTTCTTCTTCTTCTTCTTCCTTTTTTTTTTTTTTTTTTTTTTTAACGTACCCAGCTTCTCTTCTCCTTTTCTTTTTCTTTTTCTTTTTCTTCTTCTCTTCTCCTTTTCTTTTTCTTCTTCTTACGCTTTCTTCTTGATCTGCTGCTTTCATTTTTTCCTCTAGGAGTGTAAGTGCAGTGTGCGAGAAGGGAGATTGAGAGAGAGAGAGAGTGTGGGGAAATAAATGAAGAGGAAAGAATAAAAGAGTGAAAAGTTGAGGGGAAACAAGAAGACGGAAAAATTTTAAAATCCCGCACATTTTTTTACGATATGTGAATATCGGGTATCGAAGGGATTCCTGACGTGCCATGTGTCGCACGTCAGGAAACTACTCTGAAAAAAAAATAAAAAAATAAATAAAAAAATAATTCTGACGTACGATATATATATATAGTGTTCTGACGTGGTGCACTACAGCGTCGAGAAAATATTTAATTTTTTAATTTTTAAAATCGGTAACAATTTTCAGACGTTCCAATATTTAACATTTTTTTTTTTTAGAATGTCAAACCCATTAGTGGACGCTAATAGTACAACCATCAGCGTCCACTTTAGTTTGGATGCTGATGGTTATTTTTTTAATTTTTTTTTTCGATCATTAGCGTCCACTAGGGGTGGCAAAATGGGTACCATATACGACCGATTAGACCGCGGTACCGTTACGATTAGCCTATACTCGAACCCGACCCGTTTAGCTAAGCGGGTGTCGGGTTGACACGATTATGACACGAAAATAATCGGGTAACCCGACACGACCCGTTTACCCGTTTAAAATAACCGGGTATAAATGGGTGAGACACGACAAACGACCCGACCACGACCGATTACCTAAACTATAATATTTTTTAAAAAAATTAAAATTCAAAATTGTAATAATAATACTAATACATCAATATAGTCAATGCAAAAAATTGAGTTCTAACTTCTAAGAGATTAAAGGTTTTAATAAAGGATAAGAAAAAAAAAAAAAAAATTGGAAATGCATGTAATATATCATATCAACATGAAGAAATCACTATGACCCACCATGAGAAGCTGAGCGTTGGGTTGTTAACTGACCGAGGAAACATTTTTGTTTTCACCTTACTAGCATTGGGTTGTTAACTGTTAATGTATAACCCCACTTAACCACGAGATACCTATCTTTTACAAAATTTTCACTTCATTTTCCTTTAACACATTTATTTAAATGCATGTAATATATCATATCAACATAATTTATCATAATAATTTCCCAAAATATACAGGGCCACATAATCACACTAAAAACATTGTACAATTTACTCAATAAAACATCGAGTGTAGGGTTAGTAAGTCTTATGCTTACAATTTTCGCTTAATCTCCTAAAAGGATCCCTGTATATCTATTATGTATTCCCTCTTGTTGAACGAATCACTACTCCTTCTTGTTCAACTTTTTAACATAATTCAGGCTTTTGGAGAAAGAGTTTTTTTTTTTTTTTTTTTTTAATCCTACTACTTCTATTCGATGGAGAGGAAAACTTTTAGACAAAGTCAATACTTTCCTCTTTCTTCTTCTTCTTCTTCTTCTTCTAATTAACTGGATGGAACATGGTGGGCCCATATGGAAACACATCATCCATCCCCTTTCTTTCCCACTATACCAACAAGAAGAAAGTGATAATCAACTTCCCATTTCCTCCTTCCAATGTCCACCCTTATCCATTCTCCCACTTCTCCTCCTCCCTACCAAAATATATCGTCTAAGCCAAAGTACAAATATGTCCCCAATATACAATAGTTCCTAATCAAAAGCATCACCAAGAATCAAGATGCAGGTTAATCCTATATCGGTCTTACAGCAACCAAATTGATGATGTCACATAACTATAGATTTGGATGCAATCCTAAAACTCTGCTTATCCATCAAGTCTTTATTGGCCCCAATACTCCCATGTTGTGTCTGAGAAGCATAAATTTATCAATTGGAAATGCAAGCAGAAAAATTTGACCCACACATGCATATAGTAGACTGCACATACTCACTAACCGTTCACATCATACTTCATCGATATTCAACTTTCAGCTTTGCATTATGCTTGAGAAAGAAAAAGATAATAATAATAAAAAAGCTAACAAAAACAAAATAATAAATACAAAAAGAAACAAAACTCAAAACTACATCAACATTAGATTCATAATTCCTTGCAAAATACAAAATAGGTTCTCATGAGCCAATGTCTATTATGCCACTCCACTTAAGGATCCATGAAGGCATCCATGATCCACCCATATAATCAAAGTCCAAAGATATAAATTATAAAACACTACAAATATAATCAGTTTAAGAAATATTAATAGATTGTGCTCGGATGAATCGGAATGTCACAGAAATTGTCAAAACATCATCTTCTTTGCCATCCAAGTCCAACTTCATTTGTGTGAGTTCTATATCAAAAATAAGAAGAATTAGTATTATTTTATTATAGTGTAATAAAAAATAATACACATAAACGAAGAAATTAAATATGGAAATAAGTTCAAATAACTAATATTACCTTCATCTCCATATAACCAATCTTTGGTGCAAACTAATGCCTCAAGAATGTCGGGCTTGAGTGAACTCCTATATTGATCAATCACACGTCCACCAATGCTAAAAGTGGATTCGAAGCAACAGAGAAAGCAGAATACTCAAAACATCACGAGCCATAGCAGCTACTTGAGGATATCGAAATTGATTTCCTTTCCAAAATGAAAGGATGTCAAATGTATCATCCAAATCGATGCAGACCTAGGCTCCTCCAAATAAATGTCCAATTGATTCTTTTGAAAATTAATATCATCTCCAACAAATGCTAAATAGTCCTACATGAAAGTATAAAACAAAGAGAATATAAACATAAATAATTGAGTATATATATATATATATACTAAGTTACAAAAAGATAAGAAATTAATGATATTATTCACCTTTTGCCAAGATAGTTTTGCTCTAGGTACTTGGGGCGCGAGCGGTTATGGAGCTTGAACTTGAAGTATTAGAAGAAGCACTATACTCCATAAAAGATTCTTAATTTTCTCACGAACATTCTCGAATTGTATAGAATCCATAACTCCATAGATCTTCGTATAGTAATAATTTACAAGATGAAGCTTATAACGAGGATCTAATATAATGCTATGGCCAACACTGCATGCGAATTCTAACCAATATTTCTCAAATTTAGAGATCATTTGAGTTGCCATTAATCTTCTATGCTCATCTTCACTCACAATGTCTTCCTTCAAAGATAAATAAATCATGGCAACTACGGGAAAGTATAGGTTGGCAGTAGGATACTTAGTACCAGAAAAAACACATGTAGCTTCATAAAAGCAAGCTAAGAAACTACTGATATCACCCACCTTTTCCCACTCAAGTGCACTAGGACAATGCGGTGTATAGTTTGAATCAGTCATTGCCAAATAACTAAAAGCACTACGATAATGAATAGCACTCTCAAGCATAAGATAAGTAGAATTCCATCTGGTTGGCACATCTTGTTTCAATCCCTTATGACTGTCCAATGACATTTGATTTACCGCATGAAGAAATTTTTGTTTTCGCCCTTGTGATCCCTTAATATACTTTACGCTATCTCGAACCTTTTCGATAGCATCATCAATTTCTTTTAATCCATCTTGCACAATCAAGTTAAGAATATGGGCACAACAACGCATATGAAAGAACTCACCTTCACAAAGAAGGGCTTTCTTAATGTTCAGTGTTTGCTTTAAAAAGTCAACACAACGATCATTAGCAGAAGCATTGTCCAATGTTATAGTAAAAATCTTGTTCTCAATCCCCCACTCTTGTAGCAAATCATATATCTTTTCTTTCAAAGAAACACCATCATGTGGTGGGGGCATAAAAGAAAAGTTTAACACCCTTTTAGTTAATACCCAATCTTTGTTAATAAAATGTGCAGTAAGGCACATATATCCATCGGTTGTCAAAGACGTCCACATATCAGATGTTAAACAAATCCTCCCAGGACAAGCATGCAACATAGATTTAATCTTTTCTTTCTCCCTCATATGCATCTTAACCAAATCTGCTTTAGCAGTATTTCTAGATATAGAGGGTACATCACGCATAAATCTTGATGTAATTGTCTTAAACCATCATATTCAACAAATGAAAAGGGCAAATCATGCTTAATAATCAAAGCAACCAACAATTCTCTATATACTTTGGGATCAAATTTAGAGCCACTTCATGTGTGAGATCTCGCTTTCCCAGCTAAGAGCATCGCCCAACATCACGAGTGTTTGCCCCACAAACTTGAATGTGCTTTCTCAAATTCCAGTCCCATATGAACTTGAGCCTTGTACCTATTACCACATGTCTTGCATTTTGCCCACACCTGCGGGTCATTTGGATCGATATTGGGAACGACATCATAATATTGCCAAGCGGTTGAGGTCTTCCTCCGCTTCTTTCCTTTTTGTTACTCCGGTCCCACGAAACAGAGTCACCTTCTAGTGACGGTAATTCACCACATCGTCATCAATGTCGAATGCATCTTCAACAACTTCTTCAATATTCATCTACACACATAAATTACATAATCATTAGTTAAACTATTAAAGTATATGACTAATGACTATATGTTATATAAGTTTATAACTATAAATTAAATATTTAAGAATAAATTAAAAGCTATATAGCTAAGTGAAATAAAATAATCCAACCCAAATCTTGCAATAAGCAACTATGGTTAATCTAAATATCTTTTTTATTTTCCTCTCTCTCTCTTTATGAAGTTCCATTCTACTTTTAATCCCCCAATTTTATTTTCAGTTTTAAGTTTTTAAAATCTTTATTTTTAATTAAAAAAAATCATTGCTTTGGCCATATTTGATTATTTGCCATAAATTGTTCAACAATGCAAATTCAATCAATGATTTAGCAAAATTATGTACACTAATATATAGTAAAAAAAATGTAATTAAGCCATTAAGGTATAAACCCTAAACCATATAATATCACATGATTCACATAATTGCTTGAAAGACAAATATATATCAAAAATTCAAACAATCCAAGATTCAAAATCAGAGTTTACAATGTCAATATATATAAAATTTTCAAACAATTAAAATCAAAGTCTAGACTTACAAAAAAAAAAAAAAAAAAAATCAGAGTCAGAGAAATGTAATTAAGCCATTAAGGTATAAACCCTAAACCATATAATATCACATGATTCACATAATTGCTTGAAAGTTGAAAGACAAATATATATCAAAAATTCAAACAATCCAAGATTCAAAATCAGAGTCTACAATGTCAATATATATAAAATTTTCAAACAATTAAAATCAAAATCTAGACTTACAAAAAAAAAAAAAAAAATCAGAGTCAGAGACATACCACGAGAGACAGAGAGCTGCGGGCCTGCAGCTGACGGCGACAGTGACTCGGTGAGGACGGCGAGTCGGCGACGGTGAGGTCCGTTCTTGGCTCTTGCTAACGCCTAACTCCTAAGGCCCCTAAGTTCCTAACGGCGAGGAGCGGAGGAGGCCCACGACCACGAGGAGGAGGGAGACTGGGAGAGTGGAGCTGTGGAGACCCGAGAGAGAGAGGGAGAATCGGGAGAGTCACGAGTGGCCGAGTGGGACTGTGGGATGCCGGACTGTCGGTGACGGAGGGAGAGGGAGAGACCGAGTGAGAGGGAGTCAGGGAGAGGGTTAGGTTAGCAGCGTTAGCTTACGTTACAGAGACTAATTTTTACTTGTAGTTCAAAAATCAAATGGTAAGACTAAAGAGTAAAGTAAGCCTAAGGACTCTGAGGAGACTGAGCACGCCACTGAGGCGAGAGAGAGTCAGAGACCCGTGCGACACTGCGACGTGCGTGAGGCTTGAGCTGCTGGCGACGCGCGAAAAATGAAAAATCGAGAAAAAACCGGTGCGTGAGTCGCTAACCGGTCGAGAAAAAACCAAGAAAAATAAAACCGGGTTGGCGGGTCACGGGTCACGGGTCGGGAAAAAGGAAAAAAAACCGGTGCGGCGGGTCGACCGCCGGACCCGCCAAACCCGAATACTATGCGGGTCGGCGGGTCGACCCGCCGGACCCGTCTGATGTCGTATCGGCGGGTCGACCCGCCGACCGCGTGGTCGACCCGCTGAACCACGAAATTTCCGGTCTTAATCGGGTAGACCCGATTACGACCCGAACCCGATTAGCCCAAACCCAATACCTGTTTTTTCGTGTCGTGTTCGTGTCGGATTTGCGGGTCGTGTCAAAATTGCCGGCCCTAGCGTCCACCTTAATGGACGCTAATAGTTAACCATCAGCGTCCACTATACTTTGGACGCTGATAGTTGTTTATTTTTTTATTTTTTTATTTTTTTAATGACCATTAGAGTCCACAAAGTAGACGCTAACAGTCCACCATTAGCGTCCACAAAGTGGACGCTAATAGTTAACCATCAGCGTTCACTCTACTTTAGACGCTAATAGTCCACCATTAGCGTCCACAAAGTAGACGTTAATAGTTAACCATCAGCGTCCACTCTACTTTGGACGCTGATGGTAGTTTTCGTTTTATTTTTTTTTTATGACCATTAGCGTCCACTTTGTGGACGTTAATAGTTAACCATCAGCGTCCACTCTACTTTGGACGTTGATGGTTGTTTTTTTAAAAAAAAAAAAATTTTTTATGACCATTAGCATCCACAAAGTGGATGCTAATGGTTACCTATTAGCGTCCACTCCCTGTGGACGCTAATAGTCCACCATTAGCGTCCACTTTGAGTGGACGCTGATAGTGGAGCACTAGCGTCGACTTTGCCTTCCGTTGACTCAAGCTTCAGCGACAAAAATTCACGTCTTTTAGCGTCCACATTGTCGACGCTAAAAGTAATCATTGGCGTCCACTCTGATAATCACAAAGTTGATCATTAGGGTCGCACGATTAGCGTCCAACCCTTTAGTGCAAAAGTTGACTGCTGTCAATAACATACACTTTAGGATTTTTAGCGTCCAAATAATGTCGCCCCTAAAGACCTAATTTCTTGTAGTGTTAGTAGTTGGGTTGGGTTACAATAACAAATATTGTTGCAGATATTACATAGCTGTTAGTTTCTATAATAGATTTTTATTGTAATCCAACTTCATTGTATATATGTGATAGCCTACTCTTATTGAAGCAAGGTAGTTTCTCGTATATGGTATCCGATAATAGCTTAAATGTGTCTACTTTATCTATTAAAATAAGTATTATCATAGATTCATGGGTTGTTATTTTCTAATTCTTATATTTTAGACGTAATTGTGAAGTATTGTTCAATCATTAAACTTGAGTTTAATGTAAAAATTCAATATATAATTAAATGCTAATTGACAATAAAATTAGCAGAGGAATGAATAATTATATAAATACCTCTAGCCATGCTTTGCTCAAGCCAATTGAAGAACAGTTTCACATAAACAAATCTGGAAAACAAAATATATTGAGAGGTTCTTCTGACCTATGCCTACCAGTGAGTGCCAATTGATGGAATACACAGGCCTTATTTATAGGTAGGTCAGGGGACCCTCAATTAGAGCTGTTACCTTAATTATTCCTTCCATCAAAGAATAAAAATCCAATCAATACAGCCAATTGATTCCACAAACATTAAATCATTAATGAAATCAAATACTTGTTCCACAAGAATTAAATCAGTCATTTAATTCAGAATATTTGATTGAAATCAAATACTTGTTCCACAAGAATTAAATCAGTCATTTAATTCAGAATATTTGATTTACATAATAAGCTTTAATTGGAATAGATTATTGAACACCGTAATTTTATAATTACAATAATATATGTGACATAAGGGACATACTTTAAATGGAATTTCTTACATTCTCCCACTTGGCCCTTATGACACATAAACTCCTTATGGTGTTCAGTTCTATGATATGGCCAATACTTTATTTATTCCAACCATTCATGGAATCCTCCCACTCACTCAAGGAATACTACACACGAATCATGGCGGTAAAACTTTTATATGATAAGTCGTCCCTTCCATGTATCACGATGTGCAGTATTTCCCTAAATGAGTACTTTATGGATAATGTACTTTATGAATGAACTTCCTATAAGTCATTCGGGTCCAACTTTAATTTTATTCCCACGGATAAGAATAATATATATATGCGCACAAAAAACTTTATAACATAACCTTTATGTCTATAGACCAATTAAAGAGAAACTAAGCACAAATGAATTAATGAATCTCATATATTCCACATGACTTTACACTTTCTTTACCGGTAAACCTTTAGTCATGGGATCCGCAATCATTAATTCAATACTTATATGCTCAATAGAGACTTCATGTCACTTAATGTTCTCTTTGAGATACTTTATGTCGATATACATACTTCTGCTTCTACTCAGTTTATTCTTAGAAAGGATAACTACAGTAGAATTAACTCAGAAGATCTTTATGGGTCTAACTATAAAATCGACAATCTTGAGACCTTTAACAAAAATGTCTCAACCATAATGCCTGTGTAATTAATTCACAGCATGTAATGACTTTTGCTTTCATGGTAGATGTAGCAACTGTAGTTTGCTTACTGCATCTTCAGTACATATATACCGAAGTTGATTCTCTACTATCTACACATTTAACAAAAATCAAACCTGAATAAACACCACCAAATGGTAAGTGTATCTTTAGGTTAAACTATAGTTCTTGGTTCATTGCATATTCCATAATACTATATTGACCCAATAGTCCAATTGCTATTTCAATGTCAGGTCTAATGTAGACCTGTGCATACATATGGAATATTTTTCATCTGCCTTTGTTCCAATACATTTTGGGACATTATCCCCTTTAATAATAGGTGCTACTGAAGATTCATAGTTCTTCATTCTGAATCTCTCCCAAAACTTTAGTGAGAGGAACTTTATGTAGCAAAAACCTAAATTACTGCTTGCAAGCAAAGTATTATCTATATATAGGACTAAAAGTAACTTTACTCCCACTGACCTTAAGGTATATACAATGATTAACAAGGTTCTCAATAAAACCATGTGAGGCAATAACCTTGTAAAATATTATATACCATTAGTGAGAGGCCTATCTTAGTCCATTAATAGATATCCTTAATGTGCAAACTTTCTGACTGTTATCAATAAAACCTTTAAGTTGTCTTATGTACACCTCCTCCTTAAGATCCTTATTCAGGAAAATTGTTTTTCACATCCTTTTGATATAACTCTAAAACAAAATGAGCTACTCACATCATGATAATCAATGCCTTCCTTTTGAGTAAGATCATTGGCTACAAGTCTAACTTTATATCGTTCAACATTACCCGGAAGCATCCTTTTAGGTTTTATAAACCCATTTGCAGCCTATGGCTACAACTCCCTTTGGTAAGTCAACAAGATTGCAGACTTGAATTTTAGCCAAAGATTTCATCTCCTCCTTCATGGCATTGAAACACAATGTGAAGTTATCTCCACCCAAAAAGATGTGAAAACAAATTTTGGATCGTCCTTAGGTTCGACATAAAAAATCAGACTCCTGGAAGTATACAACAAAATCACTAGAGATTGTTGGCCGCCTTATTCTAGAGAATCTTCTTAATCCTACTTCATTTACTTTTGACAAAGTCTGAGTAGGTTCATTCTGAACTTGTTCCTTATAAGTTGACTGTTTTGAAACCGATTGTGCTTGAAGATAATCAATTTGATTTTCTTAAGCACAATCAAACACCCTTCATGTGAAGGGGCTTCAGTCAACTCTTGTGCTTCCTCTAATTCAATCCCTTGAGGATAAGCACTCACACTAAGTTCAGCGTCCTCTAGAAATTTTGAATATTACACTCAACAATTCTAGGACTAAATGAAGAACTGTTAAGCCTAAACCCCTTGGAGTTTACTGTATAACCTATAAAATTCCGCTAGTTGTCCTTGAAGCTAATTACCTT
Organism: Corylus heterophylla; assembly: GCA_016403345.1. Taxonomy (NCBI): domain Eukaryota; kingdom Viridiplantae; phylum Streptophyta; class Magnoliopsida; order Fagales; family Betulaceae; genus Corylus; species Corylus heterophylla. Next base: position 7,193,556 of record CM028145.1, on the reverse strand, counting down.
AGGTGTGGATTATAAATCCTCACTATAGCAAGACAACCCCATATGCGTAAACAATTTGAACTTGATTCCTTTCATTCCTTAATTTAGGTGTCTTATGGACAACTTTGAATGGAATCGAGTTAAATGTATACACAGCGGTTTTCAAGGCTTCACTCCATTAGGAGAATAGAACATTACCTGTCATGTCCCTTTTTTCGTGTACCTACCATAATACTATCTGCCTCTATCAAATCTTACGATCTTGATTTTCTTTTATTTTGTTTCTCTACTTCTACCTTATAGGTATTGAAAGCATTTAATGCCCCAACCTTATGATTTAGAAGATAGAGATACATAAACCGTATATGGTTATTACCGAAAGAGATAGGATATCTCTAACCATTTAGGCAAGAAGTATGGAAAATGTTACACTTGTACATGATCTCAAGAATTTCAAAAAATCCCTTTGTTGGCACCTTTAGTGGTATAGTTGGTCTGCTTTTCCTTAATGCAGTCCATATAAATACCAAAGGTAGTAAATTTCAATAGTCATAAAAACTCTATCATTTATCGACCTTTTATTCTTTATAGAGATATATTCCAATCTCCAATGCCATAACATAGAGGATTTTCTCATTCATAAGACTCTATTTTATGTCAACATTTATATGCAGGGATTAATTTTCCAAAAATTGGGATCTAGATCAATTTTAAATAGACCATTAATTTAATATTCCACCCAAAAGTTTTAACAATATTCAAACTTGATTTTAACAAACTAAAATAGAAATTAAATTTCTAAAAGAATTGTGGAATATATAAAAACATTATTAAGGTCAAAATAATGTAATTGAATTTTTAAAAAATTAATCTATAGATCCCAACAACCTCCAATTGTAAACAAGTATTATTTAGAAAATCTGCATTATGTTGACAACGTGGACCGCTAAACCAAATTGAATCCACATAGTTCTTAGGAGAGTCAATAAAGAGATTCATGACACACTAGGTGTATGAGATTACCTCTATTTCAAGTCATTTATGATACTTTATACAATCATTCTTTATATGCCCATAATTTTCCTTAGTGTAAGAGAAACAAGTATCTTAATTGCCATAACACTTTGTTAGCACCTTGTTCTCATTCATCAACTATTGGACATGATTGCCTATAAAGGTCTTTCCCTTAACATGAGTAACTTTCGGATTCTCATGTCTTAATCTCTCATCTTCTTGAACACACATGATCGAAGTTCCTTAATTGATCATTATCCTTATGTGTGCCACAAGATATTTGAAAAAATATCATATTTAGATGAGAGAATAAAATTGACTATAATGACTCAAAAACTCAACCTTTAGGGACTTTATAATGAGTCATTATGTCATTCATTTCCATAATGTGCTCAAGCACATTTTGAAAGCTGTAAAGGTTTTACTTTAAAGCTTTTCTATTAGGGTGCAGGCCAAAGCCTTATTGGAACTCACTAAATGTTCCTCAATGACCTTTCTTTGGCCCTAAAACACTAAGGAATAAAACCTAATGCTTTCCTTGATATGAGATTTCATGAGCGTTGAAACTTAAGCGATTTAAATCACTACAATCGTTCATGTTTAATAATCTCATGTGGCGTACTTGATTCCGTGGGAGAAGGTGATTAGTCACACAAGCGTCAATTCGGTCTCCAAACACCCAAAGTAAAAGCACATTTTCTTTTGATCGGAAAAATTACCACTAGGAATTATTGGAACATAAAATACTAATAATTAAAGCAGTAGGAATACATCCATTAACCAAGAAAAATTATATACTTTAATGCTATGAAATAACCTAATTTAAATTAACTAATGTTAATTTAATAGTAAATTTCAACCTACCTATGGGCAAAGGTGCATCACGCATGAAATTTACTCTTTATTAATAAGACTAATAAATTTAGCATTAATAAATAAAATTTTCCGTACCTGTGGGCCTAAGAGAAATTTTATTTTCAATGTTAAATTTACTATCTTATTCTAATTAACTCATAAAAATAAAAACGTCCCTGTGGGGATCGGCAAATTAAATTTATGAATTAATTACAACACGATGTTAATTTTCTTTATGAAGTTCATATATATAATTTTGATACAATTATCATTATAAAATCGGGATGCTGTGGCTCTCTTAAAAATTATTATGACAATTATGACTTCATTAACATCGAATTTATTTAAATTAACCAATGCTAATTTAATAGTAAATTTCAACCTACCTGTGGGCAAAGGTTGCATCACGCATGAAATTTACTCTTTATTAATAGGACTAATAAATTTAACATTAATAAATAAAATTCTCCATACATGTAGGCCTAAGAGAAATTTTATTTTTAAAGTTAAATTTACTATCTTATTCTAATTAAGCCATAAAAATAATAACGTCTCTGTGGGGGTTAGTAATTAAATTTATGAATTAATTACAACAAGATGTTAATTTTCTTTATGATCTTGATGCAATTATCATTATAAAATCGGGATGTTGTGGCTCTCCCAAAATTATTATGATAATCACGACTTCATTAACATCCAATAACTGTATAGATGTCAAAACTAAAGTTCCCAAGAATAAAAGATAAAGCCATCATGTCAGTGGGTAAACAATATTTTTCCAAAGTACAATCCGGATAGTGTCCCTGTAAGTGAGGGGCTGCAACGGCACACTTAAGTCCCAAGACTTGCCTTGCCAGAGCTTTCCGATTGCAATTTTGGATTGTACCATAAACATTCACCAATACATGAGGCTTAGTTAATTATTCTCAGGTCTAGGCATCAAATAATTTATTTAAACAATATAAATAAAAGAATATATTTAATCTTAAGTCTATGCATTAAAGAAATAATAATTTCAATGCTAAACAATTTAAATGATAACATATATTAAATTGCAACATAAATGCATATGAAAATGCATAGCCTAATGGTAGAATGTCTTAGGCCCTTTAAATTTGAGAGCCAGTTCTAATCCATTAAGCCCAAACTGGTTTCTCCTTTTTTTTTTTTTTTTTTTTTTTTTTTTTAACTGAATGGGTTATCGGTTTGGGCTTCCTTATTGGGTCAGCCTTTGGTCTCTGTATTGGGTTGGCCCAATCGGGTTAGCCCACTTAATAAACCTTTTTTTTTTTTTTTTTTTTTAAACTGAATTGGGTTTGGGTAAAATAAAGCCCATACCCAATGGCCCAAAACAACTAGACACGGTTTCCTTATGGGTTAGAAACCCTACCTGGATCATCATATTTCCTAATCCGAAAATACCCAAAACCTTAGCGCCGCCGCCGCCTTCCCCTTCACTATGCACTGCCGCCCAACGGCCAAAGGGGCACTGTGAATGGCGTCCCATACAGCCCACAGGCAGCCCGTTAAGGGCTACCGCTGCTACAACCGGTGGCGTTCGTCGCTCACTGCATGTGGCAAGATGCCACTGGCAGTGGCAGCGGCTGCCGCTCAACCTCATGCAAGGTAGCGAGCTATCGTTCAGTCATGCGGCCAAAACACTGCAACTTGGGGAAGAAATCGGTGCAAACCGAAGGCTTGAGGCGGGCCACCACGATGTTCTGTCCACCACACACCACCTTGATGGGTTCAGGTGGTTCGATTTCTCAAGGAAATTGGTTCAGTGAGACAAGGGTCGGTGCAAAACATACAGTGTATCCAAAAGTGACCAAAACCAACGATTTCCTTAGCACCTCTGGGTTAGACATGGTGTCCATGAGTTTCAGTTTGTTTCTTTTACTCATGACCGTGGATTTAGCTTGTTTCAACAATATAGAAACAAGAAATAAAAATGTATATCAAAATGCCGTGGGTTTCATGCTTTATGTTGGTCACCATATTTTGTTTCAATAATCAAGTAAACAAAATAAATATTATTGAAACGAAAATAAAATTTTATAGCAGGCATATAAAAAATATAGACCGAGCAAATATAGTCTAGAGAAGGCTCTGATACCACATGTAAAAATTCAATATATAATTAAATGCTAATTGACAATAAAATTAGCAGCGGAATGAATAATTATATAAATTCCTCTAGCCATGCTTTGCTCAAGCCAATTGAAGAACAGCTTCACATAAACAAATCTGGAAAACAAAATATATTGAGAGGTTCTTCTGACTTATGCCTACCAGTGAGTGCCAATTGATGGAATACACAGGCCTTATTTATAGGTAGGTCAGGGGACCCTCAATTAGAGCTGTTACCTTAATTATTCCTCCCATCAAGGAATAAAAATCCAATCAATACAGCTAATTGATTCCACAAACATTAAATCATTAATGAAATCAAATACTTGTTCCACAAGAATTAAATCAGTGATTTAATTCAGAATATTTGATTGAAATCAAATACTTGTTCCACAAGAATTAAATCAGTCATTTAATTCAGAATATTTGATTTACACAATAAGCTTTAATTGGAATAGATTATTGAACACTGTAATTTTATAATTACAATAATATATGTGACATAAGGGACATACTTTAAATGAAATTTCTTACATTTAAATCATATATTAATGTAATAAATCATTCTTTTGTAGGAATTGTAGTAAGATGACTTATTGCGAATAAAGAAGAGAAAAAGAAAAATAAGAACCAACGTGGGAAGAGAAAACAAATTAGTTAGAAGAAAAGACAAAAATGAGAGAAGGACAAAATAAGTGATAGAAAGCAAAAGTATGTGAAGAGGAGAAGGACTCTAGTAACATGTCAGACCTGACAGCAAACCGTGAAGGGCAGCAGAAAATAAAAGAAATTAAAGCAACAAGTGGGTCTCGTGCTTAGGAAGAGATAAGATCTAGTCAACAAATGAGACCAGAAAGAAGAGAGAAATCCTAACGAAGAAGGAGAAAGCCCATAGAGTTCAACTACAATAAGGAAAAAAGAGAAGAAATGATTTTTCCGTCAAGTTTTGCAATCTATGTCAAAGGAATGCAAAGAAGAAGGAAGAAGAGAAGATAAGCGTGAGAACAAGATGAAAAACAGAGAAGCAGGTTGAGAGAAGAAGAAAAGAATGAACTCTTATTCTCTATATAATCAGCCTGATTACAAAACAATGAAGTAAATGGTTTATATACTTGGCCATAAGCATAACAAGCTTCTAACAACTAACTGCAGCTAACAACTAACTCCAACTAACTTCAACTATACAAGAAATTGAATTAACAAACTTACAAACTGAAAAAGTTCAGTTTTAATACTGAGTTGTCTAATACTCTATTAAATGCTAAAATATTCATATTTTTAGCCTTTAACTTACATGTATTAATCCTTTAGTTTGGTTAATTTATGTCATTTTAGTTCTTTTATGTGTTTTCTTTGTTTTTGTAGGTCCTTAAAAGAAAAATAAGCAATCTCAGAAGTTTTGGACATAAAAGAGTTATTTTGAAAATATTGGAGGCTCTGGTAGTGCGATCAATCGCAGGGGAGCTGCAATCGAGCGCACAACAGGCGAAGACCACAAAGCACAAGGCACCTGCGATCGAGCACCCAGCATAACAGGATCGATCGCACACGGGCTGCGATCGAGCACACCCATGTGTGATGGGCAAGTTAGCTGCTAGCCTTGATATGGAAAGTGCAATTTTTAGGGTTTTGTAACTTAGTACGAACTAGGGCTCAAACCCTACAATTTCTAGGGTTTCTAGAGTATTCCTAAGGCTTATAAATAGACCCTGAAACCTCTAGAATAACGGTAAAAAATAAAAAATAAAAAATAAAAAAACCTCTAGAATAGACACAATTTTCCAAGGAGAAGAATTGGAGCTCTTCATGTTCAAGTTTCAGGTTTATTCTTTTCCTTTCTTTTTATTTTATGATGATGTTTAACATCAAACTTATGTGTAACTAATTTACTTAGTAGGGCTAGATTGAAGCCCTAGTTATGTTTAGTTAATATTCAATATTAGAGCCTTTGTGATGATCATATTGTGATATTTAACTTAATTAATTCATGCTTTCATTGGGTTCCAATTTAATCTCTTGGAGCTCCCGCAAGCAAGCTACAGTCTCCTGGTCTAGTACTGAAGCGGAATACCGTTCCTTACCTAATGCCACTGCTGAGCTCCAATGGCTTCAATCACTCTTACGAGAATTGGATATTTTTCTATCTCAGCCACCAACACTATGGTGTGATAATCTTGGTGCCACCTACCTCACTGCCAATCCCATGTTTCATGCACATACGAAGCATATTGAAATTGACTTTCACTTCGTACATGACAAAGTGGCCTCCAAGAATCTAATCGTTCGTTTCATTTCTACCAAGGACCAACTGGCTGATATTCTTACCAAGCCCCTTGTCTCAAACCATTTCGTTACTCTTCGTGACAATCTCAGTGTCTTTACCATTCTGCTTAGATTGAGGGGGCCTATTAAGACAATTTCTACAAATCACGTGATCCACCAATCCAACACATCATCTCATGCAATGAAGGCAATGACAAATCACAATAGAAGCCCAACAAGGAAAGATCAAGCTGCATTATTATCTGCCAGCCCTATAACAGATTCTGCAATGAATCATTATGCAGATAAGGAAACTAGTCACAAGCAAGAAAGGAATACACCTCTGGAAAGAAATCTGTCAATCAATCACACAAGGAATGACAATCAACTACAAAAGGAAGTTCACCATATCTGCCCTTAATAAAATCCACAATTTGTGGAATTGCTTGTAAAACTTACGAGTGTTTCATGTATATATTACCATGCACACAATTGAAATAAACAAGTGAGAGAATTACAAAGCATCTCATATTCTTTTATAGTTTTAAGAACAAGCATTCATGTGAGTTTGTACTCACCGAGTCGTAAGGCTCTTCTGTATAATTCCCTTGAGGCGCCATAACCTCGAATATTGAGAAATGACCTATCATTAGTTCTAAATCCAACTAAAACGAACCTAAAACATGAAAACAGATGCAATCAAACTACTAGCCAAAGTGGTGTTCCCTAGAACACTTCCGACCATACGTCAAACAGAAGGCTCGTATGGCCGGTCTTGTGGCCATACGTCCGCTCAGAGAGTTTCAGGTAGAACCTCATTTGGTTCAACCATCCTCCTATCCTCCCATGCTGGTTCTAAAGCTATCAAAAGGATTTCTAGGACCTCCTATCTCAAAACAACGCCTCCATGCAAAAGGAAATATGCCCAATAAGAATAAACACCAACCCAACTTGAATAAAGATCAATGGCATAACCTAGCTTAAAGTTTCAAACCAACAACTAAGCTAATCATGTAAAAGAGTAATAACAACCTAACAAAAAGTATGGCTCACAAAGTTACCTCCTTGGAGCCAAGCGTCAAGAATCACTCATCCTTCCCCACATAACACACAAAACTCACAAGAACACACTCATAGGAAGATTTATAGCAGAGAGCGTTACCAACTTCTCTGAAAAGTAGAGGATGTCGAGGTACTATTGGGGCGTACATCCGATATTGTTTACACAACAATCCAAAGGCTGTAGCGTACGTCCATGCGGTCCCCAACGTACGTCCGTGTACTATTTGCAGAGTACGGCATTCTATTGTCAACGTACGTACGGTGGTCCCCATGCGTACATCTGCACTAAAAGCAGGAGCGTACGTCCAACAAATCTAGTGTACATTCGGTCTGAAAGTCCAAATCCCAAAATGCCCATCTAGCTGTCCTTAGTGACCCAAAACCCAAATTAATCCTCTAACTAAGCTACCTAAACGGGAGGAGAATTGTCCTGGCCGGTCAGGTATTTAGAGAATTTTAATGGATCTGCATGGCAAAGTAGACAAGTAAGTGGAAACAACTACACTGTATTTATTTTTATGCTGTAAATATTAAATTTTGTTTCTTATATTATTATATAAATTGTTTCCTTATAGAGATGTTATTTTTTAAAAGAAAAGTTCCTCTAATTTTCGTTTGAGAACATGAACTCACTACAAAAATTTAAATTTTTTTTGACTGGGGGTTTTTGACGTGTCAATGGTATTGACACGTCAAAAACCTCTCTTGACGCGTCGTTTTTGACGTTCATCGACCGTCAAAAGGGTAGGTGTCAAAAGCGGGGTTTTGAGCGTGTCTCACGTGACACGTCAAAAAATTTTGACGCGTCGAAAATGGCACGTCAAAAAATATTTTTGGCGTGTCATTTCGACACGTCAAAAATATTTTGACGTGTCATTTCGCACGTCAAAAATATTTTGACGTGCCAATCCGACACGTCAAAAAATTTATGCGTGGGGTTTTGGCGTGTCGGACAATTTGACACGTCAAAAATATTTTTTTTTTTTTTTTTAAATAATTCCAATAATTACAATTCCTGATAAATCCTGATATTTCAATTCCTGATAATTCCAAACAATAACAATAATTTCAAACAATAATTTCAATATTCAAATATTTGTAATCCGATATATAATCTACATCCAACATCTAATATATATCCAATATCCAACACAACCCAACCAATATATATCAAATATCCAAATATCCAACACAACCCAACCAATATATATCAAATATCCAAATATCCAACACAACACAACCAATATATATCAAATATCCAACATCCAATATATATCCAACACAACACAACCCAACCAATATATATCAAATATCCAACATTCAATATATATCCAACACAACACAACACAACCAATATATATCCTATATCCAAATATCCAACACAACACAACCAATATATATCAAATATCCAACATCCAATATATATCCAACATCCAATATATATCCAACACAACCAATATATATCAAATATCCAACATCCAATATATATCCAACACAACACAACCTAACCAATATATATCAAATATCCAACATCCAATATATATCCAACACAACACAACCCAACCAATATATATCAAATATCCAACATCCAATATATATCCAACACAACACAACCCAACCAATATATATCCAACACAACACAACCAATATATATCCACCGTCCAATATATATCCAACATCCAACGTATATATCATTAAACAAAATTCAATATCCAATCCACTTACATAATCCACAATCCAATCTATAATACACATCCATAATATAATCCACCTACATAATCCATAATCCAATACATAATACACATTCATAATACAATCCACCTACATAATCCATAATCCACAATCCATCTACATAATTCATAATCTACCATATATATAATCGACATATATAATCTACCATCCATAATCCAATCTAATACAATCCATTATCAATTTCCAATAATATATATATCCAACACAACTTCATTAAACAAGGTAATATATCCAATATATATATCCAACACAACACAACTTCATTAAACAAAATTCAATATCCAATATATATATCCAAGACAACACACTTTCATTAAACAAAATTCTATATCCAATATAGATATCCAACACAACACAACTTCATTAATAATATGTATCCAATATCCAACAAACAAAATTTCATCACACACACTACATTTCAACACAACACATAACAAAACATATATATAAATGAAAAAAACGTTCTAACACAAGGCAAAACAAATATACAATAAAACATTTCTGGAGTATCTACTAGAAATTAGTTTCAATTAGTCTCAACAAGCATATACAAAACATTTCTGGAGTATCTAACAATATACAAAACAACAAACAGTGTTGACCTGACCCTATGGTGCTCTACTCGACACAATCATCCTCCAACTCCTAATTTGCATTACCTGCGAATTAATTGTGAACCAATAATAATCAATACAAAAATTAAAAATTATTCTATAATACGATGCAAATATCGTAAGTTTTAAAATGGACCATTGTAACTAGGGGTTTGTATGATTATTCTAATAGTGAACAATTGTTAGAAAAACAAAATCCTTTATAGAATTACCTCTGGGCGCAGACCAGGCGTCGACCGAACATTGCCTCGAGTGGTGAAACGAGCCTCAAACATGTCATCTTTCTCGCTATCCGGGCTTTTTGTGCTTCAATCGCCTCGCCATCTCATCCATTGCACTTTTTGTGCTGCCGCTCCTCTTCAAGTTCTCTCGATTCTATCATCATCCGTGAGAACGAGAGCTCGAATTTTGAGACCGTGTGCGGGGCGGTGTATAGTATGAATGTATGCTGCCCCGCACCGGCAGCACATTCGGACCCAGCTGGCGGACCCTACCAGCATACTCCGGCTTATTTCCATGCGCCTGAGCATACGCGTCATTAGGTGTCCACCGTACTGTCCCTTCCGTCACGGTATCAGTATTTGCCGGGTCAGTGGCCGCCAATTCCTGCATCAGCTCCTGTACATTAAAAAACAAGTTAGTATCTCGTATAAGGAACGTTAATATTTATGCTTGAGGTACTTACACATCTTTCTCTGACCACGTCATTCGGATAGCCACCTTCCTTGTATGTGTGAGTCTTGATGTAACTTTCCGCTCGAGTTGGAGGAGTGCCCCCCGCGTCTATGGTCTGCATACAAAAAAAAACATAAGACGTGTTTTTGACTTAAACAACCGATTATATATGTATATAAGTACCTCTTGATGTGTCACTCTAGCATAGCTCATCGACCCAGTGCAGTGAGGCGTGTTGTTTTTTGCTCGCAATTCTTTCATCTTGGCAGCATACTCCTACATGTAAATAAGTCTTAAAGTGTCAGGCCTAACCCAATTAGAATTAATGAAACTACAATTAATTCCACTAGCCAATTGCTGAAAACACTCGACGCACTGATTTTTGGTCGCACCATCTCGCCAACAAGACATTCAAGTCCACTGGTCGTATCTCCTAACGGCATCTTCACCCATTCTCGCCTTCACCGAGTGCGAGTATCACCGCTTGAATTTTTAATGATTTCTTTACAGAGTGTCTCCAATTCTTGACTTTGTGCCCATATCTTTGAAGCGCCCTTTTAATCGCCTCAATATTGTACTCAGTGGCATGTAGAATCGAGTGCATATATAAATCAAACAAATTACAAATATAATTGCACACTTTAATGTTTAAAATATTGAAATACATATGATAAAATATGAGGAAAAATGTAACCATACCATAAGGGTGTCCCATATATCTTCCTTCGCACGAGGATGTACATGCTCCCATTCATCCCGGAGCTTAACATAAGTCCCTGCCCTTATGACGTTCCCGGCCTCCCTTCTGAATTTCATGCCGCTAAATCCTACGGGCTGCCATGCTTTATTGTACTCGCAGACAATTTTTTGGCCAATGGGGACCTCCCACTTCTTGTTCGATGGTGGGATGTCCACCACACAAATTGGGTGCTGCCTCTCCACAGTACCTAACACATTAATAATTGCAAAATTTATTAATTTCAAATTTAATACTAACTACATAAATTTTATACATATTCAAACTGAGTTTTTTAAACATATATACTTACTTATTGTCCGGAGTTTTCGACCGCCCAACACTTCTGGAGGATCTTCGGCCTCCAAGTCACCTGAGCCATCATCCGCATGCTCCCCATAGTATTGTGTCTCGCTATCATCTGGCTGCGATGGCTCACTGTATGGTATACCCGTGTTCAACTCATGGGGAAAAATCATCTCTACCTCACCATGTCCACATACACCTAACTCGCTCATGGTAGGACATGGAGTGCCAAGATCATAGGGAACCGGCTGAGACCCTTCCCCATGCTCAGGGAGCAAGGGTCTATACCCCTGGTCGTCTATCTGTGGAGACCGTCGTCGTCTACTCTTCCCCCGCGTACTCATGTCAACCTGCAAAACACATAATATACTCAATTAATTATGTATATAATAGATAAAAAAGTCACCAATATAACCAATCAATGTAGAAAGAAATAACATTAAATACGTCAAAATAAATGTGAACGCTATATATTATTAAAGTTTTAAATTTTTTTAAATCACATACGGATCTAAGTCTTGTCGGATGTAGTCAATGTCATCACGGGATCCACTTCATTCTTGCTAGTCAATAGGAGCGGCTCACACTCGTGGTAGCCGACACTTTCATCATCGAACCTTCACCTTGTCCAACGTCGATATCGTTCCTAGGTTTAGTTCTTACAACACAAGCCCAATCGGGTCCCTTTCATCTTGGGCGTAAAAGACTTGGTCAACTTGTGACGTTAGGACATACGGCTCATCAGTAATTTCCTGGCCCCCGTGGACAAGGTTTTTGAAGCTGACAAGCAGTATGCCATACTCGTCAACTTTGTACCCCCTGTCCCTCGTGTTATCTGCCCAATCGCACTTGAACAAAACATACCTAGTCCTGTCGAAGTACTCCACCTCAATTATTTCCGTCAACTTCCCATAGTACGTTTCACCATCAAGCGTTGGCACGCACACCCGCTATTCGGGTCTTTTTCCAGCATCGCATGCAATAGTGCGAAACAACTTTCCATTAATCACATATCCGTTATATCTAGTCATTGTGGCCTTGCCTCTACAATGCATTACCATTTTATGACCTAATTCCTTCCTTTGTCGATCGTCCAATCGATCGACCTGTAAGCACATACGTAAAAATTGACCATAAGAAAGTTTCTTTAGTTGTTATGAATCAATAACTAAATATAATGGGTCGAATGATTAAGCGTCACGGTAGTCTTACGTGAGTCACGGTACCAATCGCGAATAGCGCATGATGTTGGGTTTCAAACTGATCCTCCATCGTTCGCCCCCTACTGCATGAACGCCTAAGTGTATCCATGTGCACCCTACAATACAACGTTTCAATTATATTATAATTCACAACTAAGGGTTCAAGGTCATATTAAACTTGTATACACTACTAACACGACTTACGTCCGTAGTTGAAGGAACTCATCCGAGTTAAAAATAATGTATCGGTGAATTTGTGTCAATGTGACACGGTCGAGGATAACTCGTGTTCCCGCCCCCTTTGAACCATCTGGGTTTCTCACAGTCCTATTGTGAAATGTTGGTGCGTGGTCTAGATACCTTGAGCAGAACGCAACCAACTCCGTTGCTATGTAGCCCTCCGCAATGCATCCCTCAGGAGCCGCTTTATTGCGGACATTAGATTTGAACACCCCAAGACTTCTACATATGATCATAATTCATTCATTGTAATTAGTGACGATTTAATATAAAATAAAAATTCATAAATATGAATATTAGTAAAGCTATTTTACCTCTCTGCCGGATACATCCACCTATATTGTACCGGTCCACCTAGTCGGCATTCACGGACAAGATGCACGACCAAGTGAACCATCACAGTAAAAAAGCTTGGGGGAAAGACCCTTTCCATCTGGCACAAAGTAACATAAATGTCACCCTCTAATCGGTCCATATCATCTCGTGTCAATGACGTTGAACATATGCCCTCGAAGAATGCAGAAATCCCAACAAGTGGTCTTACCACGTTTCACGCAATGATTCACGCAATGCAATAGGGAGAAGTTGTTGCATAATTACGTGACTATCATGGCTCTTCAACCCGAATATCGTACAATCACTAAGTCGTACACATCGAGAAATATTAGAGGCATATCCGTCCGGCACCCTTACATTTAGAAGCACTTTCAAAAACTGAGTTTTCTCTTCCTTAGACATCGTGTGACAAGCTGCGGGCATATATGTTTTACCATCCTCGCCTGTGTACGGATGAAGTGTATGTCTCAACCCCATTTCTTGCAAGTCTGTGCGGGCTTGGATGTTGTCCTTTGTTTTCTTTGGAATGTCTAGTATTGTACCAAGAATGTTGTCCATCACATTTTTCTCAATGTGCATGACATCAAGATTGTGCCGTAATAGATTATCTTTCCAATACGGCAACCTAAAGAAAACACTTTTCTTCTTCCACAACACGTTAGCAGTATCGCCTTCTCTTTCTGTCGCCCCACTCTTCTTTCGTTTCTTGTCTTTTTTCTTCTTATCCGCCCTTGCCTTACCGGCATTCTCATCTCCATATGCCATATCTTGCAATTGTCTAAGAATTTCATCTCCACTTGGCACATCTGGGGCACATTCAAATTCTTGTTTGCCGTCAAATGTTGTTCTATTTCTCCTCCACGGATGATCAATAGGCAAGTATCGCCTGTGCCCCATATAACAAAATTTCCTGCCGTGTTTTAACCGCCTGGACCTCGTCGAGTACATACAGCAGGACATGCCTTCTCACCTGTTAGGCCACCTGGACAAATCTGCGTATGCGGAAGTCATTAATTGTCCACATCAAGCGGGCTCAGTAGCACAAAATTCTTTTTTGGACACGTCAAATGTGCGAATACCTACAGTCCATAATTCTTGTAACTCCTCAATTAAGGGTTGTAGGTAGACATCTAGATCCATTCGGTGACTTTAGGCCGGGATTATCAGCGATAGTATAAATGAAGTTTGTTTCATGCACGTCCAAGGAGGCAAGTTATGCGGTACAAGCATTACTGAGCCAAGTCTTTGTGGGATGTGCTCATGTTTCGAATGGATTAAATCCATCCGAGGTTAGTCCAAGCTCGGCGTTCTGCTGTCCGCCGAGAAGTCTGGATGCAAATTATCAAATGCCCTCCACGCTTCACCATCGGCCGGATGCCTCAATACACCGTCCTTAGTCCGGCCTTCTGCATGCCACCTCATGTAAGGAGCAGTATGCTCTGACATAAACAATCTCTGTAGCCGTGGTATAAGTGGAAACCACCGCAACACCTTCACCGGGCGTTTCTTACTCGATGAAATGGGTTGCCCATCCTCATCCAACTGAATTTCATCCTTCCACTTAGATACTCCACAAACAGCACATGTATCCAAATCCTTATTGTTCTTCCAAAATATCATACAATTATTAGGACACGCGGTATCTTCTCATACCGAGGCCCATGTCCCATAAAACTTTTTGCCTCATATGTATTAACCGCAAAGCTTCATCACTAGGAGGCAACAAGCGATTGATGAACTCAAGAAAAGATGAAAATATTGTGTTACTAAGTCCGCCAACACACTTTAAATTATGCAGATGTACAGTAGCACTAAGCTTGCTATGTTTGGTCCCATCATGAAGTGGCTTCTCGCCTTCTTAAGCAAGTTATGTACTTTACTCTGTCACCGCGTCGGCTTCTTCATTCACGTTTCTTCATTCCCCGCACCGCAACTTCAGGCTCACAATTGTCTTCCATGACATCGTGCATGCCGAATAGATCACGCAACATTGACCGCATGTTTCACCACCTGTCTTTGCGCCTAAACCACGATCCGTGTTCGTGGTAGACGGCGTAGAGATCGCAGAGGATCCCGAACAGGCCTCTCCCGTGATAATACCAGGTTACGATGCAATCATTATTCCCTTACCCCTGTCAAATGGTCAAATACCAAATCCGCGGTGGCGCCGCTTATTACGACACACCTTACGAGGCGGTGAATTTTCCATCGAGGATTGTGCGGTTCCTAATTGCAAAGTCCACGAATGATCTACACCCGTCTCTGTATTCCCTTGTACCCCTAGACTGTGTCATCCAACTCTTGTCCATAGCTTTAAGTACTGGGACCCTAACTGAATAAATTAAATAAATCTAAGTTAGTTACTTAGATGTTCTTTTAATTTTTGTGGTTCTTTAACTACATCGTTATAATTTTTTTATTTTCACTTTTAATAAACAAACACATAAATTGACTTTTAATTATAACATCTACATAATCTTAATGTGCAAAACCTAAGTAAATTACATATGGGCACCCTAAATAAACTACATATAGCTAGTTAGGTTAAATGTTGGTTTTCTTTTTTTCGTTTAATAAACCATTTATGCATTTGTATGGAAAGTGTAGATGAAATCCAATATCCAGCCTCAATTCAAATGTTCGTTGTTTTTTACTTTATACGTACGCATATTAGGAATGACATACTTAATTATTCTAAGTTTTGTAAATGTAAACATTCACATACGAATCATATATATAGATATGCCGTTGTTAATCAAAACCTACACAAAATATGGGTTTACATCTAAATGCAAAATTCTCCAGAAAAACATAATTTCAAACTACCAAGGTACGTAATTGTACATGCATGCATGCAAATACATTAAACAATATTCTCACCATATACAAACCAAACATGTCAAACTATTCAAATATATTACAAAACATATATCTTAAGCAAATAAATTACTTACTTAACCTATAAAATTAATTTACATTGTAAATTACATTTTTTTTATATGATTTAATTATTTATTAATTAAATTAATTAATTAATATATATATATATTTAATCTATAAATATATAATCTGTATATGTATATATTTGCAGATTATATATATATATATATATATATATATATATATATATATATATATATATATATATATATTACTAAATATATAATCACATATATAAACCCATATATAAAGATCTGTGTATATATATATATATATATAAACCCATATATATATATATATATATATATATATATATATATATATATATATACCTGATTTTCGAGTAGGAGAACGACAGCCGGCGCGAGAGAGCCTTCGGAGCGCGAGGTCGTGGTCGCCGGAGGGAGTAACGGCGGTGACGTGCGCCGGCGAGAGAGAGAGGGCCACCGAGAGGGAGAATACCACGTGAAAAAAAGCCAGAAATGGGCGGGGACAAATGCTGCAGAAGCGCGCTAGGGGCTGGGTTGAAGGAGAAAAACCAAAAGGGCTGTTGAAGGTTGCAGGCGGAGGAGTTGGGCGCTGGGAGAGAAAGAAATGGGAGAGAAGAAGATGCAGGAGATCGATCGACGTGTCAGCAGGAGGGAAAAAAAAGAAGAAAGAAAAAAAAGAAGAAAAACTAGGTGGTAGGGCGCGTGCAGGGGGAAGCGCGGCGGGAAAATGCGCGCGCCTTCGAGGATTTTTTGGCGTGCCAAGTGGCACGTCAAGAACCTTTGACGTGCCACATGTGGCACGTCAAACGATTCTTAACGTGCCACTTGGCACGTCAAGCCCATCTATTTAAAATTTAATTTTTTTTTTAATTTTATTATAATTATATAATAAAATCTTATTTCTATTAACATTTTATTTATTTTATTATATAATTTTTCCATCTTATATAACATATTATCCATTCTCTCCAATTAAAATTAATTATAGAATAAATAAATAAACAAACTAATATTCTACATGTATAGATATATAATTAAATGTATCAACTAACCAGCCGCATATGTTGTGTTTGTCGAATTCACATGAGGTTTGCAGGTCTTATAAAATAAGTGTAACAAGTATGTTTTATACATTTTTATAAAAATAATATGGGTACGTAGCTATCATATTAATATTAATAGACTGATCAATTTAAGCATACATCATATATATATATATATATATATATATATATATATATATATATATACCAACTTCATTTATACTAATATGATAAAGTATATATAATTTTCCTATCCAATCAAAATTAATTTTCTATGCCAATTAACATTAAGTGTTGTTTATTACATATTTTTATATTCATAATTAAAATTATTTTTGATATATATATATATATATATATACAATTAATATAAGTTTTTGACGTGTCATGCTTGACACGTCAATAGTTTTTGACGTGCCATGCATGACACGTCAAAAGTTTTTGACGTGCCAAACATGGCACGTCAAAAACTTATATAATATATATATATATATATATATATATATATATATATTATCTTATTTAAACTATTTTCATAAAATTTTATTTATTTAAATGTTATTAAGATAGTATGTACTCTATCATATATATAAATATATATTTATTCTCTCCAATTAAAATTAATTAGAGAATAAAAAAAAAAATCCCCATATATTCTAGATGTATAGATATATAATTAAATGTATCAACTAACTGGCCGCATATATTGTGTTTGTCGAGTTCATATGAGTTTTGCAGGTCTTATAAAATAAATGTATCGAGTATTTTTTATATATATATTTTTTATAAATAATATGAGTAGCTATCATATTAATATTACTAGACTGATCAATTTATGCATGCATGATACATATATACTAAGTAATATATAAGCATACATATATACTAAGTAATTTATACCAATATGATAAACTATAACTTGCCTATCGAATCAAAATTTAATTTTTTAGGCCAATTAACATTAATTTATTTTTTAATACATATTTTTTTATATCAAAATAAAAAATAGAGTTTTGGTATATATATATATATAAAATATAAAATTAAAATTTATGGGTTTTGACGTGTCATGCATGACACGTCAAAACCTTTGACGTGCCATGCATGGCACGTCAAAGTTTTTGACGTGCCACACATGGCACGTCAAAACCCCATAAATTTTAATTATATATATTATATTATTTAAATCATTATAAATGATATTCACAATTTAATTATATTAAAATTATATTAACTCTATCATATATTTACTCTATCCAATTACAAATAACTAGAGAAAAAATAAATTAGTATTCTAGACGTATAGATAATTAGACGTATCAACTGATCGACAACATATGTTGTGTTGGCCGATCGAGTTCATGTGAGGTTTGCGGGTATTATAAAATAAATGTATCGAGTATTTTTTATATATTTTTTTTTATAAATAATATGAGTAGCTATCATATTAATATTACTAGACTGATCAATTTATGCATGCATGATACATATATACTAAGTAATATATAAGCATACATATATACTAAGTAATTTATACCAATATGATAAACTATAACTTGCCTATCGAATCAAAATTTAATTTTTTAGGCCAATTAACATTAATTTATTTTTAATACATATTTTTATATCAAAATAAAAATAGAGTTTTGGTATATATATATATATATATATATATATATAAAATATAAAATTAAAATTAAAATTAAAATTTATGGGGTTTTGACGTGTCATGCATGACACATCAAAACCTTTTGACGTGCCATGCATGGCACGTCAAAAGTTTTTGACGTGCCACACATGGCACGTCAAAACCCCATAAATTTTAATTATATATATTATATTATTTAAATCATTATAAATGATATTCACAATTTAATTATATTAAAATTATATTAACTCTATCATATATTTACTCTATCCAATTACAAATAACTAGAGAAAAAATAAATTAGTATTCTAGACGTATAGATAATTAGACGTATCAACTGATCGACAACATATGTTGTGTTGGCCGATCGAGTTCATGTGAGGTTTGCGGGTATTATAAAATAAATGTATCGAGTATTTTTTATATATTTTTTTTTATAAATAATATGAGTAGCTATCATATTAATATTACTAGACTGATCAATTTATGCATGCATGATACATATATACTAAGTAATATATAAGCATACATATATACTAAGTAATTTATACCAATATGATAAACTATAACTTGCCTATCGAATCAAAATTTAATTTTTTAGGCCAATTAACATTAATTTATTTTTTAATACATATTTTTTTATATCAAAATAAAAAATAGAGTTTTGGTATATATATATATATATATATATATATATATAAAATATAAAATTAAAATTAAAATTAAAATTTATGGGGTTTTGACGTGTCATGCATGACACATCAAAACCTTTTGACGTGCCATGCATGGCACGTCAAAGTTTTGACGTGCACACATGGCACGTCAAAACCCCATAAATTTTAATTATATATATTATATTATTTAAATCATTATAAATGATATTCACAATTTAATTATATTAAAATTATATTAACTCTATCATATATTTACTCTATCCAATTACAAATAACTAGAGAAAAAATAAATTAGTATTCTAGACGTATAGATAATTAGGCGTATCAACCGATCGACAACATATGTTGTGTTGGCGATCGAGTTCATGTGAGGTTTATGGGTATTATAAAATAAATGTATCGAGTATTTTTATATATTTTTTTATAAATAATATGAGTAGCTATCATATTAATATTACTAGATGATCAATTTATGCATGCATGATACATATATACTAAGTAATATATAAGCATACATATATACTAAGTAATTTATACCAATATGATAAACTATAACTTGCCTATCGAATCAAAATTTAATTTTTAGGCCAATTAACATTAATTTATTTTTAATACATATTTTTATATCAAAATAAAAATAGAGTTTTGGTATATATATATATATATATATAAAATATAAAATTAAAATTAAAATTAAAATTTATGGGGTTTTGACGTGTCATGCATGACACGTCAAAACTTTTGACGTGCCATGCATGGCACGTCAAAAGTTTTGACGTGCCACACATGGCACGTCAAAACCTATAATTACTAATTATATATATTATATTATTTAAATCATTATAAATGATATTCACAATTTAATTATATTAAAATTATATTAACTCTATCATATATTTACTCTATCCAATTACAAATAATTAGAGAAAAAATAAATTAGTATTCTAGACGTATAGAAAATTAGACGTATCAACTGACCGACAACATATGTTGCGTTGGCCGATCGAGTTCATGTGAGGTTTGCGGGTATTATAAAATAAATGCATCGAGTATGTTTTTTATATTTTTAGAAAAATAATATGTGTAGCTATCATATTAATATTAATAGACTGATCAATTTAAGCATACAATATATATATATATATATATACCAACTTCATTTATACTAATATGATAAACTATATATATATAATTTTCCTATCCAATCAAAATTAATTTTCTACGCCAATTAACATTAAGTGTTGTTTATTACATATTTTTATATTCATAATTAAAATTATTTTTGATATATATATATATATATATATATATATATATATATATATATACAATTAATATAAGTTTTGACGTGTCATGCTTGACACGTCAATAGTTTTTGACGTGCCATGCATGACACGTCAAAAGTTTTTGACGTGCCAAACATGGCACGTCAAAACTATATATATATATATATATATATATATATATGTATGTATATATATATTATCTTATTTAAACTATTTTCATAAAATTTTATTTATTTAAATGTTATTAAGATAGTATTTACTCTATCATATATATAAATATATATTTATTCTCTCCAATTAAAATTAATTAGAGAATAAAAAAAAAAAATCCCCATATATTCTAGATGTATAGATATATAATTAAATGTATCAACTAACCGGCCGCATATATTGTGTTTGTCGAGTTCATATGAGTTTTGCAAGTCTTATAAAATAAATGCATCGAGTACGTCTTATATATTTATAGAAAAATAATATGTGTAGCTATCATATTAATATTAATAGACTGATCAATTTACGCATGCATACATATATACTAATCATAATAAACTATAATTTATACTAATGACAATAAATATTAATTTTTTATGCCAATTTTTTATGCATATTTGTTTATATCAAAATTATTGTTAATTTTTTTTTTATTAACAAAATTTTTTTGACGTGTGGAATTGACACGTCAAAAGTTTTTGGCGTGTGAAATTTACGTCAAAACTTTTGACGTGTCAAGTTGACACGTCAAAAGTTTTGACGTGTCTATTACACACGCCAAAACTTTTGACGTGTGAATTTCACACGTCAAAAACTTTTGACGTGTGAATTTCACACGTCAAAAAACTTTTGACGTGTAAAAAAAGACACGTCAACAAAATTTTTTTTGACGTGCTTACTTAGAAACGTCAAAAGTTTTTGACGTGGCAAACATAAGTTACTGTTTGCCACGTCAAAAAACTCATATTTTTTTGTAGTGACTCTTAAAAGTCAATAGCTTTCTCTTTATTGTTTGCGCATAATGACTCTGCAAAATATTTTCTAATATCCAAACCTTAATTTTGATAATAACATTTCAATAAAGAAAATAATTAAAAAGAGAATGAGTACTTGCAAAATTAGATAAGAGACTTGAGGTCCGTTTGGGATCGTAAATTCAATAAGTACGATTTTAAAATTTTCCTTTTTAAAAATTTTGTTTTTAAAATCGCTACTTTAATTTTAAAATTGCAAAGAAAATGGTAAAACATGTTAAAAATTACTTTTTTTATCAAATATTTGTTATGCAAAATCGTGATTTTAGTTTAAATTTGTGTTTTTTTAAGAGATATGCTAGAATCTAATAAAAACTCTATATTTTGCCCATAAAAGTCCATGTGACAAGATGCCACATCATCTTCTTTTTATTTTGTCTTTTTACTCCACAAAAAATATGATGTTGCATCTTGCCATTTGGACTTTTATGGGCAAAATGTGGAATTTTATTAGATTATAGCATTTCTCTTTCTCAAATAAGCACCCCTACCTACTTATAAAAATCGTGATTTTTTTTTCTTATTCTAAATTAAATGCTTTTTAAATTGCAATGTCAAACATCTTATATTTTGTGATATCTTTTAAATACATAGATTATTCTTACGAATCAAAATTCTAAACACATCACAAGAGAAAGATACCGTAATTACTATTCAATATGGGTCATTGCGGGATTTTGTGGGACATAAAGTAATTAATGAAATTTTTATTTTCATTACTCTGGATTTAATGATTTGATCGAAGAAAAAAAAAAAAATCTAGGCATTGAAAATATATATATATATATCTATGTGTGTGTAGAGAGATTCTTTCTTCTTCTTTTTTTCCTTTTTATTATTATTATTATTATTTATATTTTTGCAATTCTTTTCTAAGACATTTATGAAAAAAATAAAAAAAATATATATATATATATATATATATATATATATATATATATATATATATATATATAATCTATTAAGTGAAATAATAGTATTACCACCCTGGCCAATAACCAAAATTTAACATTTTATGTGGTTTTAGGTTGGCTAATATTATTAAATAGGCCAAAACTTTCTAGCAGTTTCATACTTTGGTGCATATTTGTTCAATAATTGTGTAAGGATTTCAGTAACAATGGTATATATATAATGGTTTTAGGGTGGCTAAATCTTGTACGAGAAGCATTTTATGACCCCCTTTTTTTTTTTTTTTTTTAAATGTTGGTTCAAATCGCCATTACTGGGTAGAAATCAACAGTTTTTTAATTTAATTAATTCATCTATAAGAAAGACTAGAGTCTTTCTCGAGTCCTCCAAAATGTGATGTAGCATTTAAAATTACAAGTAAATCAAAATTTAATAATAATCATCTCAAATTCAATGATAATTTTAAAGTCACTTCATATTTAGGAGAACTTTAGTCCTCCTTATATCATTACTCATACATTGAATTTAATTTATTCAACTCACCCAATCGTTGTCAAAGCTTAAAAATCAACAGTTATTTGAATTTAATAAATTTCTTTATAACTTTATTTTTCTTTCGATCTTTTCATTATTATTATTATTTAATTTTTTTCTATTCATTTTTAGACGTTTTTGCAAAAATATTTTTGAAATAAAATTATAATTTTGTCATTGAAAAGAAGCACGATAATTGGAATAGGAATAGTTAGGCCGGAAATTAAATGAATCTTCTTAAGTCCAAATATTCAATGACAATAATAAGCAGTAGCCCTAAGAAAAAATTGCTAAATAGTGCACTAAAAATAATAATATTACTTTCCCAATAACCAAAGTCTAACATTTTGAATGGTTTTAGAGTGGTTATAATTGTTAAATAGGACAAAACTTTCTAGCAGTTTCATACTTGGATACATAAACGTTAAATGGCTGAAGTCAAATTTTTACTAACATTAATGGTTAAAAAAAAAGTCAGTTGAAAAAATAAAAAAAACCAAAATATATTATCCAAATTGGTTTTAGGGTGCCTAAATATGTGACAAGTAACATTTTATGACCTTTTTTTTTAGTATTGGTTTAATTCGATCAACCCAACCATCACCATAAGACATAAATTAACAGTTGTTTAAATTTAGGGTTAATAACTTTTTAGTATCTAGGTTTTCATTTTTTTAAAAATTTTTTCTCACATAAGTTTCAAATCATATCATAGATGGTACTTGACTTATAGGTAAAGACCAATTTAATACTTTCATCATATTCCATCAACCAAACTAATTTCAGCCACCCATTCGGCCCTAAGGGTGGCTCAGCCACATCCAATAGCCAAAGGTTGGGCCACCCCATATTTGTCTTTCTCTTTTTGAAAGTTTTGATTTTTATTTTTTGAATTTCTTTATAAGTTTTCTTTTCATTCTTTTTTTTTTCTTTATAATATTATTGTTTATATTTTTTGCTACTCTTTTCTAAGATGTTTTTGCAAAAAACCAGAGATTTCAAAATTAAATTATAATAAAAAATCCACGCATAGAACGGGGTTATAGGCTTGCAAAAATAAATAACGGTAATGAACTTTTTATTTCCATTGTGAAAATGCATAAAAGCGAGAAAATTATTCTTTAGTATATCTGATAAAAATTGATACACATACATTATATAAGGATTATTGTCTCTAGGAATCCTTTTATCAAACCTTGAGCTCATTTAGACCATGTCTTTATTCTTCTTAGTATACTTCCTTTTTTTCTTCTTAATTTTATTTTCAAAGCAATCAAATAAACAAATTCCAGACCGAACGTCAGGAATTTTTCCACTTGGTAGGCATTCTTTTAGGCATTTTCAAGCAAGATCACGAGTTTTAGCATCAGTTTCATTTTGGTGGATACGCAAGCACAATAAAAATTAGTTGTAACACACTCCGCAAATAATGGGCCAGGTTTATGTGTTTTTTGCAACGTTCAAATCTGTTTTTGAGGCAATCATGCAATGATTCATCAGCTTGACCTAAAAAAGGTTGAGGTGGAAAAAGAAGGCGGATAGGACGTGAAGAGGTGTAAAGAGATGAAGGGGTAAGGTTTTCGTTAGCACTGCAAGTACTATGAAGATAATCAACTCCATAATTCTCAGACATTTTCTTGCCATTGATGGTCTCTCCTTCTAAAAGCTTTCTTATTTGTAAGTTAAAATACATAAACAATTTATTGGGATTAGACCTCTAGTCATCATAACTATTTATTGGGATTAAACCTCTAGAAATCATCACCATTGAATAACTTGATCCCATTAAAATAAAAATATTGTAGCTTTTTTATTGATTTATTCATAAAAAAGCTCATTGTTTAATAATTGTGGCTTTTGAAAACATGATAATATTTTAAATAACTAAATTTTAATCCACCTTGTGTCTTTTGACTAGGGACATAAGGTTTTGTAGAAGTTGTTACGCAATTAATATGTGATTATTGACAAGCGAAGTGAGCTTGAAAATAAAAATATTCTAAATAACACTTAAAGGGGTTGAATAGTCATATGCCAATATAATATGGACTTTAAAATAAATCAACCATACAAACAATCACCAAATTATTGAAAGCAATAAATTAATCAATAAAGAGATTTTGATGATGAAGTGAAAACCTCTTCAAGAACTTATCAGAAGTAAAATCACTTCGGAGCAGCCAAACCCAAGAAATCAATCCATTATAAAAGAATAAGGATTACAAGAAGTTCACACTTACAAAAATTTTGAAGTTAACACTTTCTTTCATAAGACAGCGACCCACTTGACTTTTACCACGCTAACCCTTCACAGAACATTTGAAACAATCATTCTACTTGATCTCCTTTACCGGAACTTCGATAGGCCTTCCATGGTTGAATATGATTGACAGCTAACAAACAACCAAAGCTCCAAATAGAAGTTGGTTAAGAAGAGGTGGTTGTGTCCAGACAAGTGTCCGGACACAGCTAGGGTTACAAGTTCTTATACACCCCACTTGTCCAAACACGAAGTAGTTGTAACGTTCCCAAAACTGGCGTGGACCATTTTAATAGGGTTACTTGCAATTTCTCCAATTCAGTTAACTGGTAACTAACTGAAGAGATCAGCCATCAAGTATACTCAAAGTAATTGTAATGGAATGTGAAAATGACAGATATGAGATATCTAAAAATCACAAGGTATGCATTTATTATCATCAATCAAAGACTGAGAGCTACTCATCGAAATACAGTTGGTCGATTCAAACCTAATATAGACTCCAAGCTTCTTTCCTTTAAAAGTCTTCATAAAACAGAAAACGTGACAAGTCGCAAACATTGCGTAAGTCTACGACTTAGTAAGTAAACCTCATAGTTGAGTGTAATATGAGCTCTTGTTATAGAAGTACACATGTATTTTGTTATGATAAGCAAATGAAGTGTTGCCTCTATTATTACACTACAAAATATAGTTTTGGTTTACGAGATGTATAGGTGTAATCTCAGCAACAATTACAAATAAGATTTTAATGCAAAAGACTAATGCGCTAATAGGTCATAACTATCATACATGGTATACTCGAGATATTACCTCTTCTTAGGAAGGTTGACGCTATCTCAAGGGACCTGTAATACAATACCACTGTCCCAGCTATTGTACACTATTGTTCATAACACTAGCAGCCTGGCCGAATTCAACATCGGGTGGGCCACACTACTAATAATATACGTCCTGTAGTAACCTATCAATCAAACACGGTTGCACCGGTCACAAAACAACAATTGGATCCAAGGCTCATATAACACACACATTTGACCATAGAATGAAGTTTATAGAGTAAGCTCATGCCCATTATACAGCACGTACTAGTGTACCATGTCATATAATGCACCTTATTAATCAGATATTAAAGCATTTACCAAGCCGCATGAAAAGTAATTATGTTCATACTTACGCGTGCTCAGTCAATTAACATATCGCACATTTTTAAGGAAATTAGTCATAAGTATTTACTTATCTCGTACGCTCACTCAAATCCTCCAACATCCCAAGTTCCTGATATAACAAACATAATTTATCGTTATAAGCCATACTAGATAATCTATTATACTTAAATCCATAATTGACAAGCATCTAGCTAGAAGGTCATAAAACCCAAATTCTACCCATATTGGACACTGGTCGAACGTTCTGTTACATGATCGAACATTCAGACTCTAGGTCAAACATTCGGTCAAAGTGCATGGAACGTTTGTCAGAGAGCATGGAAAGTTTGGTTAGAATGCCAAGGTTCATGCAAGGCTTCTATTTTAAACACTTATGTAAAAAATCTCATCCTAGGCCTTTAATAGGTTCTTACAAGCGTACTAAGGCACATCAACATGCAAGTTCATGAAATCATGGAGCGGTTTAAAGCATTTAAAAACCTTTTTGCTTTTAAAGGAAAATTGTAACACAAGCTTAATCATAGTATTGTAAAACTTTGCAAGAAGTATGAAAATCATGTATACAATATCAAAATCAACTTAATAAGGAGGGCTTACCTTAGTGAGGGCAAAGAGCCTCTCTCTTTTTCTTTTTTTTTGTTCTCTCTCTCTCTCTCTCTTTCTCTTTCAAGGATCCCTCTCGTTTAGGTATAGGGTTAGTGAAGTGTGAAGATGAGGAATGAGGGCTGAAGGGTAGAGATAAGGGGTATTTATAGGGGTGGGGTGGTTTGCATGCTAGACAAAGTGGAGAATGAGTTGAAATTATTTTTCAGACTATCATCGAACATTTAGTACTATGCTCGAACATTCGATGTGCTATTGCACAGTGGTTCTAGAGTTTCAGATTGAACGTTTGGTCAATACCCAGTAGTTTTTTGGTTTGGTCGCCGAACGTTCGGTGTGGTCCCTAATCAAACGTTTGCACTTAGGTTAACATCAAACATTCGATGGTCCCCTACTAAACGTTCAACCAGATGAAAAAATAAGGTTGTTGGTTGCTTTCTTGAAATAACAAAGGTCTTTAAAACAATCGAAAGAAATGTATGTTTTATAAAAATGTTTACCGAAGATATTTGTTTTTCCTTAATGATAAGGATTAGGTTTTAAAGTTTTAGGGCACCACATTCTACCCCTATAAAAAAAATTTTATCGAAATTTTAGTTTTTAAGGGATAATTATTTAAAGCTGGTAAAACTTGTTTTCTAAAAAGACTTTCCAAGCATAATAATAATAATAATAATAATAAAAAAAAAAAAAAAACATCCGATCACATCAAAATTGCCACCACAAGGGTGGAATTATAATGTAGCAAAATACATCCAAATAACCAAAGTAATGTCAAACAAAAGAAAAAAGGTGATGGATATGCTGGGTCGGATGGTCCACCAATGGTGGGGCCCACACTCCTCTGTCGGTCCTCAGCTTCTTACTGATCTTATCCACTTGCTTGCTCATGTGAGCCAAGGTGTGTTAATCGCTCACCCATAGCCCCTGCTCCTCCCCAAAGGTAGTGATGTGAGCGACCATGGCTGTCTGGAGTATGCCAACCTCCTCACATAGTTGTCCTAGCTCCCGGATCAATCGGGCCACCAGTGTGCCTAGGTTTGGAACTGCGAGGGTTGGCTATGAGGTCGTCGCCCCTTCGGGTGTCTGTCCTGCTATGGGTGTGGAGTTGCTGACTGAGGATGGTAGCTCATCCTGATTCAGATGGGTCTCGCTCTTCCGCAGGTAGTCCCTATTAAAAAGACCAGGTGGTGTATCTCCCCGTCTCTACCTATCACCCCAAGTTGCCTCGAAATCATTATAATCAGTCCACCGAAGGCTAGGCAGTGTTTAATGCACCTTTTTGTGTATCACACATAATTCTAATGGTGTGGGAGGCAAATTCAATGGGAATATAGCTTAATAGGGCATAGAGAAAGTATGCCCTCTCCCTAGAGCTTGGGCCAATGCTGATAACTGGGAAAAGGTTCGATGCCACGATCCGAATGAGACAGATGTTGGTCGGGAGGCACCGAAGGAGGTATTGGGTGTCACTAGAGGTTGTCTCAACTCTAATTGCTCCATAATCTGGCGATGAGTAGGACCATGCTCTCCAATCCATGGGTCTGGGGCGTCGCTGATCCGAAGCATGTGTGTAAGCTCCCGGTTAGGATCGAGAGTAACCCTAATATTGTGACCACGATGGAGTGTCATAATACTATTACCCAATAGTTCTAAGGTTACAGATCAAACATTCGGTGGTCTCCTGTCAAACATCTGGTGGTCCCCCTACATCGAACGATTGGTGGTCCCCCTCGTTAAATGTTCGGTCATAACAAAAGTCCAAAAATTTCTCTTCCAATGAACCCTAATGAACCGTGTAAATTTGCTAACCCTCCAACTAAGCTAAACTCAATCTAGTAATTACTTGGGACACTACAATAAGAGACCTAGAGTACAGACACAAGGAAACTTACAACTTGATGTAAATCTTTAGACTTTATATGACAACAAGTTACCCACTTGCCTCCAAGCTCAAAAATTTCTTCATAGTGCCTCTCATCACCGATCCGTCGGTATACTCTTGTTGTAGAAGATAACACGACTAGAACCCCTCAGAAAACACCAACAAACTACAAGGCAAGCTTGCAGCTTTATACATCTTCACCTGTGAATACCAAATCAAACTACTCAACAAAAAGGCAAGAACGCCATGAAGCCAGGAACACCTCTAGAATCCAATCTAGGTAATACAATGAAGCCAAAATACTTTTAGAATCCAATCTAAGTAGAATATCACACTCTTGCTTAATTCTCTGTACTGTTCATTTACAGAGAATTTCATCAGGACAAATTGATGAAGAAAATGTAGATCTAGGATTTCATCAAGACGAAATGATGATAATGGCAAAGAAGTCATGACAAACTACTAGGGTTTCATAGCTTTCTAGTAGTTTTGTCATAATGTCTTCATGATGGAATGCTGATGAAAGATGCAATAGCTTCATTGACAATTTTGTCATGGCGAGATGCTAACGTCGTCAAGACAAACTCTCACCAAGAGTTGATTCTCAAACCTTGCGTTTTTTGTCATGATGGAATCATAAATTGATGATAGCGAAAACCAACAATAGCTTCAACATGCATTTCAACCATTTCATCATGATGAAATCGTGATGTCATGCACTTCCACAAAACTTTAAAACTCAATTATGACGATAAGGTAAACTAACATTTTTATTAAACATTTTTATAATGCAATCATTACTTAAAATTGTTTAACAAACCCTTCTTATTTAAGAAGCAGCTAAAATCCTACTTTTAGCTTCTGGTCGAACGTTTGATGGGGGACCAACAACGTTTGACCTTAACCTTAATGTGAACCTATTAGGCTGGACCACACCGAATGTTCAATTTGCAATCATATAACTATTCAATAATAGTACACCGAATGTTCGATCATAGTGCCAAACGTTCGATGAGAATCTGAAAAGCAAATTTAACCTATTCTCCACCTTGTCCAGCATGCAAACCACTTCACCCCCTATAAATATCCCCACTTCCACCCTTCAGCCTCCATCCATCAGTTCGACACCCCCAATAACCCTAAACCTAGAAGAGAGAGAGATTTTAGGAAAAGAGAATGAGGGCTTAAGGTTTCTTTGACCTCATTAAGAAAAAATCCTCTAAGCTAAGTTTTTCTTTCATATTATTATGTGATTTTCCTGTTTGATATAAATGTCACGATGAGTTATGAGATTATCCATCTTTTTCAAATGTTTTAAACACTTTTTGTTTCCCTATGTTTTTGTGTGATTATGGCTTATTATATTTTATTGTACACATTAGAAGCCGAGGATAAGATTTATTACGTGATGGTTTGAACATAGGAGTCTTGCATGTACCCTGGAATTCTAACCGAACATTCTATGCACTCTAACGGAATGTTTGACATCAAGTTCAAATGTTCGATTATAAGCCTAAACTTTCGAACAATGTCCAAAATATGTGAAATTAGGGTTTTGTAAACTTCTACTTCGAACTAGTTTGCTTCTTGGTTAGAACCTTACGCATTTGCAATAGATTTTGCAAGTAACGATAGACTATGTTTCCTTATAGCAAGAACTCTAGATGTTCGAGGATTTAAACAAGTGTATGAGGTAAATAAATACTTACGATTGCTTTCTATAAAAACAGGCGATATGTCAACTGACTGAGCACACATATATTATGAGCATGATTACTTTTCATAAAACTGGTTAAATGCCTTAATAATTGATTAATAAATGCGGCATATGACCTAGTACACTAGTATGCGCAGTATAATTGTCATGGGATTACTATATTAGACTTGATTTTATAGTAAAAAATGTGTGTTATAGGCCTTGGATCCAATGGTTGTTTGTGACCAGTGCAGCCATGTTTGATTGGCAGGTCATTACAAGACGTACATCATTAGTAGTATAGGCCACCCGAGGTCGAACTCAATTGGGCTGCTAGTGTTATGGATGGGAGCATGTAATATTCGGGGCACCGGTGTTGTATTACAGGTCCCTCGGAACAGCACCAAACTTGTTGAGAATGGATAATATCTCGAGTAGGCCTTAAATGATAGTTATGACGTATTACGACATTAATTTGTTGCATTAAAACTCATAGGCGATTGTCGTTGAAATTATACCTACATTTCTAAAAAACCAAAACAATACTTCAGGGGTGTAATAATAGAGGCAACACCTATTTTGCTTGTGAAAATTCTTGTTTACTTATGCATATAAATAAGACCTCATTTCATAATCAACTATGAGACTTATTAACTAAGTCTTAAACTGATGCAGTATTTGCGGCTTTTCAAGTTATCTATTTTAAGAGAGCTTTATAAAAAGGAGAAGCACAAGTCTATTTTCAATACAACTGATTTTGGTTAGAAGCTCCAAAACTATAATTAATGGTAAAACATGCATACCTTATGATTTTTAAATATCTCATATCTGTCATTTTCATCTTCCACTTACATTTACTCTGAGTATGTTAGACCGACAATCCTTGCAATTATTTACAAGTCAATTGAACTTGAGAATTACCAGTAATCCTACCAAAACGATCAAGGCCAATTTGAGGCGTTACATGTCGTCATGATGAAACCAAACAAAGAGTATCTAACCTCTCTAAACAAAACCCTGAGGACATCATCATGACAAAACATCACCAAGACCAGATAGATGAACTTGTCAATGTTTCTCATGACAGTTACATGACAAAAATACACAGAATGTATATAGAATAGATAAGCCATTTCATTATAAGACATCAGAGAACACATTAAAAAAAAAAAAAAAAGTTAAATACCTTATTCATCCTTATGGTTTAACTTCTTTATTTTTTGACCCCTAGGGTTTATTTTTTATCACAGCGGGTCCATCTGGTTTGCCTAAAACGGAGATGGTCCCTCCTTCAAAATTTCGTCCAAAATTTGATTGAACGCCACATCAGCACCAATCACAATTTGACATGTGTCTATATAATTAATTAATTAAAAAAATAAAAAATAATAATTCAATTGGCCCTTGGTGGTGATTCGGCCACCCCATGGCCAAAAGGGGGGCCAGCCACCCCAAAATGGCCAAAGAGCCACCCCAAAATATATATTTTTTTAAAAAAAAATAAAAATTAATTAAATATAATTTTTCAATGTTTTTAATTTTTTTTTTAAATATATTTTTTTAATTAATTAATTATATGGACATGTGTCAAACTGTGATTGGTGCTGACGTAGCGTTCCGTCAAATTTTGGACGAATTTTGACGGATGGATTATCTCCTTCTTTAGGCAAACCAGAGAGACCTCTTGTGATAAAAAATAAACCTTAGAGGTTAAAAAATAAAAAATAAAAAAAAAAAAAAAAACTCAAGTTTTAACACACCAAAACAAGCCAAAATCTAAAACCTAATAGTAAGTAACTATGTATTGGATGTAGAATGATTACCAGAGCGTATGAAACCAGGTTAAGATTTTTTTTTTTTTTCTTTGAAACAGTTCAATCTCATTCATTGATAAACGAATATAAAGTTCAAGCAACACAGAGCAAAGCTCTGAAGCAATCATACCGAAGTTACGATGTTACAAGCATAAAAAATGACGTATTACATTATAGACTCAAACAAAATCTGCTAACCTATGACTAATTTTCAAATTAAATAGTAGATCTGCTCTAAACAAACTCAAACCAATGTATAGGTAGCTCTTTTTCTTGGCATTGAGGGCAGAGAACCCCAAGCCAAAACTCATCTTCCTAGACCCAAAAACCTGGATAACGTTCACATCCACAACCCACTCAAAGGTCTAAACCAAATCAACTACCCTGAAGGGCGAAACCAGGTTAAGATTAAACAGTCTCAAACTTAAAAGAAAAGAAACCCTTTTCAGAAAAAATAAAAAATAAAGAAAGATATTTTCTACTACATTTTTTAACAGTGTTCTCTTGGAAAAGGTTATTTTTACGTACGCGTGATGAGTCCTATATTTTGGAAGAAATATAGTGAAACCTATTTTCATAAGGATTAAAGTATATGATAACGTAGATTATACAATTAGTAAAGTAAAGGTTTTGTTTTTTTTTTCTTGTTGTAAAGATTTACAGATTGCTTATGTGCATTAAGTCATCTTATGTACAACACTATTCATATTTAAAAGATGTACTAGATCAACAGGGGACGCAGGCTCATACCACCTATTGCACATAGAAAAATGTTAGGGTACTAACCTTTTTACGAACAAATGAATATTAACATGATGTGGAGCTTATTTATTGGTGATAATTAAAACAATTAATAAAAAAAAAAATGCTATGAATACTAACAAATAAGCTCCACATCATATTAGTACCCATTTGTTAGTAAAAAAGTTAGTATTCCTAGCATTTCTCTTGCACAAAAGCTAAGTCCTCAACGTGGAACTTCAAAAGCTGGCCCTATCGGTTTTCCTGTACATACTCGTCTGGCTTGCCGGCCTCCTAATCGTTTATAGCCGTAAAGTAAAATTGTAAGTTCACGGCTCAATAAGTAGAGGACTACAATCAACTATGTGTGATGATTATGTTTTAATTTATGTATGTTGTGTTTTACTCCTTCTAAATTATATGTTAGTTTTTATAGATTACGTTTGAGAAATTTTCTTCAACTCAATTTTGATAAAAAAACTATGTCAATTATAAAATGTGTTTAAAGAAAATGATTTAGACTCATTTTCAGAAAACAGCACATGTCTTGCACGTATGGCTTCCTCCATTAGGATTTAATAGAAAATCATAATCAAAGAGGCGATTGAAAGGAGATGATACACCGGAAACTCACATTGCAAACTTTTGAACTTTGAAAAGACAATTGGATTTCCACAGGTTTACATAGCAGACCTGGGTGGAAGTGTCTGCATGTGTACGTGGAACTAGAATAGTCATTGCTCTATAGGGAGGGTTTCTTTATGTATAGATTCAGGGAAAATAACATAAAGGGATATAGCCGATCATATTGTTTTTAGATAGAATCGCTATAAAATAAATTTTTTTCCTATTGATCATGAAAATTAAAGGAAGCAAAGAGCACATTTATATTCTAAGGGTAATTTTACTTTAGACCTTTGAATTACTATGTGATTTGAGAAACTCTTCCCAAACTTTAAAACCTCTCAATTTGGACCTTTGAACTTTTAATTGCAATCAATTTGAACCCATCTGTCAAATTTTAAATGTTAAAAGTGAGATAGTGACGTTTATACCCTTGACTTTTTTAGAAAATTTCAAATTTGCCCTTAACTCCAAATTAATTTTTTTTTTTTTTTAAAAAAAATCAAGGATATTTTGGTCATTTTGGGGGTAAATCAGGAAAATTAATGGCAAAATCTGATAGAAGGGTTCAAATTGACTTCAATTGAAAGTTTATTGGTACAAATTGAGAGGTTTTGAATTTTGGGAGGCCTTATCAAATTGTATGGGGTAATTTCACTTTAAACCTCTGAATTACCACGTGATTTGAGAAACTCTCCTCAAACTTTAAAACCTCTCAATTTGGACCTCTGACCTTTCAATTGCAATCAATTTGAACCCACCCATCATATTTTAAACTTTAAAAATGAGACAATGACGTGTATACCCCTGACTTTTTTATAAAATTTCAAATTTACCCTTAACTCCAAATTTTTTAAAAAAAAAAAAAAAAAAAATCAAGGATATTTTGGTCATTTTAGGAGTAAATCAAAAAAGTTAATGACTAAATTTGACAGAAGGGTTCAAATTGACAACAATTAAAAGTTTATGGGTACAAATTGAGAGGTTTTAAATTTTTGAAGAGTTTCTCAAATCGTATGGTAATTCATGGGTTTAAAGTGAAATTAACTCTATATTCTATTATTAGAGATATTTGTGAGATAAAAATGTATCCAAAATTATCTTCAACAACCCTACTGGGAGCATTCTTTAGACTCTTCTCCCCCACTCTACCCTCCCGTTAGTGAATTTTTTGTTCTTCCTTGATTGATTCCTGTGTTGCTCTCTCATTTGCCCATAATCAAAGTAAAATGACAAGATCATACGATTGTTGTTTCAGAGAAAAGAAAAGAAAAAAAAAAAAAAAAAAAAAAAGGATTTGATGATTTTATACTGGGTAATATGGATAAGGAGTCTATTAGAAAATATAATATATAGCATAGTTTATGTCTTCTGACATCAAAGTCAAGATGGCCGAGTTGGTCTAAGGCGCCAGTTTCAGGTACTGGTCCGAAAGGGCATGGGTTCAAATCCCATTCTTGACAATAAAATATTTTCTTTTCATTTTGACGTGGAAATGGGCGACTCATATCCGCCGTTGCTCTTTTACTAGTGTTTTTAATGTTAACAACTAGCAATTGAGTTGCAACTACTTGAATACGACGTCGTGTGTAGGTAGTTAGTAACGTTAGTTTACCGAAACTCTATTTTGTTTTATCTTGCTTATAGCAAAGCTTTAGAAAGAAAGGAGATGATTAATGAATTAAAAAAATAATTTATTCTTATCTAAATCATATCAAAGTGCTTCTAATTGGAATTGATTTTTTTCTTGGGCAAATAAGTGTGACACATCATAGCCACCTTAAACTAATAAAAAAAAATAAAAAAAATAAAAGAGAAGCTACCAATCATTTTTGAGGGAATGTTGAAATTCTAGAGAATAGCTTTGCCATATTTGCTTGTATCACATGTCAGAATACTCTAGATTATATTTCCTTATTTACGTATTAATTAGTTTAATATATATATTGAGGGATATTTAATATTTTGATAAATTCATAAAAAAACTTCCAAAGTAATCGCAAGATTTCAATTTACTTTCTCTATTTTTTAAATCCGTCTATTAACTCATTTAACTTTTCTATATTTTTCACTTCATTCCTTCGGTTCAAAACCGTTTACATGGCTTTAATAGGATTAATCACACATAAGCATTTTTCCATCTCAACTTTCTTGTTTTTACTTGATCTAAAAAAAGACGGGGAGGGTTGTGAAGGGTGTCTCAAGCAGCCACCCCAAGCAGAAAAGGTAGCTCCCACAACGGTTACATATAGAAGGAGTAGCTTATGCAGCCACTCAAAGCTAAAAGAATTGCTCATACTACCGCCGTAAGTAGAGAAGGGTGACTCTTGCAACCACCCCAATCGAGAGGTAGCTAAAGTGGCCATCCCCAACGCTACGCCCACCCCGTTGCCCTTCCTCCCTCCCGTCTTATTTTTAGATTTGATATTTTTAATACGGAAAAAAATGATTTTTTTTTTAATACGTGGGTATGATTTTCAAAACTGCTTATGTGACGTGGAAAAGATTGAGGTGAGAAACGTGGAAAATTTAAAACTGATTTGAGTAAATTGAAATTGTACAAAAATTCAACGACTTTTTAGCCAAATTTCTCTACTATTTTTATGCTCCTCACTTTCATTGAGAATCCATTGCTTTTCCTGCATAGAATAAATTACAATTGAATCCGAATCTTTCATTTTCCCCAAGTCTTCTCTTTCACACAAAATACTTTCACCGGATAAGTCATAATTTAGCGGTATCATATTCTTTCAGTTTTCTACAAATTTAACGACTTTTTTTTTTTTTTTTTTTTTCTGGACTTGGGGAATTTTCTACTTTCTTATATGTTTCGGGAAAACTGAAAACATCTAGGAGGAAGTTTTTCCATGAATTCAGGAAAATAAAATAAATCAATAGTAAATTTCATAGGACAGATTTCAGACTGGTTTCCTACATTTTTGAACCATCATCATCATCATCATCAAAGGATGTCATTAGCTCATTTATCTCTTCTTAAATCACCGCTTATTCCAAAAGTTTAAGTTAATAAGAAGAGATTAACCTATGTGAGCTCAAACTCTCTCTTAATAGCAACATGTAGAATATTTATTTGAAATTGTGTGAATTGTAGAATCGGGTTCAAACTCATGACTAGCTCTAATATTATATTAAATTACCACTTATCTCAAAAACGTAGATAAATAAAAAGATGTGAATTTAATCATTTAATTTATATTCAAGCATTTAGGATCGGGATTAAAATTATATTCAAACTTACATGTTGCAGTGGCATTTAAGAGATGATGACCAGGGTTTTCTAAGGAAACCACAATGTCCTTCACGCATGGGTAGATTGTCAGGTGAGCTTGTTGAAACTTACAAGCCTCTTTGGCATTCTTTCGAACAACTGGCGTGCACCGCGTACCTCCGCCAGTTCTAACAACACCCTCATCATAGATCGTCACAAAGTGTATGCACATGAAAAGGCACGCAACAATCACACGATCAACATCAAGAAAGAACGATAAAGCAGGCAACAAGATCAGAAATTGAAAGGTATATAAGGCCGCTGGACTTTCATGGGTAAATTTGGAGGAACAAAAACAGAAAAACTAGCTAGGTGCAGGCTTGGTAAATTCCAAATCATGAACCCTCCTTGTCACAATCTTCTTTGGAGCAGCCGAAGTCTTAGAGCATGCGTGCTTATTATTAGTTGGCAGGCAATCTGAATCGTCGTCAGAAAATGAAGAATATGCTGCAAAATCTCTCATCTCTGATCCACAACCAGCCCAGCGCCTTGCATTTTTGCAGCACGCCATCCTATCTTGCATGGAAGTTTGAAGCAACCCCACACGACGGCTAGAGGGCAACAAACACACAGTAAGCAGGCACTACAGAGACACTCCGTCGACTTATCACAACATCTGGAATCCCGAGAGGAACAGGAAGAAGACGAAGAAAGGGAGCTAGCCTTAGCCCTTATTTCCTTGTGAGTCTGACCATGTCTTCTATCAAAGGATGCTACCTTTGCTTCATCTCGAAGGAGGAACTTGTTTTCCATTCTGCTGTGTTGTTTGATATGTGCTCTACATATTAAAGGCACAAAGTTCCTGAGAAATGGAAGCTTTAACCATAAAGAACTTCCTAGAAAAGCTTCAACTTCAACCACATGATGTTTTCACTGTTGGCTTGGATAGAAACCTAACGACAGCCTTTCTGGTTTTCACTGTCGGTTGAGCCAAATGTTTGATTTGATTAGTGTGTCAGCTTAACTTTGGCTTTTTGTTAAAATTAGATTAGTCATATGAGCTAATGAAATAATGTTATAAGGAAGAATTTTGTTCTCCTTTTATCCTTTTTGCTTTTAAAATTACCATTAGATTTAGAATATATCACTATTAGATTTGATCCAATTGTGATTTTAAAAACCACATTACCTATTAAAAAAAAAAAAAATGAAAACAAGTCTTACTTATATCATTATTCAACATGGCCAAATTATGTTATCATGCTCAAATTACTCCTAAACAGAAAGTAACTCTTGAGAAGATAAATGAGGGTAGTCTTGTCAAAGCACTAGTTCTCTTCATGAATAATGTTAAAACTACATTTTTATCTCACAACTATCTTTACGAACCCTAACGTCTTTCTTAAAAGAAATAAATATCTAAAAATTTGTTGGAACGGCCACATTGGTATAGTAAAATAATTGTAGAATAAAGATGTAGTATATAACATTCCCAAACATTTTTCTATTTTTCTTTTTTAAAGAAAAAATTACTTTTCCTCTTCTAACTATCATCCTTTTTGCAATCTCCCCCAAATATTTCAATTCTTGCAATGCCTCTCAATCTACCATTAAAGTTGCAAAGTCCTCCTTCCACAACCTATAATGACAAAATTACCCTCAAGATCAAAATTAAAATATTAAGAGATCATTACTATTTTTTCTCCTCACTTTTTCCGTGTTCTTCTAAACTTACGTCGCTTGTGGGATTTCCAGCCTAAGCTGGAATATGTCGTGTATGCCTTTCGCATGCTAGATTCCTCAGGACTGGTACCCCCCTCGACTCTTTTTTCTTCTGAACGAATCTTAGCACCAACGGCTATTACATCTTCTTCTTCCATACTTTAGTTATTCTTTTCTATGCCTATGAAAGCTTTGACTCCACTAAACTCTTGAAAATATTTGGCCACATGGGCACAAAAGCATCCAATCAAAATGTTGCACAAGGAGACCAAAAAAGAATGGTACAAGAAATGATGTTACTAATCTCTCACTCTTTGAAAGATCTGCATACACCTTCACATGAACCATTTTAACTTTGAAAGGTAATGGCATCCGAGTGGCATTTTCAGCACCAGGAACATGAAGTAATTGGTGGACAAAAATCAGCATCTAACAAAAATACATGATATCTGCAGAGGAAGGAACATTGTTTTGCCCTTAAAATTGTGAGAAAAACTTGAATGCAATAAAAATTATCATGGAGCAATCACCAATCAAGAAAAACAAGCAAATAGCAAGGAATCATAAGACCAACCAGGAATTTTATTTATCCAAGAGCCAGCTGTTGCTAATCAAATTTTCAAGCAGACACCGAGTCAGATTCTCGTATTCTCATGGTCTTGGCATGCAACCTCTCCATAAATGCAGGATTAGCTCTAAGTCTCTCCTTGACATATGAAGCTCGAGCATTCTCTACTAGCTTCCTTGCTTTCCCAGATTCCTCAATGAGGGAATAGAGAGTCCTAAGGCAATCCTTTCTGTTTTCCTCGCGATGCTCAAACCTTCAGCCAGAAAAAACAAAAATACACATATATCATAAAGTGCTCAACCCAAGAAATAGTTGGAAGAAAAAAAAAAAAAGTTTTGGAAAGCATTACTGGGTTTTATACAACTCCAAACCGAAAACACTCTCATCCTGCCCCCCACAGAGAAGGGGGAAGGGGAAGAGCTTTTCCATTTGCCTAGAAGAAAATTTTCTACAAAAATACTGCTCCTAACGCATGGAATGCAGATAATGCAATGATTAGAAGAATGAGCAATAACCTATATCTAGCCTTTTTATATAATATTACACATGAAAAAAAAAAAAAAACTCTAGAAAGATAACATTGTTTGATTTCGAAAGTGCAAATAATGTATTTATTGGGAAATGATTAGTTGATGAGTAAAATACATAAGCCTCATCTCATGACCAAATATCCAAATATGAAGAAGATTCAAGAATTTATTTTACGGTTTAGTCATATAAAACACCAGGACTACTAGGATTTCAGCATTGGACTAAGGACCACAAAAGTTAAAATGATAACGCATTAGTGAGATGGCATTTTTTTGTTCATGGACCTTACCTCTCACTAATGATTGTAAGCTCATCTTTCCCTGGATGGTATCTGTTTCCAACCAGTTCCCTAAGACGACGGAACTGATGCTTTGAAAGCCCAAGCTCTTTCACAGTAACAGACATTTTCACTTTTCTGTTTTTTGGGTGCCATGCATCACCACCGGGAGCAAAGACTACCCTTGTTTGCCACCTAAGGATCGGTCCTTCACCAGGTGGATCCTTTTTCTTGTCTGGCACAGCAGTCTCATCAAACTGGGGGCCTCAGCTTCCATTATACTCGTACATTCCATGACCATCTCATCCTCAAACTTCTTAAACAGCTCGTAAGCTTCTTCAGGTTCAATCTCTCCTCTTTCACACATATCCCCTAGCTCATTGAACCTCTCTTCCACCTTCTTCTTTATCTCATCTGAAGAAAAAAAACAATGCCTTAAAGAAACATTCAGCAGATGCCAGTTTAGTTAAAATAAGTAATTATCATGATATTTACTGTTACAATGATTGGCTACAATATGCATCCTTGCAAACAACCAAGCAAATTCTTAATGACAGAATTTTTGGATAAATAAAATTCTTAATGACAGAATTAGTGAAAGATATGACCTCTATTTAATCACAGAACATATGTTGCTAAAAAAGAAAAAACATGTATGTTTAAGAAGTCCGTAGGCAGAAAAGCTGAAGGTTTGATGTGCAAACACCTGACATTTCATAAGAGTCGATCTCTCAATAACTGGAAAATTACTTGCAGAAAGAAAAATATGATTCCAATTACAAGGAAAAGCTTTCTCAAATAAATATGCTTCTAAAATAAGAGATAACCAGAGTCGAATTCCCCTGCTAAAAAGATTCAGATCAAAACTCTTAACTATTTTCAATGCAGTGTAGACTATAACGGT
Source organism: Corylus heterophylla (assembly GCA_016403345.1). Classification (NCBI taxonomy): domain Eukaryota; kingdom Viridiplantae; phylum Streptophyta; class Magnoliopsida; order Fagales; family Betulaceae; genus Corylus; species Corylus heterophylla. The sequence continues at coordinate 7,152,318 of CM028145.1, read as the reverse complement.
AACAAGTCAGGATCCCCCAATAACATATCGGCTGCCGCACTGTCACTCTGAACGAAGGCATGACTTGACAACCCCCTAACTTTATTCCTTTACTGAAGCACAGAGACGGATTTCTTCAAAACCTCCAAAGCTCATATTGTTAAATACAAATTCTTGTATACCCAACAATATGGACAGTCATTAGATATGAAATTTCATATTCTTGAGACGTTAATGGATCTTTATTATGGATTCTGAACCATTAGTATCTCAAAGTTTACTAAAATCATGTTATTCAGATCAAAATTATAACACCATAAGTTTACTTACTGGTGGCAAACTAGTCCATATCAGAACATGAATATGGAATAAGTTGAACAAGAGACTAGCATTCTAATGGCAAAGCTAAATAAGGGACCAATAACACACTACCAACAGTACACTAACTACAGTAAATTTTGTTCCAATTACCTTCCCTTTCTAAATATAAAATAAAAATTCCACATGATATTCTCCTTTACATAGTCAGGGCTTCCTCCATTTATTTTTATTATTCAGATTTAAACCTAAGACTACCCTCACTCCCACTCCACTGCCAACTAAGCCGAAACCCAGGGGCAAGGGTAACAAAACTTAATGATAAACCCATATTCTACATATTACTTCTCATCTATTACTAGCTTTTCAGCCAGACATCCACTTTTATGACAAACATGGTTGCTGCATTTATCCTTCTTGTCAATGTAAATCAAAACTGTAAAGAAAAATTATAGTCCAGATCATTACAATTTCAACATGTAATGATTATGTAGTGACATTCCTACCATAAATGACAAAGTTCGAAATAATAACAGAATCAATGCTTCGGCTTGTTCCTCACTTTCCATAGCGTGTATACTTACTAAAAAAATTCATCAAACATGTTAATGATCAAATGTAAAATAACCGCACACTGGGTTCTACGCAAGCAGAGTGAAGAACAAGACCAAGGAGACAGTGCGTGATGAGAATCTCAGTTCAACTCTCTCTTTTCGGTCATTCAAATGAATAAATTCCATGAAGACAACAAGAGATACCACCATTTTAGAAATTGTACTTCATCTCAGAAATCAAGACAAGAAGCTCAAAGGTTGAGTCTTTAGATGTTTTAAGAAAGCTTTACTAGCAAATGAGAAAACAGATAGTGCAGCCTATAAGCCTCATGAGAATAGGCATTCTTTAAGAAATATTAGATTTAGAATCAACTAGATAATTTGATAGCTATGACTTGAATCAATCAGCCAACAATTTCAGAAGCATAATTAAAATTAATAGATAACAGTGGTATAAGGTTCATTTGCAAATGTTGGCACAGGAAATCAAGAGTTAAGTATAGACAGAAGATTGTAAGCTACAGTTTAGAGGTATCTAAACATCTGAAAACTGTTGTATTTAAAAACACTAATTCATGGAAGACAGCAAGGAAAATATATTCAGAAACTAAATGAGAAATAATTACAGTTGTGAATAAGGTTTAATTGATTGTCAGAAACAAACAACATAACATTGAACTATATCCTTACTGGTAAAAAGTAATCATACAAATCAAAAGCAAATGAGATATAAGAAAAGGTATACCTGGGAGGAGGCTGTTCCATCTAAGCATATCCTCTAAAATTTCCTCACACTCCCTTGTGTCCTTCATCACCTTGTGCTGAATCGCATCCTTAACAAGCCCGTCCCACTTCCGCTCATCCATGTTGAAGAACTCATCCTTAACCATTTTCTTCGTGACTATATCCCTTGCACTGTACAAATCATCAATCTCCTCATCCGTCTCATGCATTTCCTCAAAATCCGATTCAAATTCTTTGTCCTTAACATTATCTAGCGGCTTCATCCGTAACTCTTCCATCAGCTCATCATCCGTCTCCTCATGCTTTCCGGCCAACTTCCTCTGCAGAATCGCTTCAAGGATCGATGGAAGTGCCTCCTCGTCACCTTTAAAGTACTTTTCTATTCGCATTTTCAGTTCTGAGGACAAAAACTTACAGATTAAATCTCAAACAATTCAACTTGATCTCAAAACCCAGCAACAAAAACACAAATCCACAATGTTTCCAAAAAAACCTAGAAGCGCCATAATCATAAGCAAATTTAAATTGAATAGCCTATCATTTAGTATAAAAATATACAAAAAATTTAGAATATAATTAATACATTAAATCACAAACAGTTCAGATCCAGAAACCTAATAAATCAAACAGAATTTTTTTTTTTTTTTATTTTTATTTTTTTTTTTTATGAATTAGTATAAATTTCATATCAAGAACTATAACTCTTTACACCGTGGGTGTCTATCTTTTCTCAATAGTTTTGCCTCTAAAAACATCCGCTATAGATTTGTTTGCCTTTTTACTTATCAAAAAAAATAACTCTTTACACTTCTACACAAAACCAGCAGAAACCAACCAAACCAGATTTTGAAACAAGCTTCAAAATCTAAACACCCAAACAACTATATCAAAAAAAACAAAACAAACTCTAAACCAGAATCTGGGGATCAATCCCCCAATTGCAGCAGATGATTACGTTACCCTTCGTCTTCTTAAACAGATCCACACATTCCTTCAAACAAAATTACATATTCCATCACATAATTCATGCGCAAGAACGAAAGGATCTCTTTCTTTCGGGAGGAAATTGAAGGTGAAGGGAAAATAAATTCACATTTGAACCTCAGTGCTACACTGAGCCTAATTCAACCATTTGACATACTTAACCTTCTCACGTTTTCGAGGAACTCTTTAAAAGACTAACAAAATGAATACTCAAAATCAAATAAGAGCATCAAAATTTGATTTTCATACTGCTTTTCTTCAACTTTCACAGCAACCAAACAGAGCAAGACTCAAGTTTCGTTCTACCTTTGTTATTGACATCCTCGACGGCGATGAGGGCATCCTTCTTCTGGGTTTGTACCATGCTCGTCTCGGGAGTAAAGCTAGGGATTTCACCAGAAACATCCTCGACGGCAATGGGGTCATCCTTCTTCTGGGGTTGTGCCAAGCTCGTCACGGGAGCAGAGCTGGGTTTTTCGCCGGACGAGTCGTTCTCGGACGAGTAGAACCTGAGTCGGGGCCGAGTCGATGCGGCGAGAGGGGCTAGTGAAGGACTAGGGTTTGGGTTCCTTAGAAGATTGCGAGTGTAGAGAGCGACATTTCTCAGCAGAGCGCGCTTCATGGTGACTCTCTCTCTCTCTCTCTCTCACTCTGTCTATAGGGTTTAAATTTTCTTTGGGCTACAGGGGGGTTTCTCCAATTCTCTCATTTTTGTATTTTTGCAATGCAGTGAATTTGGGTTTTTTTGAGGAAAAAAAAAAAATATAAATAAATAAACAATATATATAGGATTTTTTTTTTTTATGAAATTTTTATTTGATTTTTATTTCTCCTTATTTTTCTTTAAAGAAATTTATTTGAACTTTATAACTTATCATCTCAGTAATTGACAGATTTGGAGAAAATTCATGAGGATGGAGCCTATAAAATTATTATGTGTCTTTTGAATATGTAAAAAGCACGTGAATTTTTAATAATTTTATCAAAAAATTATTAACTTTTCATGTGCCAATATGTACATGACAAAATTATAAAGTTGAATTAGAAATATTTCCTTTAATTCAATGGGAAATTGTTGTCCCTTTAGTAATTAATTATAGGATATGTATAAAGTAGAGGATTGCTCATACTTAGGAATTCAATTAATCAAGTATTTAAAGAAGTTTGACACCTTATTAGCAAGAAAAACAAGTATATAGAATAGAACGCTGTTTGCAGATTGCTTATTCAATATGTGTAGACAAAAGTTGCAATTGCAATTCTTTTCTAGACGCTCTATTCAAAAGGACCTTTTAACTTCTTTGTAGTTTTAATCTGCCTACTCTCAAAGAACTTGATTGAAGGAGGGGCCTTCACATAATCATAGAACAAAATTTTTGGAGGAAAACTTCCGGGAGGGATGCAATTGGTAGAGTAAGATTTTATTTACACGCCGAAGAAAAAAAAAAAAAAAAATCATCATTTTGAACCGAACTTGACATTTGCTTTCACTTGTAATCTTATGTTGACACCAAAGTAGTATAAGAATTTAGTAAATTTTGTGTTGTCGGTAAATGTCGGTGTAGCCTTCGTGAATGCCTAATATCCATAGGTAGGGTTGTAAACAAACCAATTTGTTCGACAACTCGCTCGATACACGCTTGGTTTAGCTCAACGTGAACTCGAGCTTGATAATGTACAAACCCGTTCGTTACTATAGAAACTTGCTTGATTTGTAAATGATACATACTTGACTTGCTCGAGAAAACTCGATAAGAGCTCGCGAGCTCATCTCGTTTAAAGTTTGGTTGACTTATTTGCCCGACTTGTTAGCTTGTTTATAGATCTTGGGCAAAAGCTTCATTTTAAGCTTTTGGACCATTAAAAGCGCTTTTAATATTTTTACAAAACAAGTACTTTTTTCTTCAAACCGATTTTTTGAGTGTTAAAAACAATTTTAGGCCCCTCAAACACAATCTCAAACAAGCCTAGTAATATATGTTATATAGGTTACTTAATATTTATATGTGTGTATTAGTAAACATATTATCTAGTTTTAAAATATATATATATATATATATATATATATATATAGTTACTTAATATTTAATAGCCTAGCTTGGCTTGAGTTGAGCCCAGCTCGGCTTGGCTTGAAGAGCATTCTCAATGAGCTCAAGTTCGAGCTCGCCTGAACTTTTAACGAGCTAGTATTGAACACACATTTCATAACTCGGCTCAAACTCAAGCTTGACTCAAACTCAAGTTCGGCTTGAATAAACATCTTCGCAAACGAGCCACACTTGAAATCCTAAAGCTCAACTCGACTCACCTCAATTACAACCCTACCACAGGATAAAAGCTAAAATAGTTAACTCTATCTATAACTTGACCAAAATGAATTTATTGAATATTGAGTCTGCTCCGGACTTTTGTCTTCTATAATATGTATCTTTTAAGCTTTTGCATTCTTTGCTTGCAGAAAAAATAAACAAAAAAATATGGGCACGTGTATAAAAATTTCTTTTTAAAAAAAAGCTAAAATGTGTTATGTCATATTTTAAGAGGTCATTTCATATGACTTTATTGTTTTTTCAAGGAGCTAGACCATTGTATGGATGGTAGCTAGCTTAGGAATTTTGGGTTTTTGAGCTTCAAAATTGATAAACCTTTTTTTTTTTTTTTCAAAAAGTATGTTGTGAGAAGTTTTTTCGAGCGGCTCAAACACCATATAGATTTTGTTTCGGAATTTTTGCATGGCTAGTTTTGGTTTGAGCTTAAAAAATTCATGATTTTTTTAAAGCTAATGATAGATTTTCTTTTTTGGAATTTTTTTCTTGGGGGTTTTTTTTTGGACTCATACACTGAATGCAACCGAAGATGGCAAAGAGAGCAGCCTATTTTAGCAAGCAATGAAAATTATAATTTGCACAACGCAGAACATGCCTAAATCCTAATCGACCATCCCAGAGAAATATTTGGCCATGTAAACATATATTTACAGCTACGACGAAACCCACATGCACTGCGACATCAAAATTTATTTCTACCACAACCTTTGGAGGAGGGCGAAGAAATTACTTCAGTCCAGGCCCTCTGGTGGTCCATGATAGCCTCTCTCTGCTAAAGAGACATGCTACTGGTTTTCTCTATTGGTCCTTCTCTCGTCCAACTCTTGCAAATCAACCAATCAACCAATCCAATGGTGGATTTGCAAGGTTAGACCAAGATGTGGGTCTCACAAATTTAATAATAGATTTAAAAGAGTTTGCCCGGTAGGACCAATGGAAAGGAAAATCATTTCTCTAAGGACTTGCAAATCAGATCTTATTTTCACACCTTCATACCCTATCCAATCAAGTCCCTTAACACTCTGGATATGAGAAGGGAAAGAGATGCTTTCTACGGGAGAGGGAGGGAAGGAAAAGAATCCAAGGGTCTTTTCAGATGAACCATGGGCTCATGTATAGTGTTGTAGGAACAATGGGGTCTCCATTAACTTTTTAATACATTATGGATGACAATTTCTCCTTAAATTGAAGTTGCAAACAATGGTAGATACAAGGAACAAGTACTTGGAACTGTTATTGTAGCTTTGGTGAGGTTGCATTTTCATTCTAGTTCCAATCCATTGTTTGCTACTATGGAGAGTCATCAAGAATTTTCTCACCAAAAGTGGCATTAACAGCATCAAACAAGAACAACTTGCACCTCTTGCAGTTGGAGCAACGCATGCATTATCAAATGAAAAAGTAAAACTTTATCTTTATGTCGCATCAAAACACTCTTTCAACTAAAAACCAAAAAACACTACTCAAAGAGCATTATCAAACAAACCCGAAGTTTATCGGCTCTTCATTAATAAGCAACAAAAATTTCAAGCATTGAAATTGTTCAAACAAGCAAATTGCCCATATAACATAACAATTCTACCAACCTGCTGACATTGAACTTTCGAACATGGTACAAGCATGCTTGTGAGATAAAATCAACACCCATAGCATCTCCTGCATTATGCACATTACTCATCCCTTGTCCTTCTCCTCATTCCAATCTTCTTTTCATCAAAATCTTCATCAATTTCACTCGGTGAATCGTCGAAATCGGAGTCAGACTCTTCATCAAACTCCTCATCGGAGCCAAACTCCTCATCGTCACTATCTTCCAGAGCCTTTCCCCTCTTCCCACAAATTTGTTCCATCAATTTCTTCTCAGCCTCGTCATCCTTACCAGCCAATTTCCTCTTCAAAATCGCTTCAAAGATCGATGGTACTGCCTCTGCATCCCCGGCATAGAATTTTTCTATGCGATTTTTCAGTTCTGAAATACCAAACCACTTGGATAGCAATAATTAAACCGAGCAAGAATCCCAGATGAATGCAAAACAAATTACATTATTTGGAACACGCTACTATTAAAATGCATATGATAACCCCTTTCAACCAAAACATATTTTATTCTATTTTTATATTTCTTGTGAAACCCAAACTAAGATCATTAGAATTTCAGTGGTATAATGAAAAAGGAGTTGCATATATCAGATTTCTCAAAAAGAAATGTAGATCCAGAAATCTCAAACCCGCAGAATTAAGTATCTTTAGACTTCCAAGAAAATTTTCGCAGTAAATTGCAAGTGTTGCCTTGCAGTTCTATGATCCTTCAAATATTTATTCATTTAATAAATTCATAGACTATTAGCATAAAAGTAACAGAACCCAACAGATTCCCAGATTTCCCCCAAAAAATAGTAACTGCTAAAACTCTGAAATTATATCAAGTTAGAAATCATTAAAACTCTGAAATTAAAAGATTTTTATTTTCCTCTTTCCTTCATTTTCTTGGGTTTCCCAGCAACCAAACAGAAGACAAGATCAAATTTTTACCTTGATCACTGACATCTTCAACATTGGTGGAGAAAACCATCTTCTGGGTCTGTGTCAAATCCGATTTATTGGGTGAGACAGACTCGAACGAGTGGAGTCCGACTCGAAACTGAGTCGAAGCGGCGAGTGGGGCGAGCGAGGAACTAGGGCTTGGCCTGTAAGTGGAAGGAGAGAGAAGAAGATTGCGAGCGCCGAGAGAGGCATGTTTTAGCAGACTGCGCTTCATGGCTTCTTAGGGTTTTAGGCTCTGTTGGGGGGTTTATTAAACTCTCTTTTATATACTATTTTGTATTTTCTTTTTCTTTTTCTTTTTTTAGCAGAGAGAATTATCTATTTGTGGTTGGATAGTTCTAGTCTTCTAAACCTTGTTTTTTTATTATTATTATTATTTTTTTAAGGAGTTTCTTAACATTTTGAAATATAAATTTCTTCAAACCACAATATTTTTATCCGATTTAATTCTTGAAAACCCGTTTTTTAGGAGCACAAATGAAAATTTTTGGGTTTATGGGCCATGAGATATGGGATAAGAGGAAATGATAGGTGTTCTTCTAGTGTTCTCTTGGTGTCCTTCTAACTGTGATGTGGCTTTTAAAATCACCAAATGATTAAAGTAATAATGATAATCTTAAATTCAACGATAATTTTAAAAATCACATTACAATTGAGATGACACAAGAGAATACTAGAAAAACACCTAGCATTTTTCATGAGATATTATAAGAAACAAAAAAACAGTTTCACAAATTGACTATATTAATGGTTTATTGTTTTTTTTTTTCCTGACTTTACATCATGAAAATTTCATGTCAATTCTAATCACATATAATAATTATTATTATTATTATTATTATTATTTATTTATTTATGTGAGTAAATAAGCAACAAAACAAAAGCCAACAAGAAAACTAAACAAGCTTAGGACTAAAAACTGAAGGAGGGTCATTCCCGCTAATGATAGGAACTAAAAGAGTAGGAGGAAGATAAATGGGAATGCAACCAGAAAATGATCTGGCTGCGGTCCAACGCGCCGCAAAGTGGGCACAGAAGTTTATACTTCTATTGACTTTGATAGTATTCCAAGAACAGAAAACTGAAATGATATCAAGAGTGTCTAAGATAACGGAAGAGATACGCCAGTCTTGAGGAATGCTGGGATGCTGAAGAGCATAAATGACAATTTGCGAGTCACCTTCCAAAATAAATTTTCCAAGATTGAGAGAAAGAGGCAGTGTCACAGCAAAGCAAGCAACAAGGGCTTCACCATAATTAGGCTGACAAGGTGGGCTAATATTGGACATTATTTTGATAATGTGTCCCTTGTGGTTTCGACAAACAACTACTTGAGCAGAGAGAGAATCTCGAATAGCAGTATCACAATTGATCTTGAACCAAGAGGGGGGAGGAGGTAACCAATATTCTAATGGAGTGAATTGATTCAATTCCAAGCATTGAAATGCTCCAGCGAGACCTTGATAATTGTCCTTGAGACTTGCAAAGCATCATAAGTGAGACCATCATGGTAAGCTTTGTTGAGGAAAAACCACAGAAGATCACAAGACACAGCAGCAAAGATTTGAAACTTGTGGTGGTCTTTTTTGGGAATTCCAAAGGAGGTACTTAGAGAAATGATAAGATTGATCCGGTCATCATATTAGAAAAGTTGAGAACTTCCAAATTCAGAGGCTAGAAGGAGTTGCGTCATACTACTCTGGCAAAGACAAAATAAAAAATAAATAAATAAATAAGAAAGTGTTGAAGTGAGTCTTCCTTAGCTTTTCAGAGAAGGCAAGTGGCTAACGAAATGGAGGGTAAAATTGAATTTATGTGGGCTTTGGTAGGGAGAATATTCCAAGCAATTTTCTAGAGGAAGAGTCGAAGTCTATCATTGAGCTTTAATGTCCAAAGATCATCCCAGAATTTTGGCGGGGGTGGAAGAACTAGGCCCATAGAAATGTGATTGAATAATGGAATTGTAGGCCGAAGGGGTGGTAAACTTGCCGAAAGGGAAGGGGTCAAGATTAGTGGTGGGCACGGGTTGGGGCGGGGTGGGTATCGGCCTTTTTCTCACTTGCCCCACACCCTACGGGTTTTGGAAATTCCAACCCGCCACTTGCACACAATTATCAATATCCGCAGAGTTTGGGTATTACGGGGAGGGTTGAATAGGCACGGGTTTTGTGGGGCGGGTCGGATAAGAATCCAAAGCATAAAGAATTTCTCTTCCATGCTCCCAAGGATTTTCTTAGCAAGCAAATAGATCGAGGGAAAGAAGGAGAAGAAAAGAATAATCAGAGGGAAAAAAGGAGAAGAAGAGAATAAAATCAGAGGGAAAGAATGAGAAGAAGAGAAGAAAATCAGATGGAAGAAGGAGAAGAAATTTAACTAATCAATCACAACTTACGTCATGAGAACCTAATAATCATAATCCGTAAAAACCATAATTCCATCTTTCTCTCTCACCATAAATTCATTTCTTTCTCTTCTTTATCTCTCTTTCTCACTGATTCTCCCTCCATTTCACTCTTAGCACAACTCTTTCTCTTTTGATCCCAACTCCTCCTCAATCGCACTGTCTTTCCGTCTCCGAGCTCTCTGGTGTCGGCAAAAAGAGCATGGGTGGGAGCTAGGTGAGTGGAAGCTACGTGGAGGGGGAAAGAATGAGAAGAAAATCAGAGAGAAAGAAGGAGAAAGAAGGAGAAGGAAAGATGATGTAGATTGAAATTCAAGGCTTATTTTATCTTTCAGTCTTTTATTAGGTTTCTTTGTTAGTCTTTTATTCTATCTTATCTTTTAGTTTTTTATTTGAATTAGGTTTCTTTATTAGTCTTTTATTTGGTTAAGTTGTCTTTCGTAGACTTCTGAACTAACTTTATTTCATTGTTATCTTAGGACTAGGAGTCTTCGGGTTATAAATAGATGCTTAGAGCCCTAAGAATGCAGATTTGGATTATTATTGAGTTTGTTTAATAAGAATTACTCATAGTTGAGTTTCTTCTTTGCTTTCCTTCAAAACCTAGAGAGTATCTAGTTTTGTCAATAAGATTCCTTTATAGTCTGAAGATCTAAAAGTATTTATCCGCTATTTAATGTTGTTATTCGATGCAGCCCACTAAGTCACGCTGCATCAGTGGGCTGCATCAGTTGGTATCAAAGCTCCAATTTTCTTTCCATGAATGGGGAGGAGCGACCATTTGGTAGACATAAATAAGGTGCATGTGCGCATGGAGGCAACACGTAAGAAGCAACCGGCGATTCGTTTATGGCACATGGAGGAGACGTTTGGTGGTCTAACCGTGCGGAAGGAAGGGTGTGCGCTACACCCAACACGGGGTCCCTACCAATCACTTGGCTGACATAGATGGTCCAAGCGTTTGTCGTCGTCAACCAAAACCAAGATACGCGGGGGCAAAAGACAAATTTATCATCGAGAGTGAACTTATCAATCCTTATGCAGGGCACGGAGTACGGAAGCAATTTCCAACAGCACAAGCCCATGCTATATCACTGGATGCAGGTGTCAAGCTCGACACCCAAAAAGAAAAAATAGAAAATTCCTACAAAAAAAGGTGTCTTGGGAGATGGCGGAGGTCAAGCATCAATCGGTGTCCCGATACATTGGAGGTACATACCAACAATTTTAGACTACATGCACCATAGAATGAAAGGTGGCCAAGCTTGTCATCGATCCAAGGAGTGGCATGAATGTAGTCTCAGAGGAAGCAGTTCGGAAGCTAGGGCTTGAGACCAAGAGACATCTTACTCCCTATCAGTTGGAATGGCTCACGAAAGGAAACAAGGTAACAGTTTCTAAACATTGTCTAGTGTCTTTTTCTATTGGAGCTAAATATGTGGATCATGTGTGGTGTGATGTGGTCAACATGGATACGTGTCACCTATTGTTGGGAAAGCCATGGAAGTATGATAGAGCTGTTATCCATGATGAAACAAAGAACACGTACAGCTTCATGTTTGGTAAAACCAAATTGACGTTGCTACATAGCCCATGCGCAGAGCCAAAACCTTCACAAGGAGATGGTCAATCATTTGTAGCCAAGCAGGAGTTGGCGGACATGGAAAGCAGCATCAAGGGAGAGGTACCGAGGTTGATAAAGGAGCTGTTGGAGAGATATGTCGACATAGTCTGAGCAAAATTACCAAAAGCGATGCCATCATTGTGAGACATTCAACCTCAACTTAATTTGGTACTAGGGAATAATGTTACTAATCATCCGCACGACATCAAGAGTCCTAAAAAGCTTGAAGAATTGGGGAAACAAGTGGAATAGGTAAACCTTTCAAAGAGTATCGCAATTTTTCATGAAGAAGATGAACCCTTGGAAGAGGTAAATCTTTCGGATAGTTTTACACTTTTTGACAACAATTCTAAATATCATGTGCCTGATAAGAGCCTCGAAGATAAAGTCTTTAACTTTAGTGTTGAGCCAATTGACTATATTGATTTCATTAGGATAGATGCTATTTTGTCAAATTCTTCTAACCAAATTTGTGATGAGATCTATTTGGTGGAGGGGAATGTTCTATCAAAAAGTGACAAGGTCGTTGTTAGTTATTTGAAGATTTTCATGACACATGGAAGGGAGAAGTATGACAAATCCGAAGAATTGCCAAGTAGTGTGTGAAGCCTTCGCAACAACCATCAAGATATTTCGAAGATAAAGAGTGTTACACTTACTGTGGGGTGTTGCCTTGTCTTGATCTTGAGGAATGGAGAATGGAACAAGTTGACAGGACACCCAAAGGACCGTGGAAAAAACAGTCCAAATTCGAGGCGAATTCTCTCCAACCTCGGGAGGATGATGTAGATTGGAATTCAAGGCTTATCTTATCTTTCAGTCTTTTATTAAGTTTCTTTGTTAGTCTTTTATTTAATCTTATCTTTCAGTCTTTTATTTGAATTAGGTTTCTTTATTAATATTTTATTTGGTTTAGTTGTCTTTCGTAGACTTCTAAACTGACTTTATTTCATTGTTATCTTAGGATTAGGAATCTTAGGGCTATAAATAATGCTTAGAGCCCTAAGAATGCAAATTTGAATTATTATTGAATTTGTTTAATAAGAATTACTCAAAGTTGAGTTTCTTCTTTGTTTTTCTTCAAAACCTAGAGAGTATCTAGTTTTGTCAAGAAGATTTCTTAGATTCCTTAATAGTCTCAAGATTTAGAAGTATTTATCCGCTATTTAATGTTGTTATTCGCTACAGCCCACTAAGTCACACTATATCAGTGTGTGCTGCATAAGATGAGTGAAAGAGGGAGAGGGTAGGAGATATTTTGGGTTTTTAGGTTAGGTTAGTAATGGGCGGGTAGAATCGGGCGGGCGGTACCTGCATGGAAAAAATTCCTAAACCCGCAACCCGCCCCACCCCGCACGAGTTGGATAAATCCTACCCAAACATGCAAAAATACACACATAAACCATGCAGGGCGGGGTGGGTCTCTGGGTTGGGAGGGTTTTTGCCCACCCCTAGTCAATATGAATTGAGGCTTAGGATCATTGGAGATTTTAATTCTTAAAATTTCTCTAACAGAAGACTCATCAAAAACAGAGTTAATAGTCGGAATATTCCAAGATAAGGCATTAGGATTAATAAAATAAGAGATGAGTAAGGAGTGAAAGTTATGGTTATTTGGGTGCTTTGGGGAAGGAATGAAGGTGGGAATTGTTGGAATCCAAGATTAAAAAAAAAAAAAAAAAAAAACGTATTTTCATAGAATGTCCAGGAAGAAAGACAACCTTAACCTACGTAACAAAGGTAGGTTTCACGTTTATTTTATTTTATTTTATTTTTTAAGTTTAGATGTTCATTGCTATCAAAATATTAGTGGAAAGCAATTATAAAAAACCTAGAAAAGAAATCTGAAAGAAAAACGAGAGTGGTAGAAAACGAGAGACTTTGGAAATGGGCCAAAGCCCGGTCCAATATCATCTAAAGCACACTTGCCAAGAAAATGACTACCATGATGGATAGTTTTCTTGGGATTCACTAATTTGGGTAATTATTGGGAGAAAATTAATATGAGATTCATTTATTTAAATAAATTTTGAATTGTCTTACCTATTTGAATTTTGAACAATTAGGTCCTATACGAACTCTTTAATAATAGATGCTCAAATTGCTAGTAATTTAGGCAAATAATTATTGTAAATATCCACCTGCCTTCAAAATTATTTCATTGGGGGCAAGATTTGTGCTCATCTTATATCACTTTAAAAATGATGTGCCTTTTAAAATTATTGTTGGACTTGTGATTGATCATTATTTTTTTTTTAAAACAAAAATCTGTAACTTTCATTGATGAAATATCAAGAGCATAAAGCTCTGAAAAATCATAACCAAATGCTATGAGGTTATAAAGTCGTAAAAATAACTCCAAGCTTCCGCTAACCTATGTACAATTACATTTAAGGAATATATCTACTTCGTTTAGGTTAGATTTAGGACATTGGTAGCCAAAATACAAAAAAAAACAACAAAAATAAAAACAACAAAAAAACTAAAAATCCGGTCATGAGAGATAAACCCCCACACCGATCTACTCCTCCTCGAGCCAAAGGCCAGGAGACAAATCCATCCTCAACTTGAAGGCTCAAACAAAACGAATAAAATAAATAAATAAACCCCACAAGCAGTAGCGGAAGAGCACGACGTCGTAGACATTCACAGGAAGACACGCCGTGGCTAATGAAGACGATCAGATCTAAGGTTGAAGAAACTAGATCTGGATCTAAATCTAGATTTACAAATTAGATCTAAAGCAATCTCATCAAAAACAGAGATCGGAAACGACCACAGAAAAGAAACCAAGCACTACTATCAGGAAAGGTGGTGGAGGGAAGATCTTCCCTCCTCTGTAATTTTTTCTTGGTGTTGCCTAAAGAAGAGAGAAAGAAGAATTCTTGAGAAAAGGCAGAGCCTCTCTCTAGAATAATGTAATTGATCATTATTGAATTTTGATCAAATTGTTATTTTAAAAGTCACATCATTTATAAAAATGAAATAAGAGTAACTTATAGAATTATTTGGATCCATAGTGATAAACAAGGAACTACATAGAGAAGTACCTGAAAACCAATTGCAAAAATTTTAAGTTAGCTCATCTCTTAATTTAGTTACCGTTGCAAGATAGATGTTACTTGTCAAGATATCAAGGAAGTGTTGCAATATCGACTCTTTCAAGCTTCAGAAGGAATATATCTCATTGGATGGCAGCCAAATTGCTTTCGCAATTATCTCTTTTCTCCTCTTCTAAGAATTTAATCAGCTCGGCTTAATAAATTTTGAGGCTAAAGCTACAACTTTAGGTGAGGCATTTTTTATATCTAAATATTAATTAATTAAATAATCTAAATTTTTGCTTGTATTTAAAATGATTCTTCTCACTTATTGCTATTAAATTTTTTCAAACGACATGTATAATAATCATCTCTACTATGAGACATTTAATTACATTTTAATAGAACTCAAACAAACTTTGATTATAATTGTCTCTCACACTTCATTACATAGGAGACTTCTCCATTCATTTAAATAGAAACATTCTTATGTGTTTTAAATAACAAATAAATAAAATCACATTAATTGTGACTATTCATTTTCTGTAACTGTTAAAATGTGAAGTGGAATGGACTTTGGTAACAGTTGGAACAGATAGAAGTGTAATAAACTTTGGACTTTTGTGTAGTCTTCTTATCCTTTAATAACTATGTTCTAATACATCATCGCAAACCCAACGGTAGATCACGTACGTTGAGGTTTTATCTTGAATATCAAATGGCTGAGAAATGGCTTCTATGGCCCAAATTAGAACACCAGCAGCTATGACCGAAATTTGAACTTCAGTAACTCTGGCTAGTATTGGCTACTTTTGGCCGTACTTGAACATCAACAACTTTTTGGCCAACATTAGTTACATTTGACCGAGATTTTGACATCGGCAAGTTTTGGCTGGCAACGGCTACTTTGGCCATAAGTTGGACATCAACTACTTTGGCTAGGAGCGGCTACTATGGCTGTATCTTGGAAATTGGCCACTTTGGCGAAAATATGATGATGAGAGTGCCCCAACAATGAAACATGTGTTTGATCCGATAGTAGCACCAACTTTAGTTAGTCAGTCAATCACTCATTAAGTAAGAGCGATGGACAAGAGAGAAAGAGACATCCGTTAAGACTGAATTTGGTAATATGTAATGAAGATAAACCAATGGGTAATATGTGGGGTCGGCGGGTTTGAGCACAACACCATAAAACTGAGTAAAAAAAAAAAAACACAAGTTGTTGGAGAACTTCACCAAGGCACTGCCCATGTGGCCATGTGGGTTTTAGCCCTCACAGGCGGTGCTAACACTAAAGAGAAAAACCATAGGTTCAAATGGCGCTAGCCTATAGCACTAATACCATAATAGAACTCAAACAAACTTTGATTATAATTGTCTCTTGCACTTCATTACATAGGAGACTTCTCCATTAATTTAAATAGAGAAATTCCTACATGTGTATTAAATAACAAATAAATAGAACTACATTAATTTTAACCATTCATTTTTTGTAACTTGTTAGAATGTGAAGTGGAATTGACTTTGGTAATAGTTCAAACGGATGGAAGTGTAATAGACTTTGTGTAACGGACTTTGTGTAGTCTTCTTATCCTTTAATAATTATGTTCCAATACATTTCAACGTATAACATATTTTGTGTTGAGTTTCATATAATTCTTCTTATGTGAAATTTATTTGTGCAAAACAAAATTTATTTTATTTTAAATATTATTTTAATTGACAAACTTAATTGATATGTTGGTTTTAAATTCAAGTGAAATCATGAGTTTAAATACTATTTTAGGGATGCCATTAATGTCACTTTCATTTTTCTCTAAAGTCTCAGCATCTTGAAATTTAATTCTTTGTAATTATTTTTTACTACCATAATTGGAGCCTTAATTAAAGAGCATTGGCCAACTTGTTTAACATAATTGGGGCCTTAAAGAGCCTTTTTTCTTTTCTCTCTTTCTTTTTTTTTTTTTTTTTTTTTTTTTTTTTAATAAAAGGAAACTTACTAATTTGACTAGGCTATGAGCATGGAGTAAGGGATAAGATTCAACTACAAAATAAAGAAATATGTTTAGTGTCATTCAACTAATAATTTGACTAGGCTATACACATCTCTTGTCCAATTTTTTAGTTTTTTATTTATTTATTTATTTTTTACTTTTATTTTTTATAAAAAATAAAAGATAAATAAAAAAATCCTCCATAAATTCAATGGTGGATTTGCACATCTATTGTATAAGAGAATGAAACCAAACATTTCTCCAAAAATAAACAAACGGAGAGTCAAATAAACAAATAAACGAAAGATTAAGAGGCTGTATTTGATAAAGTCTAAGTCCAAATTATAGTTATTCACTAAATAACAAGAGAAGAAGAGGGAATGTGATCTTATAAGAAAAACCATGCTCATAGATTCTTGATGTTGATCTTCATGTGGTGGAATATTACAACACTTTAATCGAATCAGTGGATTACCAGAAAACTCAAGGAGATTGATTATATACTCTCCATACAATTTTTTAGTAATCCACTGACCGACTAAAGTTCAACTCCAATTTGGCTTTGCTCAATTAATCCATGCTCCTTTTGTGTCAATTTGGGCTTTGTATAGAAGTATTTATAGTCTCTCACAAAGACCCTTATTTAATTCGGGCCATATAAGACAATCTTAACTTCTATTCATGTCTATCCATATAAAGGAAAACTAATTAATGCTTTAATCAATTGAAATCCAGTACTTCTTGTTTTTGTTTTCCTTTTAATGTTTTTATTTAATTTGAGAGTTACTCATATTCTTATGAGATATGCTTTTTGGCATTACGGCATCCATTTTACGTACATTTTTGCTATCTAGAGATATATGCGAGATGAACGTACGCCGGAATACAAAGAAGCATATATTTGTATGAGAGAAAGGTTCTAAGGGGCAAGTTCTTGAAATGCATATGAGCTTTTCCATTCATTAAAATATTCTAAGCATCTAAAAGACTAAAACAATGGCGGCCTTCTACCCAATTTGATTCCCAAATGTATTTCTGATCGTGCATTTTGATCAAGAAAGTTTGAATTGATTCATATAGTTTTGATTAAATTTTAAGTTTTCTCATGAGATGCTTAATTGTGAATGTTTCCAATTCTTTCAAATCATGTCCATAAATGCTAGGTTTTTCAAGATTTTTTTTTAAAAAAAAAAAAAAATTTTGATCCCAAAGTTATGTGTCAATGTTACACTTCTATGTGATCTATTGTTTTAAAAAATAAAGGCATAATGTGATGAAATTCTAACACATTAGTTTGGAATCAAATATTTGAAAAAGGTATTGAGAAACCTAACATTTCTCAATCATGTATGATTGAATTAAAACTCATATAAATGAAAATATCATTAGGTCTATATAATATATATAAAGAAATTTTTTATTTTTTATTTTAAAAAATCTGATTATGATCAATCGAGATTCTTAGACAAAAAAAAATGGTCACATTTGGTACACTAGCATGGTGATTACCTAGGAATATGATGAGTTATACCAGGACTACAACATAGGAATACTAGGTTTCCTATTTGGGATGGAATTAGATTTCAACCAAAATTTTAAAAATACCCTTCAAAAATAATAACTCAAAAAGTTATTTTTTTGGGCAAAAAAAAAAAAAAAAATTCATATTCATTATTCATCATCTCTCCCATGGGTGGCCGACCATCCACCCCACTGGGGGGTAGTTAATGATAGTGAAGGAAGGTGGCCAACGACAATAGAGTACCTTTGCAAATGGCAATGAATAGTGCATGGACTTTAGAAACCGTGACCAGTGAAAGTAGCAAACGATGGCCAATGATAGTAAAGGACTACCGAAGAAGGTGGCAAACAATAATTGGTGACGATGGAGGGTCTCCAGACACAACCACAAATGGAGGCCTGTGACAATAGAGATCCTCTGGAGACGACAATGGCGGCCAATATCATTATATTAAACATGGTTTTCGATAATATAATTTTTGTTGTTTTATTAATTACCTGTCTAATATAACTATTCATGAAATATTGCATACTGTGTCTAAATATAAAATAAAAACAGCTGAGAGGATAGCCATCAACAAAACTGGTGATTGTAGCAAGGGGTGATGGCAAGCCAGTGGATTGGCAAGTTGTCGCTACCAGGTCCAAAGACCCTAATAAGTAACTAACCTAGGACCAAAAAAAGATCCAAGAAAACAGGTAAACTTTATATGGGAGAGGTGTAAACCAACACTAAATGGGGCTAAGAGCCTTAACACGAGAGGAGCACTAAAGAAGATAAATTCTAAAGACTCAAACTAAATGGTCATTACGTTGCATATTCATACATGCATATTTCTTTTACGATGAAGTTTCTTTAATGGTTCTTTTTATGAAGTTAGAAGATTCACATGTTTATCTATGTAAACATGATGACATCATATTTACATAGAATCTTATGTAGGGTTTGAGGCAGAGGGTGAGGGTCCTTTTGCCAGTTTTGATGGTTACTAAACCATCTACCGAGTGTCGTGCTAGTCTCTGGGGAGCTAGCTTGTATTACTTATGTGTTGTTTGTTTTATGGTTTGTATTTATATTTAAACTCGGGTTTGTTACTTATGGTATTTGCATGCTGCCTGTGGCACTTACTTGGTACACTTAGTGTATTTTTTGTTATGTAATATGAAACAATGTTTATTATATATATTACCTCGAGGTATTTGAGTCAATTCATATGCGTTATGTGTTCAACTCTTAATGTTTAGAATGAAGAAATATATATTTCACTACAAGATTGTAACTCTCATGTCGTAATGTCACGTAGAAACCGGAAGTTTCTACTTACGATTTTATTAGTTCAAATATTGGGGCATTATAGAACAATAGGAGAACACTTAATATTTTTCTGTTTTTTAAATTCTCTTCAAAAATATCCCAAAAATTACTTTTAGGGCAAAAAAAAAAAAATCATTCATATTCGTCATCTCCCCCATGGGTGGCGGACCACCCACCCCATTGGGGGTAGCCGATGACAACGAAGGAAGGTGGCCAGTGACAACTGACAACAGATGATCTTTGCAAATGGCGGTGAATAGTGCAAGGATTTTAGAAACCGTGACCAGTGAAAGCGGCAAATGATGGCCAATGATAGTAAAGGACTACGAAGAAGGTGGCAATTAGTAATTAGTGACGAGGAAGGGTCTCCAAACACGACGACAAATGGAGGCCTGTGACGTAGAGAGCCTCCGGAGACGACAAC
Organism: Corylus heterophylla; assembly: GCA_016403345.1. Classification (NCBI taxonomy): domain Eukaryota; kingdom Viridiplantae; phylum Streptophyta; class Magnoliopsida; order Fagales; family Betulaceae; genus Corylus; species Corylus heterophylla. The sequence goes on along the minus strand of CM028145.1, from coordinate 7,132,545 downwards.
AAATGGTGGTCAATAAAAACGTCATGGGATAGGTCTTAAACAAATTTGGAAAAAGGAGACTATGTTATTTATTCCTCGATGCTCATTAAAGATGTTAAAGACAAACAACAAGGTAGGTGGCTCACAAGGGTTTAACTATAATAGTTTTGTTGAAGAGAAATGCTAGAGATCCCAAAACTTTTTTCAAATTCTTGTTCTTAAATAATTTGAACCCCACATTCATTTTAGAAAAAATAAATAAATAAAAAAAAAAAATCAATCTAAACCTAGTTATTTTTTGAACGAACTAGATAATTTGGGGACAAAAATTTGGAAAAAAATTTTGGGTTCTTTAGTGCTTCTCTTTGTTGAAATGGTACTAAAAAGATGTGACAATATATTTACGATTAGATTTTATTTTAGCTAGATATTCTACATCAAGACAAAATGGAAAAATAATGGAAGTATTGGAGTTATTGAGTATTAATGAAGAGGACCATAAATATATAGACAATACGATGGAAGAGTAATGCTACATACCATTATTTTACCTTCCTTCTATCCCTTCAAAATTGATATGATTTTTAAAATCAAAATTTAATAGTGATCCATCTCAAATCCAATGGTAATTTTAAAAGATATATCAACTTTGAGGGGAATAAAAAGAGGACAAAATAATGGCATATATCTTCTTTCATTATTATTATTTTTTATTATTATTATTATTTTAAGAATAAGCAATTAGGAAAGGGTTACATGGACTAAAACATTGAAAATAGGGTGGGTTCCTCAAAATCATACCCAAAAAGAAAATTTCAAAATTACAATGCAAGAAATACAAATAAAAAGTAAGAAATGAGTTATAAAATGACTTAGTCCTCTTAATAAGGACCACAAATAATAATGGTATATATCATTTCTCAGTTTGGATGGATAGCTGAAACATTAATGCTATCATAAATGAAACATTGTAGAATAAATGGAATTAGTTGGAAAGAAATTAAATGAGAGAGAGAGAGAGAGAGAGAAACAATTCCTAGAAATGGAGGGATGTTGCTATGTTTTGGGAGGTTTTTTTTTTTTTGGTAGCAAATTAGCTTGGCAAATTGGGGAGGATCTCCGCCAAGATTTAGAATCAATATCATAAGAAGTCTTGGGAGTTATAGACTTATAGTCGTTCCTATTGATAGTATTTTTAAGGAAAATAACTTTCATGGTCCGTTCAGTACATATCAACCCGAAGCCCCCAACTTTGCTTGATCAAGATAAATCACCATGATTGATGTATAACAGTCTTCACAAATGAAATGCTCAATTCAATTACCAATTGCGTAATAAGACCTTGTGTGATAACCCCATTACTCATACTATAGACCATATCCAATGTATGATCTAAGGACCATTCACATGCACAATATAAATAACACAATAAGCATATAAAATAATCATATCCCGTATTTTTAAATAAACAGATGAGTGAATAATAACTTTATTCATTACAAATTAGAATGTCATTCTTAGATAAAACATTTAGATTCACCGCATAATCTCCAACAAAATGGGCATGTATTCTCTTTTTCTGTTCTTTGCATTTTTTGTGTCTTTTTTTTTTTTTTTTGGGGGGGGGGGCAGGCTTTGCTATCTTCTTCTTTATCAACTCATCTGTTTATATGTTTATGCTTTGGTTTCACTAAAAACAAAAGGTTAAGAGGGAAAGTTTTACGACTAAATGAATGGTTTGTACTAGCCTTATCATATTCCACAACCTAATTGCCTTAAACTCTACCATTATCAAATACGGAATAGGATTCTCTCTAGTTCAAACTGGACTTGAAAGTATCTAATTCGTGGTTAGGATTTCTTCTTAGAAATCCTAAAGTCACAAATTAGACACATGTATCACTATATATATATATATATATATATATATATATATTATTCCATATTAAAAAAAATATAAAATAAAATAATAAAAAAATAAGGGGTGGTTGGGCACCCTATTGGGGGTGGCTAGACCACCACAGTTGGGGGTCCACCCCAGACCGGCTTTTTTGTTAGTGGGACAATTATCCCGTTAGTGGTTCTAGGATTTCTAAGAAGAAATCTTAACCATGAACTAGATATTCTCCAATCCAAAATAGGTGGAGAAGATTCTGTTCCATCAAATACGTCCTAGCAAAAAGAATACTACCCTTAAAGTGCAATAATTGTTAAGCCATGTAGCGAGGATAAACCTCAAGGAGAAAAATCCATCATAAAACTTGGTGATAGATTTCCACCCCAAAAAGAAGTGCAACTATTTTTTTTTTTACATGTCTCATACAAGGGAGAGTGGAATTCGATCTAGTGATATCCAGTCGATTGAGCTACCTCTTGGAGACATGCAACCATTAATGGCATCGTTGAAGACAGTAAAAAAGGCAACCAAATCTTCTCATTCAAGCGGTGAAGGCAAATAACCACCAATATCCATAATTCTAATAAGAGAGCCCCTACTATGCGGTCCGGCTGCAAAACCCAACTTTTGCAACCTCCAATCAACTACTGCCACCTAAGCTAAGTGCACAAACATAACTTACAACCAAATACACCGGATGAAAACAAGAGAAAGAAAGAAGAGAGAGAAAGAAGGGGAAAGAAGCAATGCAGTGGGTCTAGCAGAGAAAGAAGAAATGGCGGGTGGGTCTCGCCAAACCCACGGCTAGCTCTGGCCGTGACCCAGCTGTGGGTCACCTCTCCAACGATTATGGGTCATCCTCTCCAAGGACTTTCCTGCCGAATCCAGCCTCAAGAATCGATTATAATGCCACAAAAATTGTTTCTAATGCCACAAAAATCGATTCTAATGCCTCAAAACTAGTTTTTGGATTAAAAATTAAAACTTAGAAGGAAAGGTTAACCCTTAGAAACTAATGCCTCAAAACCCAGCAGGAGCTGCGAGACCCACGACCAGACCCCTTCACCGGCACCATTTCAGTGGTTGGGAAGACCCATCAGAAAAAACCCATCAAAAAAAAAAAAAAAAAAAAACTGATCAGAAATGATTTTGAACTCAAATGATCAGAAAAAACCAGACCCATAAGAAAAAACCAAAGAAGAAAGAGAGAAAAGTTACTTAGTTACCCATGGCCATTTCTTCTTTCTCTTCTCTACCAGACCCACGCCACTTCTTTCTCTCTTTTCTTCTTCCTCCTTCTCTCTCTCTTTTCTTTCTTTTTTTATCAGGTGTATTGGGTTGTAAGCTAAGCTTGTGCACTTAACTTAGGTGGCATTAGATGATTGGGGGCTGCAAAAGTTGGGTTTTGCAGCCCGACCGCATAGGAGGTTTATTCTTCTAATAATCAAGGGATGTCTTGTGATACTTGCATATTTACAGACTCTGAGCCCTACGATTTAAAGTATGTTTCATATATGCACATATGTTATATTAAGTTATATATGATTTAAAGAAAAATTAATTCTGCATAAAAGAATTTTGAAGGAAAAAAAAAAAAAAAGAGAGAGAAGATTTTGAAAGGAAAAAATTTAAAGAAAATAATGGTTTATGAATGAAATGGAAAAAGAACATTATGGAGATGTTTTATTACGACTCAATACCTATTGCCTATTTGATTGCGTTTGAAGGCTTAAAAACTAAAAAGTTGTGGTAGACAAAAGCTAGCATGTTTGGTAAAAAATTATAAAAGTACTTCTTTTACTTTTTTTTCTCTCTAAAAATTGCCAGAACCCATTTTTTGCAAAAGTTAAAAATGAAACTTTTGTCAAAATGCGCTTTTTTACTTAAAACATTTATTTCTCAAACATGGTCGAAGCAAAGAGATACGTTCAACAGCCTAGTGTCAAGTGTCACACCCCTGAAATCAATTAACTAGGGGTGAAAAGACGGTTATGCTTAGCGGTTATTTCTAATAACCGCCTAGGCGGTTATTAAATTTCACTAACCGCATCCACTAAGCGGTTAGCAGATAGCGGTTAGCGGTTATTAAACATATAATTGCCCGCTATAACCGTTTTTTTCAAAGTTGGGCCATTGGGCCAATTTTTAGTTTTGGGCTTTTATATATATATATATATATACCACATTGGGCCAAATTGCTTCAAAAGAAGTTCATATTGAAAAATCTAAAATATTTTACCTCAAATTTATATTAATTTACATCTACTTGTACTTAAAAAAAAAAAAAAAAAATGTAAATCATAACTTGTTAAGAATACAAGTTATACTAATAGAAAAGAAAAAAAAAAAAAAAACAAAAAAACAAAAAACAAAATGCAAGTTATACAATATTTAGTCATTTACCAATGTATACTTATGATTTATGTCATATTATTTATGTATAATTTATTATTATATAATCATATGATTTAAAAATCAATTGATCATGTTTTAAGTATAAAGATTATTATTATTATTATTATTATATAATAAAGGTAGTTAGTGGTTAACCGCCCGCCTTTTCACTCCTACAATTTACGAGTGTAATTAATTCTAAGCCATACTTAGAATAGGATCCTCTACATTTAGTGCGATCCAAAATGGAGGAAGGATGGTTTCCTCCCATCCCATTTTTCCTTTTTTTTTTTTTTTTTTTTTTTTTTATAGATTTTTTTAGACTTCAGCAGCAGTGCCTAGCCTCCTCCACTGCTTTGGTTGTCTACTCCACCTTGCCCATCGTTTTCCTTCCTGATCTTTTGGCTTTGTCGGCTTTTGCAAGGGTTCTTAGATAAGCTTTTCCTGAAGCAGATCTACGTTTTGCCTTTGGTCCAAGTCCTATACATACCATTACACATTCTTTCCCGGCGCCAACGAGTCCTGTAGATAATAGACGTTTTCCCAATGGTCAGCACGCGACGGCTGTGGTTCAAACGCGCTGAGTGTGGATTGCGTGAATCTCACGCGCTTTTATGTGAGCCTGCCACTGCTATTTGTGGTTTTTTGTTTGTTTATGTTGTTCTGGCTTTCGAGGTGAGGAAAAATAATTTTCAATGTGAGTGCTTATCTCTCACGACTGGTTAAATAAAAACTTTTGTTGTAAGGATATGATCAACCTATGTCTTAGATCTATACCGGCAAGAGCCAATCTATGCTATAAATAAAGTTTATACATGAGTGAGATCGGAGGTAATTGATACGATTTGATTGTTAGATTTTTCGATGTATCTACGACTTTGTAATCACATAGCTTTTGCCAATGTTTTTAAAAAATTTATGCTTTGTGATGTAAGAGCTTTATGCTCTAAATTTTTTATGCAATGAAGGGTAATCACTCATTCTTAAAACTGAAACTCTTAAGACCAAAGAATCAATTGGACGTACGTAATGAAAAATGTGGTAGTAGTAGTGAAAGTTTCAATCTTGATCACTTGCTGCCTCAATCTTGACTTCATATTTATTACTTCCAAATATTTTAGTGTAGTGAGAAGGATATTATCAAAAGACAGTATTTTTATGTATGAAAAACACATTAACTAATGTGGTTTAATGTGACAGATGGTCTTGTACTCTTGTGGTAATTTTTCTCTTTCTTAAGGAGGTCTCGGTTCAACTCACATTGGGTGTGGTATTTGTAGGTTCCTTATCTATTTGTTAAAGAAAAAGTGATTTAAATGTGGATGACAATGATTTTTTTTCTTTCTTTCCAGGCTATCACACTTTAAATCAATGGTACCAATCAGTGGAAAGTGAGCATTTTCCAGATCCAACGGGTCTTCGAGCTCGAATGGAACAATGGACCCATGGCTTGTATCCGGCATGTATCAAGTATCTTATGGCTGCATTTGATATTCCCGAGGGTGAGAGAATCTTGAGATTTAGAAATCTACTTTTTTTTTTTTTTCCTTAATTAAGTATATTCATGGAGAAGTATTATGATCAGGTCATGGCTGTCACGCGTAGCAACATATGTAAGAATGAAATGGAGTCACTCTCTCGCGGGGGTGCAATCATATATTATGCTTCGGTCTTCTTTTACTTTTGGGTCTTTTCAACTCCTGTTGTTTCCTTGGTGTTTGGGACCTACTTATATATCTGCATTAACTGGCTTCACATACATCTTTATTAAGTTGGATGATAATCTTGATTACAAGAGAACACAAGAGATTCAAGGGACTACATCTTTATTAAGTTGGATGATAGTCTTGATTACAAGAGAACATTATATAAAGATACAAAGGGAAACACATCTCATACATTAAGGAAAAGAGATTGATGATATGATGAGTGGAGAGAGCATGAAGGATAGTGGGGTATGATGGAGGCCTGGGATATGATGGACGCTTATGACTTTGTCTTGATTTAGGCACTCATACTGGGTAATGTATAGCATTATTTGGAATTAAAGGGACTATGGAGGGTAATATGTTACTATATATAAAAAGAACGATAGAGGGGTGACGAAGTCCCTCTATAGTGATGTGGTTATCATAGGAAGAGTTGGGATGACAGAGGGGGTGGCTCCAAGAGGAAGAGTGACAATTGGGTTCCTTTATGGAGTGTGATTTTGATTATTTCTTGTAAATCATTTTTATTGACAAGAATTTTTCACTTGATTCATAAGAGAAAAATAATTTAGCACACATAAATGGAAATCCATTTTCACATTTTGCAAAAGGTACTCACTACTTAGTTCATATAAATGGTAGAAAGTTTGAATCGATCAATAGAAAAGAGGGTATGGAAAGCGTCTAAAGTTGTGAAAACTATTAGTAGATGAGACAATTAAATGAAAGATCTTGATTTACAAATTTTTGGTGTAATGGTATTAAGTACATATCCGAAGCAAAAAAAAAATCACTTGATCCACAGAGCAAAGACTTCAAGAACTCATTAATTTCAACAAAATGTACTAAGAAATTAAGCATTTTTAGAAAAGAATATGGGGTCTCAAAATTTCTGGTTTCAATGCATTACATTAGGTAAATTTATAGTTGCATATTGTGCTTGTCGATAAACTAGTGGAGTTCACTACACAACGAAACTTCTAACCTTCGAACTTCTCAAATAAACCTTGCCCATCCATGGGAGAATTAGAACCCAAAACTAATATAAAGGCCAATTTGTGGTCAGAAATTTCCTAAAATTTGGACCGTTCAAGGATAATTTGAAATAAAGGCATTTCCGGCCCAAGAAAAAAACAAGGACAATATTTCAAAAACTAAATATTCCTTCCAGTCAAACTTAGATGCTTGTTTTCTCAACCAATGCGATACATATTACAATTTGCATTTCCTAATTCAGAACAAAAAGATTGAACAAGAAATGTCCAAGACGTCATACGTTGTAATAGAACCTCTCAAAATGATTTCTCAAGATTCCAAGTTCAAGATGGAGGGAGCGATGGTGGGTTATTGTGGTTTGGAGGGGGTGGTGGAGGCATTGATGTCTGTGGCATAAGGGGCCTACCGCCATGTTGAAGGGGTAGGGGTGGCGGTTGACGCCACATAGGTGGTGGTTGGCCTCCCATTCCCATTGGTGGCGGTAGGGGCCTTGGGGGACCTAGAGCTGCCTGTGGAGGGGGCGGTGGCATGCTTGGGGGCAGGGCCGGCTCAGTGGCTAGGCCACTGAGGCGGTCGCCTAGGGCCCCGAGTTAGTAAGGTCTAAAATTTTTTTTAATAAGGCCCAACAAATTTTTTAATAAGGCCTAAAAAAAATTTTAATTTTATTTTAACTTGAGCCTAATTTTTTTTTAAAAAAAAAAAACAATAAGGCCCAAAATTTTTTCCCATAAAATTTAAGGCCTCTAAAATAAGGCCTTAATATAATAGGCCTATTGTAAAATAAGACCAATTAACCCAAAAAAAAAATATGTCATATCAATTTTTTTGGACAACTAGTAATTAAAAGTTAAACTTAAAAGTCATGAAACAACAATGAGAATGAAAATAATAATAATATTATAAAAATATAATAATATTATTAAAATAAATATTATTTAATTAATATTTAAATATTAAAAAAAATAAAGTCCAACATCAAAATTTCGCCTAAGGCCCCCAAATATATTGAGCCGGCCCTGCTTGGGGGAGGTGGCCTGAACTGCTGCATTTGTGAAGGCATGCCAGGTGATGGGATTGTTTAACCTGGTTGCGGTGGCTGACCATGCCAAGCTTGTTGTCCAGCTATTGGCATAGGTGGGTAGGCTGTCGCTTGAGGTGGTGGTGGGCGAAGTGCTGGCATTGGGCCTGGAGCAACAGCACCATTTGCAAATGGGCGTGGAGGCATGGCTCCATTAGCCTGAAGAACACTCGGATGAGTTAGAGGCCCACTAGTGAATAAAGTGTGAGGCCTGCTCTTTTGTGCACCTGGATTGCTTGCGGCCAAAACTCTCTCTGCAATATAACGGTAGCACACAAGTAAAGCACTGTCCTTAATGATAGCATGTAATTTGATACTCTCTATTTCCTTTGAAATGGAGAGGAGTCGGTCCTTTACTTTTTATAAGGATAAAAAAATTGTCATTTTACTTTTTTTTGGACAATTTTACCCTTATAAAATAATCATAAAGGATTGATTCATCTCCATTTCAAAAATAAGAAAAAAGCGGCAACCTAAAAGTCTTATCTACTAGAGTATCATAACGCTCCCCTTTAGTATCCTTCTTATATGCATATGACACTGTAATTTGATGATTGCAAAGATATTGGCCATTCATTGCCTGTAAATTTAGATCACTACCAGATCAACTCCTTATATAATCAAAATATAATGCTAGTGTCATGGGGTAGCTCATGTCTTACACGTTACAACAATTTAGAAGTTACTATTATATCTTTTACAATGTAATCAAAATAAGAGCCTAGAGGCACAACTAATTTCCAAAATGAATGACATCGACTCGTTGATCATGTCTAGACTTGGCATTAAGCTATGACCAAGTGGAACTAAATAACAAATTAATAATTCATCTAATTCTCGTATACTTGAAGAACCTCATGTCTCTCAAGCAGATTTGGGTAATATGAAAGTATAAGCAGAAGACACATACCTCAATAGCAGCATCAGATGCCTCGAAAGAATCATAGCTAATAAATCCAAAACCACGTGAATTTCCTGATTCTGGATCTCTCATGATCTGGACAAGAGAACTGATCAGAATCCAATAACAGAAGCATCAAAATCTTAATAGGTAGAAAACATACATTCTAAAATGAATTTTTATGCATTCAGTACAAATGTTTGAGCCCACAACTTGTCCCACGCAAATACAGGCAGGAAGAGATCGGAACCCACTTACGAGGGATTTACATCCAGTTCTCCTAAAACAAAATTAAAATCTTATAAGAAAACCAACATAGAGAGTTGAAGGCCATGCAAAAACTTATCATCAAGTAGCTCTAAAATTTTCCACGATCGAAAATCTTGGTCTGACCAAGATTTAACCTAGGGATGATCATGGTCTGACTCACCTAGAACTTATATCATTATGTTATGCAGCACTGCAACAGAACATGCTACCTCACCCCTTAAAATGGAACAAAGGGGATAGGCTAATATACCAGATTACGGGTAGCTTTGTTAGAAGTTAGAATGTGATAAGGTAGCTTTAAGTTACAATTTTTATGGTAGTTTGGTCTTGCCAAAAACCTAACTAAATATACCATTTTGTGATTACTATCTATATGGCCTTTCAAAAAGTTTAAATAGGGAAACCGCCAATACCAATTTAGCTAAAGCTATCAAAGGAGAAGCTATTGAAACCAGTTTCTATGTCAATGCAAGGAGAGGAACATGAAGCACACGTATACGAAAGCGAGTTAACAAGACAAAGCTGGCCTTCAATGTTTCAAGGATTAGAGGATTGCCTCCATGAGTAGAAGAAAGCAGGATCTAACAAAAAAAATCCTTGCTTCTTCCAAAGATTTTCCCTTCGATGGATTAACCATATCAAATATAACTCATAGATTCAGTTCCCTTCCCTCCTACATGAACCAGACAAAGCACACTTTCAAAGCCACCCGCAGCCTGCTATATAAGATGTATGAAGTCACAAAGGTAGTCTAACAGATAAACCTATTGTCCATAGAACTTCCATAACTCCCCCACTACAAAATAGTTAAGAGAGAAAGAGAACAGTTGCAGATATGATAAGCAAAATTATTTCATATTGATATTGCCAAGAAAACACACCCTCTATGCATAGGCATGCGAAGATAACAGATTACAGTTTCATGCCAAACAAAGGAATATATGATCTGCATAAATGATGTTATAGAAACTCTAATGGCTGAAAGATCATTAAACAACTCCTATTTAACTTTAAACTAAGAACACCAACATCCGTATTAGTAGGTAGTTTGCATAAAATCTTTCTACATTTCCAGGCAATTTAACTAGAAATGGAAATAATTCAACATCAGATGCCAACAAAAGAAAAGCCAAAAATTTAACCTTAGGATTTGTAACAATGACTCCAAAAGCACTGAAAGTATCGTATAGAAGCTTCTCATCCACATCCTGCAAAGAATATCAAGAAAGTGACAAAGTTAAAAGCAGTGATCTAGCTTGTGTTAGCAAGCATAACTCTGATAGAATTTAACTTACAGGGTCAAGGTTCCCAATGAAAAGGTTTGCTCCCACATCCAGACATTTTTTTTCTTGGGATGCCTGGGGAAAAACAAAACATCACGGTAATTCATCAAATTTCATAGAACAGATGCATAGACACCAGTACAGAAATAAACCTTTTCAAATTTATAATGTTTCATAAATTTCATGCAGCACAAAACATAAAAAAAAAGCTGTAAAAAATTAGATGAAAGAAAACATGCCTTATTTACACGTATTGGCTTTCCATACAGTTTAATCATGTTGAGCACCTTGATTGCCTTCATAGTTATCAAAGGGGACAAAATCATTAGTCAAAAGTAAAGAACTAACGAATGAAGCTGACAGTAAAACTTTGCAGTTAAACCATAAAATCTTAGCATACACTTCAAAGTTTAACAGATAGCATGACCAGAGTATGTGATCAACACTTACATAGTCAGCATCTTCTTCACTCCGAAACTCCACGAATCTATATCCTTGATGCAGGTTTGTCACTCTATCCTTGGGAACGTACACATTCACTGAAAACAGAAAGGGAAAGACTATAAATGGGCAGTCTTACAAGCAGATTATAAAAAACAGTCCCTTTCTGATAACTCATTAAAACAGGAACCCATAAGTCATTGATGTTAGGCTAGAGAAAAAATATGTATACTAACAAAAATAAATGAAACATTGACTAAATTATTAATTGGCAAAGATTATCACTAATAAGTTTTCCGAACAAGCAATAATTTATGAAGAACAAATCTTAGCAGTCTCATTTAAAATACATTATTATCTTCCCCTTTGATGAAACAAAGTTCCAGAAGAACATTTAAGACAACGGAAGGGTCGAATCTAAAGAATGGTCAAAGTGTCTAGCCTTACAACAAAAATAACAACCACCATAAAGAGAGATTGGGGAGAGAAACCAAAAATAAAGAAAAAATTTGGACTTAAAGATAAAGAAATGAGCGTTACATATCCACAACTAAGTACTATTGAGCCAAGAACAGGTTTTTAAAGTACTTATCAAAAACTAAGTACTATGCCCAAAACAATATACCAAAAGAAAAACATATTTCAAACAAAAAATGCGTGCTGCATAATTATCACTAATTTCAATATCCTCTAGAATTTAGAAATTTAAGCAATTTATAAAATAAAAAAGGGAGGCCACAACATACCAACAGGGCCTGCTTGAACAAACGGCTCCCAAAGTAACTCCTCGGTCACCTGCAAGCAAAGACACAGGCATTGAAACCAACACTAGAACAAAAAAAAACTCTAACTTATTTGAGTTCCTTGTTTTCGAGCAAACTAGGAACAAGTACCAACTAGAGGTGGCTCGGCCACCCATGGAGGAGCAGGGGTGGGTTTGGCCACCCCTTGGTGCCCAAGGGGTGGCCAAACCACCCCAAGGCTCCATGGGGTGGCCACCCGATGGGTACTGGGGTGGTTTCAGCCACCCCTTGAGCCCAAGGGGTGGCCAAGCCACCCCATGGCCAATTTTTTTCCTTTTTTATTTTATTTTTTTAATTTTAAAAAAAAATTAAGTAGGTGCCACGTGTCAGCATTTGATTGGTTCACATGTCAGTCCTAACGGTCAACTAACGGATAGACTAACTTGGTCATTTATCAAAACCACAGGGACCTCCTGTGATAAAAATGAAACCCAAGGGGAAAAAAATAAAGTTGGAAAACCCTAGAGGGGTTTGGAGTATTTAACCCTAATTTAAATTATTATGATCTTAAATTAATATCATTTTTTTTTTTTAATTGAACTTATTATCTAATGATAATTCTCAAACTCCTAAGAGCATCTCCAACAGTATAGTTAAAAGGGAGATATTAGTTATATTTAACTATTTTTGTCATTTTCTTTACTCCAACAGAATAGCTTCATATTAGCTATTATACCTTAACTGTTACAGTGAATAGCAATATAAAGCTATTCAATGTAGCGCACTAGATTGTTGAATATAATATTATTTTCACATTATTTTCTCTCTCTTCTCTCTCTCCCTCAACGTTTCTCTCTCTTCTCTCTTCTCTCCCTCCCTCAACGTTTCTCTATTCTCTGTTCATGAATTTATGATACAAATTCAAGTCTTTTGAATCACTAAAACTCCCCAAAAAAATTGAATAGCATGCATATAATTGATAAACTAAAAATGAAAAACAAAAATAACACACAGGTATACTGTATGAATCAATTCTATTGCGATTTACAAGATAATGCAAAAGCAGTTGCAAATCGAAAAAAAAAATAATAATAAAAATAATAATAATAATATTTAATAAAATAAAGAATCTTTTGGAATTGGTATTAAAAAATAAGTAAGTAAAATAGAAAATTATGCTTTTTGACTAGGTAGAATACCTCTTACTACTGGAGATGCTCTAAGTCCTAAATTCCTAATAGTCATACACTCATATTTAAATTATATGATCATATTATCTCACAATTCATATTAATATTATGAGTAAAGTTTACATACCCTCTTCAAACTACCACTCAATTGACAATGTTACCCAAACTTTCACTTGTAACCATGTCATCCTCAAACTAGCAAAACATTGTTAATGTCCCTCCAAGGCTAGCAATAAGACAAAAATACCCCTATATATGTACTTTCCCTAAAAAAAAAAACTATAGCATTATAATGTTATCAACGATCTAGATTTAATTATAAATTGTTGGAGAAATTTCACTTACTAATTGTCACCCCTTTTGCAGTATCACTTTTAAAGTTCAAAACTTTTCAATTTAGTATATCAAATGTTTAAATTTTTTTAATGTCCTCCTCACCGTTAAAATTTTCCGTTAAATCTTAACAAAATTTCCAAAATACCCTTTTTTCTAGAAAAAATAAACATTTAAATTTTTTAATGTCCTCCTCACCGTTAGAATTTTCCGTTAAATCCTAACAAAATTTTCAAAATACCCTTTTTTTTCTAGAAATTTATTTATTTTATTTTTTTTTTTTGCAAAGATCGAAACATGGGTATTTTTGCAAATATCGTTAATTCACCAACACTTTAATCTTTGCATATTAAAGTGTAAAAAAAACAAATTAAAAAATCTGTAGTACAGAACGAATTGGATCCCGTCGAGACCACCAGCATTATATCGGATTCACAGGCGCTGCCAGACTTGCCGGATGAATTGCACTCGCAACTGTCAAAATTTGTCTTCTGCGGCTTCTATATTTGTGTTTATCGGCCACAATCAAGGCCAGCTCCATAAGTTCCTCCTATTGATTACTCACACAAATTTGATGTACAAAAGAGCAAAATCATCTCTTCATTTATATCGGGCTTTCATCTTCTGCAAAAATTCTAATGTTTCTTTATATGAAGGATCGATGCGGCTGATCGGTTTGCATGAATTTATATGATCTGTTGACTCCAAAACCTGATCAAGATAAACACATTTGAAGTTTGTCATTGTTAAAAACAGCAAGGGTTTGAAGCCAAGTACCTAAAACTAAAGGTGATCCAAAACTCTCTAGTGTTATCCGATCCTATAATTGGTCACCTCAGAATACTTCAGTTGTCCCATCAGTGGGTGCATTCTATCAATCTTTTAATCACGCAAATGTGATTTCATTCCATATATGCTAGAAACTTGGAATTAACACACACAGAGATCACCATCTGCTGCTAAATATAACACAGTTTCTCCAATAATATTGATCCATACTTGATAAAACACCATAACCAAGATATGGCCATGTTTGAGGAGAAATATCTATAAAGATTGGATTCTAAAACTTTGGGGAATTTGCAATTTCTAATGCTTTTTTTTTTTTCTTCGTTAAGCAGTCATATTATGACGGAAAGTTACTGTAATCACAAAGGATATATGCTGGACAGGATGCAGGCCAGAGCAAAAATGAGTGGTAAAGCACCGATGAGCATGTACAGCATGCCACGAACACTAATGGAGGACTTGTATCCAACAAACACTCCCACTAGAGACATGGAGCGCATGGGGATGTTAAATAGCCAACACTAAACATGTGCAAAGAAACTTAAAACTCATGTCCGCGGACTTTGGAAAACATAATAATTTGGGTGAAAGAGACCCCATTTTCTTCTTTGTTTTAAGTGAGATATGTTTATCAAAGTCATACTTATAACAAGTTCACCAAACCCGGGATACGCTGATTCAATTGGTACTACTTCCATTCGGAAAGCCCATCCTCCATAACCTTCAACAATTGGAGTTACCTTGGTCTGCAAAACAGTAGCTAACTACCTCTTAAACTCACAGAGAGAGACAGAGGAAGAGATATGCTATTTTAATTAAACTGTGGACTACCTCACAGAAACTGAGAACATCAAGCACCCCTTTCTTATGAAGGTTTCGAAGAAAGTCATTAAGCTCTAGTAGTCTTGGAGACCCAGTTCTTAGCTCCCCTATCTAAGAAACAACATGAACTAAATGCTATTAACATCAAATGTTTCATTAAAACAAAAAAAAAAACAAACAAAGATATAAATGTAGAAACCAACAATCAAGCGTTAAAAAAAAAAAAAAAAAAACAGCTTTGTTTATAAAGACCATATACTAACAGTTGGGGCAGGGCGAAACACGAGGCCCATTCGCCAAGGCATATCAGCTAGTTTGCTGCCAAAATGTGGGCAGCTATAGAACACCTGAAACCATGGGAAAACACAAGCATCATAAAGAATAATCATTGAAGGGTAATAGAAGGATCTGCAATGTGAAAATTATTGATTGATGCATACAACTCCAATGGTGTTGTTAATAGGTTATCAATATTTTCTGCCTTGGCTTTATAAAGCATCTGCTTGACAACCAAGCCTCCCATGCTGCAGACACAAAAAAGTCAATCTATTAAAAATAGGTAAAATGCAGACGAACACACACACCAAATATATAGATAGACTCATGCTGTGAACCAACAGAAGCAAAATTTGAAATCATATTCACTCTAGAAGTCATATAACTTTTACCAATTACAGGATTAGTTCATTTTTTAAACCTATACCAATTAACTGACAAACGTATTTTTTTCAAAACAAAAACAATAAAGCAGTCCAAAATGACTGACAGTTACAATGATTTACATCTATTAACTCAACCCGACCCACTAACATAAAAGTTCTTGTTCAGGACATAAATTATTAATAAACTTGAGGATGAAGGTTGAATGATGATGCCTATCTTAAAGCAAGATCATTTTTCGAAAAACTTCCCAAAAATGTCATGTTACTACATCAGAGAGAGAGAGAGAGAGAGAGAGAGACTTTCTAAGAACCCACTCTTTTATGCCTGTGTGAGTAACCTGGAAAATGCATATTTTCTTTGCTGGAAGCCTGGAAAAGGGGAAGGAAGAAGGAAGGGGGGTTACCAACAGCTGTATGCCAGACACACGTTACATACATTCTCAGATCACTTAAAGGCTTCTTCATAAGTTGAAGATGCAACAGATCACAGGAAAAGAAAAAGTCCGACGTATCCAAATGATCATATCAAACACCAATGACTGATTAAAATAAAGACATTACCAAGACCATACAACAAGAACAAGCAAAAACATGCATGCACACCTATTGGAATGAACACACAATGTCTTTTCTAATACTATTATAAAAACCTGTGAGTCACAAACACCACGGGTCGATTCCCAACGCCTGCAGCAACAAGCTTCTCCAATAGCATGGAGCTCACTTCCTGCACATTTCCAGTGGAAGCAGGTTAAAAAAATCCTTAGTGGAAAGTAAATGATATAAAAGCCAACCAAAATGAGCAAAGAAACTGTGGGAACTGCAGAATCCATTGTTGTTCATATGAAGGGAAATCTGAATATCATTTTCACTGAATAGAAGTATCACCTAGGATTGCTCTATATTGACTAGGATGACATTCTTTAGATATATACATAATTTCATTATGCAAGCATTAACCTCCCTAATGACCCTAAGGATTAGCTCAATTGGCTGGATACCACATCTCTTGAAGCGAAGATCATCAGTTCAAATTTTCCCTTCACCCTCTCCTTGGAGTCAAAAAACTTATCAAAAATAAGCAAACTCCATGAATTTCAGTTAATAACAAGGTAAGAAAACTGCCAATCTTATGTCAAATCAGCCTTTGAAATGCAAAATCTTATGACAAGCTAAAAATTCTCAATGTGAAGTTCCCAAGCCCCAAAACTCTTGCTTAAAAATAAAATTCTGAATTTATTGATGATATGTTTCTAGTAATAAAACATAATAGGCATTAACGATTCAAATGAGATAAAGATGCTTCTCGACTATCGACCAAAATGTACAACCTGAAGAGGCAGGCTAGCTCCAGACCATTGTGTAAGATTCGTCTGCATAAATATGCAATTGTGGTTAGATGCTGAAGAGAAAAACCTGGACATCACCTTCATAAACCTACTATAATCACCAAGGGATTAAGGACACATATTTTGAAGAGGTGACTAGTAACAAAAAATTTTCCAGTAAAACAATTTCTTAAATTATTGTCAGACTCAAAACAAACGTTGTACTTGAGAGTAAACATGCGAGCTTGAGGGAAGTCAGATGAAAGCCATTCACCTGCCCAAAATGTTCCTAGCTTCCTTGCTTCCTGATCAATCTTCTCTACCAGGCCAGACTTAGTTGAAACTTTGGGGATGGATTAAAAAATTAAAATTTTAGTGTTCCAATTGAAAAACGCTATCCACTGTAATTTTTCCGAGAAATAATAATTGGAAATCTGGCAAACGATGCCACTGTCTCTGGCGTGGGTTCTCCAAGAAAGTTGTTGAACGGAGTGAATTGGATGTCTTTCAATCTAACTTAATTGTTCTGCAGCAACTGAAATAGCACTGTTGGGCCGATCTAGGCATGAGCTAGTGAGCACCCGAAATATGGGTCACCAGCACAGGCCCAGGAAGATAAAAGTGAGGGCAGTCCAGAATTATTGGCCAGCGATAGGGCCTACAAGTTTCACGTCTCTCTCTTCCAAGACAATTGAAAAAATGTGGGTGACAGATTTCATTATGAAGATCTGCCACAAACGGGTCACCCATGGCCCAATACTGAAGTTGAATATCCAACTATCAAAGTAAATCGGGCCATGCAATGCTTTGCATGAAAATATTAGTATCAACCCTGAGATATTCCAGGATGGTAATCCTGAATGTTAAATATATCGAAGAGTAGAACAAGAGAGAGAGAGAGAGGGAAAGTATACAATGAACTACATTGTACATTCTCTTCTATGTTGTGAAATGTTTACATAGTTTTTTATTTATATATAAAAAGAGAGAAAAAGTAGTGGACAAGAAACCTAGACTAAACCTTAAAATATATAAAGAAAAATAATAAAGTAGAATAATATCAAATATTCTAACGGCCTCCCGTGGGGATAAAACCTAATTTTTTAACAGGTCACCATCAATATCCCACTTCTAGCTAGTTTGAAAGATAAAACCCAGTTTTTGAACAGGTCATGAGTCCCACTTAGCATCACCAGTTTTTTATTTTTTTTTTAAAAAAAAAATTGTATTTTTTTATAAATTTATTTTTGTCATTTTTAGTAGAAAAAAGTAATATATATGTATATATAATTTGAGAAAACATTGCTTCAACTAATTAAATGTAAGTTTGAGAGACGTTAACAAATTTTCTGCTAGGCTGAAGAGGTAGTGTATTTTTCCATGATATCTATCTATCTATCTCAGTGGCGAAGCCACATGTCAGCCAGAGGTGGCTATGGCCCCCAAAGAAATTTGTTTGAAAAAAAATTAAATAGGATCAGCATTAATTTATTGAGAAATGTTTTTTTATTTTCTAAATTGGGCCCCTCCATTCTCCTTAAAGCTCATTTGTTTTTTTCTAAATAGGGCCCAATGCACTGCAACTGACTCCTCCATATTAAAATATATATATAGTTTATGTTTCTTTTGGGCCTTTGGCGGCTACATGGTCTGATATTATTTATTAAAAAAAATTTGTTTTCCCCTTTTCTCAAATCTCAATTTCACTCATCTTCCTCTTCTCCTTTTCTCCGGCTCTTCCCCTCACTGCCATAAGTGACTCAGTCCATCTCATTTCTCAAGTCTGCAGAGTGCAGACTGTCTCAATCGCTCTCTCTCTCTCTCTCTCTCTCGCTCTCTCAGTCTCTCACAGTCACAGGCAATAATGCTTTGGAGATCAGATGGGTTTTGCATTTTTTGTTCCTTAAAATTTATTTAGGGTTAATTTTATACATTTAACCTTGATTTTTTTCCTCCTTAAGGCATAATGGGTTATGGGTGTCATGTATTTTCAGGGCAGAAAATAGGTGGTCATTGGTCAAATTGACAGATTGGATTGGGTCCATTGCAGTGGCGGAGCCACATGTCAGCCAGAGGTGGAGTGCCCCCCCTCCCTCCCCCCAAAGAAAATTTTTTTGAAAAAAATAAATAAATAAATAAATAGGATCAGCATTAATTTATTGAGAATTTTTTTTTTTCTAAATTGGGCCCCTCTATTCTCCTGAAAGTTCATTTGTTTTTTACTAAATAGGGCCCAATCCACTGCAACTGGGCCCTCCATATTAAAAATAAAAAAAATAAAAAAAAAAAAAAAAAATTAGTTTATGTTTCTTTTAGGCCTTTGGCGGCTGCATGGTTTGATATTATTTATTAAAAAAATTTTGTTTTCCCCTTTCTCAAATCTCAATTTCACGCATCTTCCTTTTCTCCCTTTCTCCGGCTCACCCCTTCACTACCCTCAGTGACTTAGTCCCTCTCATTTCTCAAGTCTGCAAATTGCAGACTGTCTCAATCGCTCTCTCAGTCTCTCACAGTCATAGGCAGTAATGCTTTGGAGATCAGGTGGGTTTTACATTTTTTGTTCCATAAAATTTATTTAGGGTTCATTTTATACATTTAATCTTAGTTTTTTTCCTCCTTCAGGCTTAATGGGTTATGGGTGTCATGTATTTTCAGGGCAGAAAATAGGTGGTCATTGGTCAGATTGACAGATTGGATTGGGTCCATTGCAGTGGCGGAGCCACATGTCAGCCAGAGGTGGCCGTGGCCCCCCCAAGAATTTTTTTTTGAAAAAAAAAAAAAAAAAATTAAATAGGATTACCATTAATTTATTGAGATTTTTTTTTTTTTTTTTCCTAAATTGGGCACCTCCATTCTCCTAAAAGCACATTTGTTTTTTTCTAAATAGGGCCCAATGCACTGCAACTGGCCCCTCCATATTAAAAAATTAAAAATTAAAAAATTAGTTTATGTTTCTTTTGGGCCTTTGGCGGCTGCATGATCTGATATAATTTATTAAAAAAAAAATTGTTTTCCCCCTTTCTCAAATCTCAATTTCACGCATCTTCCTCTTGTCCCTTTCTCCGGCTCTCCCCCTCACTGCCCTAAGTGACTCAGTCCCTCTCATTTCTCAAGTCTGCAGACTGCAGACTGTCTCAATCGCTCTCTCTGTCTCTCACAGTCACAGGCAGTAACGCTTTGGAGATTAGGTGGGTTTTGCATTTTTTTTTTCCTTCAAATTTATTTAAAGTTAATTTTATACATTTAACCTTAATTTTTTTCCTCCTAAGGCTTAATGGGTTATGGGTGTCATGTATTTTCAGGGCAGAAAATTGGTGGTCATTGGTCAAATTGACAGATTGGATTGGGACCATTGCAGTGGCAGAGCCACATGTCGACCAGTGGTCGTGCCCCAAGAAATTGCATTAATTTATTGAGAATTTTTTTTTTTTTCTAAATTGGGCCCCTCCATTCTCCTAAAAACTCATTTGTTTTTTTCTAAATAGGGCCCAATGCACTCTAGCTGGCCCTTTCATATTAAAAAAAAATTAGTTTATGTTTCTTTTGGGCCTTTGGCACTGCAGGATCTGATATTATTTATTAAAAAAAATTTGTTTTCTCCATTTCTCAAATCTCAATTTCACACATCTTCCTCTTCTCCCTCTCTCCCGCTCCTCCCCCTCACTGCCCTCAGTGACTCAGTCCCTCTCATTTCTCAAGTCTGCAGAGTGCAGACTCTCTCAATCGCTCTCTCAGTCTCTCATAGTCACAGGTAGTAATGCTTTGGAGATCAGGTGGGTTTTGCTTTTTTTTTTTTCCTTACAATTTATTTAGGGTTAATTTTATACATTTGACCTTGATTTTTTTCCTCCTTAAGGCTTAATGGGTTATGGGTATTATGTATTTTCAGGGCAGAAAATAGGTGGTCATTGGTCAAATTGACTGATTGGATTGGGTCCATTGCAGTGGCGGAGCCACATGTCAGCCAGAGGTGGCCGTGGCCCCCCCAAGAATTTTTTTTTGAAAAAAAAAAATTAAATAGGATAAACATTAATTTATTGAGATTTTTTTTTTATTCTTTCTAAATTAGGCCCCTCCATTCTCCTGAAAGCTCATTTGTTTTTGTTTTCCCCCTTTCTCAAATTTCAATCTCACGCATCTTCCTCTTCTCCCTTTCTCCGGCTCTCCCCTTCACTGCCCTCAGTGACTCAGTTCCTCTCATTTCTCAAGTCTGCAGAGTGCAGACTGTCTCAATCGCTCTCTCAGTCTCTCACAGTCACAGGCAGTAACGCTTTGGAGATCAGGTGGGTTTGGCAATTTTTGTTCCTTAAAATTTATTTAGGGTTAATTTCATACATTTAACCTTGATGTTTTTTCCTTCTTAAAGCTTAATAGGTTATGGGTGTCATGTATTTTCAAGGTAGAAAATAGGTGGTCATTGGTCAAATTGACAGATTGGATTGGGTCCATTGCAGTAGTGGAGCCACATGTCAACCAAAGGTGGCCGTGGCCCCCCCCCCCAAGAAATTTTTTTTGAAAAAAAAAAATTAAATAAGATCAGCATTAATTTATTGAGAAATTTTTTTTTTTTTCTAAATTCGGCCCCTCCATTCTCCTGAAAGTTCATTTGTTTTTTCCTAAATAGGGCCCAATGCACTGCAACTAGCACCTCCATATTAAAAAAAAAAAAAAAAATTAGTTTATGTTTCTTTTAGGCCTTTGGCGGCTGCATGGTTTGATATTATTTTGTTAAAAAAATTTTGTTTTCCCCCTTTCTCAAATCTCAATTTCACATATCTTCCTTTTCTCTCTTTCTCTGGCTCACCCCTTCACTATCCTCAGTGACTTAGTCCCTCTCATTTCTCAAGTCTGCAGATTGCAGACTGTCTCAATCGCTCTCTCAGTCTCTCACAGCCATAAGCAGTAATGCTTTGGAGATCAGGTGGGTTTTGCATTTTTGTTCCTTAAAATTTATTTAGGGTTAATTTTATACATTTAATCTTGATTTTTTTTCCTCCTTTAGGCTTAATGGGTTATGGGTGTCATGTATTTTCAGGGCAGAAAATAGGTGGTCATTGGTCAGATTGACAAATTGGATTGAGTTCATTGCAGTGGCGGAGCCACATGTCAGCCAGAGGTTGCCGTGGCCCCCCCAAGAAATTTTTTTTGACAAAAAAAAAATTAAATAGGATTACCATTAATTTATTGAGAATTTTTTTTTTTTTTTTCTAAATTGTGCCCCTCCATTCACCTAAAAGCTCATTTGTTTTTTTCTAAATAGGGCCCAATGCACTGCAACTGGCCCCTCCATATTAAAAAAAAAAAAAAAATAGTTTAAGTTTCTTTTGGGCCTTTGGGGGCTACATGGTCTGATATAATTTATTAAAAAAAAATTGTTTTCCCCCTTTCTCAAATCTCAATTTCACGCATATTCCTCTTCTCCCTTTCTCCGGCTCTCCCCCTCACAGCCCTAAGTGACACAATCCCTCTCATTTCTCAAGTCTGCAAAGTGCAGACTGTCTCAATCGCTCTCTCTGTCTCTCACAGTCACAGGCAGTAACGCTTTGGAGATCAGGTGGCTTTTGCATTTTTTTTTTCCTTCAAATTTATTTAAGGTTAATTTTATACATTTAACCTTAATTTTTTTCCTCCCAAGGCTTAATGGGTTATGGGTGTCATGTATTTTCAGGGCAGAAAATCGGTGGTCATTGGTCAAATTGACAGATTGGATTGAATCCATTGCAGTGGCAGAGCCACATGTCAGCCAGAGGTGGTTGTGCCCCCACCCTTTCCCCAAGAAATTTTTTTAAAAAAATAAATTGTATCGACATTAATTTATTGAGATTTTTTTTTTTTCCTAAATAGGGCCCAATGCACTCTAGCTGACCCTTCCATATTTTAAAAAAAAATACAAAACAAAACAAAAAAATTAGATTATGTTTCTTTTGGGCCTTTGGCGGCTATAGGATCTGATATTATTTCTTAAAAAAAAATTGTTTTCCCCATTTCTCAAATCTCAATTTCACACATCTTCCTCTTCTCCCTCTCTCCCGCTCCTCCCCTCATTGCCTCGGTGACTCAGTCCCTCTCATTTCTCAAGTCTACAGAGTGCAGACTGTCTCAATCGCTCTCTCAGTCTCTCATAGTCGCACGCAGTAATGCTTTGGAGATCAGGTGGGTTTTGCATTTTTTTTTTTCCTTGCAATTTATTTAGGGTTAATTTTATACATTTGACCTTGATTTTTTTTTCTCCTTAAGGCTTAATGGGTTATGGGTATCATGTATTTTCAAGGCGAGAAAATAGGTGGTCATTGGTCAAATTGTGATTTGATTGGGTCCATTGCGGTGGTGGAGCCACATGTCACCAGAGGTGGCGTGGCCCCAAGAAATTTTTTGAAAAAAAAATTAAATAGGATCAACATTAATTTATTGAGAATTTTTTTTTTTCTAAATTGGGCCCTCCATTCTCCTTAAAGCTCATTTGTTTTTTTTTTTGTGCACTGCAATGACCCCATATTCTCAAATCTCAATTTCTTTTGGGCATCTTCCTCTTCTCCCTTTCTTTGTTTTCCCCTCTCTACCCTCAATGACTCGGTCCCTCTCATTTCTCAAGTCTGCAGAGTCCATTGTCTCAATCGCTCTCTCTCTCTCTCTCGATCCTGATCCACGCAATAATGCTTTGGAGATCAAGTGGGTTTGGCATTTTTGTTCCTTAAAATTTATTTAGGGTTAATTTCATACATTTAACCTTGATTTTTTCCTCCTTAAAGCTTAATAGGTTATGGGTGTCATGTATTTTCAAGGTGGAAAATAGGTGGTCATTGGTCAAATTGATGATTGGATTGGGTCCATTGCGATGAGTGGAGCCACATGTCACCAGAGGTGGAGTGTGGCCCCAAAGAAAATTTTTGAAAAAAAAATAAATTAAATAGGATCAGCATTAATTTATTGAGAATTTTTTTTTTTTTCTAAATTGGGCCCTCCATTCTCCTGAAAGTTCATTTGTTTTTTTTTTTTACTAAATAGGGCCCAATGCAATGCAACTGGCCCCTCCATATTAAAAAAAAAAAAAAAAAAAAAAAAAGTTTATGTTTCTTTTGGGCCTTTGGCGGCTGCATGGTTTGATATTATTTATTAAAAAAATTTTGTTTTCCCCCTTTCTCAAATCTCAATTTCACGCATCTTCCTTTTCTCCCTTTCTCCGGCTCTCCCCCTCACTGCCCTCAGTGACTTAGTTCCTCTCATTTCTCAAGTCTGTAGATTGTAGACTGACTCAATCGCTGTCTCAGTCTCTCACAGTCACAAGCAGTAACGCTTTGGAGATCAGGTGGGTTTTTCATTTTTTGTTCCTTAAAATTTATTTAGGGTTAATTTTATACATTTAATCTTGATTTTTTCCTCCTTAAGGCTTAATGGGTTATGGGTGTCATGTATTTTCAGGGCAGAAAATAGGTGGTCATTGGTCAGATTGACTGATTGGATTGGGTCCATTGCAGTGGCGGAGCCACATGTCAGCCAAAGGTGGCCGTGGCCCCAAGAAAGTTTTTGAAAAAATGAAAATTAAATAGGATTACCATTAATTTATTGAGATTTTTTTTTTTTTTTTTCTAAATTGGGCACCTCCATTCTCCTGAAAGCTCATTTGTTTTTTTCTAAATAGGGCCCAATGCGCTGCAGCTGGCCCCTCCATATTAAAAAAAAAAATTAAAAAATTAGTTTATGTTTCTTTTGGGCCTTTGGCGTTGCATGGTTTGATATTATTTATTAAAAAATTTTGTTTTCCCCTTTCTCAAATCTCAATTTCACGCATCTTCCTCTTCTCCCTTTCTCGGCTCTCCCCTCACGCCTAAGTGACTCAGTCCCTCTCATTTCTCAAGTCTGCAGAGTGCAAACTGCAGACTGTCTCAATCGCTCTCTGTCTCTCTCACTCTCGGTGTCTCACGATCATATGATAATGCTTTGGAGATTAGGTGGGCTTTGCATTTTTGTTCCTTAAAATTTATTTAGGGTTAATTTTATACATTTAACCTTGATTTTTTTCCTCCTTAAGGCTTAATGGGTTATGGGTGTCATGTATTTTCAGGGCAGAAAATAGGTGGTCATTGGTCAAATTGACAGATTGGATTGGGTCCATTGTAGTAGTGGAGCCACTTGTCACCAGAGGTGGTCGTGGCCCCAAGAAGTTTTTGCATTAATAGGATCAGCATTAATTTGTTGAGATTTTTTTTTTTTTTTTTTTTTAAATTGGGCCCCTCCATTCTCCTAAAAGCTCATTTGTTTTTTTCTAAATATGGCCCAATGCACTCCAACTGGCTCCTCCATATTCATAAAAAAAAAATTAGTTTATGTTTCTTTTGGGCCTTTGGTGGCTGCATGGATCGATATTATTTATTAAAAAATTTGTTTTCTCCATTTCTCAAATCTCAATTTCACACATCTTCCTCTTCTCCCTCTCTCCGCTCCTCCCCCTCACGCCTCGGTGACTCGGTCCCTCTCATTTCTCAAGTCTGCAGAGAGTGACTCTCTCAATCGCTCTCTCGGTCTCTCATAGTCACGAGTAGTAATGCTTTGGAGATCAGTGGGTTTTGCATTTTTTTTCCTTAAAATTTATTTAGGGTTAATTTTATACATTTGACCTTGATTTTTTCCTCCTTAAGGCTTAATGGGTTATGGGTATCATGTATTTTAGGGCTGAAAATAGGTGGTCATTGGTCAAATTGATGATTGGATTGGGTCCATTGCAGTGGCGGAGCCACATGTCAGCCAGAGGTGGCCGTGGCCCCCCCAAGAAATTTTTTTTGAAAAAAAAAAATTAAATAGGATAAACATTAATTTATTGAGATTTTTTTTTTATTCTTTCTAAATTAGGCCCCTCCATTCTCCTGAAAGCTCATTTGTTTTTGTTTTCCCCCTTTCTCAAATTTCAATCTCACGCATCTTCCTCTTCTCCCTTTCTCCGGCTCTCCCTTCACGCATCTTCCTTTTCTCCTTTCTCCTCTCCCCTCGCCTCGGTGACTTAGTTCCTCTCATTTCTCAAGTCTGCAGAGTGCAGATGTCTCAATCGCTCTCTCGGTCTCTCACGATCCACGAGCGATGCGCTTTGGAGATCAGGTGGGTTTGGCAATTTTTGTTCCTTAAAATTTATTTAGGGTTAATTTCATACATTTAACCTTGATGTTTTTTCCTTCTTAAAGCTTAATAGGTTATGGGTGTCATGTATTTTCAAGGTAGAAAATAGGTGGTCATTGGTCAAATTGACAGATTGGATTGGGTCCATTGCAGTAGTGGAGCCACATGTCAACCAAAGGTGGCCGTGGCCCCAAGAAATTTTTTTTTGAAAAAAAAAATTAAATAAGATCAGCATTAATTTATTGATATTTTTTTTTTTTTTTTTTTTTCTAAATTCGGCCCCTCCATTCTCCTGAAAGTTCATTTGTTTTTTCCTAAATAGGGCCCAATGCACTGCAACTAGCACCTCCATATTAAAAAAAAAAAAAAAAAATAGTTTATGTTTCTTTTAGGCCTTTGGCGGCTGCATGGTTTGATATTATTTTGTTAAAAAAATTTTGTTTTCCCCCTTTCTCAAATCTCAATTTCACGTATCTTCCTTTTCTCTCTTTCTCTGGCTCACCCCTTCACTATCCTCAGTGACTTCGTCCCTCTCATTTCTCAAGTCTGCAGATTGCAGACTGTCTCAATCGCTCTCTCTCGTCTCTCACACCATAGCGGTAATGCTTTGGAGATCAGGTGGGTTTTGCATTTTTTGTTCCTTAAAATTTATTTAGGGTTAATTTTATACATTTAATCTTGATTTTTTTCCTCCTTTAGGCTTAATGGGTTATGGGTGTCATGTATTTTCAGGGCAGAAAATAGGTGGTCATTGGTCAGATTGACAAATTGGATTGAGTCCATTGCAGTGGCGGAGCCACATGTCAGCCAGAGGTTGCCGTGGCCCCCTCAAGAAATTTTTTTTGAAAAAAAAAAAAATTTAAATAGGATTACCATTAATTTATTGAGATTTTTTTTTTTTTTTTCTAAATTGTGCCCCTCCATTCTCCTGAAAGCTCATTTGTTTTTTTTCTAAATAGGGCCCAATGCACTACAACTGGCCCCTCCATATTAAAAAAAAAAAAAAAAAAAAAAATTAGTTTATGTTTCTTTTGGGCCTTTGGTGGCTGCATGGTCTGATATAATTTATTAAAAAAAAATTGTTTTCCCCCTTTCTCAAATCTCAATTTCACGCATATTCCTCTTCTCCCTTTCTCCGGCTCTCCCCCTCACTGCCCTAAGTGACACAATCCCTCTCATTTCTCAAGTCTGCAAAGTGCAGACTGTCTCAATCACTCTCTCTGTCTCTCACAGTCACAGGAAGTAACGCTTTGGAGATCAGGTGGGTTTTGCATTTTTTTTTTTCCTTCAAATTTATTTAAGGTTAATTTTATACATTTAACCTTAATTTTTTTCCTCCCAAGGCTTAATGGGTTATGGGTGTCATGTATTTTCAGGGCAGAAAATCGGGCAGAAAATCGGTGGTCATTGGTCAAATTGTCAGATTGGATTGAATCCATTGCAATGGCAGAGCCACATGTCAGCCAGAGGTGGTTGTGCCCCCACCCCCCCCAAGAAATTTTTTTTTTTAAAAAAAATAAAATTGTATCAGCATTAATTTATTGAGATTTTTTTTTTTTCCTAAATAGGGCCCAATGCACTCTAGCTGGCCCTTCCATATTTAAAAAAAAAAAACAAAACAAAACAAAAAATTAGATTATGTTTCTTTTGGGCCTTTGGCGGCTATAGGATCTGATATTATTTCTTAAAAAAAAATTGTTTTCCCCATTTCTCAAATCTCAATTTCACACATCTTCCTCTTCTCCCTCTCTCCCGCTCCTCCCCCTCATTGCCCTCAGTGACTCAGTCCCTCTCATTTCTCAAGTCTACAGAGTGCAGACTGTCTCAATCGCTCTCTCAGTCTCTCATAGTCCCACGCAGTAATGCTTTGGAGATCAGGTGGGTTTTGCATTTTTTTTTTTTCCTTGCAATTTATTTAGGGTTAATTTTATACATTTGACCTTGATTTTTTTTTCTCCTTAAGGCTTAATGGGTTATGGGTATCATGTATTTTCAAGGCAGAAAATAGGTGGTCATTGGTCAAATTGACTGATTTGATTGGGTCCATTGCAGTGGTGGAGCCACATGTCAGCCAGAGGTGGCCGTGGCCCCCCCAAGAAATTTTTAAAAAAAAAATTAAATAGGATCAACATTAATTTATTGAGATTTTTTTTTTCTTCTTTCTAAATTACGCCCCTCCATTCTCCTGAAAGCTCATTTGTTTTTGTTTTCCCCCTTTCTCAAATCTCAATTTCACGCATCTTCCTCTTCTCCCTTTCTTCGGCTTTCCCCTCACTACCCTCAATGACTCAGTCCCTCTCATTTCTCAAGTCTGCAGAGTGCAGATTGTCTCAATCGCTCTCTCAGTCTCTCACAGTCACAGGCAGTAACGCTTTGGAGATCAAGTGGGTTTGGCAATTTTTGTTCCTTAAAATTTATTTAGGGTTAATTTCATACATTTAACCTTGATTTTTTTCCTTCTTAAAGCTTAATAGGTTATGGGTGTCATGTATTTTCAAGGTGGAAAATAGGTGGTCATTGGTCAAATTGACAGATTGGATTGGGTCCATTGCAGTAGTGGAGCCACATGTCAGCCAGAGGTGGCCGTGGCCCCCCCAAGAAATTTTTAAAAAAAAAATTAAATAGGATCAGCATTAATTTATTGAGAATTTTTTTTTTTCTAAATTGGGCCCCTCCATTCTCCTGAAAGCTCATTTTTTTTTTTTTTTTTAAATAGGGCCTAATGCAATGCAACTGGCCCCTCCATATTAAAAAAAAAAAAAAAAAATTGTTTATGTTTCTTTTGGGCCTTTGGCGGCTACATGGTTTGATATTATTTATTAAAAAAATTTTGTTTTCCCCCTTTATCGAATCTCAATTTCACGCATCTTCCTTTTCTCCCTTTCTCCGGCTCTCCCCCTCACTGCCCTCAATGACTTAGTTCCTCTCATTTCTCAAGTCTGTAGATTGTAGACTGACTCAATCGCTGTCTCAGTCTCTCACAGTCACAGGCAGTAATGCTTTGGTGATCAGGTGGGTTTTTCATTTTTTGTTCCTTAAAATTTATTTAGGGTTAATTTTATACATTTAATCTTGATTTTTTTCCTCCTTAAGGCTTAATGGGTTATGGGAATCATGTATTTTTAAGGCAGAAAATAGGTGGTCATTAGTTAGATTGGCAGATTGGATTGGGTCCATTGTAGTGGCGGAGCCACATGTCAGCCAAAGGTGGCCGTGGCCCCCCCAAGAAAGTTTTTTTTGAAAAAAGAAAAAATAAATAGGATCAGCATTAATTTATTGAGATTTTTTTTTTTTTTTTCTAAATTGAACCCCTCCATTCCCCTGAAAGCTCATTTGTTTTTTTTAAATAGGGCCCAATGCACTGCAACTGGCCCCTCCATATTAAAAAAAAAAAAAAAAATTAGTTTATGTTTCTTTTTGGCCTTTGGCGGCTGCATGGTTTGACATTATTTATTAAAAAAATTTTGTTTTCCCTCTTTCTCAAATCTCAATTTTATGCATCTTCCTCTTCTCCCTCTCTCCGGCTCTCCACCTCACTGCCCTTAGTGACTCAGTCCCTCTCATTTCTTAAGTCTACAGAGTGCAGACTGTCTCAATCTCTCTCTCTCTCTCTCTCTCTCTCTCTCACAGTCATATGCAGTAATGCTTTAGAGATCAGGTGGGCTTTGCATTTTTTTGTTCCTTAAAATTTATTTAGGGTTAATTTTATACATTTAACCTTGATTTTTTTCCTCCTTAAGGCTTAATGGGTTATGGGTGTCATGTATTTTCAGGGCAGAAAATAGGTGGTCATTGGTCAAATTGACAGATTGGATTGGGTCCATTGTAGTGGTGGAGCCACTTGTCAGCCAGAGGTGGCCGTGGCCCCCCCAAGAAGTTTTTTAAAAAAAAAAAAAAATTAAATAGGATCAACATTAATTTGTTGAGATTTTTTTAAAAAAAAAAAAAAATTGGGCCCCTCCATTCTCCTAAAAGCTCATTTGTTTTTTTTTTTTTTCTAAATATGGCCAAATGCACTGCAACTGGCTCCTCCATATTAAAAAAAAAAAAAAAAAAAAAAAAATTAGTTTATGTTTCTTTTGGGCCTTTGGTGGCTGCATGGTCTGATATTATTTATTAAAAAAATTTTGTTTTCCTGCTTTCTCAAATCTCAATTTCACGAATCTTCCTCTTCTCCCTTTCTCCGGCTCTCCCCCTCACTGCCCTCAGTGACTTAGTCCCTCTCTTTTCTCAAGTCTGCAAAGTGCAGACTGTCTCAATCGCTGTCTCAGTCTCTCACAGTCACAGGCAGTAACGCTTTGGAGATCAGGTGAGTTTTGCATTCTTTGTTCCTTAAAATTTATTTAGGGTTAATTTTATACATTTAACCTTGATTGTTTTTCCTCCTTAACGCTTAATGGGTTATGGGTATCATGTATTTTTAGGGCTGAAAATGGGTGGTCATTGGTTAGATTGACAGATTGGATTGGGTCCATTGCGACCAGAGGTGGTCGTGCCCGCCCCCCCCAAGAAATGTTTTTTGAAAAAAAAAAAATTAAATAGGATCAACATTAATTTATTGAGATTTTTTTTTTTCTAAATTCGGCCCCTCCATTCTCCTAAAAGCTCATTTGTTTTTTTTTTTTTTTTTTCTAAATATGGCCCAATGCACTGCAGCTGGCCCCACCATATTAAAAAAAAAAAAAAAAGTTTATGTTTCTTTTGGGCCTTTGGCAGCTGCATGGTCTGTTTTCCCTCTTTCACAAATCTCAATTTTACGCATCTTCCTCTTCTCCCTCTCTCCGGCTCTCCCCCTCACTGCCCTCAGTGACTCAATCCCTCTCATTTCTTAAGTCTACAGAGTACAGACTGTCTCAATCGCTCTCTCTCTCTCTTTAATAAATAATATCAGACCATGCAGCCGCCAAAGGCCTAAAAGAAACATAAACTAATTTTTTTTTTTATTTTTTTAAATATGGAGGGGCCAGCTGCAGTGCATTGGGCCATATTTAAAAAAAAAAAAAAAAAACTGAGCTTTTAGGAGAATGGAGAGGCCGAATTAAAAGAAAAAAAATCTCAATAAATTAATGTTGATCCTATTGATTTTTTTTTCAAAATACATTTCTTGGGGGAGGGGCGGCACGACCACCTTTGGCTACAATGGACCCAATCCAATTTGTCAATCTGACCAATGACTACCCATTTTTAGCCCTAAAAATACATGACACCCATAACCCATTAAGTATTAAGGAGGAAAAAAAAAAAATCAAGGTTAAATGTATAAAATTAACCCTAAATAAATTTTAGGGAACAAAAAATGCAAAACTCACCTGATCTCCAAAGCGTTACTGCCTGTGATTGTGAGAGACTGAGATAGCGATTGAGACAGTTTGCACTTTGCAGACTTGAGAAATGAGAGGGACTAAGTCACTGAGGGCAGTGAGGGGGAGAGCCGGAGAAAGGGAGAAGAGGAAGATGCGTGAAATTGAGATTTGAGAAAGCGGGAAAACAAATTTTTTTTTAATAAATAATATCAGACCATGCAGCCGCCAAAGGCCCAAAAGAAACATAAACTAATTTTTTTTTTTTTTTTTAATATGGAGGGGCCAGTTGCAGTGCATTAGGCCCTATTTAGAAAAAAAACAAATGAGCTTTCAGGAGAATGGAGGGGCCCAATTTAGAGGAAAAAATAATAATAATAAAAAAAATTTCAACAAATTAATGCTGATCCTATTTAATTTTTTTTTTTTTCAAAAATTTCTTGGGGTGCCCACGCCACCTTTGGCTGACAAGTGGCTCCGCAACTACAATGAACCCAATCCAATCTGTCAATTTGACCAATGACCACCTATTTTCTGCCCTGAAAATACATGACACCCATAACCCATTAAGTCTTAAGGAGGAAAAAAATCAAGGTTAAATGTATAAAATTAACCTAAATAAATTTTAAGGAACAAAAAAATGCAAAACTCACCTGATCTCCAAAGCATTACTGCCTGTGACTGTGAGAGACTGAAAAAAAAAAAAAAAAAAAAAAAAGGAAATATTAAAATCCTTTTTGAAATCTCTGGATGACAGCTCAGATGAAGATGATGAAGAAGAATCTGAAGCATCTTCTAAAGCTACTATTGATTCCAAAAGAGAATGGTTTGGGAATTCCAATTATAGCCCTAACGATTATTTCCCTGGACTTGAAGATTTGTAATATTATTGATGCTGCCTTTTTACCTTAATTATTGAAGCTACTAATGTCTTTATTTTCCTGGATTGATGCTGCTATTAAAGTCACCGATTAATTTACTTTTCATAACTGATGTTGCTATTCACCATTCAAGTCTCTAATTGATTTACCTTTCACCGATTACCTATTGAATTCTTTATCTTTGCTACTTTTACTATTGACTATTTTGTGTGCCAACACTAAAGTGCTGTCATTATTGCCCTACTCTACTACTGCTACTAATGAAGACATTATTATTGTTACTTTCACTATTGACTATTTTGTCTGCCAACACTATAGTGCTGTGAAGAATTTACTTTTGCCATTAAATTTTATTGATGTAATTTTATTTTACCTATTGGAATTCACCTATAAAGGACGAACTCCCTTATTATAGAGGCAGAAGCTTTCACCCCAATTCTGAAATACTCTAAGCCTCTCAACCTCTCTACTTGTATCCTGCTTTGCTCCTTCACTCCTACTACTTTTCCTTGTATTCTGCCATGTTATTACTTCTGTAAGTAACCTCTGTTTCAGAAATAATAAGTTTGCAATTATTAAAATTTCGGATTATTACTCATTTATTCGCTCCAATTTCTCACTTACTTTTAATTACTTTTATATTGCACTTCATTCCTACAAGGTGGATTACCGCCTGATTGTCCTATACCTCTCATATTTACTCATTATCATTAAGACAATTTTCATTTCATTAATTATCTTTAATTAATTTTAATTATCATTAATCTTAATTAATTCATATCATTAATGGCAAGTGCTCATACCGCCTAATCATCCTATCCATATATGGGATGATATGCAGCAATATATATAGTGGAACATGAAGTAAATTGTGCATGAGAAATTTGCATGACAAGTAAGAAAGTTAAGATGTCTTATGTTATGTCCTCAATAGGTAGTTTAATCGGCTGGAACCACGCCTAATGAAACGGAGGTCACTAGTTCAAATCTCTGTCCCCCTCTTGTGCGGACATATCAAAAAAAAAAAAAAAAAAAGAAGATGTCTTATGTTATGACGGAAGCTGCAAACACATTATACTCATACTCTAAGCCGAGACTAGCTAGGAAGAATGAGAAATTCGGTTGACTTAGCTGGAGATGAACATATTTTGTTCTTGCCTTTTTTATTGCCTTCAACAATGAGCTCAACATGTCATAAATGGTTGCACTTTCTATGGGAGAGATGTTGGCAACATTGCAAGCTCCAAAAGACCATATTTTTGATCCAGCTATCATAGAATTTGTTAGAATATGTGAAAAATAGATTATGTTTTCGATTTATGCAATATTTGGTTGATATTGAAATATTCTTTATTGACGGGTTAATTGTAATCAAATCTTGAGATTATAATCAAATCAAGGCATTTACTCACTGCCCTAAAAATCGGTTCCTTTGTATTGTAGACAGATAAGTCAATGAGCACAATATAGTCCTATGGGCTATTTAGAGTGGTGAATGTAGATATCTAAGTTCTAACACTGAACCATCTATAAATTCTTGTAGGCTTTTTCTAGAATTTTTTTGGGCCTTGCTATCCAGCATTTTTTCAGGCTTTATTATTTTGGGCTATTGATAACCTTTTTTGGGCTTTGTTTTGTTTTTCCCAACATATTTTTTAGGCGTTGCCCCTTTTCCCAAGCCTTCTTTTGAGCTTTGCGCTATGTTATACCCCTTTTTAAGTTCATTTTTAGGCCTTTTTGAGCTTGCAAGTAACAGACTCTCATTGCTTCCTTAATATGTGAGAACGAGCTTTATAAGTGATCATAAGGAGCTTTGAATTGACTAGTTCTTTTAGAGTGATAGTGCTTTCACCCACATAGAGTGATAGTGCATGAGTATTAAGTCTTAATTTAGTTCTTTACTAGGTGAGACTTGGCCTTACAAGTGATTGTAAAGAATTTTAAATTAACTAGTCTTTTTAGAGTGTTAGCACTTTTCCTGAGTCGTTACACCTTTGCCTTGAGTGTATTTCTCTAGCCTGCTGGTTTGAGAAGGACAAGTAACCCTGTCGAAGTATTCTCTCAAAGATTAGTGAATCTGGTAATCATATGTAGTGCTAGCAATTTAACCCGTTACCCGTGAGCATGACACAAACAAGACACGTAATTTTAGAGTTAGGGTTTAGGTTAAACAGGTTTGGGTCATAAACGGGTCACCACACATTTAATAAACATGTCAGGTCGTGTCAACCCGCAGGTTCACGAGTTTATATATACTTATTATTATTTTTTTATCTCAAATTTGTATATATATATTTAAACATGTTCATGGAATCATGGGTCGGGTCGGAGCCTATTAACATTTAAATTAAACGTGTTCACAAGTCGTGTCGTGTCAATCCGTTAAAAAAAAGTGTCGTGTTCGGGTTGGCATATACAGATTCGTGTCATAAACGGGTTGACATGCAAGCCCGTTTTGCCAGCCCTAAATTCATATGCTAATAAAGGCATCAACAAAAATGAAGGATGGGGAAATATATATATATATATCAGATGGTTAATATATTTATGACGAGTTCTTCAAAATTGGAAGGAAATGGATGTTTAATGCTCCAAAGTCGATGCTCTAATACTTTTTCATATCTATTTTATAATGAAAGAAATGCATATACCTTTTCTCAGTAATAGTTTACTCAATGAATGAGATCACTTCGTACTTTTAATATTAATAAAATAAATATTATTTAACATTAGAAAAGAAAAACAAAGGCTAACGGTTTTTGAGTATTTTTTTAATCAGAAGTACGAGACGGTGGTTTGTTTCAATGCTTGAATAGATTTATTAGTAAGAAAAAAAAATAAAAATTTGTTCATATATATATATATATATATATATATATATATACACGAAAAGTGTTAGAGAACTAAATAAATAAACCCAAAAAATTTTATAAATTGATGTAGTACAACATAACTGGATATGAGATAAATTCAAATTTTGAGTTCGTAAAAGTTTTTTTATATAAAATGTGTTTGTAAGCATAGTATTTTTCGATTTTTAAATTAAAAAAATGTAATTTTTTTTTCGTCTGCGACTCACAATCTATTACATCAATTTTTAAAAAAATTTAAATTTATTTATTTGGTCCCAAATTCTTTTATTTATATATATATATATATATATATATAAAGAGGAAACCGACTCTCGAGGGATCTGCATAGGCAAAAGAGAGTCAAAAATATGTTTAGCTGTTACACGCATGTCAAACAGACTCGTCATTTTCAGCGTTTCATTGTGTTTAAAACGTTTATGAAAAAAAAAAACGAAAGCAGCCCTTCATTTGCGGTCAAAACACTCGAAACAAATAAAGTTGAAACTTGTCTCCCTTTTTTTTCTATGTTACAGACTTAATTACAGTTTCGACTGAACCAAAGTATAAACTGCTTTTCATATTTAAATTGCAGTGTTTGAATTATTATTATTTTTTTTTTTTAGCTAAAAGGGTAGACTTCTGCGATAATGGTTTTTTTATTTTAGCGTGTTAAAGTAATGGTTAAGTAATTAAATTTATTTATTTTTATAAGTTAATTAAGTTTTTAAGACAATTGATGATTTAACATAATACTAAAGTCAAATAAGTTCATGAGTTCGAACCTTGACTCTATTATTTACCTCTCATTTCAATTAAATATTTTACGTGTTGAAGTCTCACCTATAAAAAGAGAGTTTAAACTCATACATGAGAATAAGTGTTAAAATAATGATTATGTGATTAAATTTATTTATTTCTATCAGTTTAAGTTTTTGAGACAACTAACGATTTAAAAGATCGATAGCTATAACAATACTTATCTATTAGGATTTTAATAGGAGGGGCCTAGATCGTCTACAAAGCAGAGGATTGCAAGCGCTCCTTTAAATTGGCTGACCTCGACCCGCCAGGACGGTTTATTTTAATAAGATATGAAAATTTTGATTGTGGGAGTCAAATTTATCTCTTAACATTTACCAAACCATTTTGAGATTAACCTGAGACTACTGAACCACCACCTTTAATAGTGCAGTGTATGAATTTGATTGCATTGCAGAGTAGTTTATAATTTTCCTTGAATAATTGCATGAATAATCATAAAAGAATGAGATAATCAAACTAAATTAATATGCTACAACGGTGTCACAAGATACAAGTAAACCAATAGAATTATGAGTAAATCAATTTAATAGACAGTTATACAATTATTATACCATTGAGATGACATGACAATAAAAATCAATCTTTAGAGTTTAGATCAACAATGGTTTGTAAATAAAAAAATAAAAAATTACGACTAATTTACACTTCTACATCATTCCAATTGTATGGTATTGGTGTAACAATCTACTAAATAGCTAGCAAGAATTGTACACAAAAACAATCCCAACATTAAGGGGGGACAAAAAAGCAATTCCAAATAAAAGGAAAAAAAAAAAAAAAAGGTGGATCAATGAAAAGGATATATAACTTCCCACTTTTATGAAAGAATATATGCTACCTTATTAATTATGCCAACAAAAAAAAAAACGTGATTCCCTTTGTAACATTCTGGTCATTGTCGGCTGGTTTAAATGGGCTGTCATATACCAAAGAGCCAATTTGGTGGCATTTCTATATTTTTCATCAACTGACTGCTTCAAAGTTTACAAAATGCATTAAGGTTAGCATGATGTTGCTTGGAAGGCCACTAAGGTTGTGTCCCCTAAGTAATTTCAAAACTTATTATTATTATTAATTAAATTGATTAAGGATTTCAATATATACCATCGATTTTTTTTTTTTTTTTTTTGTGATGATTTTATTGTGTGGTAGTGATGGAAGTAGAAATAGTGATGATAAGTGATGATGAGTGTCAATAGGGACGGTGATGGTGGTGACAACAATATTAGCAATAATGGTAAAGATGAGAACATAAATTAAAATTAATAATAAATAGAATGAAAATGATCATTTTGATAATAACATATTCTATTATTAAATCTTAACATAGGATTTGGGTTTTTTTTTTTAAAAATTTCAGTGAATTTTTAAGCTATTTAAGCCAATTATAAGTAATTGAGTGAGTGTGATGAGAGAGGGGTGTTGGAGCATCTCTATTCTCAAGCAAGGTTAGGTAAAATACTTGGTGGTGATGCTGGGAGAGAGAGGGATGGTGAGAATGAATAATATTGAACATTTTTTTTTTTTTTTAACAGTTGAGAATTACTTTAGCAAAAAATGGGTTTTATATTTTCTGAATATACTTCGTGTTAACTGAATATACACATTATATGGGAATTTTATGCCACCTTTTCTGAGTAAGACCCTTTTGGAGGTGGGATCCTAGTTTTTAGGTTTTATTTTTTTTTTTTTTTTTTTTGAATTTTGCAAAATATTTTTGAATTTTCACGTGTTTTGAGAAGACTCCTAAAATTTAAAAACTCTCAATTTAACCTCTAAAACTTTTAATTTGATGCAATCTATCGCTATGTTAGGATTTGGCATTAAATCCTAACAGAGGCTATGAAAAATATCAAAATACCCTCCAATTTTCGTTTTCTTAAAAAATTGGGTAAATTTAAAATTTTATAAAAATTCATGGGTATAAAGGTCATTTTATCATTTTTATCGCATGTTCTAACGTTTAAGGGGGAGATTGCATCAAATTAAAAATTTGATGGATGAGATTGAGAGTTTTTGAAGTGGAGGGTCATGTTAAAACGCATGGAAGTTCAAGATAACTTTATAAAGTTTTCTTTTTTTATTTTATTTTTATTTCTATGGAATGATCCTCTTGGGCTATTTATATCCATATCAAATATGGAATCAGCTGGGATGCCTAATGAGATGGAAGTCGCTAGTTCAAATCCTAATGAAGTGGAAGTCACTAGTTCAAATCCTACTCCTCTCTCTTGTGCGGATATGTAAAAAAAATGGAATATTAGGATGTGTTTGTTAAAGGGTTTTAGTTCGATATTGTAGCAAAAATTGAATAATGTAAAAAAAATAATAATAATAATAAAAAAGTAAGAAATTTTTTTTTAAAAAAGTGAAAAAGTAAGAATGTTTTATCTGGAAAAATAAAATTTTTTATTTTGTATTAATTTTTTTATTTTAATAGTAATAAAAAGTGATTTATATAATGTAAAAAGTAAGAAAATGTTAAAAAAATAAAAAGTAAAATGAATAATATTAAACCAAAACCGTTTAGCAAACTAGGATTATCTTTAAGAAAATCTTATCTTAAATTCTTTTCAACCAAACATAAAAATAAAATAAAAACATGTTTACTTTTCTACGAAGAGGGAGAAAGTTCAAGCCCTCGTCTTTGAAGGCATGCGTAGTTGTTAGCGTGTCCTTTCCCTCACACATGTTTTTAGCACTAAAGTCGGTAAAACAATACATTCAAACTATTGAGTATTGAGTATTGACCATTCTTAATTACTAGCGGCTGCTTTTAGACCTTTGAATTTTCTCCCTTTAATTAAAAAAAGAAAAGACATTTCTGAGTTGATATTGGAAAATGAGAGTTGATACGTCTTTTATGAAAATTTTGACTGGAATAATGACTTCAGAAATTAATATCAGGTCATGTATATTAAAGTGTTTGTTTTCTATTCTTAAAACAAATAAATTAACAAAAAATCAAAACACAAAACACTCTTAAAAATATATATAAAAAAAATAAAATATCACCTTTATGTCAAAGCATAAAAAAAAAAATATTAAAAAACCCTCTAAAACACATTAACAAACATAATAAGGGTATGTTTAATTACTAATGGAACTAAATTCTGGTTTGAGAATTATTCGATAATTTAATTGGACTTAGGTCCTTAGTTGATCGGATCTTTAGAAAGCGGTAAATTAAGTACTTATATGCATACACATACCCACTGATATATGTTTGTTAAGAAAAATTAGGTCGAATTTGATTGCTAATCATATATTTGATTGAAAACCATCTTGTAACTTAAAACTAATGGCTTGTGAAAGGTCCCTTCGAAGGCCAACGAAGCCGATTCTCATTAGGCTACGATTGTGACCCAAGAAAACGGCGGATTACTATAATGAGCCTCTTCGGAGGTCTACAAAGAAGCGAGCCTACAAAGGAAGGCCTAACCCGCGAAACCCAACGCTCCCCCGCTAAGCTACCTAGTTGAGCCTGACCTTGCCTCCAGCTTTACCAAACCTGTCGAGAGAGGAGTAAGCACCGTTCCCTCCAATTTTGCTGTTTGAAGGTATTTTTCAAAAAGGCAACGCGACACGTGATCCTGCTCAATATGGTAACTTAGCAAAATATCTCACCCCAAGAAGGAAAAAAGAAGAGCACCGAAAAAAAAAAGGTGTCACCTTTGGAAGGAAAACTGAGAGGCTATCCTCTTCCCCAATCATGACCCTCACATCACGATGAGCCGCCTCCCTCTAACCCTAGCTCCAACTGTAAAATTTTTGGCTCGCGAGAGAGAAAGGACATGTGCTACCTATTTATTGTTTAAACTCTCTTGCTAATTAGCTGTTATTCTTGTTATTTTAGATAACTTTGCAACTCTCGTAATCTAACGTCTTCTATTACTAATCCCTTTGTCTTCCTTGCCGGACCCAGAATCGAAGGCTACGAGGCGTCACAACTAATCTAACAGGTTGCAAGTATTCAATTACTATGAATAATTAGGTTCACATTTGGATAGTAATTTAACACACTCCAATCTACTTCCCATTAAATATCTACAGCAATTATCGCTCCAAATTATTATTAATTTAATAAAATAATATGATAACTCTTGTATAAAAATAATTAAACTATATGCCCGCCTACTAAAATAATAAGTGACTTTACCTATTCAAATTGCTAAAGAAATTCCAAAAGAAAATTGCCATCCACTTCAACCATTTGGTCCACTTATAACTGCGTCCCAACATGTCGTGAAACAAAAACTGACACGATCAGATGGTCCACAGAAGTCTTCTGAGCTGAAGTTGCAGAGACGCGTTTGCTTTTTGTCGTTTTGGTTTGTTCTTTCCGAACCCAGAGAGAGGCATCTTAGCTCCTTTGCGTCGTTCAAGAGTAGCATCCAGCCACCGGATTCTTTTCAGTTTTGACATTTCGAAAGGCTACATAGGCTCACTGCCAAAACCAGGAAATTTTTCAGTGTTTTTTACCATGTAATTTTATTATTATTATTATTATTATTATTCATTTTGGTCGGGGAAAAAGAGTAAAAACTATCACTTTTCAGCGCAATATAAAATTCAAACAATCCCTATAGAGCAGTGTGATGGTGCCCTGTTCTGTTTACCTGTAGAGCTGGAATTTTGTCGTCTATACACTGAAGTCAAATTCAATCACGAAATTTTGAAAGGACTCTTGTCTTCTAAGGGTTACTGAATGGACAATATGCTTATTTCTCAATCTCTCT
Organism: Corylus heterophylla; assembly: GCA_016403345.1. NCBI lineage: Eukaryota > Viridiplantae > Streptophyta > Magnoliopsida > Fagales > Betulaceae > Corylus > Corylus heterophylla. The sequence goes on along the minus strand of CM028145.1, from coordinate 7,092,028 downwards.
AATATCAATTAATAATAATAATAAAAATTTAGTATGGGGTTGCTTTCTATTTTTTTATTTTTATATATGTTATGTTTATGTGGGTATATGAGGCACATTATTACATTATTACCAAAATTCCTTTGTCTAAAGGTACAGCTGTTTTACTTACAACTTATCATAAAGAAAGAACAAAGGAAAATGACATCTAAAGAAAAAAAAAACAAAAAACCCATTATTGTAAATGGAAATTTCCAGAAAAAAAAAGAAAGAAAAGAGAGAATCATTAGAGGGGGTAAACCTTACTATTTGGATGAATAATACTCTGATTTCGTATTCACATTTGCATTATATGGAGGGCAAATTTTAGTAACCACAAGATCATAGCAGAATCCGCTTTTATACTAACCGCCTATGTCATTGCTTTGCATTTGGGCTCTTTTTGAATATTATTATTATTATTATTATTATTATTTTTAAACTATCAACTTAATTTATATGATTTTTTTTTTTTAAAAAAAAAAATCTTTTTAAGAGTTTTTTTTTTTTTTTTTTTTTAAGGGTATTTCAAGATTGTTTCGAAATTTAATCCCAAAAATTGGATTACGCCCAATTTTTGGGATTAAATTTCAAAACAATGTTGTTTTATAAGATAAAGCTATATTTTTATATGTAATAGCCGTCTCCACCTATTCATTATCTATCATCCATTACCACATGTTGATAGCGGATTTAATATTTACTCACCGAGTTAAAGATTAAAAATTGACTCGTAACCTATGCTGATGGATGGCCGGACATATAATCCTAATTACCCAAAAATGATAGTTAACTTAACCCTATGGGACCATTATTATTATTATTTTTTCTCTTTATAAAAGGAATCATTGTTAATTAAAAAAATGGTTGTTTTTAAGGGAGTAGAACACAAAGGCCGAGCATGGACCCACCACGGGAAGCTTTAGAGCGAAGACATCCTTTGAGTCAAATTTAGAGCTTCTCACATGATTGCTACTATTTGGCCTAATGAAATGCTAGAACAGTAATCCCAATACACTGATATGATTTTTGACCTTGTGATTGATTTTTATTGTAGGGCCCTCTCAAATGGTGTTCACACTAACCCACAAATCTGACTTTTTGTAGACTCTATTTGATGATTTGGTTGCTGGTGCCCCCCATTAATACATAATTTAACTCTTCCTCGGCCTCTAATGGCTACACAAAAGAGACAGACGGGGGGAGGGAAAGGGAGAGGTTTAAAGACCTTTCTCTGATAAGTGATAAGTAAGCATCAGCCTTAGCTTAAAAAAGCACAAAGAAAAGAAGAGAAAAGAAAAGAAAACAAAAGAAAGCAAAAGTCTAGTGAAACACAGATTCCAGAGAGCCTTCTCTCAGGCTTTTGCTGGTTGATTGATGATGGCATATACCCACGATCCCAACAAGAAGACAAACCATAGCCCACCTAACAAACCCCGTAAAACAAGAAAAAAAGAAGAGAATTCCATCACTCTCTACACAATTTTTTTATGGAGAAATAAAAAACAAATGGAAAACTAACCAACAAAAAACTATTCTTTTCTCTCCACTAAACTCAAAAATGACTTCTTCTCTTCCCTCTCTCTCTCTCTTTCTCTCACTCTAAAAGCTTTAATGACATCCTTCTCATATTCCATAATCCATTATTCCTTTCTTGACTCTCTCAAAACCATCCCATAGACACGAAAAACACATACTTTTTCTCTCTCTGAGACTCAGAGTGTATAGAAACCATGCCTGTGCTTGCAGCAGAGGCCTCATCTATGGGAGAGCAGAAGAAATGGAGGAGACCCAGAAGTCAATTCCACCAACCCATTTCGGAGACAGATCCTCCGAGTCCAAACCCGCAAATCCCTTCCATTATCCAATCTACTCGCTGCAAATCCACCATCTCTTCCTTCCTGCTCTCCACCTTTTCCTCCACCACCACAAACGAAACCACACCCACTACCAATAGTGGCAGCAAGAAAAAGAACAACTTTGCCTCGGCAAAGTTTAGGGGCATGGGGTGCACGGCCTCGGCGTCGCAGCAGGTGTCGGTGCCGGCGGTGATTCGGGGCTCGGCGGACTGGGAGGGCAAGAAGAGTAGGAAGAAGAAGAAGAAGACGAAGATTAAGAACTTTAGCAGCAACAACAATAACAACACTAACAATAAGGACAGGGAGAGTAATAAGACCCATCATGGAGGAGTGGGAGATGGGTCTAATTCTCTGAATTGTATGGATGTTCAAGATGTTTGGTGTGGTCCCGGAATTGGGTTTTCGCCGGAGGATTGCGTAGTGGCGAGGAGGAATGCGTCCTCTGGAAGGGGCAAGATTGATGGGGAGAAGATGAGTCATAGGGAGGTACCATTCTTATCATCCTCATTCTCTCTCTCTCTCTCTCTCTCTCTCTCTCTTTCTTATAACAATAGGTGTGGATGCTGAATTTTATAGGATATAGATATTTGTGATTCCCTATTATTTATTTTCTGTATGTGTAGTTTTTTTTTTTTTTTTTTTGGGTGGGGATTGGATATCCCTTTTTTGGGTTTTTGGTGTCGATTTTGTAAACTGAATTGGCTATTCCTTAGGTGCCTGATCTGGGTTTGCTGCATAAATGGTGGTCTTGATCATTATGCTGTTTAATCTAGATTGCTTCTTTGTTTTTTGGTATGTTAATTTAGCTGTCTACATCCACTAGTGTTTCTTTGCTTCCTATTCTGAAGAAAATAATTGAAAAGAAAAGAAAAAGAACACACCTTTGTGGCCGAACTCAATCATCCAAATGAAGGGACTTTTTTATATATACAAAACCCATATTTTTTTAACCAACAGCGGCCTGGGAGTCGCCTACTGTAAATACTCCTGAATTGACAAATTATTCAGTCTTTGCAATAAAATTGCCTTGAGATTTTTTTTGTCCCCGAATTCTAGAGTTAATCCTTATAGATTCAAGGGTTTATCACTTTGCTGCGCCAATCTCGGTTCTTTTGGAAGTCCATTTTTTAATTTAATATTTGTTCTTTCTTATACGTTTGTTCTGTTCACCAATAAATTTAGTGGCTGCCTATTTGTTAGTGAAACATTTTAGTCGGGGTTTCTTGAATTTTTTTAAGGGCACCCTTCTTTTCTTCTTCAAATATTTTTAGCAATTTCATATTCCTCAGCGGGTCTTACTTTGTGTAGGAAAACTTTTCTTCCTTGTTATATGGAACTTTGTGATGTTTTCGTTGTTTAGTAGTTGCCTTGACCTATATGTTATTGTCTCTGTCAGTTACTTATCAAAAAAAAAAAATGTTATTGTCTCTGTCAGTTACTTATCAAAAAAAAAAAATGTTATTGTCTCTGTCAGTGTGATGTTCATGCAATTAAGTTACTGTTATTTTCTTTTTTGTATTTTTTGGGGCAATGCGTGTACGTATGAAAGTTGCATAGTTATAGACGCAAACTGTATTCTTTCTTTAAGTTTTTGTTTGTGCCACGCGTTATGTTAAGACCCCACCTAAATTTGTTTATTAGTTGCCTTGAACTTTATGATAATCGCTTCAGTGGTTGAGTTAGAGCAGGGCATTCTATTATTTTCTCTATAAATTTGTTTATTCATGAGTTGAAGATATGCTTTTTATCAAATGGTTTCTTTTAAGTTTCTCCATGTTGGGTTTGTTTTGATTTTGCTTGGTTGCGCTTCATCAATCTTTGCAGCGTCCTTTCTCAAGGCGAGCAGTGAACCCTGAACCTATATCATTTCTGGATTCTGACTCTGACTATGTACCTATGCTCCATGGTTCGGAAGTATTTGGAACTAGGTATTACCGGCATGCTCGCCATCCTTCTCCCGAGGGCCTTGCTGAGGTCTGTCCATGATCCATATATAGTTCTTTTAATATGATTCTTGGGGGTGTTGATTTTTGTTTACTCTACCTATCACACTCACACTCTCGTGAGCCTTACTTTTTGAGTTGATACAATTGGCACAGCTTAATTTTGATAGTTTGGGATATTGTTGCAATTTGTTACTTCAATTAAATTCTATGCGGTTATTGTTATTGTTTTGGCAGGTAAACTGTACAGCTTTGATAGTTTGGGTTTTACATGAGGGTAAATATCTATAAAACAAATGTATTTTAGTGGTTTAATTGTTAATCACTTATTTGTGAGCAGAATCTCACCAGAAGTTGCTTAACCTAAGTTAGAGATGTTGCTGTTTAATCCACGCCAGCATCTGCCTTCTCATGGAAAGCTCTTTACATGTGATTTCTTTTGAATTATATTATTTGCTGAAAGAGCAGCTCTCCAAGTTGATTATTATTATAATTCTTGGGGATGCTGGTTTATATTTTATTCTTGTCATACTATCTCTTCTCTCTCTCTCATGCTTTGCTTATTCAAGTTGATAAAGAATTGGTACAGCTCAATTATTGTAGTTTGGAATATTGTTGTTAGTAGTCAGTTTCCGGTATACAGTCCATGTAGTTGTTGGGTTTAATTTTGGCAGGTAAGTTGTGCAACTTTGATTTATATATAATGAGTTCCCAAGTATATAGAACTTGAGTGTATGTAGCTATCTAAGTTGGTTTAGTGGATAAATTGTTTATCTATTTTTTCAATATTCCAGTAAAAATTCACCAGAAGATGCATGTAAATTGTAGATGCTGTGTTATTTTTGCCTGCATACACCTCATGCAAAGCTCTTTAGATGTGATACTTTTGAAAATTTTTATTTTTTCAAAAAGCACCCCCTGCAGTTTATCACCACCATATTTATTAGTTTCTCTTGAATTCAATCTTGATGCACTTTATCAGCTTCCATCAAATAAATGCCTTTTGCACCATAGACTCCCAGGAACTTGTAAAATTTGATTGATATTTTATTATCTATAGGAAAATAAATGGTATCAAAGCCCTCCTCCCCCTTCAACAAAAAAAAAAAAAAAAAAAAAAAAACGAAAAAGAAAAAGTAGGGGATATCACTTGTCAATACAAACAAAAAGAAGAATGTGCTGAGAAGTAAGCCCTAGAGTTGGTTCGCCCATTGGATAATATCTTCCTAGGTTATTTATGGACTTCTTGTATCATGGACTTTTTTGATCTCCAATGTACTATGATGATAATATACGTCTTTTCACAAGTTAATGCTAAAACTTTGTTAGAGTAAACCTGGTTGTGACATACATTGGACTCAAGCTTTGTGAAGGAAATGATTCCAAACACAAGCAGTCTGTTTTCTTTTTTTTTGTGGGGGGGGGCTTCACTTAGCCCTAGCACTTAGCCCTAGCGCTTTTGCAATCTTTCCCCTAAACTTAAAAAACTCTCAATTTAGTGTATCAAACTTTAAAAAATTGCAATGTTACCATTCCGTTCGAGTTTTTTGTTAAGTCCTAATGGAGGACTCTAAAATACTCAAAATACCCCTGTTTAAAATTAAAAAGTAAAAAATTTGCCATTGGGCTGACCCAGCCAAGCCTTGGGTTCCATTTTTTTATTTTTTTTAATTTTTATAGAATTTTTTAATTATTTAAAAGTATAGGAGTATAAGAAATATTTCTCATATACTCTGTTTGAGCTAACCCCAAACCCTAACGGTGGGGTGACATTGTAAATTTTTTATAGTTTGATACACTAAATTGAGAGTTTTCAAAGTTTAGGGGGATAATTGCAAAAACGCTGAAAGTTTAGGAGGGTTAAATGAAGTTTTCCCAATTTTTGTCTTCAGTGAGCTATTAGGATATAATAGTTTCACAAGTGATAGAAATGTCTATGTCTAGTTTGATAAACTGACGATACTGATATTTTATTTTAGAATAAAATCCTGAGAAATTGTATGAGGTACAAATTGAGAGTTGGGCAAAGAATTTGGCTTATAGGATGAATCTGATCATCATCTTGAGGTATATCATGTATGGGAATTTATTACATATCCTTAAAACTGAGTTGACTAATTGGTTTCCTGTCTATAGTGAACGTTTTAGGTCTTATGGTGGTTTTTACACAATATCATCACTGGAAAAGAGATAAGGAGAAGGATTTCCTTGGATATATACAAAATGCATATAATGCTTTTTGGTGAGATTGGTTACTGGCTTATGTTAAATATTCATATCATGAAACTAAAGTCTGATAACACATTGCATTGCCAGCTTTCAACTATTTTTTAAATCAGGAATGATCTTCGATATATGATACAACTTGCTATGTCTAATGCCTAAGTGTGAGTAATTGCATATTGTTTTTTCCAATACTATTAACAGAAAGCAGAAATTTTATTTATAACTCAAAACCACATTTCATGTTTGTCTTTAATGCCATCTCGTTGTAGTGTTTGACTCAATAAAATTTGTGTTAGCAGTTTGAGATGCGAAAGTTTATTATATTCATTCATTGTATGCTTTTAGTTACCAATGTTGTTTCCATTGGTAATGATCATGCACATAAATCTTATAAATTAGCTAAGAGATGAATTTATTAGGAGACAATGGTCAATTGGAACTAGTTGTTTGTCCTTAAAATTAGAATCAGAATAAACTTTGCTTCATAAGTAGGTTTCCTGTTTAAGTTCTTTTAAGCTCCGCGAGAGATCATGAACTTATCTTTAATTTGTTTCAGTAAACTAATTTGTGTCCCCAGAAGTCTCTAGGATTACTGCTTTCAAAGTGGAAGGAGTTTTTGCATATAACTAGTTGTTGTAGGAGCTTTCCATCAGAAATTAATTTCCAAGAATAATTCAAAGTAGAGTTGTTGTTTGTCCTAGTTGCACATGTATGCCAATTTGAAGAAGTAATTCTGGTTATGGAATTTTTCATTTTATTTTTTTGCATAAAAAACATTGAATATAAAAAGTGATAGTGGCATTCAGTTTGAATGTGTGAAGATGATCCTGGTTAAGGACAATTATGAATTTAAGTCAGCAATATATTTTTTTAAGTGGCATATGTGTTTGTCATTATGTCTAAAATGATCTGGGAGGCTTAGCCAGTTGTTTTTCTCATTATTGAATAGTTTTGGTGTTTGGTAGAAATTATTAATAAACAACTTTACCTGATAGCAGCGGATTAAGGATGTGCTCGACTGAAAGTATGACTTGGATCTTTTATCGTGTCACTGAAACTGATAGTAAAGAGGCATTTTTGTAAATAATATTGCTTTGTCACTGCCATAAGTAGCTTGAATGCGTTGAATGTAATGGAGGTTATTTTTTTGGTTCAATTCTATAGATGGATTGGTTCTCCATCATAGGTAAACCCATTGTACCTGTTATGGTGTCTGTATATATCTTGTTCTATCTCTCTTTGCTATAGAGTTATATAAATTGTTACTCTTTAGGCTCAGATTAAAATTATGGCTTCTAATGAATATAACACGTATTTTTGTGAAGTAATAAATTTATGAGGTGAAACTTCACCTTATATGTAACCGTACTAGGGCCAAGACTTGTATTTAAATCAGTGCTGGATGGTGCAGATTATGATGCTCCAAAATAGTCTGATAATGGGGGGAAGATTTGACATACAAGATCGATATAGAGACCTGAGACTTGATGTAGATAATATGACATATGAGGTGTGTTGTTTTTCTCTTATAAACTCCATCTTCAATTTATGTCCTTTTCCCCTTGTGCTTTGGCCCCCCCGAATGTTAATAATATCTGTGTTGATTTCATCATGTGCATTCTATCATGATTCCCAGGAATTGCTTGAGCTCGGTGAGAGAATCGGCTATGTGAGCACTGGATTAAAAGAAGAGGAAATAGGCCGTTGCCTCAGGAAAACTAAGCTCTCACTTATAAATGATCTATCAGCACATTTATCTAAGCAAGTAGATAGAAAGTGCAGCATTTGTCAGGTTAGTTTTGTAATAACTTGTCCGTTTTCGATTCTTGTTCTTCTCCATTGAATCCATCTCAAATCATATTTGTCCATATAGGAGGAATATGAAGCAGATGATGAGATGGGTAAGCTGGATTGTGGACACGGCTATCACATACAATGTATACAACAATGGCTTGGACAGAAAAATTGTTGCCCTGTCTGTAAGGCTGAAGTGCTGGCTTGATGCTAAGAATGGTGACAGACTAGTTGCAACTTCCTCAATGCCAGAGGCTTTTGGACACTGCTTCTCTTTTTACCCTCTCTATGGTGTATAGATTTCATTTCCTCCAATACATGATCCAGAATTGATTCTTTGGTGTGAAGCTTCGGCCCCCCCCCCCCCTATTTGCTTGTTTTGATACAATGGGCTTCTTTGGGCGATTTAGCAGTTCCATGTTAATTGAAATTATCTGGAATTTAATACGGATCATTAATATCATATCTTAGGTTACACATTTTTTTGTTGTTCTATGCTTGAGTTGCAATGCCTTATGCTCAATTCTGTTGTTTTCGAATGCAAAAGAAGTGGTTTATATAGGATGTAGCTTAATATATGAAAGCTTTCTCTGATGAGATTGTAATTCAAGTGAAGATTACTAATTATTATCCAAGGAATTGGCAGTTTCTAGGAGGTAGGAAAGATTGGTGTCAAATTATTATCCAAGGAGTGGTTTATATAGAGACAAAAAGTGATGGTGAAATCTCATAGTGGGTAGTTTCTAGGAAGTAGGAAAGATTGCTGTCAATATATTATGAGATGTTGTCTGATTGTGATTGTGGTCTAGGCATGCCTGATTGTGACTGCCTTTCAAAATATGCACATATACACACTCTCGTGAATTCAATCAAGTCAACGAAAATAACAGTGCTTTTAGGAAGGAAAACACAAGCTTTGATTGAGAAATTATCTCTTGGGGCCTTGGACTCTCAAAGAACCAAGAAAAGAGCTCCATTTTCTTAACGCTCTGATCATAAGTGATCTTAGAAATGGCCTACAAGATTGATAAAAACTTGAAAAAAGTACAGATACTCTTCTCAAACTATTATCCTATTGTTAATGTCTCCTCAAAACTACAAATTGTGTCAATGTCCCTACCTAAACTATATAAAAAAAATGTCAATGTTCCTACAAGTGTCGGTCACTCGATAATTTATCGTATCATGTCCGGATTTTACTGTCCGACCCATATATCACGAAGCCACCCTGTTCATGACATATCTCCTCTGTACTACTCGATGGATTTGCCTAGATACAAGTATGACAAGAATAATGCCCAAAAATTGTCATTGTTATGGTTGTCCTAATCACACTCACAACCAAAAGGAAGACAAAGGCATGAAGATTGAGGAGCAAGAGCCCGATGTTGCAAAGAAAGGAAGTAATTCTCTGGTTCCTGTTCAGATGAAAAATTATCTATATCCAATTATGTGGATTCCACAAGGATACATGAAAAACAAAGAAGATAGAAAGCCAGTTGAATCAAAGGCTGCAGAGCTTGAAAATGTTGTGTTTGTGCAAAGAAGCCTCCGAGAGTTTGAAATCTAATGAACATGAGGTCGTTTTGACATGAAAACCTCAACAGTGGTGGAGCTAGAAAATTATCATTGTAGGAGTTGAACTAAAAATATGATGAATACAATTTAAAACAAGAATGAAGTAATTTATCACATAATATGCGTATCACAAAAAGTATAGCGATAAAAATTTAATAAATATGTGTCAAAATTGACATATTAGCAATGTAACATGCCGACACTAATACAAAAGTGTCTAAAATTATACTCTACATTCTTTTAGAAAAACAAAATAATTAAATATCGAATCTGAATTGATGAAGCTCTTAACAATTTCTCTTTTAATATAGACAACTAAAATATTTGCAATAAATTCATTATCTATTTTGTTGTGAAGTCTTGTTTTATTACCTTTCATAATTGAAAATACAAGTTGAGTAGTTGCTGTAAACACTGAAAGAGTCAAAACAAAGTGAATTAATCATCTAGATATATAACTCTTTTACAATATTTTTATTTTTGATACGTATTAGCACGTGAATGGAACATTTTAAATGCTTGCAATTTTTTATTCCATTTACATGCCAATATGTCAAAAAAAAAAATTATTAAAAAAAAGGTGTAACAATATTGACCATATTACTATAAGGTTCAAGCTCATATAAAGTTACTGTTTATATATAAAAATAAATGAAATGCATCATATTTGCATAATTCATTGTAAAAAATAATTTGGAAAAAAAAAAGAAGATGAGGCTTATTATGTAGAATTCTTTCCATTTTAAAACTCTCATGATAGTTTAGATACTCAGAAAACCATTGTTCTCTCTCACTACTTAATCATATGGAATTTGTACAAAGGACCAAAGTTTCTTATTCCCTTCGAAATGTTAGATTTTAGTTAAAGGTTAGAGTTCTTTTATTTATTTTTTGGTTGAATATTTTGAGTAATGAGAGGAGTAGATGAGAGCATTAGATAAACCTCAAGCCCACCTCACAATACCATCAAAAGTAGCTTACGTAACTAACATAGGGCTAAGAATTTGTTTGGAATTGCGTTAGGGAGAGTAAAAAAAATGAGGTTGATATGGATACAACACAAACCCAACTCATGGCCAACTTCTCTCCTACGTGTAAAAAAAGTTTGAATTTTAAACCAAATAAATTTTCTTTTTTCCCAAATTTTCAGAATCCCAAAATCTTCTTTATCAATTTTTTTTTTTTTTTTTTAAATGACACGTAAAAGAGAAGTTGGCCATAAGTTTGATTTATGTTGTAACCTTAACATTTTTTTTTTTTTAAAAAAAAAAAACTTTCAATACATAGAAAGTTGTGTTAAACAAAAAGTTTATGTATTTGGTAAAAATTTAAAACTACTTATTTGACTTTTTCACCCTAAAAATTGTCAAAACCCATTTTTCAAAAAAGTTTAAAATTTAAGTTGTTTTTTTTTTTTTTTTTTCTAAAACACTCATTTTGACTTTAAAAACTTGAATTATAATTCCAAACATGCTTTAAGAGTCTAGGAGCACTAGCATCAATTTTTCTTAGAGGAATGATAGGGACCCAATTTTTTTGCCCAACAAAAGTCTAACTTTTGACTTATTTATTTTTTAAAAATAAAATAAGATAAAAAATAGAAAAAATGTTTGAAGCAACCCTATCTATTTTTTGTCTTTCTTTTATTTTGTATTTTTTAAAAAATGAAAAATGGTATTTTTTTCATAATAATGTCATTTTTTTTTTAAGAAAATGTCATTATTATGAATAAAAATACTATTTTTCATTTTAAAAAAAATACTAAATAAAAGAAAGGCCAAAAATAGATAAGGTTGCTTTAGACATTTTTTTCCATTTTCCATTTTGTTTTTTTTAGAAAAAAAAAAAAAAAAAAAGGTAAAAGTTGAACTTTTATTGGACAAAAAGTTAGGCCTTTAGCATTTCTCTTTTCCTTATATTAGTCTTAAGAGAATCAAGCTATTTTTATTTTTGAGAAAGCTTTGTAACCCTATAAACTTTTATGGCTTTTGCCATCGTTATAATTACAAGAATTAATTTTACATTTTTTATTTTTACTGATATGGCAGTACGACGTGGCAATGCCATGTCATTAAATGAACAAAAGTAGTATTACACTAGAACCTCTCGTAATTGCATTCAATCCAACCAGAAACTTATAATTACATGACAAGGCCCCAAATCTTTTTATAAGGCCCAAAACCAGGTAATTTGGAAATACGACAATGGACTGTTTGAAAAATAAACCCACGACCAACAAGCCCATTCAATCCACGACACCATCGAGGCTCACGTGCACCGTGCACCGTGCAGCATGCGCATCAGCACCCCAACCGTTTCATGATTTCATCCTTGTCACGCACGTCTCCGCAGTACACGTGGCATTTTCCATTTTAAGTAATGAAAGCTGTCATCCACTTTGCACGCCTCCACTACTTAACACATCATCCTACTACATGCACGCTAACTCAAGCAGAGCGTGACACGTAAACAATTTCTGACCTACAAAACCAAGGGGTCATTAGCGCAGTGGAAAAGATACGAGTAACGGCGGTGCTGAGACCGAGGGGGAAGGAGTGGGAGCGGTGAAGAAGCGTGGTAGATCTGAGAGGTTCGGAAGCATGAGGAGGAGGGGGTTTTGGAGAAGCAAAACGCCGGCAAGAAATCGAAGAGAACGTTGCGGGGAGGGGCTGAAGAGGCGCCGTGGGAGGGGTCGGAAGAAGGGGAAAGTGGAGAGAAAGCAAGATTCGGGGGCTGAGGAGAAGGGTAAGGGTGGATCTGTGTTTGAAGGTTGGGTTTCTGTGAAAGATAAGACTGAGATCGGTTCCGAGAAGGTGAGTTATGACGAAATCAGGGATGAAGGTGGTGATGATGAAGATAGGTTTTGGTGAAGAAGAGGAATTTATCTGCCGTGAAAGTTGATGGGGATAAGGAACTTCTTGGAAGGCCGAGGAAGAAAACCAATGTTACAGATGCAAAGGGGAAGGTTCGAAACCAAGATATGCTTCAAATAAATAAGTGGGATCCAAAGGTAAGTTTCGTTGTTAATTTATGTGTCATCAATTTGTGGCCGTGTTTCTGCTTGAATAAATGGATTTTCTCTTTTCTTTTCTTTTTTGCTTATATAGTTTATTTATATTTCTTATGTTGGTAAACATTAAATTTCTGTATGTCATATTATAGTATGTACATACATAGAAATCAGTGAAGAGAGCCCTGAAGTTCAGGAGTTGTTTATATCCCTATTTGATTAATCAGTCATTTTTGTTTTGTATACATGTGTCATGTGTGTATATCAGTTGATAATTCTTTGGTGGAATTACTGTGTGTGAAGTTTACCAACTCTTTCAATCAGAGTGGCAAAGGTTATATGGGATTTCTTTTGAGTATTGCCTATTTGGGACTTTATTAAGCACTTTCTCTTGCTAATTATAATCTTTAGTTGGCTGCTGTAGAGGCAGTAGCTACTGCGTTTGATGAAAACTCAGATCTTATATAGATTACTTTGATTTTAAATTTATCCCCTAGAAATGTGATTTTCTTTTGTTTTAGTGACATTTTCAGGAATCACTTTACGTTTTCTTTTCTTTGTATATCCAGCAATGCTGGTTTTAAGATGATAATGTTGATTCTCATTGGTTGGGCCAACATAATAGCACTAGCATTACATTCTACTTTTGACTTATCGAGAACACCACCTTTCTGCTGTTGTTTCTCTTGTCACGAGTGTTGGTATGATTTATTTTGTTCGCTATAAGGCCATGGTTTCATATATATCCACTATCAAATAGATTACCCATTTTTTGCACTGTCACATGGACAATTTGTTTGGTGAGGTCATATTTATTACAAATGAAAGAAATTCATAATGCATATGATATGCAGGTCTCTCTAATTCTTTTTGTTAATAACATCTAGGTTGATATTGTGGACTTCAGTGGCAGCTTTTTGGCTCGTTTGCATAATCTTGTTGGTGTGCTTTTCCAAATCAGTCATTTGAGTATTGTCTTCTACTCCACGCCTTCCCCAATATCCACAGAACTTGGTGAGAGTGTAAATTCAAATTCAAAGCTCGCTATTAGTGGCTTGAAGTACATCATATTGGACATCGCCGACCTCAAGTGGCAACACGTTTGTATTCCGGGCTATATCTTTTTTCTCTGCTGGGTTCCGTCCTCAAGTGGCAACACGTTTGTATTCCAGGCTTGGGGTTTCATTGCATGGAGTTGGAGTTTCAACAGAGGTCATGGTGCCAAAAATCTGAACACCAGAAGACTGATCCTCAATACATCTCTTCACCCCTCTGATCCCTTCTTATTAATTGTGCATAAAACTTAGGTGGTAGACCCTTCTTGCTCCCCAACCAAGGAGACACCCCGTTCGATAATTCGTGCATAGTCCAGTTGGATTTTTCATTCACGATCCTTATTATACCTTGAAACAAAATAGTTTGTTAAGTCCAATAACATATTCACCCTGATGATTATATATTTGGTAGCCAAAGTTTTCATTCCCACTCCCACGACCTTCTGATCTTGCCACACATTTAGCAAATTTTTTTAGCCTTGTGAAAACGTAATGCATCCCCTCCTGACCATCAAAATCATCGAAGATTTCCCACAGGGCTTTTTCACATAAAGATCGGACTCATGGATACCAAGGTAACTCTTCTCCCATAACCTTCTTCAATAAATAGTGGGTTACACTCTCTTCATGGATGGTGGTGATCTGATTTTGGTAGCTAAGTGAAATTCCTAGCAGCTGTTTTATGTATTGAAGTAGCATCATGGTAAAAGTGAAATTTTTATTGTTTTATCGCTAAACGTTATTTGGCAAGTAGTAACAATGTTTTTTGTTACATAGCACAGCTACGACCTCAAAAGCTCTCATCAGTCCTCCACCATCTACATCTCGGCGTACTCCTCCACCAATGAGGTTTGTCATACTTCCACTGTTTTATTTGTGGATTTAAATATTTTTTTGGGCTTCTGAATGCGTGTATGACATTTTTCTTTTAAATGTTTTTGGTGTATTATGGGAAATGGGGATTTGGGTCGGCTTTGTGGGTAAGTTCTGCTGAATTGTTGGGAGGATTTGGGTAGTGGGTTTGTTAAATTTTTTGATTTCTAGTTTGAGATTAGGTGGGTGCTTGAGGCTATGTTACTTTATTCCTTTGCACGCCATAGAATTTGTGTTAAAAATAATAGAGTGATACATCATTAGAAGATGTTGAAAGGTGGAGTTTAATTTTCATTGTTAATTATTTATGCCTATGTATTAAGTGATGTACTTCTACTTCTTTAAACATTCTGCCACAAATGCTGATTTGTTATCTCGTTACCAAGTTACTGGACAATTTCTCTTTGTTTGGGCAGGCCTGCTTGTGACTTGGCTGTATTAGGTCTAGGATGGATTTCCAGTGAGCAAAACATCGGGAGTTAATAGAGGAGGAGGTAGAAGAATAAGACCAAAACTTTGGATGCTAGTGGTTTTTCCATGATCTAAAACGAAAATGCTAGTGGTTTCCATCATCTATCACCTCGAATCTTCAAGGAGAAGAGAAAGGAGTGCTGCCCCCGACATTTTGGTTTCGACCCTTTGATAAAGAGCTTATAACCTATTATTTGTGGAGGAAGAAGGGAAAGAAGGTTAGGGGAGAAAAGCTGCTTTGGATGGTATTCATGAGTTTGACTTTATGGTTTGAAGACCATTTGGGAGATGTTCGATGATTTTGATACTTAACAAGAGAAACATTACGATTTCACAAGACTAAAGAAATTAGCTAAATGCAACAAGATCAGCAGGTTGTGAGGCGGGCATGAAAGTTATGGGTATCAAATATATAATAATCAGGATGAATGCGTTATGACTCGACAAACAGATTTGGTTCAAGTGTAATAAAGTTTGTGTATGAAAATTAATTGGATTATGCTTAAATACTCTTTGATGATTGTCTCTTTGGTTTGGGAGCAAGAACAATCTAAGCACCTAGGGTGTTTGTACGGTTAACCAGAAAGGATCAAAAATAAGGTGAAGAGATGTTTTGAGGATTAGTTTTCTAGTGTTCCGATTCTTGGCACCATGACCTCTGTTGAAACTTTAACTCCATGCAATGAAACTGTTCAAGCTCGAAGTACAAATGTGTTACCACTTGAAGACGGAACTTAGCAGAGAAAGAAGATATGTTGCGATGTCCAATATGATGTATCCCCTTATTATGTTCATTTGATTTAGGAAGTTATAAATCTGAATTTTGAATTCTGTGGATATTTGGAGAAGACATCTGAGTTTGTATATTTGTGCATATTTGTGCTGATGAGTTCTTTGGTGCTGTGTCTGTATAGTTTGCAACTTCCTTTGCAAGAGAGCAAAACTCTTGTATGTTTTTTTCTTCAATAAAATTTTGATTTAAAGGATTTGTAGAATCATCAATTGAAAGGACAAGTTTCTCATTTGGGGTTTCTTTTATATATTCTTAATTTCAATATATAGACATGTGAATTCATCATTGTTGTGTGAGTTCTGCGTAGAGGTGTTAGTGAGCATTTCCATTGGGTTGTGGTACTCATCCTTAAATCTTGACTAATAGGGAGTACTTTGTATCCACATGGATGGATGCAGGGTAGGGATGACTTTTAGCTTTTCATGCAAACCCTGCTGTGCATTAGATCTACCTCCATGAGCAAGACGACCATCTTTTCTTAAGATATAAAATATTGGTAGAAGAATATTTGGTTTATGATTCCTCAAGTCGGGAAGTGTTAATTCCTTTATTTGATCTCTCCTTCTGTCACGTAAACCACCCTCTTGGAAGGCTGTTGAAAGCTGCAAGAGAAGCTTGGTAGTTACTGTACCTGCAAATTACGAAAGCAATGTACAGACTGAGATACCATGGAAAATGGATTAATGAGAAATTAGTAAGCTAAAAATAGCACTTTAAAGAATCCTGGCACAAACTCATTGACGACAACAGCACTGATGGACCAACTTCAGAAGGAAGAGCCCAAACAGATTGAATAAAAGTTCATTTACTAACGAAACTATATACAAAAGACGCCCTTCTTGTTTAGTAAATATCCCCTTATTGTTTAGTAAACTTTAAACAAAGGGTAAATATCCCCTTCTTGTTTAGTAAATATCAACTTCGCCAATACTTCCCCAATTACATAGTTGGTTTCAAATATAAATATCTTTATGATCTTGAAAGAAAATGATAAAAATTACTTTTTCAACCATCTCCTTAAAATGAATGGGTGAATTTACCATTGAATTTTTGTATGACCTATATGAGTTCACAAATCAATAATAAATTCATTAGATTTGCAAAAAACGATGGTTGAGAGAATGATGTGTAGCATGTCTTATCTTGAAAACTGTTGCATGCATTATTTGAGGGTTATTACATTAATTATTATAAGCGATACAAATTAAAGAGATTTATTAGTAAAACTATTTGATCCATCTCACTCATCTCTTTCCTTTATTCTTAATACATATACGTGCTTTCTTATGTGGTAGAACATGCAATCTTGAGAAATTGCCAATACTTATTCTAGATTTCCATGAAACATTCCAATTTTGCACATCAAAATACTCATCAGGGTCTTATAATTGACATTTTTTTTTTTTACCAAAGCCATATGCCAGGCAGGGACGGAATTAGGATTTGAGATGAGGGGGGATGAAACTAAAAAAATAAAATCTTTAAGGGTAAAAAATTAATTTTGGGGGGTCGAACACATAAAAAAAAAGAAAAAGAAAAGATAATTTTAAAAACTTTTTTGGAGTTTTTGCAAATTTTGGGAGGTTGAACACATAAAAAAAAAATATATAAAATTTAAGATAATTTTAAATTATTTTTGGAGTTTTTACAAATTTTGGGGGTAGTTTCATCCCTACCAGGCACGCAAAATTGCTTGCAACAATCTTTAACAAAGCGAAAATACTTTCTAAGAGCAACTCCCTCATAATTCTTCAACAAGACACATTTTATAACACAACAAATCCCTCTTTTTATTATACTTGCTTTATTAGCTTTGTTGGAGCACTTTCAGATCTGAGAATTTGCTACTCAGCGATTTTCTTGATGGTTAAGCTACAAAGAACCCTTGTATGACAATGAGGTTCATTCGTATGTGAGGAAGAGAGATTCTCGGGGAAGAGAGGAGGCATGAGAGAGAGAGAGATAGAGAGAGAGTACCGGGAGAGGAAAAAAGATGTCATTCTTCTCTTTATTTCTCTTACTTAAAAAGTTAAAAGTGTGAACAGTGATGTGTACATGTGTCATTAGGTGAGTGGGTAATGACATATTTATAAATAAATGTAAAATAAAATAGGGCCCCCCCTAAGAAATATTTTCTCCCCAACAAGGTCTTCAGCATGTGTTGTTATTAGCATAAGCATCATCAATCCAACAATCAATACATGTCTTTTTGAGGTATTCATAGGCATATCTCGCCCACCTTTTTTTTTTCTTTTTGGCCGCAAGAAAATGGCATACAAAACCTCTATGTATAGGTATTAGAGCTCAGCTGACATGCGTGAAAATAGTGTGTGGGGGCACCTTAGACATACAACAAATTAAATATTGACATGTCAAACAAAATTATAAATCGCCAATCGAGCTCTCAGATTTATTGTTGTGCTTGCAATTTGAAGTGGGTCAATTTTCTTCCTTTAAACCGTGTGTGCTCTTCAATATGGCAAATGGTTTCTCAATTATTATTGAAGAAAAAAAAAATTAAAAAATTAAAAAATTGAGCCTAACTCTTTCTCACTTATTCATTATTATTTTTTTCTCAATCACGGATTATCAATTTTTTATTACTATTATTAATTAGAAATATAAGAGTTAAATTTATATAATATGTTTTATTCTTTAGAATCTGGAGGAAGAACCGCGAGACTCGGTAAAATATGGCGGATTTTGATGCTTTTAATTTAAGTAGCTTCATTAAGGAGAGGTCTCTTGGCAAGAGTCGTGAATTGATGACTTTTAGAGAAGGTCATTTGTAGCTCTAAGAATACATGTCTTCAAAAAGATGAGCTGGAAAACAATTTTTTACCATATCAGCATAAAAAGATGTAGGGTGGAATTTACACTTGACCATCTTTACTAAAGAGGTTGTATCTCGAGTTTATACATCAGACTGGAGCAAGCTTAGTGGCATTGAAAAGATAATTTAAAGATATACAAAGTCATGTTTGACAAGGGATTGATAATTCCAATATTTATTAGATCAAACAAGTTGTTAAGAAAGGGTCATAGAAGTCTCTGTTTGCTAGCCCATCTGAACGGGATTGCAAACGAAGCATTCTAGGGGAGTCACAGTAGCATCCGTTCGCTAGGCTGTTCGAACGTGCTAGCAAACGAGACATTCCTAAGACGTCCGTTCACTATTCGTCTGAATGGGCCCGCAAACAAAGAATAAAAGTCATGTTTTCTTTAGTTTTGTTTTATTCCTGTCTGGACATGGAAATGTCTTGTTTGAACGCTCAACGCAATTTTTATCAACCAACTTATTTCCTAATATTTATTAGGGTTAGCAGTTTGAGGCTTAAAACTCTCATGACAGCTTAGGGATCTGGATCCTCTCCAGTCGATAATGGATTAGAGGGTATCCAGTTCATGGCTAAGATTTCTTTCAAGAAATCTTAGCGCTACAAATATGCCATGTGGCATCTCAATAAAAAAATATTAAAAAATTAATTAAAACTTAAAAAATAAATAAAAACTAAAATAATAATTAAAAAAAAAAAAAAAAAAAGGTGGTCGGCCACTACGGTTGGACTTGGGGATGGCAAAAAAGAAAAAAAAGAACAATATATATAGGGTTGAGATTTGGGAGTGATCCGGCCACCTCTAAAGGCCATGGGGTGGCTTCGGCCACCCTATACCCGGTCCTTGGGGATGGCCGAACCACCCCACAACCCTTGGGGGTGGTCGGACCACCCCAAGGGCTATGGCCAGACTGGCCGGTCTGGGGTGGCCGAAGCCATCCCAGGTCCAACCGTAGGGGGTGGCTGACCACCATCTTTTTTTTTTTTTTTTTTTTTTTTTTTTTAAGTTTTAATTAATATTTTATTAAGAGGACACGTGTCATATTTGTGACGCTAGGATTTTCTAGTCATAAACTGGATACCCTCTAATTCATAATGGACTAAAGAAGATTCTATTCCAAAGCTTAGATACTTAGAAAACCATTGTTCTCTCTCACTACTTAAATCACATGGAATTTGTACATAGGACCAAAGGTTCTTATTCCCTTTGCAATGTTAGATTTTACTTAAAGGTTAGAGTTCTCTTATTTTTTTTTTTTGGTTAAATAATTTGAGCAATGAGAGGAGTAGATGAGAGCATTAAATAAACCTCAAGCCCACCTCACATGACCATCAAAAGTAGCTTAAGTAACATGCATAAAAGTTAAGAGTTTGTTTAGAATTGCGGTAGGAAGAGAAAAAAAGAAAAAGAAAAATAAACCTTTTAATACATAGAAAGTTGTATCAAATAATAAGCTAACAAATTTAGTAAGAATTTCAAAAATACTTATTTGATTTTTTTACTTTAAAAATGACCAAAATGCATTTTTTGAAAAAGTTTCAAATTGAAATTTTTTCTAAAAAGCTCTTTTTTAACTTTAAAAATTTTACTTCATAATGCAATCTCAAATATGCTCTAAGAGCACTAGCAGTAACTTCGCTTATATTTTTCATAAGAGAACCAAGCTACTTTTTATTTTTCGAGAAAACTTGTTAACCCCTCTAAATTTCTATCGCTTTTGCAATCGCTATAACTATAAGAATTAATTTTACATTATTTATTTTTATTGATATGGCAATATGACGTGCTTGTGCCACATCATAAAATGAAAAAAGTATGGCATTACACTATAACCTCTCGCAATTCCATTCAGAGTAGAGATTTACGACTGCCTCAAGCGTCAGACGTTTTACCCTTTTTTTTTAAAAAAAAATAAAATAAAATAAAAAATAAAAAATTGAAGAAGATAAAATATTAAAAGGGAATTTAAATTTGAGGTATTAACATCAAATTTGAGGCATTAGCACCAATTTTAGGATGATCCAATCTCTTTTAAGTGATACAATCCCTAAAGGGTTAACTTTCCACCCCTAGGTTTTAGTTTTAAATCCAAAAATAAATTTTGAGGCATTAGAAACTAAATATTAGCTCATAAAAATGAAATAATAATAATAATAAAAAATCTAGTAGGACTAGTAAGAGAGATTTTTCTACAATTTTTTTTTTTTTTTTTTTTTTAATAAAGCCACATTAGACTTTGACAGACATTTGTTTGACTCTTGGCAACCTGATAGCAAGACTCTTCTTTTCAATCCAACTAGAAACTTAATTACATGATAAGGCCCAAAACCAAGTAACAAGGAAATACGACAATGGACTATTTGAAATAAACCCACGACCAAAAAGCCCATTCAATCAACGACACCATCGCGGCCCACGTGCACCGTGCACGTGCAGCATGGCATCAGCACCCCAACCATTTCATGATTTGGAATAGGATTCTCTCCGGCCCAAAATAAACCATTTCACGATTTGGAATAGGATCATCTTCAGCCCAAAATATAATAGAGAATATTCGATTCACGACATTTTAGAGCCACAAATGAGACACTTGTTCCACTAACCAAAAAATAATAATAAAACATTATTTAAGATTAAAAATAATAATAATAATTAAAAAATATAAGCCATAGGAGGTGGCTACATCACCCCATTTTAGTTGGGGGGGTTTGGCCAAACCACCCCATGACCCTTAGGGGTGGTTCGGCCACCCCCAATGGCCAAAAAACTACCTTAGATCGGATGGTTTGATGTGGCTTCATGCTCAATCAGGAGTCTGGCCACCCCCAATTGCCAATCCATTATTATTATTTTTTTTTAATTTGGCCTTTGAAGTAATTAGACCACCCTCGTTTGGGCGGTAGCCGAGACCGATATGAATGGCCGGATCATCGCCAGTAGCCAAACGAATTTGTATATAACACGTCATCCTACATGCACGCTAACTCCAGCAGAGCGTGACACGTAAAAAAACAAATACTGACCTACGAAACCAAAAAGGGGTAATGAGCGCAGAGGAAAAGGGATAAAAAGTAACGGCGGTGCTGAGCCTGAGGGGGAAGGAGTGGGAGTGGTGAAGAAGCGTGGTAGATCTGAGAGGTTTGGAAGCATGAGGAGGAGGGGGTTTTGGAGAGGCAAAATGCCTACAAGAAATCGAAGAGAACGTTGCGGAGGGGCTGAAGAGGCGTCGTGGGAGGGGTCGGAAGAAGGGGAAAGTGGAGAGAAAGCGAGATTCGGGGGCTGAGGAGAAGGTTAAGGGTGGATCTTTGGGTTTCTGCGAAAGACGGACTCAGATCGGGTTCGAGAAGGTGAGTTATGACGAAATCAGGGATGAAGGTGGTGATTATGAAGATAGGTTTTGGTAAAGAAGAGGAAAGTAGTGCAAAACCAGAATTTATCTGCCGAGAAAGTTGATGGAAATAAGGAGCTTCTTGGAAGGCCGAGGAAGAAAACCAATGTTGCAGATGCAAAGGGGAAGGTTCGAAACCATGACATGGTTCAAATAAATAAGTGGGATCCAAAGGTAAGTTTCGTTGTTAATTTATGTGTCATCAATTTGTGGCTGTGTTTCTGCTTGAATAAATGGATTTTCTTTTTCTTTTCTTTTTTGCTTATATAGTTTGTTTATATTTCTTATGTTGGTAAACATAGAATTCAGTGAAGAGAGCCTGAAGTTCAGGAGTTGTTTATATCCCTATTTGATTAATCATTCTTTTTATTTGATTAATCAGTCTTTTTTGTTTTGTATACATATGTAATGTGTGTATATCAGTTGATAATTCTTTGGAGGAATTACTGTGTAAACTTTTCTCTTGTTGTGTCATCAATTCTTTCCCTTTTTAAAAAAAATCTTAAGTTCATAGTACTCTCTAGGAGAATTTATTCACTTTGTTATTCTAACTTTTAACTCTTTCAATCAGAGTGGCTAAGGGTATATGGGATTTCTTTGAGTATTACCCATTTGGGACTTTATTAAGCACTTTCCCTTGCTAATTATAATATTCAGTTGGCTGCTGCAGAGGCATTAGCTACTGCGTTTGATGGAAACTCAGATCTTATATAGGGTACTTTGATTTTCAATTTATCCGCTTAGAAATGTGATTTTCTTTTGTTTTAGTGACATTTTCAGGAATCTGTATACGTTTTCTTTTCTTTGTATATCCAACAATGCTGGTTTTAAGATGATAATGTTGATTCTCATTGGTTGGGCCAACATAATAGCACTAGCATTACATTCTACTTTTGACTTATCGAGAACACCTTTCTGCTGTTGTTTCTCTTATCACGAGTGTTGGTATGATTTATTTTGTTCTGCTCAAAAGTATGAAATAAGGCCATGGTTTCATATATATCCACTATCAAATAGATTACCCATTTTTTGCAGTCACATGGACAATTTGTTTGGTGAGGTCATATTTATTACAAATGAAAGAAATTCATAATGCATATGATATGCGAGCTGTGATTCAGAGCAAGCCAGGCAGCAAGTCGTGCTATTTATCTTCACCCATGATATGCAGGTCTCTAATTCTTTTTGTTAATAACATCTAGGTTGATATTGTGGACTTCAGTGGCAGCTTTTTCGCTCGTTTGCATAATCTTGTTGGTGTGCTTTTCCAAATCAGTCATTTGAGTATTGTCTTCTACTTCCACGCCTTCCCCAATATCCACAAAATTTGGTGAGAATGTAAATTCAAATTCAAAGCTTGCTAATTTGAATCTTAGCGGCTTGAAGTATATCAGATTGGACATTGCAACATATCTTTTTTCTCTGCTGGGTTCCGTCCTCAAGTGGCAACACGTTTGTATTCCGGGCTTGGGGGTTTCATTGCATGGAGATGGAGTTTCAACAGAGGCAATGGTGCCAGGAATCTGAACACCATAAGACAATTCCTCAATACATCTCTTCACCCCTCTTTTTGTTTCTGATCCCTTCTTATTAATTGTGCATAGAACTCAAGTGGTAGATCGTTCTTGCTCCCCATCCAGGGAGACACCCGTTCGATAATTCGTGCATAATCCAGTTCTATTTTTAATGCACGATCCTTTTTATACCTTGAAACAAAATAGTTTGTCAAGTCCAATAACATGTTCACCCTGATAATTATATATTTGGTAGCCAAAGTTTTCATGCCAAGTCCGACAATTTGCTGATCTTGCCACACATTTGGCAAATTTTTTTAGCCTTGTGAAAACGTAATGCTTCCCCTCCTGACCATCAAAATCATCGAAGATTTCCCAAGGTGCTCTTTCACATAAAGATCAGACTCATGGATACCATTCCAAGGTAACTCTTCTCCCATAACCTTCTTCAATAAATAGTGGGTTTCAATCTCTTCATGGATGGTGGTGATCTGATTTTGGTAGCCAAGAGAAATTCCTGGCAGCTGTTTTATGTTTTGGGATAGCAGCATGTTAAAACTGGAATTTTTATTGTTTTACCTCTAAACATTATTTTGCAGGAAAGTAGTAATAATGTTTGTTGTTACATAGCACAGCTACGACCTCAAAAGCTCTCATCAGTCCACCGCAGTCTACATCTCGGGCATGCTCCTCCACCAATGAGGTTTTTCATACTTCCACCGTTTTATTTGTGGATTTAATTTTTTTTGGGCATCTGAATGCGTGCATGACTTTTGTTTTAAATGTTTTTGGTGTATTATGGGAAATGGGGATTTGGGTCGGCCTTGTGGGTAAGTTCTGTTGAATTGTTGGGATTTGGGAAGCGGGTTTGTTAAAATTTTTGATTGCTATGTTACTTTATTCCTTCGCATGCCATATAATTGTTGTGTTAAAAATAATAGAGCGAGAAGGCGATTTCCACCACACGCTTACGATTTGGTTATCACGTTCTTTGTTAGAAATTGTCAAATTGCATTGATAGGTATTCGGATATTTGGAGTTTTTTTTCCTGATCGTTTTAGTAGTTGGAGCTGAGAGTGATAAGAGAGCGAGTTGAGAGTGTATATAATGGTGCAGAAGAAGAAACACCACAAGTTTGTGAACAACTGAACAACTTAGTGAGAATCTGTCTCACTTGTGCCACGAGAAAGCTTTATTGTTAAATTGGTGGTTGCACCTATCTAACTTTTGCTTTCTGATGACGTTGGAAGAAATTTCCACAGGATACCTTTTGTTTTGTTCCTCTTGCTCTCACCTTTTGATATATCTGTTGGTTTTTTTTTTTGGGTGCTTTGCGATGTGTTTTTTTGTCCTTCTTATTTGATAAAAAGGTTTTTACTATGTTGTAGAAAGAACTTGATGCTCTATTAGTACCTCCAGCTGGTAAAGAAGAGCAGATGACTAGAGAGTGTTGGAAACAGAGTGCCAGTTGCACCAGTTGCATACATCATCCGAAAATGTTGAAAGGTGGAGTTTAATTTTCATTGTTAATTCATTTATGCCTATGTATTAAGTGATACTACTACCTCTTTAAACAAATGCTGATTTTTTATCTCGTTACCAAGTTAATGGACAATTTCTCTTTGTTTGGGCAGGCCTGCTTTTGACGTGGCTATATTAGGTATAGGATGGATTTTCAGTGAGCAAAACATCGGGAGTTAATAGAGGAGGAAGAAGAATAAGACCAAAGTGGTATTTTTGATGCTAGTGGTTTTCCATGATCTAAGACTACAATGCTAGTGGTTTCCATCATCTATCTACCTCGAATCTTCAATGAGAAGAGAAAGGAGTGCTGCCCCCGACATTTTGGTTTTGACCCTTTGATAAAGAGCTTATAACCCATTATTTGTGGAGGAAGAAGGTTAGGGGAGAAAAGCTGCTTTGGATGGTATTCATGAGTTTGATTTTTATGGTTGAAAAACTATTTGGGAGATGTTCGATGATTTTGATACTACTCAACAAGAGAAGCATTACGATTTCACAAGGTTAAAGAAATTAGTTAAATGCAACAAGATCAGCAAGTTGTGAGGCGGGTCATGAAAGTTATGGGTATCAAATATATAATAATCAGGATGAATGCGTTATGACTCAGCAAACAGATTTGGTTCAAGTGTAATAAAGATTGTGTATGAAGATTAACTGGATTATGCTTAAATACTCTCTGATGATTGTCTCTTTGGTTGGGGAGCAAGAACAGTCTAAGCGCCTAGGGTGTTTGTACGGTTAACAAGAAAGGATCAAAAATAATTTGAGGAGTGAAGAGATGTTTTGAGTATTAGTCTTCTAGTGTTTGGATTCTTGGCACCATCACCTCTGTTGAAACTTTAACTCCATATAATGAAACTGTCCAAGCCTAGAGTACAAATGTGTTGCCACTTGAAGACGGAACCTAGCAGAGAAAAAATATGAGTTGCGATGTCCAATATGATGTATACCCTTATTATGTTCATTTGAATTAGGAAGTTACAAATCTGAATTTTGAATTTATACTTACCGAGTTCTGTGGATATTGGAGAAGACATTTGAGTTTGTATATTTGTGAATATTGGAGAAGACATCTGAGTTTGTATATTTGTGCTGATGAGTTCTTTTGTGCTGTCTGTTTAGTTTGCAACTTCCTTTGGAAGTGCCCCAAACTCTTGGTATGTGTTTTGGTTCAATAAAATTTTGATTTGAAGGATTTGTAGAATCATCAACTGAATGGACAAGTTTCTCTTTCTGGATTTCTTTTATATATTCTTAATTTCAATATATAGACGTGAATTCATCATTGTTGTGTGAGTTCTGCGTGGAGGTGTTAGTGAAATCCATTGGGTTGTGGTACTCTTCCTTAAATCTTGACTAATAGGGAGGGAGTACTTTGTATCCACATGGATGGATGCTGGGTAGGGATGACTTTTTCATGCAAACCCTGCTGTGCATTAGATCTACGTATACCTCCATGAGCAAGACGACCATCTTTTCTTAAGATATAAAATATTTTATGATTCCTCAAGTCGGGAAGTGTTAATTCCTTCATTTGATCTCTCATTGTTAATTTCAGCCTTGTTTCTCATTGAGTGAGTTTTTTTTTTTTTTTTTTTTTCCTATTTTGAATATTATTTCATCAACTCATCCGAAACTTGTTTGAATAATGCTGCTTTACAAAAGACCTTGTACCTTAAAAACACCTCCCTTCATTGTATTTCGAGGTAGGATATTATACTTTATCCCTCAAATTATAATCCTATTCTCGTATATACAACCAAACTTTTGGCCATGTTGCTTTGAAAATGAATCTGCAAATTTAAACCAGAAGGGGGCTTCATATACATGATATACTGCAAGTCCGTACACATTTGTCCAAATAATTTTCATGCAAAGAAGATAAATAAATAAATAAATAAATAAATACAAATGTGATAATGACAGGGAAATACCAAATTATTTCTATATTGCAAATTAACAAAGAACTACAGATAAACCATATTTTGCAAGCACAACACGCTCCATTTTGTCTATAATCTTGTTAAGATAAAGGTATCATCTAAATTCTTGTACATGATATCTATCAAGAGTAACATTGTTTCAATTAACACTAACTGATTTATCTTTTCAATTGTCGTATATGCTATTTACTTTTCAACTATGTAAACAATGGAAATAGATACAACAACAATATACATGATCAGGATACTGAGGGACCTTCTATCTTCAGGAATCCTCAATTAACTTCTATATGGACAAAAGAATTGAACTAAAATTTCAAGTAGAGAAAACGAGATGAGGAACTCAAATCTTGTCATGACGGTTGAGAAATTCAACTATGCATGGATACACTTGATCTGCTACCTGCATTTAAGGACACAGAGAAAGAGCAGTTAAACAACCTATTAACACACAAACACACACAAAAAGATGATCAAATTCTATCCAGTATGTTATAAATTTTATTATTTCCATTAAGCAAAGGAAATTTTATCAAGATAAAGAAATAGATTACTCATACCAAACGACCTCCCACTAGATCATAGTGACCATAATGTGCACCTCCAGGTTCTCCAAAAACTTTGTAAGCTACCAAATCTTCAGAAATCAACTTCACCGTTTCTGCTCCATTTTTATCAATCATCATAGGTATCAAGAGGAGAAAGAAAAAGGTTAGGAAGTTAATTGAAAACTGGGAGCCTGTTATAGGCACAGATATATGAACTAAATCTACCATAGACAGCTTCAGGTGGACAAATTAGGTCTTGGTCTCCCGCAAGTGCTAAAACAGGGACGTTGCTTTTGTGTAAATGATCCTTGAAAAAGAAACTTCCACTTCTGTCACGTAAACCACCTTCTTGGAAGGCTGTTGATAGCTGCAAGAGAAGCTTGGTAGGTACTGTACCTGCAAATTACAAAAGCAATGTACAGACTGAGATAACATGGAAAATGGATTATGAGAAATTAGTAAGCTAAAAATAGCACTTTAAAGAATCCTGGCATAAACTCATTGACGACAATGGCACTGATCGACCAACTTTCAGAAGGAAGTGCCCAAACAGATTGAATAAAAGTCCATTCACTAATGAAACTTTATACAAGAGACGCCCTAGTGATTGTAAAAATATATTTCATGGTATTAGAATATATAAGAGAATTAGAATGGACAACTTCCTGGAGTTGTATGCATTTTCCAGGGACAACAGATCATGGGGCCCAAACAGGCAGCAAAGTAGCTCTATGCAACAGGAAAATATCTTTGTTCAAAAAGCCCTCTCCCTCCACAAAGCCCTGCCTCCTATGGGTTGAATCCCAGGTACCCTCATAAGGGGAGGTACTGAATGGTTAGACAATCCAGGAACAAAGGGTCGTGCCAAAATTTCTGTTCTTTTATTTAGTTGATGGCAAGAATTGCACTTCAGACATTTTGTGCCTGTGCTAACATCATGGTTGTTCCCTAAGAATGAACTACAACAGCAGTAATTCATCTTCAAAGTTATGGTCTCACTAAAAACAAGGGTAGTTAATAAGAGAATGTCAACAATATAATTGCATGCACTTGCACACAACCCAGGGTTTTAAAGCTTGTTGACTTATTGAAGTAACGGGAAAATATAGCAATCTTACAAACAGTGATTATTGCAACTTCCTTACCAAACCATTCAATTATAAGCTGCAGGAGAGGAAAGTGGGGCAAACAAAATAACCATTCCGGTGGTTGATAGCGGAGTAAAGGCTGGATAAAACATGGATAGGCATGCCTTATCATCCAAAAGGATGTAGAAAATGGATGGGCTTGTGCGGTCCATCCCACATCTCATAGGGAGGAGGAATACCAGGATTGATAAGGGATGATTAACTCTACAGCTCACAGAAATTGGAAAAGTCACTCCGCGTTGCTCCAGTTTTTTCAGAGCTCTATTAAAGAGAGAACAGGGAGTAAGGCTGAAATGGCCATATGGATTTGAAATCCTTTCCGAAACATATAATGATTGAACTCATAGATTCTGGGTGAGGGCTTAAAGACCCTATTCGCATAGCGTTCGTGGACACATATAAATCCTTGGGATAGGCAGATTCTCCTATAAATAAATAGGGGATCTGAGGCTTTTGTGGGGATAAAGGCAAAGCATTGAGTCATCCTTTTTCATTGAATGTACTAGACCCGATTTAGAGAAAGAACTTATTCTTTGCTGCTGGGCCAGGGAGAACCGGGATGGAGATGGAAAATGTACAAACTATCCTTCACAGGTACACGGCTAAGAATACAATAGTAACCCTCAAACATCCTTGCGCCTGCCTGAAACCAGCCCCAGACATGCCTCCCCAGTCTTTTTTTTTTTTTTTGATTTGGCACCGAGAATCTGAAGCTTCGCTCTGACTAATCCCGGGGGAGCACAGGCCCTCGGCAAGGAGTTTTTCGCAAGTGCACCTCGGTTAATTCAAAGGGCAAACCCCCAGTTCGATAATTCCAAGAAGCAGTTTACACTTAGTGGGTTTCAAACCTAAGAACTTGAGGAGCATACTCAAAAGTCTCAAGCTGTCCAACCACTCACCAGTCTATTTAATATTCTTTTGGCAACTACGAATAAGAACCAAGTAATAATGCCATGACAATGTAATAGCTAAATATAATAATTCAGATAGCATCTAAAGGGCATTGCTCGCCAGGAAAGTATCAAATATCAAATTACTTGAACATTTGTAACAATTTTCCAAATGCACTTTGGTGCTTAGAAGTTATGCAATATGTTGATAGAAGATGCATATTTGTACTTACCAAAGTTGTTCAAAACAAGCTTTTCAAATAACTTCGGATGCATCATGTGCTGAGCAGAAATTTGAGCATTTAACCAAGACAAAACATAAGGTGGACGAGATGTAAGAGGATGTGCTGCAGCGAGCAATGCCCCAATTGGAATAACAGGAACATTTAGAGCTTGTGCAGGGTCAGCCTGTTTACCAAAGTCGACTAACATCAGCTTCTCATGATAACTAGTAGAGAGTCATCTAATTCCCATAATGAAAAAATGAAGAGGTATTTAAAACCAGTAGTTTTTTATATCACTTGCCAGAGGTAGAAGTAATTTGAGTGAAGATTTTGAAGTTGTATAGTCAAGTGATGATGCCAAAGTAGCAACTGAGGCGAACCCAGGGTTCCTTCCTTCAAAACCTTATTTGAATAGCACATTTTAGTATACAACAGCAAACATAGTCAAAAAAATGATATATCAAAGATGCATAACCAAATTTGCAAATCTTTATCTTTCGGTATTAAAAAACTTAAAAGCTATGTGGTAGTAAAAAGAATTTGAAAGTTCATAGACAACTTATATGTCTGCCAACATAACCTGATTTGACAAGCATAACTTAAATTTTAAACCTGTCACATTGCATAAAAGTTGCTAAATGACACTTCCAAACCCATACAAGAAACACATTAAGATATAAACAAAAAGGAAATGATTGCCAATTAATGACATTACTTAGCCAATAAACAAATCAAAAAAACCAATAGGAGTAAAGCATTGCTGAATCAGGCTCAAGCAAACACCAACACATTTGTGCCCGAGACTTTTACCATCACACTGGACAGTAGCCCCCTTTAAAAACAGACTTACTTTGTGCAAGCATTCTCTTACATTGTGTGCGTGCAGGTGCATGTGTGTGGGTGTGTGTGTGTGCGCATGCGCGCACGTGTGTCAAAGAGAGAGAGGACAACCTAGATGGGAGGAAAAACAATACAAAAATCAAAGCCAGAATTTTTAGCAACTAAGTAACAATTTCAAGAAGGAAATGATTAAAGATAAGCATGCAATCAATGAAGGTAACAATGTCAGAAGACGAACCAAATGACAAGTTTGGCATGTCAACTTACAGCATCGAGAGAGCATTGCATACAGCAAGATACCACCCATCGAGTGACCGATTGCAAGCAACTTTCCATCCTTTGGTTCACAACTAGTCCTTATGTACTCCACCTAAGATGACAGAACTAAAAATTGAGATAGGCATTCAACAAGTGTATTATAAGTTCAGTAACAATGGCAATGGAAAAAATAAGATTTCAACATAGAAGATGAAATCTGAAAGAATAGCAAAACCAAGCGGTCAAATCTGAAGTCATTTATATTGTGGAGTGTCACCTCACCGCAGCAGGTAGATCCTCTTCCAAATAGCTATCAAAGTCCCAATCATACTTCACAATCAGATCAAGTTGTTTCTGGAATTCATCTAATGTAGTAGAAAAACGCCCTTGCAAGTCCAAAATCCGTGTTGGAACTGATAGCTGACCTTCCTCAATAATATTTGCAAGCCCTTGACTCAAAACTCTAATTTGGCTAGCAATAGCAGAATTTTGCCCCACTTCTAGAGAACCTACAAATTTTGTCCTAAAATCATTATATTGTTCACATAATGAACATGTACAAATGTTAAACTAAACTAACATTCCATCAGTTGATAGAAATTTTCTTGACCAACCTCCATTTAAAAAGCCTGCAAGTTTCTCCGATAAAAGTGAAAAAGTTTCCATAAATTTGGTGACTAACTTCAAGTCATCAGATTTAGACACAGTCTCTTTGCTTTCTCTATTGACAACAGAGATGTCCAAATCAGTAAAAGCAGCAGGTTCAAAGGTAGAATGTCGCCCTGAAGGAAAAACGTCATCCATTCCACTTTTAACTGAAGAATCTACCATGGCATCAAGTGGTTGCCCAACTTCCTTAAAGTCAGTTCTGCGTGTGCTCAACCCAGCACCTCGAAGTTCCAGAACCCATGTATCAAATCCTTGGCCAGACATGTAGTGTGCAAAAGAGGACTGCAAGCAATTTACAAGCATCACAATTAAGGCCTAATAATAGGGAACTAGAGAGGTTTGCATAACAATGTCAAAAAGAATTTTCAACTTTCTCTCATAGTTAGACAGTCATCTAACTATAGAAGCTAATCAAAATTCATCATGTAGAAGCTAATCAAAATTTAAATAAGAAACAAATTAGATTATGAAAATAATCAAGCAATGTAATTAGATGTAGTAGACAAGATGCTTCAATTTTGCGTGAGATACAAAACTATGAAGCAGGGTGCTCTTACATGCATACACATTTCTGTGTGATTTATATGCATATGAATATTTAGAAACACACACAAAAAAAAAAAAAAAAAAAAAAAAAAGTTCATAAAAGCAGAATTGAATTACACCTGCTAATAATGTAACTTTCTATTCTGAGAATCCTCATAGATATTTAGGCGTCAAAACCAACAACACAACCCAAAAATCCCTAAACCTGAACATGAATGGCCTTATTCTTCTTTTTAATTTACTATATTCATTGACAAAAACCATTTTGGCTTGGATCCGGCTTACATACTATTATTAAAATAACAGCATATATGCTATAATATAATCAATGGTCAAGATTGAATTTCTCAAAATCTCTCTTCATTTTTTATCTCTTATTAAAAGCTTCTAAAAACAAGTAAATTTTGAGATTTAATCTTAACTGTTGCTTAGACTATGCTGTTATTTTAATAGGAGCATGTAAGTAGATCTGGCTGGCTCTTGTACTGAATTAAACAGATATTCATATTTTTTATATGTGTTTTGCACATATAAAATATCATCTCTCACCATCTTAAATGAACCCAGAATTAAATTAGGACAATTTAATTTCTTCAACCACGCAGTTCATTTGAGTTAACAGACAACCAAAATTGACTTCAAAGAAAGAAAAAAAATTTATATATTTATACACGAACGAAGAGTAATAAAACTCACCTCAGGAGAGAGATCATATCCAATAGCATTCGTCGCAACCCCTGACAACAGCAACAGCGGATGATTCCTCGGCTGTGCCTGTATATATATACATATACACGGCATAAATTCACTCATACCATTTCATATACATACATGCACGCGCACAGGAATACATTGAACACGTGCGTATACGGAGCACAATTAAACACACACAAAAAAAAAAAGAAAAAAAAAAAAAAAGAAGAAAACAGAGAGCACCAGAGGGAGGACCTGAGGGGAAGGAAGGTAGCGCCAGAGAGCGAGGGTCCAATCGGATTTGGGAACAGAGACGTGGTGTAGTTCGTCGGCCGTACAGATCGCCGGCTTCTTATCGTTCTTCTTCTTCTTCTTCGTCTTCTCCTCCAAAGCGATACCGTATACCGCCCTCGGCCTCACCGGGAGGAGCAAATGCGGGATCCGATAGTATCCGGATTGTCGTCTCGGGTCCGATCGCACAGGGTGGAGCCCCTGGTGGTGACGCAATCCGGTGGCGTTCAGGGTCATGGCACGAAGATCCGAATGGGAAACGAACATTTTCATCTTTTGTCCCGCGTTGTTGCTGCGAAGGTCGGGAGTTTTGGACGTTGCTTTATTGGCGTTGGAGAGTAGATAGAGGGTGGGACCGGTGGGTCACATGGAAGATTCATGTGGGCCGGTTTTTGACTTTTTATTCCCTGTGGGACCCAACATACTTACGTGTCCAACGTTATCCATTTTTGCCCACAAAAGTGTCCTTCCTAAAGTCTCTCTCATTGGACACGTGCTCTAGATTACAATCATTGACGTGGCACTCATTCAATTATAAAAGATAAGAATAAAAATTTTGCCCAATGTTCGTGTAAATATTAATTATTTTGTTAAAAGGATAAAGTTTTATTCCAAATTAAATTGATTTTTTTTTCCTGATTTAATATATTAAAGTGGTAGATGTCTAAAATAAATGTGATATTTATATGTATTTTTAATTCTCGCATATATTTTTAATAAAGCATATAACAATTATTTTTTAAAAATTAAATAAAAATCACATGCATTTTGAATATATATCAGTTTTTTGAAAACAATTATCACATGTACAGACAATCGTCTTTAAGAGTGAGATAAGGATATGATCCATTTCATAAATATCAACCAAGCTCTACTTATTCCTAAATCACAAATAAATGGATCAAGATTCTCTATTATAAGTGAAAAAGAGAAAAATTATTTTTATGGTCTAGATTAAATTTTATAAATCTAATGATGTATATTTTGTCACATTATAAATATATTGTCATATCATTTAAAATTTTTAAAATAATGTTATGCCATGTAAGAGTGGACTTACATGGTCTTTTGGGGGTGGTTGAGCCACCCCAAGGCCAAAATGGGGTGGGTGGCCCCCCCTATAAAATTTTCACTTTCTTTTTTTTTTTTTTTTTTTTTAGTTTAGTTTAGTTTAGTTTAGTTTATTTATTTATTATTATTATTTTTAATTTTTAGGACATGTGGCATATTATGAGAGTAACACGTAGAATTTCGTTAATTGGCACTGACATAAACTAATAGAGTTATTAATTTTGTCTTTTTCATAGATGATGTACTATATTTGTCTTATTTTAAAACCTAAAGAAAAAATAAAAAGGTTAAAGTAAGGAGTGGCCGAACAACCCTCAAGGAGCCACCCCTTTGGCCTTGGGGGTGGCTCTGTTACAGTGCTGATATGATTCACACTGTAATTGAGCTAAAGTAAAAAAGAAAAGAGAGAAATAATAGAAAGAAAGAGAAGAATGGATAGTATTCTTATTGAACAAGCATTTCGAGGATGCTCACCCTCCACCAAGTTCATCAATAAACAAATGACTACAAAGCTGCGTATTACATCTTCGTGCAGGCTATTTATAATTCCCTCCATGCTAACTACTACAAGTAACAACAATTAACAAGTAGCTAACTTCTACAACTAACAACTTCTTTACTACTTTAACCAACTACTCAACTGTATGGGAGGTTACAATAGAATGATCCATTAACGTAATATACCTATTACAGGCTCAGCCACAGGCCATGGAGCCACCCCCAAGGCCCAAGGGGTGGTTTTGGCCACTCATTTTTGGCTCTTATGGTGGTTTGGCCACCACAGAGCCACCCCAAGACCAAAATGGGAGTGGCCGGCCATCCCCATTGGCCAAAATGAGGTGGCTAAAATTTTCTTTTTCTTTTTTTTTTTTTTTTATTTTTAAGGTTTAGTTTTTGAGAAAATATATTATAAGTCCTTAAGTCAATGCGCTAAAATTAAAAACTCTTTAAGTTTTTTTTTTTTGAAAATTTACTCCTTGGATCAATCGAAAATACAATAAACTCCATACCGTCAAATTTTTTAACAGCCGTTAAGGCCACTCAAAACTCCTCTTTTGACTTGATTAAAATATTTATTTTTTATTAATTTAATTTAAAAAATTAAATCTAAAAATTAAAAAAAATAAAAAAACTAAAAAATAAAAATTGAAAGATGACCAAGGGTGGCATTGCCCACCCCTATGGGGTGGCTTGCGGCCACCCCCTAGTGGTTTGGGGTGGGCCACCCCAAACCACCCATGAGGTGGCTCGCGGCCACCCCATTGGGGGTTTGGGGTGGCTTCGCATCCATGGGGTGGCTTGCGGCAAAACAAAGAGTTTTAGATTTAATTTTTTAAATTAAATTAATAAAAAATTAATATTTTAATTAGGTAAAGTGGGGAGTTTTGAGTGGCCTTGACAGCTGTTAAAAAATTTTGATGGTAGAGAGTTTATTGTAGTTTCATTGACCTAGTGAGTAAATTTTGAAAAAAAAAAAACCTAGGGAGTTTTTAATTTTGGCGCATTGACTTAGGACTTATAATATATTTTCCCTTAGTTTTTTTAAAAATTATTATTTAGGGTTAAATGCCTTATTCACCCATGTGGTTTAACTTTTTTATCTTTAGACCCCTAGGGTTAACTTTTTATTAGAGGAAGATCCTTTGGTTTGCTTAAAGCCAAAGATGGTCCCTCTATCAAAATTTCGTCCAAAATTTGACGGAATGCCATGTCAACACCAATCACGGTTTGACATGTGTCCATATAATTAATTAATTAAAAACATTAAAAAATTATATTTAATTAATTTAAAAAAAAAAAAAAAAATTGGGGGTGGCTCTTTGGTCATTTGGGAGTGGCCAAAGGGGGTGGCCAACCACCCCCAAATAGCCAAAGAGCTGCCACCCCATTTTTTTTTAAATAAAAAATTTAATTAAATATATTTTTTTTAACGTTTTTAATTTTTTTTTAAAAAAATATTTTTTTAATTAATTAATTATATGGACATGTGTTAAACCGTGATTGGTGCTGCCATGTCGTTCTATCAAATTTTGGACGGATGGACCATCTCCGTCTTTAGGCAAACCAAAAGGACCTCCTATGATAAAAAGTAAACCCTAGGGGTCAAAAAATAAAAAAGTTAAACCACATGAGTGAATAAGGTATTTAACCCTATTATTTATTATTTTTAATTTTTAGGACACGTGTCATAATATTAATGGAGATGACGTGGAAATCCGTTAAGTGGGATTGACAAAAACTAATGGAGATATTGATTTTGTTTTTTCGCATAAGTGAGGTACCAAATTTGTTTAGTTTTAAAACATAGGGAGAAAAAAAAAAAACATTCAAACCGAAATATCAAAAAAGTTATTGACCCAATTTTTACGGTCGCTATAAAAACACAACTTTTTATACCAGGACCCGACAATGTTAATTTTTCACACCCCAATGGTTTCACCATTTCAGCCTTCTACCACACTTGACAAATACACACTCGCGGAATCTCGTGTGCCCAATTGCTTGTATCATAGAGAGAGACCCATTATAAAACTTTTTTTTTTATGGGGAATCCTTCCGAAGTAAGGCCACGACAAAGCACACAGCAGTGCCTAGGAAGCTCTCTTCACCAACCAAGGTTAAGGAAATCACCACACAACATAATCACAACAACTATTTTATTAAATGACTTGCATTAATATATCTTTATCAGCTTAAGATTGTACATGAACAATCTTTCACAATAAAATATAAAATGAAAGAATTAGAATAAAACATAATACGACATCGCTTATTTTAATAAAAAAAATAATAAACACTTTCAAGTTATTCTCAACTACTAGTAGCCTTTTCTTTTTCTTTTTTAATCTTTTAGGGTAAATGTGCAATTTTAAAATGACTTCAATGGAAAAATAGCCGGAATTTATACGGAGGGAATAGTTTGTTACATAGGTATACCACATATAGTGATTTGTCACTTTTTAAATCATAGGAAATTGTTTGGCAAGGTCCAAGCTCATGACCAATTTTAAAATGTTTCCTTATTAAATCCATATTAATTAAGTTCTAAGAGTTTTAGTAGGTTTATGTCTCATGGACTTCTTATTATGAAAAGCAATAAAGTTAAAGTTCTAGGTTAAAATACTAGACTCTCTCGAAGTGATTGGTCTTTTCTCTCTCTCTCTTTTCAAGTCACAAACTTGTAGAGTTCTACATAATTGGGATCTCTTAGACCAAGTATTCTCGATCATTTGCTAGGAAAAAAGAAAATTTATCACATGAGAGTGGGACGTTTTGAAGTTGAGGAGTGTTACACATACTCTTAAGTGTTCACTCTTAACTTGACATTGAAAATTGCCATTAAATGCTACATGTAGCACCCAACTATGAGCACTTGAAATATATGTAGCATTTTCGTTTAAGTTGCATAACAACTTTGATGTTACTTATACAATTGACTGCTACCATTTGCTCCTAAAAGATATGCTGATCTACCAAGTGCCTTAAAAAGATGTTCAGAAAACGTAGAGCACTCTAACCAAGTGGATATCTTATACTTAACGCATTTCGATCAGAAACACTCTTATAATCTCTAAATATCTTCTTCAAGACTAAACAATTTTGCATGTTATTCACTTAGAACCTATTTGAAATTAAGTTAAGGAGCTTAAAAAGTATTTTTAGTACTTAACAAGTTGTGCCAAATAAAAATGAGTCGATTACTTAAAAAAAAAAAAAAACCACTTTTTGTTTGACTTTTTTTCTTAAAAAAGCCTAAAACTGCATTTTGGAGGAAGTTTGAAAATGAGGCTTTCTCTATAAACAAAAGCTCTATTCCCAATACAATCCCAAGCAGGCACTCAATAATTTGCTTGTCAATTCATTGTTGTGTGTACATACTAGCATATGGTTGCTTACTTTTGCGGCAACCTTTAAGAAATGTAGCTTGTGCTCTTGCCTTGATTACTTGCTAGGTACCCTACATCAAAAGCACATTATTTTTTTAATTAACATGGGACATGCATATGATTTTTTTAATAATGTTCATGTCCCCATTAATATACTTACAAATAAAAAACGAGTTGGAATTTTCAATTAGTCTAATCAAATGATACAGAGAAAAGAACTCCAATGGCTACAACCATCCAATCAAATCACTTTTGTTGGATACTCTTTCGAATCAAACAATAAATGAAGAACAAACACCGAGAAAAGCATCTCTTGTACAGCTAAAGAATAAGCAATTGAAAGAAACAAGAAGAGGGATTTTTGTGATCCTAGCCTTATGACAAGTCATTTCATCTCAATTTAAACATCTGACTTCTTGTGAAGAAAATTTCCACTGCTTTGTTAGACAACAAATTGAATGCCACAAGCAAAACTTACAGCCTGGTCCATTGACAAGCAGAGTATTTAGTGCTTCTCCTTTGCCGTTGAAAAGTTGACTAAAGATAAAATGTGTTGAGCAATCTCCGCAGAGGCATAGGGCTTTGCAATTTTGAGAGCCCTCTCAGACATATCTGCCATCTTTCTCTCATCCCCTGCCAAATGTGAAAACAATTTTACAGAAATATATTAAGTTTTTGTTTTTTTACAGGAAATACTATGTTAGCAATTTGTCGAACATTATTGTCACAATATAAACACACAAACACATGTATGCCACAATGATATTGAAAGAATCAGAAGTACACTCAACCTGTATTATTTGATTGTTGAATATAGAGTTTCAAAGCTTTTATGGGAAGTTGCAAAGAACTATAAATGTGAGGGCTTCATGTTCAAGTCAAACAGAAAAAGGATGCCACAACCAAAATTACATGCCACAGCCATATGAAGTTTTAATGTGGTAAAACATTAGAGGAAACAATGCTGGTGTAGGCCTTTCTATTTGTTTAAGAACCACAAGCAACACCAGGCAAAGTATTTGAGGAAGCAACTTCAGGAAAAGCAATGGTGGGTAATGGCACCGAAGTTTAAGAACCAAAATGTTATAGGAAGCAATCTCACCTGATCCATGTATCTTCACAAGTAAGCATAAAACCATCAATGAGTTGTCAAGGCAAAGAGGAAGGTGTCTATTTATAAGTTGAAATCTGTTGTGGGCTCGGGTATAGGCTAGGAGTACCATGGTTCTTCTAGACCCACTGGGAAGAGAATGCAGTTTTCTCACCCGACACCTATAAGCGGGTCATCGATGAAATGGCGTGAGGGTTGAACCGGAGACCCAGGGGCATCGTCTTCGAAAGGTGGCACGCGCTTAGTGACAAGGTCGCCGACAGTCACGGAAGCCCCCGCCACCGTTCCTATAACTCTCATGGACTCACCTGGAGCTCTTCCCGGTGGTGAGGTCTCGTTAGGTGGTGCCGGAGATCATCAGAGTTTACCAGCGATTACGCTATTGGCCAGGGGAAAGGCAGGCTCCTCTCAGATTTCGACGGAGAAGCCATCGCCGGTAGCTCTCACAGTCGATCCAGAATTGACCGTGTCTAGAAAGGACTCTGGTGGGATGGGTTCGTGAATTAAGGCCGGTGAGTCCCTGATTTCGCCGAAGGCTGTGTTGTTGTTTAGTGGGGAGGAGGCGCGCATCAGACGACGTCAGAGATATCATCTCCAATGATTGAGGTTAGAGATTTGGTGCCTTGGTCTCATGGTGTTGGGAATCAGGAAGGCGCTCAAGTTAGTGAGGGGATGGGCATTCCTCAGGAACAAGGGTTTTTTGTTGGTTATCCTGGTTACTCCCACCCACCCGATGGGGCCCATACAAGTATAGGACTCGGGTGTTCAAAACGGGTGGAGATGCGTGAAGCTGGCTAGTCTGTTGGAGAGGATGACAGGGTGGCTAAGACACGAGATGAAGTTCAGGTTCCTTGTGAGGTCGATGTGCCTTCTCCTTTGAATACGTATGGTCTTACTACAGGGGGTGCGTTGGGCTATTCGGACTGGGTTATTCAATGTGCTAACGAGATTTATCCGATTGTGGGAATTTCGTACACGGGTCATAAGCTGCAATTGTTAGCTCTATTAACTTTTTTAGAAGAGGAATGGAGGAATAATGCGATGGTGATGAATATGAGCAGCGGCACTAAGGGCAAGAGGGAGGTTAGGAATTTGGAGTGCTCAGTGAATTATGACGCTAGAAATATGAGCTCTAGCCATGGCAATAGGAAGGGGAGGGGGCATGTAGTAGCCTTATGAAGCTAAGCATTCTGTCTTGGAATGTGAGAGGGTAGAACAAGAGGGATAAACGTTTGAGGGTGAGTAATTTGCTCAGAGATTGGAAAGTAGATATTGTTTGTCTTCAAGAAACCAAGATTCAGGGTATGTCTCGCAATATTATCCATAGCTTATGGGGGCAGAATCATGTGGATTGGTGTTGTTTGGATTCTAGAGGGCTTCGAGTGGTATTTTGATTATGTGGGATAGCAGGGTAGTGGAAAGGTCGATGTTTGTGTAGGGAATTACACACTGGTGGTGTCTTTCAGGAATATTGGGGACCGTTCTGTTTGGGCTTTTGCAGGGGTTTATGGTCCGAACCTCACCGGGGATAGAAGGCTCATTTGGGAGGAGTTGGCTAGTGTTATTAGTTGGTGGGATATGCCGTGGTGCATTGGGGGTGATTTTAATGTCACTCGGTTCCCTAGTGAAAGATCAGGTGAAGCTCATCTAGATTTGGCTATGATGGAATTTTCGAACTTTATTTCTGAACAAGGGCTTATGGATCTTCCCCTGATCGGGGGTTCGTTTACTTGGTCGATTTCTAATGATCCCCCTATGTGGTCAAGGATTGATTGGTTTCTTGTTTCCCCAGAGTTGGAGGCGTGGTTTCCAGGGGTCCTATGCTCGGATCATTTCCCAATCATTCTTGAGCTGGAGGATGTGTTAAGGGGGAAAAGGCTGTTCAAATTCGAAAATATGTGGCTTAAAGCGGAAGGGTTTGTGGCTCTAGTGAAACAATGGTGGGACTCATATGTGTTTCATGGTACGCCGAGCTTTGTTCTTGCTTGCAAGCTCAAGGCCCTGAAGATGAATTTGAAGACTTGGAATGAGGAGGTGTTTGGCAACATTGGTAGGACTAAGAGGATGCTTCTTGAAGAGCTCGGTTAATAGATGTGAACGAAGGAAGTAGGGCCTTGGATGTGGAGGAGGTTATGAGGAAGGCAGAGGTGGTTCAAGAGTTAGAGAATTGCACCCTTATGGAGGAGGTGAGTTGGAGGCAGAAATCTAGGGTGATGTGAATGAAAGAAGGCAATAAGTGTACTAAATTCTTTCACTCCATAGCCAACTCGAATAGAAGACACAACTCTATAGATACTCTTATGATTGGAGACAATCCCTCTTCAAATCCGACCGAAATTAGTGAGCACATTGTGGAGTTCTATCAAAAACCTTTTACTAAGCAATGCCGTTGGAGGCCTATGGTTGATGGTGTTTCTTTTGATTCCATTTTAGAGGTTGAGGCTAGTTGGTTGGAGAGGGACTTTGAAGAGGATGAGGTTAGAAAGGTAGTGTTTAAAATGAATGGCAATAAGGCATTGGGCCTTGATGGGTTTTCTATGGCCTTCTTCCAGACTTGCTAGGAGGTCGTGAGGGAGGATATTATAAAGGTGTTTAGTGCATTTCATGTAGGAGGGATGTTCGAGAAAAGCCTTAATGCTTCGTTCATTTCTCTTATTCCAAAGGTTCCTGGCGGTATCAACCTCAAAGACTTTCGGCCGATTAGCCTTGTGGGAGGTATCTACAAAATCATAGCCAAGGTCTTAGCAAATAGACTGAAGGTAGTTCTGGATAAGATTATACTCCAATCGCAAAGTGCTTTTATCAAGGGTAGGTAGATTCTAGATCCTATCTTGATTTCTAATAAATGCCTTGATAGTCAGTTGAGATCGGGGGAGTCAAGGGTTATTTGCAAAATGGATCTAGAAAAAGCTTATTACCATGTGAATTGAGATTTCTTGTTATATTTGCTGAAGAAATGTGGATTTGGAGGGATTTGGTGCTCTTGGATAGAACATTGCATTTCTTTGATGCGGTTCTCGATTCTGGTCAATAGTTCTCATAATGATTTTTTTAGCAGTTCCAGGGGTTTGAAATAAGGGGACTCCTGTCTCCTCTGCTATTTGTTTTTGTAATGGAAGCCTTAAGCAGGATGATTTTAGCGGCAGTTAGTGGGGGGCTAATAGAAGGCTTCAAAGTCTGTAATGCTACGTTCTCTCATCTTTTGTTTGCTGATGATACCTTGATTTTTTGCAATGCATGCCCGCCCAGTTACGCTATTTGCGGAGTTTATTTTTGCTTTTTGAAGCTGCTTCCGGTCTAAAGGTTAACTTGGCTAAGTCGGTGTTAATTCCTGTGGGGAATGTGGAGCAAGTGAACAAGTTAGCCAGTATTCTAGGGTGTGGGGTTGCCTCTTTGCCAGTAAAGTACCTTAGTTTGCCGTTGAGGGCCTCTTTTAAGGCCAAGCATATTTGGGATGAAGTTATTGAGAAGATAGAACGTTGGTTGGCCGGTTGAAAAAGGTTGTATTTGTCGAAGGGGGCAGGGTCACGCTTATCAAGAGCACTCTCGCCAACTTGCCTACTTACTTTTTTGTCTCTTTTCCCTATTCCAGCTAGTGTTGCTAAGCGCATTGAGAAGATACAGCAAAATTTCTTATGGGGTGGGCTAGGCGAAGAATTCAAGTACCATCTGGTGAAGTGGTCAAAGGTTTGCACTTCGATTAAGGAGGCGGATTGGGTATTAGGAACTTAATGGTGTTCAATCGCGTTCTGCTAGAGAAATGGTTGTGGCGTTATGGATTGGAGAGAGATACTTGGTGGAGGGTTGCGGTGGATGCGAAGTTTGGAAGTTTATGGGGAGGGTGGTGCTCCATGGAGACGGGAGGAACTTTTGGGGTCGGGTTATGGAAGAGCATGAGGAAAGGGTGGGACATTTTCAAAGGCTTCACGTGAATGGAGGTGGGGGATGGGACTAGGGTTCGATTTTGGCATGATTTGTGGTGTGGTGATACGGCTCTCAAGATAGCTTTCCCAAGTTTATTTAGTATTGCTTGTGCGAAAGACGCCTCAGTTGCGGCACATTTGGAGGTGTTGGGTGGCTCTAATCAGTGGAACGTTAGTTTTTCTAGAAAGGCTCATGATTGGGAGGTGGAGGTATTTGCCTCTTTTTTTCAGGTGTTGCATTCTGCTCGAGTGAGACGAGGGTGTGAAGATAAGTTGTGGTGGATCTCCTCCAAAAGAGGCCGTTTCAAGGTCAAGCTTCTCTTTGCTTCCTTGGCAGAGGCGATTCCCTTGGAAGAGTGTGTGGCGCACACAAGTGCCTCCGAGGGCGATCTTCTTGGTTTGGTCGGTAGCTTTGAGCAAAATTTTGACCCTAGATAACCTCAGGAAGCGGCATGTGATTGTGACAAACAATGTTGTATGTACAAGAGAAGTGAGGAGACGGTGGATCATCTTCTTCTTCATTGCGAGGTAGCTTATGCTTTGTGGAGTGCCTTTTTTGGTCGGTTTGGGTTGTCTTGGGTGATGCCAAGACGAGTTTCTGATTTACTCGACTGTTGGTGTGTCTTCA
Organism: Corylus heterophylla; assembly: GCA_016403345.1. Classification (NCBI taxonomy): domain Eukaryota; kingdom Viridiplantae; phylum Streptophyta; class Magnoliopsida; order Fagales; family Betulaceae; genus Corylus; species Corylus heterophylla. Next base: position 7,048,474 of record CM028145.1, on the reverse strand, counting down.
AGGAGGAGGAAGTGCCGCGGTTTGGAAGATGGTGCCCACTTGCTTTTTTCGGTGTTTATGGAGGGAGAGAAATAATAGGTGTTTTTTAGGACTTGGAGGGGTCATTGGAAGACATATTATCCTCTTGCTTTCACACTTTGTACCTTTGGACTGTTGCACATGTTTTTCCGGTGTCGATTAATTATGATAATTTTCTTGCTCGCTTTTCCCTTTCTAGCTAAGTGATCCTTTTGTATACTCCTGGTGTACTTGGGGGCGCCTGAACGAATAAGATTGACTATTACTTTATCAAAAAAAAAAGTTGTCATATAATTGTTTGTCTTATCGACAGTTTCCACATTGGAGGGAGATAAAGAATGACAGCTAAACGTTGTCCCTTTTGGTTGCCCTAGTACCTACTTATGTTGGCTAAAATGCAAATTTGCTAGGTCATATAGATGATTCCGAGCACCACCAATGCAGTCTGTAGTAATCAGCTGTTTGGACTAAACCATAGCCTCTTCATCCTATTCGCAACTTAAAGATCCTAATGCACTCCGCAATCTCATCTTTCTAGGATTTCATGCAAACTAAAAAGTTTCTAAATTTAGCTCAGTAAAGGACAATGGCACGACACAAAGTATTTTAGAGTTGCAGTATATAAAAAAAATCTGGGGAATTCAGATCCAATTATGATTTGAAAGGCAATTTAGAGTTCTTTAATCTCATTACAGTACAGTAATCATGACTTCCAGACCCTGATTTCCACGAATGAAAACGAGGCAACAGATTCTCGTACCTAATATCTCTTCAATTGCAAGAGCAAGGGTGGTTGAATCAAGTTCATCTTCAGTTATAACCCTGGAACCTGCTAAATCTGCCATTAAAGAAGCATTTCTGAATTGATGTCCTTCAGCAACATTTGGGGATGGTATCTACAGAGTCAGAAAGAAATATTATACATTTTTCTTCACAGGCAATAAAACCAACCCATTAAGGGCATGTAAAAACTGAAACCATGACTGGAAGGTGAGTTTGGCATGCAGGGTGAATAAATGTCATATAAGATAAAAATAGAGGCATTAATTTAGGAGGGGGTGGATGTCTTTACTTTTGGACATGAGAGAGAGAGAGAGAGAGAGATTGGAACATTATTATATTGTGGGACATCACACAAGCCATCATAATTTTATTCTCAAGGATTTATTTTGCAATAATATCAACTGTAATCGTTTTCAACAGTGGCTTTTGTGTGAATTGTATGCATTATACTGTGCACTATCATGAATAATTACTAAGTAATGTAATTTACACTTTATGATTATTGTAGTCATGGCTAATGAATTTCAAGAATCAAGAAAAAGACATGTCAGTCAGATGCTCTTCATTGGTCCAGTATTGCAGACAAAACCTGAGCAGCATCATAGAGTACAGACATATTCAAAAAGCAGCCTCATTGTGCATAACATCATACAATTTTTAGTATAATATGTTTGAACCTTTGAACGAGCACAATGACCAACACTTTCCCAATACTTCTTGGATACATATCTGTCCCTAATTTATTGACTTTTTAATCTCAGATGCTTAAGAGACTTGCACTAGACACTTTGACGCATTGAAAATCTCATATAAATGTCTTCGCAACACATGAAAAAGTAGATTTACTTTTTAATACTTATGACCGTTTATGTATGTTTTTTTTGTTTATTTTCTAATCTCTTGAGTCTTCATAGGAAAAGTTGGACCTGTTTAACTATTCGTACGTCATCAAAATTTACAAGATAAAATATTAGATGAATTAGTTCAAACTTCATACAATTTTTCTTTCCATCTAAACTTTTGGTGCAGGGTTACTAGACAAAGATATTAACCTGTCATGAAAGGCCAAATAATAAAAGCACTCTCCTACTTGATTTGTCAAATTAGATTACAAGACATTATATGGAGCTCCAAATTACCAGAATGGAAGGTTTCCCAGTGGCCAAGATCTCATAACAAGTCATAGCACCAGCTCTAGAAATGAGAAGGTCTGCGGCTGCATAAGCCAAGTCCATAGAATGCATAAACCTTCATAAAACAGGCATACATTAGACTAAAGGAGTTTACGAGGAAATAGACTGTTTATTACACATAAAGATAACCCTTTTATCTGAGCTTCATCAATTAAAACAAATAAAAAATGAATTATAGAAGAGATACAAATTATTGAAGTTGAATTTGAAAATATTGATGAGTAAATTATCACTATGATTCTAGAACAGGAGTGCATATAAATGCTTAAAGATCACTACAAATAAAGCAGAATATATCTAGAACTTAAATTAAACAATGAAAAGCAGCGGTGAGTGCTTCAGAATAACATGAATCTCCATCAGCATTGTTGGACTATTATTTGATTAGTTTCACTAATCTGAGTGATTTTACCACATTGATCATATTCATTGCTCTGAGCCAAAACTTATATTAAGTTTATAACATTAGTGGGGCAAACCGTATGGTGAGCAAAGCATATGGCGGGTAAAGTACAGTATTGTACAGGCATTTAGTGAGGTGGAAACGCCCACCTGAAAGCAATATGCAGGCATGAATAGGAGAGAGGATATCAGGGTTAGGCCAAGGCCCAAGGCGAGGCAAAGTCACAGATGGATTGCCATATACAGAAATATATTACAACAGACATGCCTAAATGGTGAACTGAAATCTCCAAAAAATGTATGTTACAAGCCAGCCCAGAAACAAAGACCTCTTTTTGATTGATGATATTAGGGGTGGTGGGGTACATATATGAGAAATCATGCAAAGCAGCTCCTTAGCACAAAGAGATGGATACATGGAAAGATCCTAAAAAGTTTAAACAAGTTCTTGACAACAGAATAACAAAACTCACTCTCCTCTGTTTATTTTGAAGTGACTTATTTCGTACATCTTAAAAGTAAAATATATCTTTTTCCCAAAGCAGCTTTCCAACTTTCTTTTCAATGATATGGAATAATCTTTTGAAATTCATAGTTTTGCAGTTAATCTCCAATAACATCTAAAGCAATGAATATAAAACAATCAATCTTGGTAGTTACAAGTTTCACGCTTCTTCATGGTCACGCAGAAAAAACAGATTTAATTACATCGTGTGCTTCTCACTATCTCCTTCTGGAGCAGAGTATCTTTCATCATAAAAGTGGTAACCAATGTACCGACTTTGATTCAAACCAATAAGCCAGCAAGCAATGGCACTAGAAAAAATACTCAAAAATCTAAAAGATTTGAAAAATAAATAGACCAACAAATGGATAGCATCCCATTCATACCAGAAGACTACTTACGGCGTCAGATACAAATGCGGGTGATTTTTCACGAGGCTCTCCATCTCATTGTATGACTCCACCCCTGTCTGCCATATAATATACAATTTCTCGTTTTCCAACAGCATATAATACAAATTCAACAAAGCAATATTAATAGCATTAGCACCCAAAGACCCTCCAAGTACCAACAAAACCTTTCCCTCCGAAACCCCCGCCTTTCCAGACTTCGGAAAGAACTTCAACCTTGCCACCGCCTTCGGCACATCCTGCCTCAACGCCAACCTCACCGGATTCCCACACACCACACATTTACTCTTCCTTGGAAAACAGTCAATGGTCGAGTTAAAGGCCACGAAAACCACGTCCGCCAAGAAAGAAAGAAGCCAATTTGCGATCCCGGGCACCGAGTTCTGCTCTTGGATCACAAGCTTAATGCCATTCAGCGCAGCGGCGAGGCAAACTGGGAACGAGACGTACCCGCCGGTACCGATGACAACATGGGGATCGAACTCGCGCAGTTTTTTATGACTTTGGATCAGACTTTTGATCAAACGTATGGGGAGCAAGAGGTTTTGGAAGGAGACGAAAGGGCGGGCCAATGGCGCGGCGGGGATGGAGGCGAAGACATAGCCGGAGGAGGGGATAGCGGCGCTTTCCATGCTATTGGGTATGCCTAAGAACAGGATTTGGACGGTGGGGTTGGCGATTTTGAGCTCGTCTGCTATGGCGACCGCCGGGTATATGTGGCCACCGGTGCCGCCTGCGGCAAAAGCGACACGGAGAGTGTTAGCAGCGTCGCTTTGGGTGGTGGATATTTGCTCATTTGCTTGCTGTTTGACGGAGAGACAGCAGAGGAGCTTGGGAGACCTGCAATGGAAACAGATAGATCAGAAACTGCCTGTGTGCCAGCGTGTGCGTGTGCGTTTATGTGTGTGAGACAGAGAGAGAGAGAGCTTGCCTGGGTGGGAGCGTGAGAGGTGAGAAGAAGGGAAGAGAAGGGTATAGCGGTAAAAAAGGGGGCTTTGGAGAGAGTAAGAGGTGGGAAATGGAGGTGGCCATTAAAGCTGGAGAAGAAAAGGTATTGTAAAAGCATGGACGAAGGTGGAGGGTGTGAAAAAGTTGAACTTCGAGAATTCCCCCTCAAGAGTCAGAGTCCACTCCACTGGTGGTGGGGGGTGGTGGGGAACTCAGAAAGATGGTTGAATAGTAGGCGATATTTGACGATGGATTCTAACTTCTGGCAGTTGCTGATTTGGAATTGGACCACTTCGTACAACCTCGTCTTCCATCTCTTTCCGTTTTGAGAGTGTCACATATCCATACAAATGAATTGAAAAAATTTTAATTTGATATACTAAATTATGAGTAGCAGATAAAAAAAAAGAATTACATTGTTGTTTAATTTAAAAACTCTTGTCACGTCAGTTTTTTTGAGTTCATTTACTTAACTCCTTAACATTTATCCTTTCTGCTTGAAACAACTTTTTTTAATTTAGTCTATAAAAAAAAAAAAGTATGTATTCGTATTTTTAATAACATGTGAGATAATTTTTAATATTATTTATTTTAACATTATTCCTGCTATTAAAAAATATGTGCATTTTATATGTTCAAATGACATATTTTATTTTTATAGACCGAATTAAAAAAGTTTTTCAACTCAATTTAGAGAAAAACTCAGTCATTATTTTATTTATTATTTTTTTTTGCTTTGTATTTTTATGGTGGTCAATGTTGTCCAGTTACCTCATGCTATATCTCCAAGGCCACGTGGGGACTTAAATATTGCTTGGAGATACCATTTTTCCATGCATCTTTTGGTTGGATTCGATTTACATATGATATGCTCAGCCTCTCTCTATCTCCCCCTCTCTGAAAGGATGTGATCTAAATTATTTGTTTTATATTATTATATACATGCGGTGAATTTGTATCTTATCTTATTAAAAAAAACAAAAAAAAAAAAGAACAGAACAAAAGCTTGCCTCTTAATAATACTAAAAAATATATTTTTATTTTCCTCTGCGGCTCTGCCCATCAATTCTTAGTCATTATTAAAAAAAATATAATAATAATTTAAAAATCTTAGATTTAAGCTTTATCATTTTTAAATAGTAATGCTCAAAATTACACTTTTATTCTATCACTATCCCATCTTGGTGTAATACCATCAATCAGCATTTAGATTAGTTCTTATTAAAAAAAAAAAAAAAAATCTAATAGTTGATTAACAATGCTACATCGGGCAAAATAATATGATTTTTTAACATTACTATTTACTCCTATTTCAAATGCGGTCTTTTTTCTTTTTTTTCTTGACGAACACCCATTATACACGTGTAGTCGAATATCAATTTTACAAATCTAAAAATTTGTCTCAACTCTTTTAATCAAGGAAAAAGGGAGATTTTGTGAAAATGGAAAAAAATAAAATAACTCCTTTGAATTGATCTATATCATCTTCCAGACTAGGTATAAATGAGTTAAATGTGTTGCTTTTTTTTTAATAAAAAAAAAAAAACTTTGTTGGTGTTTTGTTCATTTCCCCCTAAAGATGTACTTGTAGGAGATCATTTTTTGATCAGAGATAATATAACCCTAGCTTGCATTCTAGATACAAGATTATACATAAGCACTACTTAATTGCTGACTGTTATGTGGTTGGACATGAATGTTTCAAGGTTCGAATAATCAATTGACAAAAAAAATAGAAAAATGTTATACTTATCAAATTATTTTTTCAAAAGTTAGTTCCTAAGTGATATGGAAAAACATTTATCAAAATAATAGTGACGCACCACTATTTATTGAAGGCCATGCATGTTCTTAGATTCCCAATCAAGGAAAATAGAATATCTAGAATTGAGTGTTTTATAGGATACCCAAATGGAAGTCAGTCATGACATTCATGAGTTTGTTGGACTAACATCTTTGGAGCTTCCATGTGACTCAACAGTGAAAGATTATTGGATTTAGTTTAGCTGCTAAAAAAACAAAAAATTACAGCACATTTTCAGTAGTTTTTCCAACAGTTCAAATTTAATTATCTGCAGATATATATTAACCTGGACCTTGCCTTATGGTATTAGTTAAACATGGAAGATTTTTACCATATGATCTGATGCATCAACCACCTTCATTTCCCAAGAGAATGGCTACATGGAAGAATGAAGAAAGTATGCTTATTATCCCTTTCAAAATTGTATTTATTTGCCTAGTTGAACTAGAGTGGCTGTGAGGTTCTGATCTGCTGCAGAGACTCTGTAGGCAGCTGGTTTGAAGCATCTGATAATGCTATAGCAGCTGCTGCTGTCATGGTTTGGTATTGAGGAGGCAATGGAGCAGCTTGGTGAGTGTAGTATACTTGTTCATGATTTGGATGGTTGGTGTATTCAAACCCATAATTCCCAGCAGCAGATGAAGCAACAGCTATAGACTGAGATGGATGAAACCCTGCATATTGTTGCTGAAACTGCCTAGATGGGACTTGAACAAATTGAGGATTCGCTGCCGCCACAGCTGTTCTGTATATGCTGGAAGCCATTTCCGACTTAGCAGCGGTCGTCGTCTTTGTGGGGTAGATGGGTGGAATTGCATCCTTGTAAGTTGCAGAGGCAGCAAACATGGCAGGATGTGCAGCCGCTCCGGTCGTGTCGGCTATGTTAGATTGCATAGACATGTTGTATGATTGTGCCTGTGCAACAGAGGGCATTACATACAACGAATATTGCTGATCTGTTGGGTGATGAAGCTGCTGCTGTGAAGTTGGAGCATACACTTGGTAGTAAGATGACATTGGCGCTTGACCTGTGGCTGCAGGGTGAGGCATGTAATGTGCACTGGCATGAAGAAACTGCTGTTGCTGCTGTTGATCCAAAATGTAGCCAGAATCCTGAACTTGTTGCTGTTGGGTGGTTCGGGAACTTGAATCAGGAATCTCATTCTTTGTACTTGGGCTATTAGGAGATCTGTTGTCTCTATGGGCAGCATGAACTTGGTCTTGATAGTACAAAGGTTTTGAGACGGAGCTCGCAGATGCGATGCTACTATCGCTGGATAGTTGGAACGATGAAAATTGTTAGAATATAAATTAAATGATTAACATGATATCGGAGTTTGTCTCCTTTATTTTCCCCAATTTTAATTACATATTCTAAGTGTTTTGCAGTTTGTCCTCACGTGGGAGAGTGTTATAATATAAATTAAAGAGATCACACAGGGTTGATGTGGTGTGATCTCTCATAGCATTTGGTGGATGGAACGTGGATGCTTGTTTTATATATAGTATTTTTTAAAAAAATCAAATAATAAGAGCTGATTTAACAAAACTAACCAATTCAAAATGAGATTATTGTTTTCAAGATCAGAAAAGGAAAGGTAGGATCAGGTTAATTTTCAATCTTCCCCTCTGTTTCAAATGGAAACCATTGTTGGGCTCAAATCAAATAATTTCAGAAATACTCGTCGCAGTGAACAAAAAAGGCAAAAATAACTTCACTCTGATTATGAATTTCTTCAGATTATGACATGAGCAATCAGAGAAAGAAACTAGCACAATCAAGGGATAGAAAATGGAAAAATTGGCGATATATACGCACCTGGCAACCGAATCCGGCGAAGGCAGACTATAACCTCCAGGTCCTCCACAAGCCTTCATATGCACTGGCTGCAGCGGCAATGGAGGCTTTCGAAACCCAACCGGAACCCCCTGATCCGATCTCTCATCATCGGAGAAAACCCGACTCGCCGTCTCATTAGAAACAGCCGTAGGAATAGCCGCTGACGCCGCAGTACTTGCAGAAGCCAAAACTGTAGGAAGTGAAGGAGGAGGAGCAGACAAAACACCAAACGTATCATCTTGCTTCAACCCACTTGTCGCAAAACTTATCTGCGCAAACTGTTCCTCCATGCCAAGCTTCTGATCCTCAACACGAACACGAATAGGAGGCAGGTTAGACATGGAAGGCGACGAAGAAGATGACCCATATGATGAAGAGTTCTCCACCATAGGTGAATCGTGCATCGAATGCACATCATGAACATTGCTCGTCACCTGTTTGTTATTATCACCCAAAGAATTATCAGCCACCTGAGCCTCCAAATCGTTGCAAGAATCACTACCGCGAACCCCATCGAGATTTAACATGCACCCAGTTGCTGAATCAGACAGCCCTCTAGGAAGTAGCCCGGCATGGTTGAGCGCGTCGACGAACCACGTCTCGGACTTGGCATCGTCGAGGAGCGATCCCATGGACGCTGCAGCCTCGGGCTTGGAGAAAAAGAGAAACAAACGCAGACGTGAAGCGGGTTTCAATTTTGTCCCAGAGGTCGTACGGTCGTACTCTTCGATCATGTTCTCCAGGTCTTCGTCGGTGGAGACGGATATAAGGGAGTCCAAATCTTCGTGGGGAAGCTGGTACTTGAGCGTGAAGGGTCGGCCGTTGAGGAGAGTGTGGGAGAGCGAGAGCAGAGGTCCGAGAGGGAGGAGTGGCGGTCGACGACCACGATGCGGGTCTCGCCGCTGACATAGCAGAGGGATTTGTCATGGGGGCGGGGGATGATGTGGCCGCCGTAGCTGCACATGAGGCGGAGCTTGGCGCCTGGGACAGGAGGGAGAGGCTCGTCGAGCCAGCTGGTTTCTGCGTTGCGGGAGCGCGGGGAGGAGTCGACCGAGTCGGGGTAGTTCGTTTGGATGGTGGTGGCATTGGTGGTGGCGGTGGCGGTGGGGAGGGGTGGGAGAGGTGGTGGATCCATTGGAGATGGGGGGGTCTTTGCAGTTGAGGTTGTGGGTTTGGTGGAGGAAGAGTTGGGCTAATGGAAGTTGGTGCTTTTCATTATCTTGTGATACAAGATTGTCTTTTATTCTTTCCTGTTTGAGTTAGAGGTGAAAAAGTCATGGGTTGGCCAACTTGTAATAATGTAATTGCCTTCATCCTTTACTACACACCTTTGAGTATTCAAATATTCAATGAGATGCTTGAAAGGCTACGGGATCTCTTGCTTGTTGAGTAACTTTTACGTAACAAGATTCCATCTAATTTTAAATAATTTGTAGAATTATCAAAATTCAAGCCATTTTTTACTTCCAACAATTTGAAAAATGATACTTATTAGTTAGAGAGCCAGCCAAAAAGAATTTTTGTTATAAAATGTTTTTCTTTACTTTTAAAGATACGTTAAAGCGCGAAAGCCTAATACAAATATACTAAATTCTCATTAGTAACATGTCATATAATAGGTTGCATTTTTTATAATATTCAATGCAAGATACGGCCTAAATTCACATAATTTAAAAATTTATAATTTCTTTAAAGTGGTAGAATCCTTATCCAACTTGTACATGTATATTGGTGAAAATTACAATCTCCATTTGCCGTATATCATGTAATATAAACCTCTTTGTTCATCCACACGCTCCTTAATTTCTACTGGTTTTTTTTTTTTTTTTTTAATAATTTTTGGAGGATGGATGCATCATGCATGTTTCCACGTATGATATAAAGTTTGCGATGAAATAGTATTTTTTTTTTTTTTTTTGAAGTGATTATAGTATTCACGTGCATGCACTAGAACTTTATGGGAATTGGACCCCTCACATGAAGATATATATATTCTTTTATTTTTATTTTTATTATGATGATTATTATTATTTATTATTACTTTTTTTTTAAAAAGAGTACTATGAGTTTAGGTACGGTACATATAGATTAGGCCTTAGACAAATTTTGACAAGAAATCACAAACTTGACACAAATTTAATCGGTTTAATTTGGCTCGAATTAACCCATTTATTCACTTAATTCATAAAAGTGACATGTATAATTCATATAAATTAAATTAGAATATTTTTACAGTTAATCAACAAAACTCTAAAAAGGATAAAATTCATTTTTAAAATATACAATCATATAAAATAATTTTTTTAAATTCATATACATGTCGTATTTGGGTCAACCTAACATGATATGTTTATTAAAATGGGTTATGTAGGTCAAGTTGAATCAATGCAACCCTCCATAAATATTAAACGAGTTAAGGGGTCATGTTGTGTCAGGATTGATTAGTTTGATCCGTTTAACTAAATGAATCTAGTTTAAGTTTACCTATATACAAACTCAACACACTTACACATTTTTTCGGCCAAATGTTTATGGAGAGCATCATTCATCATATCTCTTTAAAAATATGAAATAATTAACAAAAATTGAAAAATAAGAAGGGAGGAGATCCATAGGCACTTTGTGGGTGATTGTAAACGCTAGTGCTTCAAAAGCAACCCTCACTTTAAAGAGTTGACCCTTTGCTTCCCTTTAAGATACGAGGAGGTTGTAAGAGGAAAACACAACCCAATGGAGCATTTATAGGACAGCCATGTGGTAATTCATAAAATAATTACAATAATCATATTTTTTTAAATATTAAGTTCCTGAATCCTATGAGTGTTCATGGTTTATATTTTCTGTTGTCGGCTTTTTTATTTTATTATTCACCCTTTGAGAGTTCAAATGATCATCAATTTTGGCCTTTTGTACCTCTGGGTCTGTGAGCATTTCATAAATAAATTAGGTGCCATTTAATTATTATTGATACACTAAGGTTTCATTGTTTCCAAAGGTAATTAATTCATTCTTTCAACTACATTAATTTAATTTCGATGTCACATGCTGGGCTTTTATTTTTCGCACCCTCCTCGATGAATAAAAACTAGTTTCAAAATCTTATTATAATATTTCATGCAAATCTAGTGGAGGAACGTAACGTGTCCCATTTTTTTTTCTTTTTCTACCCATTTCTCGAAAGTTAGTAGTTGTAATAAGCCATTATTTTTTTTTTTTTTGGCTTCAATTACGCGCTGACATTAGTATATTTTCAAATATAAAGACGATGATGTGGGAACAAAATCAATAAGGAGAAAATCTGACAAACAATATATTTATGAATTAAAATGAATTTGTCAGGATTTTATGCTGCCCTGAGTCCTGACACCAGTTGAAGTAAAATTTTCAGTTTTGCCCATGCATCAATCGTAGGTTGATAATTATTGTTTGCATGTTAGGTGTTCTTGTTTGCATGTTAGGTGTTAAATGTAGGTTGTCTCGATGTATGTATTTATAACCTTTTAATATTTTGTATTAAGTTTGTATTGAATTCATGAATCATATCTGTAGACACAGTTTTTGACTACCGATAATTCTTGGTGTAACACACAAGGGATCTGGCTTGCATGCGGTAGTGAAAAACTACCGCATGCATGCTGTAGTGGAAAATGGTACCGTTTTCCACTAAACGGTATCGTTTTCCACAGTTAAAAATTAGGTTTAAAAAATGGGAAACTTCAGAAAACTCCCCTGAAGTTCCAGCCGATTTAAAAAACTCCACCTGAATTTCTAACGCTCTCATTTAAACCTCCTGAACTTTAGTTTTTTCTTACTTTGAACCCCTTTAACATTAAACTACGTGGTTTTGGATGTTTTATACCCATTTTACCCTTCCCCAAAACTACGTCGTTTTGTGTCCTAAAATTACAACACATACCAAGCCCAAAACGACGTTGTTTTAAGCATAATTTTTTTTTTTTTAAAAAAGCAAAATATATAAAAAAAAATTAAAATTTTTTTTTTTTTTTTAAAAAAAAAAATCGCCTACTCCTTGGCCAAAATGGAGTGGCGGACCACCATTTTTGGCCAAGGGGTGGTGGAGCCACCTGGCCGATCTGGGGTGGTGGAGCCACCACGCCGATCTGGGGTGGCGAAACCACCCTGACCCCTTGGGGTGGTCCGCCCACCCAAATGCACCCCTCCCCGCCCGTTTTTTTTTTTTGGCCTTTTGGGGTGGCGGACCACCCCATGGCCAAGGGGTGGTCCGCCACCCTCGGACCGGCCGGGGTGGCTCCGGTTTTTTTCTTTTTTTCTTTTTTATTATTTTTTCTTTTTTTAAAAAAATAAAAATTAATGCCTAAAACGACGTCGTTTTGGGCTGGGTAGGTTTTGTAATTTTAGGACACAAAATGACGTAGTTTTGGGAAAGGGTAAAATTGGTATAAAATATCCAAAACGACGTAGTTTAATGTTAAAGGGGTCCAAAGTGAGAGAAAACCAAAGTTCAGGGGGCTTAAATGAGAGTTTTGAAAATTTAGGGGGGGTTTTTCAAATCGGCTGAAACTTCAGGGGGGTTTTCTGAAGTTTTCCCTTTAAAAAATTAATAATAAAAAATTCATTAAAACTTAAAAATTATAAAAAAAGAATAATTAAAAAGCTAAAAATATTAAAAAAATTTAAAAATTAAAAAAAGAAAAGAAAAAGAAAAATGGGCTTTCATTGTTCCTGGTCGTCGTTCATCATCTTCTCCGGTGGCGGCATGTCGAAATCCTCCTCCATTTTCCCACGCGTAGACCATGAGAATGGGGCCCTCGTCCAGCAGATCCAGGTCGTCGCTCATCATCTCCTCCGGTGGCGGCATGTCGAAATCCTCCTCCATTTTCCCACGCGCAGACCTTGAGAATGGGGCCCTCGTCCAGCAGATCCAGGTCGTCGTTCATCATCTCCACCTGCGGCGGCATGTCGAAATCCTCCTCCATTTTCCCACGCGTAGACCTTGAGAATGGGGCCCTCGTCCAGCAAATCCAGGTCGTCGTTCATCATCTCCTCCGGCGGCAGCGTGTCGAAATCCTCCTCTATTTTTCCACACGCAGACCTTGAGAATGGGACCCTTTCTGACCTTGAGAATGTCACAAGAAAAAAAAAAAAAAAAACTATATTTGTGACCCTTTCTGCAAGATTTTTGTGTTCACATTCGAAATCTTGAATATTTTTCCATCTGGGCTTTCAGTGTAATGCAAATTGAAGGTCCAAAACATGGCCAATCTTGTTCCTAGTGTCCTTCTCAAGCTTCTGCAGCACATGAACACAGACATAAAGGTTGCTAGTTAGCACAGGTCATCTCTATTGCAAGTTTTGAGCATTGTTCTCAGGGTCGGCTCAATGGCTAGGCCATTGAGGCGGTCGCCTAGGCCCCCAGTTAGTAAGGCCCAAAAAAATTTTAATAAGGCCTGAAAAAATTTTTAATTTTATTTTAACTTAAGGCCTAATTTTTTTTTTATTTATTTAAATAAGGCCCAAAATTTTTTCCCATAAAAATTTAAAGCATCTAAAATAAGGCCCCAATATAATAAATCCATTGTAAAATAAGACCAATTAACCCAAAAAAATAAATATACCACATCAATTTTTTTGGACAACTAGTTAAAAGTTAAACTTAAAAGTCATGAAACAACAATGAGAATGAAAATAATAATAATATTATTAAAATATAATAATATTATTAAAATAAATATTATTTAATTAATATTTAAATATTAAAAAACAATAAGGTCCAACTTCAAAATATCGCCTAAGGCCCCCAAATACATTGAGCCGACCCTAATTGTTCTTGCGCGTGGGAAAATGGAGGAGGATTTCGACATGCCACCGCCGGAGGAGATGATGAACGACGACGTGGAACAATGCCCATTCTTTTTTAAAAAAAAATTAATATTTTTAGCTTTTTAATTATTATTATTTTTTTATAGTTTTTAAGTTTTAATAATTTTTTAAACATAATTTTTAACAGTGAAAAACCGTACTGTTTAGTTAAAAATGGTACCGTTTTTCATTACAGCATGCATGTAGTAGTTTTCACTACCGCATGCATATGCACACACAAAGCTCAATGATGATAAACACTAATTAGAGCATGAAAAGGAAAAAAACACCTTGAACTGAATTCTCTTCTCTCTTATTGAATGAATATTTTTTTGACCTTCATACATATCCTATCCCTTTCTTTACTGAATTAGCCCCCTTTTATACGTGTATACATTAAATAGTCAAAGGCCACCAAAGTTACATTATCGTACGGTTCACAATGATGCTCCCTTGTACACCATCCATCTTCTTGGGGATCTGGGCCGCTTGTTCGTCATCGAGGTAGCAACATGTGGGTCATTGGGATTGACCCAACATAGCCTATGCAGGGGGTGGCCCACCGGTTGTGCTAGGAGAGCCGGTTCCCATGCTCTCTACAGCGGGAATTGACTTGATTAGACGCTTTATTGTTGCGATGGGACATGCATCTCTCTTGATGGGACATCTACATTTGCTTGAGTTAGGGGTTTGGTAGGCGAGGTATGGCATTCCTTACGGCTCTTTCATATTGCCCATCATGTGCAGTGAGATGGTTCGTCATGTGGGGCTTAGCCTAGCCCAGTCAACTTGTGGATCGTTAGTGACGAGCCTTGCTAAGGCTCGTCACAAGGGCTTTCCCACGGCATGATGGTTCGTCAAGGTCCATACCAATGTTGATAACTGTTATCTCAGTGGGAGCCTCTAAATGGGCTCACTTCTGATTTGAGGTTCGCAAATCATCGACGGGCCAATTAAAGTAAAACTCCCGTTTATTGATTTTCTCCCCAACAATGTCAAAAATTACTTGCTATTATATCGCGTGTCGAGTTCAAGTCGTGTCAAAACATAAATATAAGACTATAAAAGTCAACCTCAACTCAACTCATTTAATTAAATTGATTAGACTCCTTATCCCTAAGAGCACTAACATCAGTTTTCCTTTGATTTTCGTTACGTTGAGGGCACAAAACTACCTTTTGTTTCATTATGAAAATATATTTCACAATAACTTCCCTTACATTTCTTTATACCATCAAAATATTATTTCTTTACAAAAATACAATTTTCCTACCTACTCTCTTTTTTTTTTTTTTTTTTTTTCACAAAATACCAACAGAATCTCCAATTAAAAACAAATAAATGAAAGAAGAGAGTGGAAAGAGAAATGTTAATATTAAAATAATTTATTGGGAATTACTTTTGGTTTCCTATACATTGGGAAACACTTTAACAACCATTAAAAGTTGGTTAAATATAAGGAATATGATGTTAGTAGATTTTTGTGATTTTTTTGAAATTTTTCCTAAACATAATTAAGAGAATCATATATAGGGCATCTGCTGCTAGTGCTCTAACCTTTTAATTTCGTATTAAGTATGTATCAAGTTCATGCGTCATATCAAAAATTGTCAGTCTTAATCAATTGTGAGTTATCTCAACAACCTAAATTAAAGTTTGTTAACAAAAGTGAGAGAAAAAAAAGGTGGACATCAAAATACCATTAAAGAAAACTTTGATGTTAAAAATTCAAGAAAAAAAAAGTTTGTTAAGAGCTAGAATTTATAGGCATTTGTCTGTTGTGTTGATAAATCTTGAATTACAAGTTATGCTCACTTTAGGAAACTAAAGCCTTTGAATCTTTTATACTATCTTTTTAAAAAATTTAAGTTCCTTTGGCTTTTCTTTTCCTCTTTCTTTGTTTTTTTTAAAAGCATCAAATATATAAGAAACAGGGATAAAAATAAAATAAAATAAAAAAACATAAAAACGGTCAGGCTGAAAGTGATTTCATCATGGCTTTGCAATCATAGGTCGTATAATCATAATTAAGCAGATAATTTAATATATTTCATGATTAGGGTTTAAAGTTTGTATTTAACGGTGTACATTTTGTCAATATTAGCGAATTTTTATAAAATTTAAATGATGTAGTATTATATACTCTGTTAAATGCATATAACTTTAAGTCTTGACTATGAAATGAATACTATCAATGTCAATATAATCTATATAGGCGGTAGTTATGCGTCTAGTGGATTCTAGGCTTATTTATTTTTTATTAAAAAAAGTAGGTGGAAAAGATCAACTGTATCTATTTTACCTAGATATGACTATAGTTGCACTTATTCGTTAGGAATCACACAATATGAGCCTAAATGGTGGGAACTACATGCATTCGCTCAAATTCGAACGAGTTATAGCTTGTCTTAGCTCCATTAAGACATCAGTGAGACCCAAGACAGTTAATACTAATAGAATTAAGAATTCACATTTTAAGAGTTGAACTCTCACCTTAATACATGTTTAACCATTTTAACAATTTTCTTGAAGTCACTCAACATCCACGACTGATGATTAGATTATAGGGGCAATGATTCATTCAATATTCCTCTATATTTTCCATATTTTCAAAAAGGAATATTGGGAAATTTGGGTTGAGGTCTAAAATAGAAATTGTAATTAACCCCACAAATAATGGCACATATAATGCCGATCCACTTAATAAACAGCTTGCTTTTTGTGATTGCCAGCTACATCGATCTATCCTCCAAAAATTGATGGTTGACCCAATAATAGATTATAGATGTAAATTTCTACCTAAAACATGCCATGTGTAACATGCACGAATTCATGTGTGCGCCTTTGATGCACTAAATCCCCCTCATGTGGGTTATTAAACTAAGCGATGAGCATAGTGATGGATGCTGTTTAACACTCAATTAATTGTGTATTAACTTTTTAATAAAAAACAAGTATACGAAAATTGATACTTTCGGGAGTTTTTAATGAGCCTATAATATTGCATATTGAGCTACTACTCAATCTAAAAAGTTTAAGCTTATGAGCTATGGGTGTGAGCCGACCATGCTATATTAATCACTCACACTTATGATATTTTTTCAATGTGAGATTCGAACGAACTTTATACTCAATGGTTTTCAAAATTTCATTAGATGCGAATGCGATGGAAGTGAAAGTTCCAAATTCATAGATCGAGTACCTGAGCTCACATTAGCTCTCCAGAAAACCAAGAAACTTGAACACATACATTGATATAAAGTTCTACATCAAATTCACAAAGCAGGATCTCTTTAGTGAAACTATCACATTATATTATAGAGACTTAATTCCTTGATCTTTTTTCACTTCTAATCCAACGATGGATTGTGAAATTTGAGAAGTTATTAGTATTACTTTTAATGCGGGTTAAAGCCATTCAAGGCCATGAACAATAGAAAACAGTCAGCAAATTTGAAGAAAATTAAGCCTAATATATTTGGTTTCCTGAAAACAAAGGAAATAGAAATGTGGTCGAGATGCCATTTTAAGAGCCTATTTGAGATTGCGTTAGGAAGCTTAAAAAGTATTTTTAGTACCTAAAAAGTTGTGAAAAAAAAAAAGGCTGATATTTTTATCAAATCACTTTATAAGATTTAAAATTAATCAAACACTCTTCAAGGTATACTCCATTATTAAATCACTCCTTTTGTACACCAGTAATTAGGATTTTTAATAGAAATTCTAACATGTAAGTGTAAGTCCATGTTATACCCAATAAAATAGCTTTACGTGTATAGAAGTGCTATTTCAACTTTTTTTTTAAGGGTTTAGGGTTTGGAAAGTCATATTTTTCCTCTTCTATGTAGATTTATTTTTTGGAGAAACTGAAAAATATTTGAGAGTCAAAAAACTGACTAAGAGGACGTATGATATTTGAGAGTCAAATATTTCTACGAGAGTCAAATATTTGAGAGTCAAATCTCAATAGATTTATCCAAGCCCCTATCAAGAGGACGTATGATGAAACTGGAAGGTGTGTCCACCTGGATTGATTTCCAATATGAGAGACTTCCGAAGTATTGCTTCCAATGCGGGGTTATCCAACATGGACGGGAGGGTGTGAGAAAATGAGTACGCTGCGAAACCATGAATCCAGTGCTCCTTTCGAGACTGAGGGCTCCATCACCACCGCTGAGGGGAGAACGAAACCAGGGGAGGTATGCATACGGGCAGGGAACGGTGGGCTCTGACTACTTGGCAACGGTAGAGTTTAATACACGTCCATACCATGCTGGTATGGCGGATCATGACCCAAAGAGACCCCAACCAGAAGAATCTGGAGGCATGGAGGATTCCTATGAGGAGATTCCGGCTAGCCAGACTGACCATTCCCGAAGGGGAGGAAGTAGAATAAGTGGCGGAAATCATGGAGCAAATATGGGGGACTTGAATGCGTGGGGAACGTTTGAAACTGAAGGTCAATCATCGGATTTTCAGGGTGACAATAATGGAGGGATACGGGGGCATGATACAAGGAATGCACAAATGGAAAGCTGAATTATGGGCATTGCTGTCGAGGAGCTGGAGGGTGGGATTTTGAAAAAGGAAAGGATTTCTGTTGGCGGTGTGGGCGATCACATGGAGAAAGGTAGTAACAGCTCTATGAAAGAAAACCCCAAGTATCTAATAGGGAGTATGGGCCAGAAATTCATTCCAGGGGGATCCGTTTATATAGGCCCACTTATTGTTGATGTAGCCCGGACAGTCCAAGCAGCCCCAGGAAGCCAGCCTTAATCCAGAAAAAGCACTGATCACGTGGAAACGGAAATATGGGGAGGATGTGGACGTACATGCACTGAAGAAAAGGAAAGGTAATGGAGGAGAATGGAGACCTATGGAGAAGGGAAGGAATAGTGGTAATTCAGAGACCGTTTATGGATCGGGGAGGGTAGAGGTTGCGGGACAGCCCCACCGACCGCTATGAAGATTTTAAGTTGGAACTACCGAGAGCTAGGGAACCTACGAGCAGTTAGAGACCTGAACCGTTTGGTGCAAGATAAGAGACCCAATTTGATTTTTCTGATGGAAACCAAGCTTCGTCAGAAAAAATGGAATTAATCAGGTACAAACTTAGTTATTTTGGTTTATTTGTGGTAAACTGTATTAGGAGAAGGGGGGAGGGGGGCTGGCTTTCTTTGGAGGGATGACTTCGATGTGGAGATACAAAATTACAGCCAGCATCATATTAATGGGATTATTCAAGCTCGGCCGGGTAGTATCCCATGGAAGATTACGGGATTCTATGGACACCCGGAAGTGGCTCATCGTAAAGAATCAATGGTGCTTATTGAAAATTTTGGCGCAATTTAACCCATTGCCATGGGTATGCGTTAGAGATTTTGATGAGATTTTAACTCCATCTGAAAAATGAGGGGGAAGCCAAAGCAATAGAAGTCAAATGAGAAATTTTCAGCAAGCATTGAAGGAATGTGAGTTAACGGATTTAGGTTTCTTAGGGCCTAAATATACATGGAATAATTGTAGGGAGGACATAAATTTTATTAGAGAAAGACTTGATAGGGGTGGCGAATCTGGAATGGAGAGAGCTTTTCCCTGAGGCTGAAATTAAAATAGAGTTTGCTCTGGGTTCCGATCACCTCCCTCTATTTATGCGTTTGGATGGAAGGTTTGTGGGGCGACAATGGCGTAAAAAATTCCAATATGAGGAGAGCTGAGCCCTAGAAGAGGAATATACCGAAGTAATTCAACGTGCTTGGGATGAAAATAATGCAAGGGGTGGTCAATGGGTGAAGTTAGATGCAAAATTAAAGGGCTGTAGAAAAAAACTTACCTAGTGGCAGCAACACCGCAAAAGCTCCTATGAGAACTATGAATGAGCTGAAACAAAAAATTCTTACCCTCCAAGGGAGTGACGGAGTTATGGCATGTGAGGAGGGGAAAAAACTACAAAAGGAACTTCAAATCCTTTTGGACAAAGAAGGAACCCGGTGGAGACAAAGGGCCAAGGTGGATTGGCTTAAAAAAGGAGATCAGAATACATGCTTTTTTCATGAAAGTGTAAAAGCAAAGCGGAGAACAAATCTGATTGAAGAAATCATGGATGCTATGGGGCAGCTATGGGAGACTCCGGAAGCGGTGGAGACGGCATTTGTGAATTATTTTACAGATTTGTTTTCAGCAGGGGCAGCGGGTGACATGGAACGGTGTCTCCAACATATCAATTCGGGGGTGTCAATGGCGATGAATGCAGAATTGATGAGGGAATTTTCTAAAGAGGAGATTAGTGTTGCACTTCACCAAATACCATAAAAGCCTCGGGTCCGGATGGGTTCACAACAAGTTTTTTCCAAACAAATTGGGGAATAATGGAAGACGAGGTATGTAATACTGTCTTTGAGATTTTGAGTTTTGGAGTGATGCCTGAAGCTTTAAACTTGAATCATATTGTGCTTATTCCAAAAATAAAAAATCCGTCGTGCATCACGGAATTTCGACCAATAAGCCTGTGCAATGTAGTGTATAAATTAATTTCCAAGGTCTTAGCTAATAAACTGAAAAAGGTCCTCCCTTATATTATCTCCCCAATACAAAGCGCCTTTATTCCAGGTCATTTGATTTCTCATAATATTGTAGCTGCGTATGAGACGCTCTATACTATGCATACCGGTATGAAGGGAAAGACGGGTTTTATGGCGGTTAAACTCGATATGAGTAAGACTTATGATAGGGTGGAGTGGAGGTTTTTGGAGGCAGTTATGCGAAGGATGGGTTTTGATACAAGGTGGATTCACCTCATCACGATGTGTGTCACCTCATCGAAATTTTCGATCCTGGTGAATGGAAAGCCTTGTGGAAACATTACTCCATCGAGGGGAATTAGATAGGGGGACCCAATTTCTCCGTATTTGTTTTTGCTTTGTACTGAGGTCTTATGTTCGTTGCTGACTAAAGTAAGTAGTGATTGACGGTTGACAGGGGTACCTACATCCAAAAGGGGACCCCATGTTAGCCATCTCCTATTTGCCGATGACTATTTGTTGTTTTGCAGGGCAGCACTATACAATGGAATAATCTGGAGGATATTTTGCATTTGTATGAGATTGCCTTCGGACAAAAGATGAACCAAAACAAGACAACAATTTTTTTTTCAGCAAAAATACCCCAGTGCCGAAAAAGACCCAGATCTTGGAGATTGCTGGGCTCCCAGCCACTCAAAGATATGACGCTTATCTGGGGCTACTTGTGGGTAAATCAAGAATAGCTGCGTTTCAGAACATCACAGAGCGAGTATGGAAACGACTCCAAGACTGGAAAATAAAATTGCTCTCCCAAGTTTGAAAAGAAATCTTGTTGAAGATGGTAAATATGTAGCATTTGTATATTAAATTTTGTAAAACAACCAGCACTTTAATACCCTAGTTTTTAACTGATGCAGAATCACTTTTACATCATGCCTGGGTCGGATATAGCGACAATAAAAAAGGACGCGTTTAGAGACATGGGCGAGAAGTTGAAGCTTTTGAGGCACAAGTTAAAGAATAAGCTCAACATTCAGCATGTCAATACTCCTGCGACAATGGCATTGAGGATGGGCCAGACAATTGCAAAGTCCAACCCCTTGGACGTGGAAAAATTGTTGGTGAAATGGTGTGATCCTTCTTATCAAGCAGGTCACAATTTCAAACTATTTGTGTTTCGTTAATTGTAATTGTTCGCTGGTTCAGCTATTAATAACGTTTACATGTTGTGTTCGTAGGAATATGCTCAGCACATGAGAGACATACGAGCACGGAATCAAACACCACACTAAACCGGCTCGAAGAGCTACGCAAGGGTGTCACATGAGGACGTACTACTCTAATTTACCATATGTATATGTCATATATTGCGTAATATATATACGAACGTTTCATTGATGGTTTGAACTTATTGTAGGTAATTACTTTGGGTAAGGCTCCTACGCGATGGAGGAATTACATTAAGACCCATAGAAAGAAAGATGGTAGCTGCCCAAATCCGGAGGTCGTAGAGGGAATTGTAAGTGCCTTACACCTTGTCATAAATTTTTATTTATGTATTAACTTATTGAGTCTTAACAATTATATATATAACGATGATCATGTATAATGTAACGTACAGGTACGGATAGAGGAGCTATTGAAAACCGACCCTGTGAAACTGGTAGATGGACCCTAGGGGCTAATTTGATGGACACCGAACGACGCGTATGCCCAGGCGCACGGTAATAAGCCTGAATATGCGGGTTGTGTTCAAGGGGTCAGTAAGAATATTTTGCTTGTGCGCGGCACCATCTACTCATATTATACACCGTCCCAAGCATGGTCGCAGAACCCTAACGGCTCGATGGTCTCGCATGCTGAACTTGAAAGAGCCATTGAAGCTAAGAGGGAGAAGCACAAGGAGTAGATGGATGCGTTGTTGGCCTAGCAGAGGGAGGAGATTACTGCGGTGGTGACCGCGCAGGTGATTGAGCAGATGGCTGCGCAGATGGCTTCACAAATGGCCTCGCAAATTGCTACGCAGATGGTAGCGTATGAGGCTCGGTTTCGTAACCTTGAGGGCTTGAGATGTATGAGCTCCGAGCCGGAGGTGACAACTGTTAGAGCTCCACAAGACTCGGAGTCCCCAGCCCGTGTGATTATGAGATCCACAGCGGATAGCCGATCAAGTAGCACTATATTTTTATTGTTTCTCTTTTAGTAACACGATTATCTTACGAGATGACTGTCATTTAAATGGCTAGTAATTTTGTTTGTTAAATAAACTTTGTTCGTATATTTATGTGACACATGCATCTATATAACACAATTACAACGTAATATGTGTAGATGACGTAAGAGTAGAAGCTGAGGACGACGATCACAATGAAAGCCAACACCAGACGCCGGCTGGACAGAAGTTTCGTTTGTCAATACATTATACCCATCGTTTAGCAACCCCGTGAGTATATATATGACTTAATAAAAATGCAATATATAATAATCGAATAGCGTATATACTTAACTCAAAATAATCTACTTTTTTGTTCTTGGTTGGTTTGGTTGTGGTTGGAGCTTTGCATATTTAATCTTACCATATTTGTTGAAGCCACCTCATTGAATAAACATACATATAGATGTATATGTGTTTGTGCGTAAGTCGTGTAGATATATATATATGTTGAAATTGTTTATGTGGCAATCATTCGATTTGTTAAACCTGAATATGATTGAGTATAATGAATTTACTTGGACGTTGCTCATCTTTTAGGACTTGATAAGATTCTATCACAAGTGTCAATTTGCTGATTGATTGTTTGTCTTAGGAAAATTATATATAAACTTCTTAGGTCAACGCGCTTCGATTAAAAACTCCCAAAGTGTTTTTTTTTTTTTTTTTTTTTTATTTATTTTTTTTTTCGGAAATTAACTCCCTGGGTTAATTGAAAACTACAATAAACTCCCTACCGTCAAAAATTTTAACAGCCGTTAAAGCCACTCAAAACTCCCCGTTTTATGTGATCAAAATATTATTTTTTTTATTAATTTAATTTTTTTTAAAAAAAGAAATTGAAGGGTGCCACCCCTGGCCACCCCCTAACCCCTATGGGGTGGCCGTAAGCCACCCCAGGGGTGGTTTGCCCACCTCTGGGGTGGCTTGCGGCCACCCCCAAGGCTCCATGAGGGTGGCCGAGCCACCCCCAATGGGTACTGGGGGTGGTTTCAGCCACCCCCTTGGAGCCCAAGGGGGTGGCTCGACCCCTGGTGCCCAGGGGGTGGCTCGGCCACCCCTATCCGGCCAGATGGGGGTGGCCAGGCCACCCCTATGGCCAAAGGCCAACCCCAAATGGCCAAGCCACCCCCAATTTTTTTTTTTTTTTTAAATACATTTTTTTAATTAAAAAAAAAATTAAATAGGTGCCACGTGTCAACATCTGATTGGTTTACGTGTCAGTCCTAACGGTTAACTAATGGATGGACTAATTTGGTCCTTTATCAAAATCCCAGGGGGGTCGTGTGATAAAAATAAAACCTCAGGGGGTAAAAATGAATTATGTGATTGGAATTTGGATACTAGCAGATAGTAATACAAAATGAATCATGGGATTCCAGCCCTTTCAAGCAATTGCTGAGATCACTTGATTTTGCTCCAAAAGCTACTGCTAGCCTCTGAGACATGCTTAAGAGAAATTTTCAGCATTGGGATGCTTGTTCTTACCTGGATGAAGTTGCAAAGCTGCACAAAATAGGAAAAATGAAAATGCATTTTGATAAAAAAAAAAAAAATCATTCTCTCAATGAAAACCTACCCAGCTTATGGTATTGCTTGCAAATCACATCTATAAAATATATCCCCCTTTTTCCTCCTCTCCCCCATTGATTAAAAAAAAAAAAAAAGTCTATAAAATGTATCAATGAACGAAAAAAAAATCTACATAAAATTCAATAACAATCTAAGAAGACTGCTTAAAATAATAATAATATGACCAATGAAATGATTTAAACCGCGGAGTAATAATTTTGTGGGTGGATCCGCCATTTAGCTCAAAGGGGATAATATATATAGAGTAATTTAAGATGAGAGGCGGTTAAAATGTGTCATATATAGAGTTTGGGTTGAAGAAATTCTAAATTATACTTATGGTATTGTAATGAGGGAGCAATTTGCCGTTGTTTGATTC
Source organism: Corylus heterophylla (assembly GCA_016403345.1). Classification (NCBI taxonomy): domain Eukaryota; kingdom Viridiplantae; phylum Streptophyta; class Magnoliopsida; order Fagales; family Betulaceae; genus Corylus; species Corylus heterophylla. The sequence continues at coordinate 7,024,046 of CM028145.1, read as the reverse complement.
TTAGGCTCCGTTTACTTCGACGTAAAATGGTTTCCGTCGGAAAATATTTTTAGGGAAGTCATTTTTCCTGAAAATATTTTCCACCGAAAACATTTTACGGTGTTTACTTCGCGCATGGAAAATCAATTTTTTTCAAAAATAAATTTTAATTTTTTTAATTTTTAAAAAAACTATTAATATAAAAAACTATTAATTTTTATATTATCTATTCAACTATACTGAAAATCAATTTTTTAATTTTTTTTAAAAATATTTTATACTAACCTATAAATATAATTTTGATTCAAAATATAAAAATATTAATATAAAATAATTTATGTTTGATCGTTAAAATTCGACAAAAACAATCAACCTATCTGAGAATATTTTTGGATTTTCTATTTTTTCAGAAAAAAAAAATAGAAAAAGTATTTTGAAAGTACTGTATCTAAAAATGTCCATACATCAATATTACGAATATTCCACATCTAGGAAGATTGATATATATGAAAGGGCAAATACGTTACTTTCATCTTGCTTGAAAAAACAAAAAGAAAAAGAAAAAGAAAAAACCATGAATTCTAAAATTCAACCACAAATATTACAATATTTTTAAACATGAGAACTAAGAAAACTTTTAAACGGAAAAGCCATTAGAAATGGATTCTGTATATGCAGGTCTGCAAGAGACCTTAGAAGTGCTAGATACAATCGGAGGCAGAGCACTGTCAATACCTGGCCATTGATTATTTAGTTCTGGGTTTAGAAGTGAAGAAAATGTAGATAGAAAACAGGAAGGTCGAATAACCCTTTTTAGTGATATAAGTTCAATCTACCCATACCACACTTCAGCACAAGAAATATCTTAAAGAAATAAGTAGTGGTATTTTTTTCATCTGAGGTGGACGGAAGCTTCCTTTACTATGTAATCACCAGTCATGCCTTGTACATGCTGGAATCTATAAAAATCAAACAGACCATCCTATGAGGAAAAGATAAATGGATAAGACCCTTCAATATGGATGGATGGTCCTTGCAGCCAAAATATTCTGCCTTACCACTCTACCTCTATCTGATGCTTAACTTACATTCCCTCAAGCAATTCATCAAACAGAAAAAGTGCAACCCACAAACAACACAGATCTCGTTTCCATCAAAATTACCTCACTCTGGCATAGAATAAAAGATTCAATTCCAGTGAATACAACAACAATATCACACGGCTAATTCAATTAACACAGAGCCTAATGGTTTCTTTTCAAAACCACTCCACAGCAACCAGAATTAAGCAAAAAGCCAAGAGCCACAGAAAATCCACCCCAATCTGCCATCACAAAACCAGAAAATCAAAAGGAAATAAAAACCCATTCGGTTGAGGTTCATCTCAAAGTCAGAACTTCCAAGAATCAACAACCAAAAACAGCCCATAACAACAAAGATCATAGAAGTTCTCATTTTCCAAAATCCACACCCTAGACCCAAAACCTAAATCGCAAATCTGATACGTTAATAGGGAAAGAAACCAAAATCAAAATCACTCCATGATTTCCAGTTGTCCAACAGAGAAAGAAACCAAAATCAAACGAAAATTACCAAGAGAAATTCGTAGATTTGAATCACTCCATACATATGGTTCAACAAAGAAAGAGAAAGATGAGAGTACCTGCGTCGAGCTTGAAGAGTGAAGCTCGGCCGAGAGAGAGATGAGTTGTGCAGGTGAAGGAGAATCAGCAGCTGTGTGTGAAGGCGAAGGTGAAGGTGAAGGAGAAAGAGAGTGCGTGAAGGAGAGGAGTCGCGCGGGGGGGGGGGGGTGGGTTTGGTTTTTTATGTAATCGGGAGAGTGTCGGGTTTTTTTTTTTTTGATTAAGCAGGGAAAATGGTTTACGAATTTAAAAAGTGTAAACCATTTTCCCTAGAAGTGTAAAGGTTTTTTGGTCAAACTGAAAACGATTTCAGTTTGACCACCATTTTACGTCGTAGTAAACACCGTAAAATGCGGAAAATATTTTCTGGAAATTATTTTACGTCGAAGTAAACGGAGCCTTATTTTCTATAAAGAATGCAATTCGTTCCAAAAATCGTTAAATGTCACGTTTGAATCAATCAACTTATAACACTTGTCACTCATAATAAAAATAAAAATAATAAAAATAATATATATATATATATATATATCCATGAATTTATTTTAATAAGGTCAAAAATAAAATAATAAAATAATTTTTTTTGTTTGCTTTATATATTATATTTTTATTATAATATGGTAAATAAAATTCAAAGTATAAATTGTAACACAATATGTGTATCATAAAAAGCATATCTATGAGAGTTCATAAATATGTCAAATTGATATATCAGTTTGACATATAAAGTATCTAAAATTGTATTCTACGTGATCTTAGAGAAACAAAATCATCAAGTATTAAATCTGAATTGAAGCTTTTAAAAAAATAACAAATAACAACTTAATTATCTGCAAACAATAACAAATAACGTACCTGAGATTGACAATAATCTACTGACACTCATTGATGCTTGACAAAATCACAAAGTGTATATATAAAAAATGCCAATATTGTTTTAATCATAATAAGATAAACAAAATTTTAATAACTCATAACTCATAAAGCAACAATTATATATATATAATTCAAAAGAGGCATGTTGCCCTTTTTGCCCTTTTTTGGTCTATTGTTGGTCCTAGACCAATTTTTGGCCTAATATCTTCGGTCTTTGTGGTATTGTTTAAAACTCCGGCCTCTTTCAGCTAATTGTTGGGTCTCATATTTTTCTCATAGTTGTCTCATTTCTCTTCGGCCTTATAGTATTGTTTAAAACCTAGGTCCATTTCAGCCCATAATTGACTTTTTATTTTGGCCCATAATTGGCCTAATTTAATTGAAAGCGCAGCTCATATCATAGTCATCGACTGCCTCCCGCCAAAGCAGTCAAAGAAAATCAAATTCAAAGTTTCAACATCTTCCGCCTTGAGTTTGAGGGGGAAAGTTAGAATATATTGTATGAGATTTTATATTATGAGAATATATTTGTATTAATTGTAATTGATAAAATCAAATTAGAAATATTTAATAATGATTTGATTTTATCAATCATATCTTTTTGTATTCTCTCCACATCCTTATAAGTAGGGATCATTTGTATTGTAAAATCACAAAGTGAATAAGAGCAAATGTAGCTCTTTTGGGCTTTATCCTGTGAACATAAGTCATAGACCGAAAAACGTAAAATAACATTGTTTATTTTATTTTCGTCTTTATCTTATTTTCGCATTTATTTATGAATTTCTAATATATATATATATATATATAGTCTTTTAGAAGCAAGGGAAACGATTACACTAAGCTCTGGAGAAAAGATAAAAAAGAAGAAAAGAAAAACTGAAGATAAACGAAGCTCGCAAAACAGAGTTACAGAGGGGAAGAAAAAGACTCACCGTCACAGCGTCACTCACGGCTCACGCCCAGTGAAAAGCTCAAAATCTCAGTCTCTCTAGGTAGCGGCGCAGCAGTGGATGTACAGGGATAAGTGAAAATCGAATTTAGGAGTGGACTACTATTGGGTATTTCTGAGGGCATTTCTGATGTGCCATGCTTAGTCCCTCTAAGGCTAAGCTCTCTTTTGTTTTTCCTAATCCTAGGTCTGGCCATTTGAGTTACAGAGGGTTTGGCCGTTTGGGTTACAGAGGGTTAGGGTGAGATTAATTTTTTTTGTTTACTTTTCTTTAGATCGAGTCTAAAATGACTTTTCAATTTCCTTTCAATTTTCAAAATGCCCTCAATTCTCAAATTGCAGCTTCTTCTTGTGCAGTTTGAAGCAATTAAGTTTATTTATTTATTTTTATTTTTTTGCTCCAAATTGTGTTGGATGTAAAAATTTAATATATTAAATGCTAAATAACAATATAATTAGCAGCGGAGATAATTTAATATATATATGTACCTCCGGCCATCGCTTTGTCCAAGCAGCTTGAAGAACAACTTCACAGCAACCAAACTAAAACTAAACAATTTTATTGAAAGGTTCTTCTGGCCTATGCCTACCAATGAGTGAGTATTGATGGAATACACAGGCCTTATTTATAGGTAGGTCAGAAACCCTCAATAAGAGCTGTTACCTTAATTATTCATTCCATCAAGGAATAAAAATTAAATAAATACAGCTAATTGATTCCATAAAATAAAATTAATAATGAAATCAAATACTTGTTCCACAAGAATTAAATCAGCAATTTAATTCAGAATATTTGATTGAAAATCAAATACTTGTTCCCCAAGAATTAAATCAGTAATTTAATTCAGAATATTTGATTTCACACAATAAGCTTTAATTGGAATAAATTACTGAACACCGTAATTATATATATTTTATAATTACAATAATATATGTGACATAAGGGACATACTTTAAATGAAATTTCTTACATTCTTCCACTTGGCCCTTATGACACATAAATTCTTTACGGTGTTCAGTTCTATGATATGGCCAATACTTTATTTATTCCAACCATTCATGGAATCCTCCCACTCACTCAAGGAATACTACACACGAATCATGGCGGTAAAGCTTTAATATAATAAGCCGTCCCTTCCATGTATCACGATGTGTAATACCTCCCTAAATGAGTACTTTATGAATGAACTTCCTATAAGTCATTCGGGTCCAACATTAATTTTATCCCCACGGATAAGAATAATATATGTGTGCACAAAAATCTTTATAACATAACCTTTATGTCTATAGACCAATTAAAAAGAAACTAAGCACAAATGAATTAATGAATCTCATATATTCCATATGACTTTATACTTTCTTGACCGGTAAACTTTTAGTCATGGGATCCGCAATCATTAATTCAATACTTATATGCTCAATAGACACTTATTGTCACTTAATGTTCTCTTTCATAGTGATACTTTATGTCGATATACATACTTCTGCTTCTACTCAGTTTATTCTTAGAAAAGATAACTGTAGTAGAATTAACTCAGAAGATCTTTATGGGTCTAACTATAGAATCGACAATTTTGAGACCTTAACAAAAATGTCTCAACCATAATGCCTGTGTAATTAATTCACAGCATGTAATGACTTTTGCTTTCATGGTAAATGTAGCAACTGTAGTCTACTTACTACATCTTCAGTACATATATACTGAAGTTGATTCTCTACTATCTACACATTTAGCAAAAATCAAACCTAAATAAACACCACCAAATGGTAAGTGTATCTTTAGGTTAAACTGTAGTTCTTGGTTCATTTCATATTCCATAATACTATATTGACCCAATAGTCCAACTGATGTCAGGTATAATGTAGACCTGTGCATACATATGGAATATCTGCCTTTGTTCCAATACATTTTGGGACATTATCCCCTTTAATAATAGGTGTTACTGAAGATTCATAGTTCTTTATTCTGAATCTCTCCAAAAAAACTTTAGTGAGAGGAACTTTATGTAGCAAACATAAATTAATGCTTGCAAGCAAAATATTATCTATATACAGGACTAAAAGAAATGTAACTTTACTCTCACTGACCTTAAGGTATATTCAATGATTAACAAGGTTCTCAATAAACCCATGTGAGGTAATAACCTTGTAAAAATTTTGTATACCATTGATAAGAGACATATCTTAGTCCATTAACAGATATCCTTAATTTGTAAGCTTTCTGACTGTTATTAATAAAACCCCTTAAGTTGTCTTATGTACACCTCCTCCTTAAGATCCTTATTCAGGAAAATTGTTTTTCACATCCTTTTGATATAGCTCTAAAACAAAATGAGCTACTCATATCATGATAATCAATGCCTTCCTTTTGAGTAAGATCATTGACTACAAGTCTAACTTTATATCGTTCAACATTACCTGGAAACATCCTTTTAGGTTTTATAAACCCATTTGCAGCCTATGGCTACAACTCCCTTTGGTAAGTCAACAAGATTGCAGACTTGAATTTTAGCCAAAGATTTCATCTCCTCCTTTATGGCATTGAAACACGATGTGAAGTTATCTCCACCCAAAAAGATGTGAAAACAAATTTTGGATCGTCCTTAGGTCCGACATAAAAAATCAGACTCTTGGAAGTATACAACATAATCACTAGAGATTGTTGGTCGCCTTATTCTAGAGAATCTTCTTAATCCTACTTCATTTAGTTTTGACAAAGTCTGAGTAGGTTCATTTTGAACTTGTTCCTTATGAGTTGACTGTTTTGAAATCGATTATGCTTGAAGATAATTAATTTGATTTTCTTAAGCACAATCAAACACCCTTCATGTGAAAGGGCTTCAGTCAACTCTTGTGCTTCCTCTAATTCAATCCCTTGAGGATAAGCACTCCCACTAAGTTCAGCGTCTTCTAGAAATTTTGAATATTAGACTCAACAATTCTAGGACTAAATGAAGAACTGTAAAGCCTAAACCTCTTGGAGTTTACTGTATAACCTATAAAATTCCGCTAATTGTCCTTAAAGCTAATTACCTTAGGTGTGGATTATAAGTCCTCACTATAGCAAGACAACCCCATATGTGTAAACAATTTGAACTTGATTCCATTCATTCCTTAATTTAGGTGTCTAATGGACAATTCTGAATGGAATCGAGTTAAATGTATACACAGCAGTTTTCAAGGCTTCACTCCATTTGGAGAATAAAACATTACCTTTCATGTCCCTTTTTCGTGTACCTACCATAATACTATCTGCCTCTATCAGATCTTACGATCTTGATTTTCTTTTGTTTTGTTTCTCTACTTCTACCTTATAGGTATTGAAAGCATTTAATGTCCCAACCTTATGATTTAGAAGATAGAGATACATAAACCTTATATGGTTATTACCGAAAGAGATAGGATATCTCTAACCATTTAGGCAAGAAGTATGGAAAATGTTACACTTGTACATGATCTCAAGAATTTCAAAAAATCCCTTTGTTGGCACCTTTAGTGGTATAGTTGGTCTGCTTTTCCTTAATACAGTCCATATAAATACCAAAGGTAGTAAATTTCAAGAGTCGTAAAAACTCTATTATTTATCTACCTTTTATTCTTTATAGAGATATATTCCAATCTCCAATGCCATAACATAGAGGATTTTCTTATTCATAAGACTTTGCTTTATGTCAACATTTATATGCAGGGATTTATTTTCCAAAAATTGGGATCTAGATCAATTTTAAATAGACCATTCATTTAATATTCCACCCAAAAAAATTTAACAATATTCAAATTTGATTTTAACAAACTAAAATAGAAATGAAATTTCTAAAAGAATTGTGGAATATATAAAAACATTATTAAGGTCAAAATGACATAACTGAATTTTTAAAATTAATCTATAGATCCCAACAACCTCCAATTGTAAATAAGTATTATTTAGAAAACCCTGCATTATGTTGACAACGTGGACCGCTAAACCAAATTCAATCCACATAATCCTTAGGAGAGTCAATAAAAGAGATTCATGACACACTTGGTGTATGAGATTACCTTTATTTCAAGTCATTTATGATACTTTATGCAATCATTCTTTATATGCCCATAGTTTTCCTTAGTGTAAGAGAAACTAGTATCTTAATTGCCATAACACTTTGTTGACACCTTGTTCTCATTCATCAACTATTGGACATGATTGCCTATAAAGGTTTTTCCCTTAACATGAGTAACTTTCTAGATTCTCATGTCTTAATCTCTCATCTTCTTGAACACACATGATCAGAAGTTCCTTAATTGATCAGTTATCCTTATGTGTGCCACAAGATATTTGAAAAAATATCATATTTAGATGAGAGAATAAAATTGACCATAATGACTCAAAAACTCAATCTTTAGGGACTTTATAATGAGCTGTTATGTCCTTCATTTTCATAATGTGCTCAAGCACATTTTGAAACTGTAAAATGTTTTACTTTAAAGCTTTTCTATTAGGGTGCAGGCCAAAGCCTTATTGGAACTCACTAAATGTTCCTCAATGACCTTTCTTTGGCCCTAAAACATTAAGGAATAAAACCCTAATGCTTTCCTTGATATGAGATTTCATGAACGTTGAAACTTAAGCGATTTAAATCACTACAATCATTCATGTTTAATAATCTCATGTGGTGTACTTGATTCCATAGGAGAAGGTGATTCGTCCACATGAAACGCCAATTCAATCTCCAAACACCCCAAAGTGAAAAGCACATTTTTCTTTTCAGTCAGGAAAAATTACCACTAAGAATTATTGGAACATAAAATACTAATAATTAAAGCAGTAGGAATACATCCAGTAACCAAGAAAAATTATATACTTTAATGCTATGAAATAACCTTATTTAAATTAACCAATGTTAATTTAATAGTAAATTTCAACTTACCTGTGGGCAAAGGTGCATCACGCATGAAATTTACTCTTTATTAATAAGACTAATAAATTTAGTATTAATAAATAAAATTTTCCGTACCTGTGAGCCTAAAAGAAATTTTATTTTCAATGTTAAATTTACTATCTTATTCTAATTAACTCATAAAAATAAAAACGTCCCTGTGGGGATTGGCAAATTAAATTTATGAATTAATTACAACACGATGTTAATTTTCTTTATGAAGTTCATATATATAATCTTGATGCAATTATCATTATAAAATCGGGATGCTGTGGCTCTCCCAAAAATTATTATGACAATTACGACTTCATTAACATCGAATTTATTTAAATTAACCAATGCTAATTTAATAGTAAATTTCAACCTACTTGTGGGCAAAGGTTACATCACACATGAAATTTACTCTTTAATAAGATTAATAAATTTAACATTAATAAATAAAATTCTCCGTACTTGTGGGCCTAAGAGAAATTTTATTTTTAAAGTTAAATTTATTATCTTATTCTAATTAAGTCATAAAAATAATAACGTCCCTGTGGGGATTAGTAATTAAATTTATGAATTAATTACAACAGGGTGTTAATTTTCTTTATGAAGTTCACATATATGATCTTGATGCAATTATCATTATAAAATCGGGATGCTGTGGCTCTCCCAAAATTATTATGATAATCACGACTTCATTAACATCCAATAACTGTATAGATGCCAAAACTAAAGTTCTCAAGAATAAAAGACAAAACCAACATGTCAGTGGGTAAACAGTATTTTTCCAAAGTACAACTGGATAGTGTTCCAGATAAGTGAGGGGGCGCACAACGGCACACTTAAGTCCCAAGACTTACCTTGCCAGAGCTTTCCGATTGCAATTTTGGATAGTACCGTAAACATTCACCAACACATGAGGCTTAGTTAATTATTCCTAGGTCCAGGCATCAAACAATTTATGTTTAAACAATTAAAAGAACAAACATTCCTTAATTTCATGCATTCAAGAAACAATAATCAATACTGAACAATTTAAATTATAAGATAAATAAAAAAAGTAATATTATAACATCATAAACTAAATAGCCTAATGGTCTTGAAGTGACCTTAGGCCCTTTATCCCTTAAGAACCCAAGTTCCACACCCATGAGCCCAATTTTTTTTTTTTAATCCGAATGGGCTATTATATTGGGTCTTTCTTTATCGGGTTGTGCTACTTTATTGGGTTACGGGTCAGCCCACTTAATGACCCAGGTTTTATTTTTATTTTTTTTTATAACTGGATCGGGCTTGGGTTAATTAAACCCATACCCAATAGCCCAAAACACCAGACCTGGTTCATATGGGTTTGAAAACCCTACCTGGATCATCATGTTCCCAACTCGAAAATACCCAATCCCTAGCCGACTTCCTCTTCCCTATATGCCCCCCACCGCCGCCCTTTACTGTGGGAGCCAACTGATTCAGGTCTTAGCCCAAACCCGCAGACCCAACTCACTACTTGGAATGGGCAGGCCAGTAGCTTGCACCGGCAAACCCTGCCGAGGGAGCCGCACTGCTGTCCCAACAAATCAAGGTCCTCACTCGAGTCATAAGCTACCGCTACATAGCTCGGCAGCAGGTGCTTTGGCAGCAAGTGACCGGCCTTACGAGGAGCTTTAATTCCGTTACCCACAGGCAGCCCGTACAGGACTGCCACTGCATTGAGCCACGACGGTCCTTATCGGGCCGCCACCGCTCTCCTTATACGGCCAACACCACTGCTTGTGGAGGTCAGGGCAGTGGGTCACGGTGCATGGGTTAGCCATGGGCGTGGGTTTCTGGTACAGATGATTCTCCAAACACAAAGGGAAAAAATGGGTTTTCGTACAGGGAAAATGGCAATATGGTCAAGTCCAAAAAATAAAAAAAATAAAAATAAACAGACCAGTGTATCCAAATGGACCAAAACTAAATATTCATATACAAAGCATTCTAGATACTCGTATAAAGAGAAAAAAACAAAATTCTCATTCCTTATTGCAATAGTGTGTGAACAAATAATATATAAAACCTGAATGTTCACAATAACTATTGAATAAACAATTAACTTAATGCTGAACAAAAATGGCCTAGAGAAGGCTCTGATACCACATGTAAAAATTTAATATATTAAATGCTAAATAACAATATAATTAGCAGCGGAAATAATTTAATATATATATGTACCTCCGGCCATCACTTTGCCTAAGCAGCTTGAAGAACAACTTCACAGCAGCCAAACTAAAACTAAACAATTTTATTGAAAGGTTCGTCTGACCTATGCCTACCAGTGAGTGAGTATTGATGGAATACACAGGCCTTATTTATAGGTAGGTCAGGGACCCTCAATAAGAGCTGTTACCTTAATTATTCCTCCCATCACGGAATAAAAATTAAATAAATACAGCTAATTGATTCCATAAAATAAAATTAATAATGAAATTAAATACTTGTTCCACAAGAATTAAATCAGCAATTTAATTCAGAATATTTGATTGAAAATCAAATACTTGTTCCTCAAGAATTAAATCAGTAATTTAATTCAGAATATTTGATTTTACACAATAAGCTTTAATTGGAATAAATTACTGAACACCGTAATTATATATATTTTATAATTACAATAATATATGTGACATAAGGGACATACTTTAAATGAAATTTCTTACATTGGAGACACCATACGGTCCATACTTTTTTTTTTTTTGGTTAAAAAAAAAATTGACATAAAGAAAAAAAAAAAATTAGGGTGGACTATATTTTGTAGGGGCTAAAGCATTAAGGGTAAAAAATTGGACTTAAAATTGCTTGAGAATTTTTTTTCTTATTTTTTTTTTTTTTTATTTTTTAAAAATTTACCAGGGTTTGCCCTGTGTGTGGCCTTTGCCTCCAATTCAATATCTATGATGGCATCCACAAGGTTCGGCCTCTAGCTTTGGGTTCCACCATACCCTAACCCATAACCTTCGGTTGAAAGCTAATATTGCTAATGAACTAACTAATAATAAAACATAGAAAATGATAAATCGGCTACTTCGAGAGAGCCGTGATCTTCTATGGCTACTTCGAGAGAGAGCTTTGACTTCCAATATATAGCAAACGAGCCTTGACCTCCAATACACAGCAAACTATATTTTCAAGTAATAATCAACTCATACTTATTTAATGGTAGCTTCTCCTTTAAATAGAAGAATAGTTACATAGAGCAATAGAATACCTAATTTGACTTGGATTAGGATTCTATTTTATTTCATACTAATACCTTTTCATATTGGATTATGATTTGCATAGAATTAGAATCAACTTAGGACTGAGAGATTTACTCTTCTTATTGGACTTGGAAAATATATTCCTTCTTAGACTACAAAATAAAGGTAGAAAATAAATAGAGATTTACTCCTTATTAGTTTCTACTTGAGCCCTAAGAAAGGAATATATCATTCCCCTCCCCTAACAACGCCCTTGTCCTCAAGGTGGAAATTGCTATAAGATGTATTCTTTGCCCTCTTCATCTCCATCATCATCTTTTCCCAAACATGCCTCTATCATAAAGAGAGGTTTGCAGCGATGATTCGGGCTGTATTTGTCATTGCACTTGAAACACAGCCCCTTTTCCTGCCTCTCTCGTAGTTCCTCGGTGGTTAATTTCTTGATTGGCAAAGCTTGTCGTGGCTGGAGATGGTTATTTTGGGTTTGTAACAAGTCACATGGGGTCGCCCTCCTTAAGGCTTTATTCCAAGCTTCATTGACTCTTGCCAAACCAATGGTTGATGAGAGATTATTTGGCCTTCCTGCTAGTACCTCTGCCTTTATAGATTCCTCCAATCCACTAACAAAACATCTAACCTGTTGAATTGGAGATAATGTACCTACTTTGGAGAGTAAGGATTCAAATTTGGCTTGGTACGCCTTGATACTCCCTTCTTGTTGCAATTTTGTCAATTCCCCAAATGGTTCCTAGAACTGATTTGGCCCAAAGTGAACTAATAAGCCCTTCTTAAATTCTGCCCAATTTATTTCCCACTCTTCTCGCAATAAATTTTGGTACCACAATTGTCCTTCTCCTTCGAGATGAAAAGAAGTTAGTGATGTCTTTTCTTCTTCTTCTTGAGTCCGATGGAACCTAAAATACTATTCCGCTCGACAAATCCAAACGGTTAGGTCTTCTTCTTCATTGAACCTGGGAAAATCCAATTTGACATGTCGGTAAGTGAATGGTTGTGGTCGTTCTCCAGTTTTGATGTGAGAGTTTTTTCCCTCAGTCTCACGATTTTTTGCCCGCGAGGTCTCACCTTCTTCACGTTGGAACTTCTTTTGGACGGACAACTCCTGAAACAGTTCTTTCAATCAGGTCAAAATTTGATCTTAACCCTTAAATAAAGATTGCACAAATTGTTCGAGCTGGGTCACTTGGTCGTCCATCTCTTCTTGTTGATGGTGCAAAAATTATCTTATAATAGGATGCTAGGTCATAGAAAAATCCATGTAAGCAGTGGCTTTTTTCTTGGACTTTCCTATGTTGAAGCAAGTGAGTGGGACAGCATGTGGCTTGAAGAGAATTGTGGTTGGATCCCAAGTGGTTGTTGGATGCTATAGTTACTTGAAAGCTTCAAGAGAATGGTTTTGTTAGAGGGGAATCAAACCTCCAGCTTAGCTCTGATACCACTTGATGCAAACCAATTAATAACAAAACAAAGGAAAGGATAAATCAGCTACTTCGAGAAACATGTGATTTCCAATAGCTACTTTAAGGGAGCCTTGACTTTCAAAATATAGCAAACTATATTGCAAATAATAATCAACTCATACTTGTTTATTGATAGTTTCTCCTTTAAATAGAATAATAGTTACATAGAGCAATAGAATACCTAATTTGACTTGGATGAGGATTCTATTTTATTTCATACTAAAACCTTTCCATATTGGATTCTGATTTGTATAGAATCAGAATCAACCTAGGACTGGGAGATTTACTCTCCTTATTGGACTTGGAAAATATATTTCTTATTTATTTATTTATTTTTTGACATGAATATATTCCTTATTAGACTAGAAAATAAATAGAGATTTACTCATTATTTTATACTTAAACCCCGAAAGGAATATATCTGTTAACAACTATTGAAACGTTCGGCCTCTTAGCAAGAAAACCAAAAATCCCATCCTACCCATTCAGTTATCTTCCACCGAAACTGTAACCCATCAATTCCTCAAAGGAATTCCCTCTAGAAATCACAACAAAAATTGAACCTAAACAATAATTATTTGAGAAAATCACCACAAAATTCATCACTCTCACTCTCACTCTCTGGCAGTGAAGGCCCATGAATGAAGCCTCTACAATCGGCAATGGAGTTGTGTGGGGGAGGAGAGGAGGGACAGAGTGGTGTTCTAGAGAGCGCGAAACTGTTATCCTATGTTTTCATGGTTACTTGTTTTTGGTGTTCCAAGCTTACATGGCTCATTGCAATTGGAGGACACAAAAGACATGTTTTGTGCCACAACGGTATTGAAGCTAGAGAAATGGTACACTTCTCAAAATTTCTTTCCAAAAAATTGTTCCCAAATGATGTGTCACCATCCCATGAGTTGGTGACACACTTCCCAAAATAATAAATCTCATGGTGACACATCATTTGGGAACAAACTTTCGAATATTTGGAATGTGTAGCACTCTTCTTAAAGTTATTCTCAATTTGAAATGACCATCTTTACCGAGAGCCATTGATAGAACCATTATTCTTAAACATTGTTTGATCATTGATGGAGCCATAATTGGTGTTCTTTTCTCATTCATTCAATTGCATCTATCAATCTCCTTTTTGTTGTCATTCCTTGTTATTTTTATTGCCTATTGTTTGTTTGCATTTTTTTTTTTTTGTAATTATCAAAAAATAAAAACAATCCATCCCCTCTTTCCTAAGATCGATCATGGCACGACAATAATTATATTTTGAGCATTTAAGACTCTAAAAAGTCATCCATCAACCCCTATAAAACCCTAAGAATCATTGGAAAAGAATATGGTGTTTCTATGTCGATATAGAAATACTCTTACAAAGAGTTAGAGCAATTTTGTTTTGATAATATTTTCTATAAACTTAAGCTTTTAAGATAACCAGCAATTTAACATGGTATAAAGTAGAGGTTTTGATATTGAATCTTGCTTGTACAGTTTACACTTTATTTCAATTAAATATTTTATTTTTTAAACTTTACTCATTGAAGGAAAATTTAAACCCACAAGTGACATTTGCCACCAACCCTTCTTGTATATAGAAATTTATAAATAATAATAATAAACCCTTCATATATATATATAGTAGTGGCCAAGTCCAATTACCCTTTCGAGAGGCAGATGGGTGCCTTAGGACGGCCCATCCTTTGTAATAGTAGGCTTATGCTCTGTTTGCTTCGCCGTAAAACAATTTTCGGAAAATGTTTTTGGTATTTTCGAATGTTTGGTGCGACGGAAAATAATAGTCAACGAAAAATATTTTCCCTTTGACCGAAATTCTTCTTTAATTTTTAGAAAAAGGTTTCCATTTTTGAAAATCGTAAACAATTTTTCGAGTTTAAGCATCTTATTCTCAAATCGACGGACCCTACCAAGACTTGACTTGGACCCGCCCAAGACTCGACCGGACTTGCCCGGGACCTCGTTGGGACTCACCCAGTACCTGCTCAGGACCTGCCTAGGACTTGATCGGGACCCGCCTGAACCTGCCCGAGACCTCGCTGAGACTCGCCCAGGACTTGACCAGGACCCCGTCGGGACCAGCCCAGGACATCGCCGGGACTCGCCCAAGACCTGCCCAGGACTTGACCAGGACCTGCCCGGGACCTCGCTAGGATCCTGTTGGGACCTTGTCAGGATGTTGCCGAGACCTGCTCGGGACTTGACCAAGAGCCCGCTTGGGACTCGCACATGACTTGCTTGGGACCCCACCAGGACCTGCCCGGGACTTGACCAGGATCTAATTGGGACCCACCCGGGACCTGCCTAGGACCATGCCAAGACTTAACCGAGACCCGACCGGACCTGCCAGAGACTTCGCTGGGATTCTCCTAAGACCCCTCCGGGACTTGACTAGGACTCGCCGGGATCTGACCAGACTTGCCTTGGACTCCGCCAGGACTCACTAGGGACTTGTCCAGGACCTCACCATGGCCCGCCCAGGACCCCGCTGGGACCTACTAGGACTTGATTGGGACCTGGCCGGGACCCAACGTCGAAAATTATTTTCGGCGAAAAACATTTCCTAGAAAATGATTTATTAGAAAATATTTTTCGATATTTGGCATGTGTGGAAAATCAAGCGAGGTCCTGGTCAGATCCCCTATGTCGAAAAATGCATTCAGCAGAAAACATTTTCTTGAAACACATTTTTCGACATTTGATGTGTATGCAAAATCATATTAAACTCTAAATTATGAAAATGTTTCAATCGGTCTTGGGCAGGTCAAGGCGGGGTCCCGATAGGGTTTAGGCGTGGTCTGGACGGATCTTGGGTGAGTCGCAGTGGGATCCCTGCAGGACTTGGTATTCTTTATTTTTATTTTTTTTTTTATGAATATTAAGGATCAATTTCAGTTTTCGCCATTCTTGCCCATGGCAGTGTGCAAAAGATGCAACACCTTATTTACACTCTACATATTCCTTCATATACATTATACTTGTGATGATTAATGATCAATATTGTTACTAAAAATTTAAAAGAAATAAATGAGGAAAACTTCACTTAACTTTTCTGAACTTTTATTGTATTTGTAATTAGGGCTGTTAAGTGAGCGAAGCATCTCACGAGCAAACTCGGACTCGGCTCGCAGAAGCTCGGCTCGTGCTCGATTCGAATATTAAATGAAGCATTTCATGAACACAAATCCTAATTCGAATATTAAACGAAGCAAGCTCGGCTCGATTCGACTAAGCTCGTGAGCACGCTCGTATAAGTGTGTAATAAATAATTATTTGTAAAACTGTAAAAGTATGTTGTACTTAAATTAAATAAGAGGTCAAATATTAATTAACAAAAGATAAAAATTAAAGTAAAACTCAGTGGCGTTTTTGTAAATTGTAAGAGTACTAGTCCAACTTTTTTACTTTTTCATTTTTCATTTTCCAAGGCTATTCCAGACATTGCCACGTTTGCCTTGAGATCTAGGCCCCATCCCTATCAAACGTTTGATGATCCTCACTTCTTTGACTCTTCCATTTCTTTCTTTTAACTTTTTTATTCACTTTTCTGTAACTTCTTTCTTCTTCTTCGCAGACTCATTTCATTTTCCTTCTTCTTTCATAATCTTCTTCTTTCATACACACATTCCTATACACTAAAACATGGTTTGATTTTTTAATTGATTACAAAAACGTGAGTGTTGAACCGCCACATGCATGTCGAAGAGGGACCGAAATGCAGAGATTGAGAGAGACTAAGACACAGAGAGAGATATGGTCAAAAGAAGAAGACGATGAAGCCAAAGAGGAGGGTTTCTAATCATGGGTTGTTGTGAGGTAAAAATTTTAGATTTGCTGTATTTTGCTTTACACCCATTGTATATAAAGAACAAAAATGACATTGTTTGGGTAATATTTCACTTAGGTTTGATTTTGGTTGAGATTTCGAGGTATATGCTATTCTGTTTGAGAGGTCGTATGATGTGTTCATATGTGGGTTTTGGCCAAAATACTCAAAAGCTCGAGCAGGGAACCAACCTTGACGAGCCGAGCTCGAACATTGTTTGAGGCTCGTGTCGAGCTCGAGCCCGAGCCTGACAGAAACTTAAACGAGCCGAGCTTGGACAAGCAAAGCTCGCCCAAGCTCGGCTCATTTACACCCCTATTTGTAATCACTCTTTGAACTTAAAAAACTCTCAATTTACTCATTTATTGTATCAAAGTTTTAAAAGTTTGCAATGTTACTCATATTATTAGGGTTTGAGGTTAAATCAAATCAGTGAAAGTACTCATATACTCTTTGTAAAATTGCAAAATTACATTAGTTAAAAAAAAAAAAAAAATTGTGTCCACAGGTGGGTCACCAAATCCAATGTGTATTGTGCAGTTTTTTTTGCATTTTTTTAAAAAAAAACAAAAAATCTTGATTATTTTTGGGTTTTTTTTTTCACGTCTCTGTTTGGATTTAACAGAAAATTCTAATGGAGATATGATATTGCAAACTTTTTAAATTTGGATGCACTAAATTGAATTTTTTTTTTAAAAAAAATTTAGGAGAGTAATTGCAAAAGTGAGAAAAACTTAAGCAAATTTTTTTCCTAAAAATAACTGTTATAATAATTGTAATCAAGGATCTTACCTTGGAACCTCACGGCTTTTTCATATAAACCCATCTAATAAAATGACATGTATCATATAATTATTAAAAAAACATGTGAGAAACACATGTTAAAGGATGCATATCATTTTATTAGATGAGTTTGTATGAATTTGCTACAATAACTACTTCATAATATACTAAATCAAGAATTAGGAAAAGAAAAAAAAAAAAAATGTATATTTTAAGAGGACAACAATTTCTTCACCAAATTAATCATCCATTCTTTTATTTTATGTTAAAGTAATGATTAAGTGATTAAATTTATTCCGTCATGGTATTAGAATCAAAGGTCATGAGATCGAACTTTGACTACGTCAATTCACCCTCTATTTAAATTAAATATTTCATGTGTTGGGCAAGTAATGGTCAAGTGATTAAATTTTCCTCATTCTATCAACTTAAACTTTTAGGAAAACTGATAATTTATCAATTTAAAACATCTCTAATAACTTAATTGGCAGTGAACCAAGTTTAATGAAGCGGAAGTCACTAGTTCGAATTCTCACTCTTTATTCCCTTGTGTGGACATGTGAAAAAAGAAAAAGAAAAAAAAAATTGCACATCAATCCCTCTCCATCGTCCCAAAGTAGGGCTGACTCATCACTATTGACTTTTGAGGTTACATGTGACGCCAATATCCCCCAAAAGATGGGCCGGCCCTTTTTTGTAAGTGTATTTGTCAATTTCAAAGGGTTGGGCTAAGCCCAAATATTTGGGTAAAGATAAATAGTCGCAAAAAGTTGTCCTAGTCAACATATTTCACAAGGCCACAAAGGGATTGTAATCAAAGTCGAAATTTATTTTGTTCCATTCCATTAAGTCCAACACTACTGAAGGACTTGTTGATTTGGAGGTGTCCATCAAATGGTGTTTTTTTAATCAGAAGTGTGTATCAGTATCACATGGAAAATGAGATCCAATCCATGAGACATGGTGGGGGATCCAAGCAATGTGAAGGGAAATATAGTTTGGAAAGTTGTATGGAATTTAAAAATACCAAATGCGGCTAAAATGTTCATGTGGAGAGCATGTAATAATCTCCTTCCAGTGAAAGAAAACTTACGCTGAAAAGGTGTAGTGAATGAAGCCCAAAGCCCTATTCGGGGTAGGGATGAAGAAACAGTAAAACATATTCAATGGAGTTGTCAATCTGCACAAGATGTTTGGGGGTGTAGTAAAAAAAAGAGCCAAAAATGTAGTGGTGAGGGTCCTTTTTCATGTGTTTGAGGAACTGATAATTCGAGGCTGTGAGTTGGTCGATCTCGAACTGATGGTGGTGGTGGCTAGAAAAATATTGTTTCGAAGGAATATTAATGTTGTACATGGAAGTGAATGTACTCATCCTAACCAAGTTTGTCAAGAAGCGAGACACTATTGAAAAAATTAGGAGGGTTGCTTTAAAAGAGGAGAGTGTAAGGAGTATTACACAAGAAGATGTAACGTCATTATGGAAGAAGCCTCCTACAGGTACGGTTAAGATTATTTGGGATGTGGCTGTGGTTCAAGGATGCATAGGGATTTGTATTATTGCATGGGATCATAAAGGATTAGTCCTAGCCGCCCGTAGTACCACAATGAATATATTGGTTGAATCCAGTTATCCAGAGGAGGATACACAGGGCGGGCGCCCTGGTAAATGTTTTTTTTTTAAAAAAAATTTCAAGCAATTTTAAGTCCAATTTTTTTTACCCTTAATGCTTTAGCCCCTACAAAATATACACCAACCTAATCTTTTTTAATTTTCTTTTAATTATTTTATTATTATTTTTATTTTAAAAAATGAGGAAAATAAACTTAATTGCTTCACACTGCAAAAGAAGAAGCTGCAATTTGAGAATTGAGAGCATTTTAAAATTTTTTAATTTTTTTTATTTAGTGTATTTTGAACGGTAATTTTGTTTAAAAATTTTAATGATAATAGTGCATTAAATGTAATATCCTTTAAAATGTACTAAATAAAAAAAAATGAAAAATTTTGAAATAAAGATGAACATTTTGAAAATTGAAAATTGAAAAGTCATTTTAGACTCGATCTAAAGAAAAGTAAACAAAAAAAATTAAATCTCACCCTAACCCTCTGCAACCCAAACGGCCAAACCCTCTGTAACCCAAACTGCCAGACCTAGGATTAGGAAAAACAAAAGAGAGCTTAGCCTTAGAGGGACTAAGCATGGCATATCAGATATACCCACCAGGAGTCCACTCCTAAATTCGATTTTCGCTTGCCCCCGTACATCCGCTGCTGTGCCGCTGCCCAGAGGGATTGAGATTTTGAGCTTTTCGCTGGGCGTGAGCAGAGTGACGCTGTGACGGTGAGTCTTTTTCTTCCCCTCCGTAACTCTGTTTCAGAGCTTCGTTTATCTTCAGTTTTTCTTTTCTTCTTTTTTTTTTTTTATCTTTTCTCCATATAGCTTAGTGTAATCGTTTCCCTTGCTTCTAGAAGACTAGACTATATATATATAAAATTGTTGCTTTATGAGTTATGAGATATTAAAATTTTGTTTATCTTATTCTGATTAAAATAATATTGGTACCACCTCTTTCTTTTTTTTTTTTTTTTTTTATTTATTTATTATTATTATTATTATTATTTTTATATATATACTTTTGGGATTTTGTCAAAGCATTAATGAGTTTAAGTAGATTATTGCCAATTTCAGGTATGTTATTTGTTATTGTTTGATACTTGTAAATAATTTAGTTGTCTATATTGAAAGGAAAATTTCCGAAAGCTTCAATTCAGATTTGATATTTGATGATTTTGTTTCTCTAAGATCACGTAAAATGTAATTTTAGACACTTTATATTTTTTTTTGGTACTAGTACCTACATATTAACTGTTATATCAATTTGACATATATTTATGAAATCTCATAAATATGCTTTTTGTGATATACATATTGTTTTATAATTTATATTTTAAATTATATTTATCATATTATAATAAAAATATAATATATAAAGCGAAAAAAAAATAATAATAATTAATTATTTTATTTCTGCTCTTATTAAAATAAATTTTTGGGTCCTCCACCGGTTGGATGAACATTGCACATGCTGCTCTAGTTGGAGTTTCTCGAGTTGATGATTATTGGCATCACTGGCGAGATGTATTTGCTGGATGTCTTCTAGATTTGTTTGCAGTCGGCGTGGCGTTGTGTGGGGACGGAGGAGCGGAGGGATGGGGTGGTGTTCTTGAGAGAGTTATCTTGTGTTTTCATTGTTGAGTATAACTTCTATGGGTTCATTGCATAAATGAGGGATTTTCTGCCCACCAATGAGAGAATGACACCTAAGCTTAAACATAAAAATTGTACAAGAATTGGCTACAGCGGAAACACAGGATTATGAGCTGAGAGAGAAAGAAGAGAGACCCACGCCCAAATCATCCTCCCCGCCGGCGAGAAGGGGAAAGGAGAGAGGCCAGACCAGACCCACGCCTGGGTCTGCTGACCGTGCGGGTCACAGTCGTGGGTGACGAACTTGGCAGAAAAGGGTAAACTCTCTCTTTCGTCTTCTTCGATCTCCTACAATAATGGAGAAACCTGCAACTGGTATTTCTCATCCACCTTCAGAAAGTGTGAATGCATATTTTTGGGCCTTGGCAAGATTTTAGGAAAACCAATTCCAGTGGGTGGGGAGTGGGGGGTCTGGGTGGCGGTGGCAGCTGGGCAAAGTGCCGGCAGGCTGGGGGTGGCAGCACAATCTGAGATGAGCGGCGTCGGTGTGATCACAAATTGCTGTGAAGAAGCAAGTTACACCTATGTATTTTGAAAAAATACATAGGTGGATCAATAGGTGTATTTTCACAACGAATTTCCCTATAGTGAAAAAAACTGTGGTGTTGGGTTTTTCTCAGAACTTACCTAGGTGGATCAATGGGTTTTTCTCAGTCCCTCAGCAGGAGCAGCAGTCGTTTTTCTGGGCGGTGGCTGGGCAATGAGGAAACTCTTTGACGTGTGTGAAGTTTGGTTGTTAGGGAGAAATAATCAGGTGTGTCCATCAGTTTTCTTATTTTTGTTCCAAGCTGAGTTATCAAGGTTTTAGTGGTGGCACAAAAGTGGAGTTTTGTGCAACGACCGCATAGAAAACGCCCTCTTTCATTGTTACTTGTTTGAGAGGTGCTGTTGTTCGGTTGTGGCAAAAATGAGGGGAATTTTGCCACCAATAAGTTGTCACCTAACCCAATCCTATCAAACTTAAGTTTACAAAATAAAAACAACTACACCTAATTATTAATCTTTAAAAAACAAAAAAATATTTGAAGTCCTAAAGTAAGGCTAGGGGATGCAACCACCCCAAAGGGGTGGCCGCGCATTTTGCCACCAATAAGAAGTTGTCACCTAACCCAATCCTATCAAACTTAAGTTTACAAAATAAAAACAACTACACCTAATTATTAATCTTTAAAAAACAAAAAAATATTTGAAGTCCTAAAGTAAGGCTAGGGGAAGCAACCACCCCAAAGGGGTGGCCGCGCGGCCATCCCAAGGCCTAGGGGTGGCTCATCGGCCACCCCTAGTAGCCATGAGGTGGTCGCGCGAGCCACCCCCCGTGGTGGTGGGGGTGGTTGCAAGCCACCGCAGACAGATTTGGGGTGGCTTGCGGCCACCCCAGCCACCACTGGGGGTGGCGCGAGCCCACCCCAAAGACGCGGGCCACCCCAGACAGATCTGGGGTGGCTCACGGCCACCCTAGACAGATCTAGGGTGGCTCGCGGCCACCACATCCACTACTGGGGTGGCTCGCGAGCCACCCCCTACGCCTTGGGGTGGCTGCGCGCCACCCCAGAGGGAGGAGAGGTGGCTCCGCGCGCTGGCCAGAGGTGGTGTCGAGCCGCCCCCACCTCCCTCTGGGTGGCTCCTCTTCCATTTTGGTGGTTGTACATTTTTCTAAGTATTTTGTTAATTTAACTAGATATAATCAGGCGTTTTGGTTTTATTTTCTTATCAAGTTCAATACTAAGGTGTCACATTTTCATTGGTGGGCAACAAGTGGGGGTTTTTTGCCCTAACCGAACTGAAGTTATTCTCTACTTGTTTGGGTGTTCCAAACTTATGTGGCTCACTATAATTGGAGGGCACAACAAACATGGTTTATGCCACAACCATATAGAAGTCGTTCTCTTTCAAATTTAGTAGAGAGGCATATATAGCATGTATTTTTACGTTACATCAATGGGTGCAAAGTAATTGATCATTTTGAATGAATTAATTGTTTTGTGAATGAATAATTGATTCATTTTACTGGACACTTTTGATTCATTCGTTGCCTTTTTTTTTTTTTTGTTAAATTTTTTTTTTTTATTATTATTATTATTATTATTTCTGTTTACCAAAAATTCATTCATTCATCATACCGAGAGATGCTACAATACCCGGCCCCATTTCGGCAGTTTTAAATTACTTTTATGTACTAGTGCCAACATGTTATGTTGATAATATATTACTTTTAGCACATATTTATGAAATTTTATAGATATACTTTTGTGATATACATATTGTGTGATAAATTACTCTATTTGTATTTTAAATTGTGTTTAGCATACTTTTAGTTCGACCCCTCAGATCATGATTATCTTGGCTCTGTTGTATTTATTCCTTTTGTGTGGATTAATATAGTCATTTGTTTAGTTTTAGGTCAATAATAGGATGGGCCAAATTTTGTGGACACATGAGAAAACCCTCTACTCTCATCCTATATATAAGTGAAGTTGGCCTATTAGACTTTATTAGGTCATTATGTGAAAATTATGGTTGAGAGTAATAGTCTCTCTACACATAAAACACGGTTTTCTTTTATACGTTTGGGCATCTATAAGAGAATTATCACGTAGATATTGAAAGCTTGTCTCGAGAACTAGAACAAAAACAAAAGATTGACCGAAAACCCAATACCATTATTCTTAAGGATTCGTATAAAACGACTAAACCTTCACCCCATAAATTTCTATTGAAGTCAAATCTAGGAAAACGTCAAACAAACTAAAAAATGAATCACAAAGAAACAGAAAAATACATTATAAAATAAAACAAGAACAGAACACATAAAACAAAAAAATCGGTGGACGGCAGGGTGGAAGGTAGGGGGCACGTGTCATGCTGGGTTTGATATAGGAAAATAAATCTATCTTCGAAAGATTTTGAGCTGAAAAGATTGACAGATCCAGCGAAAGACACAATAGAGATGGTGGAAAATGAGTGTTGATTGTGGTAAGGGGTTTGATATGTGGGATCTGGCCGAAAAAGATGCGGATAGAATGACCTCTAAAGAGGGGCTCCAGAGAGGCAGATAGAAAGACCTCCAAAGAGGCAAGAAGGACAGGGAAGGAAGGTAGAAGGGAGTAGAAGGGGGAGGCTCCTCCTCCCGTGATATCTCAGATCTCACTCCTTTCTTTGGCAACTATAGAGAACAAACCCTAGAGCAATATGTTAACATATTAGAATATATAATATAGTGAGGTATTTACCTTATAGGATAATTATCTTTTAGAATATATTAGAACATATGATATGCTATGATATTTTATCTTTTAGAAGATTGATTGTAATCAGATTATTACCATACTTATCTCCACCTCCAAGGTTATAATATTTTCTAGGGGAAAGTCCACACAACCCCCTCAAACTACCACTCAATTGACAATGTCCCCTTCAAACTTTCAATTGTGATAATGTTCCCCTTCAAACTACCAAAAATTGTCAATGCTCCCCCCAATGACGAAATTACCCTTAAAAAAAAAATCCAAAAGATGGCCAATTTTTTTTTTTTAAATCAATTTTATAAGAAAAAAAAATTAAAAAAATTTCGATTTTTTTTTTTTTATAAAAATTGAAAATTTTCGTTTTTTTTTTAATTTTTGTTTTATAATTTTATTTAAATAAAAATTTACGTTTTAAAAAAATAAAATTTTCGATTAATAAAATGAAATTTTTTGTTTTTTTAAAACTAAATAAAAAAAAATAGTTTTTTTTTTTAAATAAAAATTTCCGTTTTAAAAAAAAAAATTAAAAAATTTCGTTTAAATTAAAATTTTTCATTTTTTAAAAAGATCAATTTTTTTTTTTTTTTGAATTTATAGGGGTATTTTTGTCTTATTGAGAAATCTATATAGGCATTTTTGTCTTATTGTTAGTCTTGGGAGGGACATTGACAATGTTTTGGTAGTTTGGGGGAGACATTGTCACAATTGAAAGTTTGGGGGGGACATTGTCAATTAGGTGATAGTTTGAGGGGGGTATGTGGACTTTACCCTATTTTCTATTTAAGTATGATGAAATAATGAAACAGTACACATAAAATTATCTTTAAACTTTGTGTTTGTAAAAGGGTTTAGGTTCCTTTTACAAATCTAAAGGTTTAGGTTTCCTTAGAACTTGACAATCTATCCCATTATATATTTAAGAAATTATTCGCGTAACAATATATATATGCACATGAACAAGCTAATGAGTGAAGCAGAGTTTATACGATCTGTGTTTAGGAACATTGACCGAATTGAGTTGAATTTATATAGGCATGTCTCATTTAATAATAGTTTATTTATTAAATGAACTGATACTGAGTTAAACTTATCACAAACAAATTGAAACATATTCGCAAGCGACTTTGTTCATTTAGCAATCTTAAAAACAGGACTTCAAGTCCCTAATATACTCCCTCACATAAAAATTAGACTTATCTCTCACTATTCTAGAGAGAGAGGCTCTGTCTTCTCTGTAAAAACTTTCATTCTTTCTTCCTTCAGGCAACACCAAAGAAGAATAAATTACAGAGGAGGGAAGAACGCTTCGTCATTCTTCCTTCATCTTCCTTCCTTAGTAGCAGTGCTCAGTGTCTTCTCTGGGGTCTCTTTGAGTCTCTATTTCTGGCGGGTGTGTTATAGATCTAGTTTGTAGATCTAGATCTAGTTCTTCAAACTTAGGTTTGATCATTTTCATCAGTCAAAGCGTGTCTTCCTTAGGATGTCTACGATGCAGTACTCATCCACTACTGCTTGTAAGGATTTTTGTTTTTGTTTTTTTAGTTTTTTAGTTTTGATTTTTTTATTCTTTTTGTCCTAGCCTTTGGGTCGAGGATGTAAACGTTGTCTTGGCCTTCCTTGCCTTTGGGCTGATGAGGAGTAGATCGGTGTGGGGGTTTAATTATCTCTCACAACCGAATTTTTTAGTTTTTAGTTTTTTTTTTTAATTTTTTTTAAAAAAAATTTTTTGATTTTTTTTTTTTTGTATATGAACTACTCATGTCTTAGATCTAATCTACTCGGAGCATATATGTTCCATAACTGTAGTTGTACATAGGGTAGCGAAAGTTTGAAGTCATAGATATGCACTTCATTGTAAGAATTTTTTTATTGTATGTATTGGGTAATAGATCGGCCACAAACAGCCCAACAGACCTCTATGCCCAGTCCAATATGCAAGCCCACTAAAGACAGGCCCAGCTCGAGATATAGTCGGCCTGGACCGAGACATGGCCTGCGCATCGAGGGTATAATAGTCCTTCCATCGAGGGTACAAGGGTCCTTCGGCAAGTGAAGGAAACTCACGTTCAGTAATGAATCGTGGAGGAAACTCATGTTCACTAATGAATCGTGGGATACTCCTAGTGTCCAAGCAAATCCCCACGTTCAACAGAACGTGGTCTAGCCATCAGCGCCAAGCCGAGCCACGTGTGTCCGAGAACAAATCGGGAGCCCACGTCTAAGGCAAGCATGGCCAAGCCACCCACTAACGTACTCCACGATCTCAGGATCATGGAGTAACCCACAACCCACGATCCACTTCACCAACATTGCACACAGTGGATCCTCGGAAACGTGGGGCCAAGAATCGAGGAACTACAACTGCTACTTGATGCCTATAAAAGGGAAGCTCCAATTCATTATTTGGTAATCACAAGTCTCTCTCAAGCTCTTACTGCTTACTTGCTCTCCCTCTCTCAAATCAACTATTCACTTAGGCATCAGAGTTATCTCGCACCAGCACACCCCGGCAACTCCTATCCTAAATTTCCTTCTTTTACAGATCAACTACTCCTCAGATTCTGTCCAAAGTCACTCGGAAAATTGTTTTCAACAGTTTGACGCCATTTGTGGGGATGTTTGATTTTCATCAGTTTTTAACATACAAAATCCGATATGGTGACTACACGTTCGAGGGAACCCAAGCCAAATGTCCAAGCTGGACAACCTGGAACATCAGTTGATTAGAACAGCCGAATCATTTCATTGGAAGATTATATGAAGCGTATGTTAGAAACTATGGAGGCCCTTAAGAAGCAGAATGAAGATCTCACTTCCCAACTCAGGATGAGAGGGATCGGGAACATGAAGAAAGGTGTAGAGAGAAGCGACCACAAGATGATCGAGAAAGTTCTGCTCGGGATGACCATGAAACAACCGTTCCAAGTGGTTCTCATCATGAGAGGCAAGAGACCACCAACGTTGATGATGAAGATAGAGATTTGATGCTGAAGTATGTAGAGATGGCTCGGCAAATGGCTCACAGAGGAGAAGACCGATTGATCATAGAGGATTTGATGCAAAACAGGAATTTGCTATTTACTGATCGGGTAATGAGGTTTCCTCTGCCCGAGAAGTTTAAAGTCCCATGTGTCGACAGATATGATGGTAGCGAAGATCCGAACGATCATATGGAGAGCTTCTGAGCTCACCTCATCCTCCATGACACTCCCGACGAGAACGCATGCCGAGCCTTCCCTTTAACCTTAAAGGGAGATGCCAGAGAATGGTTCGGGAAGCTGCTTCCCAAGTCCTTAGAAAACTTTGAATTCTTTGGACACCAATTCTTAACTCAATTTTTGGCAATCCGAAAGAGGAAGAAGTCCCATGCCTACTTGCTATCCCTCATGCAAGGGAAGAATGAGTCCTTGAAGGACTACATGATCTGGTTCAAGCGAGAAAAGCTGAGTGTAGAAAGCCCGAAGGAAGAAATGGTGCTCTCTGCTTTAATGAACAGAATCAGAACCGAATGGAAACTGATGGCCGAGTTAGCTCGAAGACCTACGTTGATGACTCTTCGTCAGTTTATGAACAAAGACAAAGAATTCATAAACCAGGAGGAAACCATTAGTGCCCTAATGATGTCAAAGGGGGAAGGAGACCAAGGTGAGGTCAGTAACGACAAGAAGATAGCTACGGGGTCTGGAAAGAAAATGGAGTTTTGGGAAACTGAAAACAGAAGCCCGAAGAGATCCTCGAAGAAGGCAGAGAACCCGTTTTATCAACGGGAACAAAAATTGACTCCACTGAATATGAGTGTACCCAAGGTATTCATGGAGATCAAGAGAGATCCAGACTTCCAATGGCCAGCAAGAATGAGGGGTTGATTTCCCTTCCAGTCACAACAGGAATAGCCCCCAAGTAAGCAACCATAATGATGGACTTTTTGGTGGTCGATCGGCCATCTACATACAACGCCATCATAGGGTGTCCATCATTGAATAAGTTGAAGGTTGCAACTTTGACTTACCACCTGAAGATGAAGTTCCCGATTGACGAAGGGATTAGAGAAGTTAGAGGTGATCAGGTGGCTGCGAGAAAATGCTACAACATATCTTTAAAGAAATCCTCTAGGTCCGCTGATTTGACCATCAGTAAGGTGTGTAGCAAGATAAAAGGCGAAACGAATGGTGAGCCAGCTGAAGAGTTGGAGGAAGTTCTGATGGAGGGCTGCAAAGTTGTGAAGATCAACTCACAACTAACCCCTAAAATCCAGGAAGGCTTGTTCAGTTTTTTTCGGGAAAACATGGAGGTGTTCGCATGGACACATGAAGACATGCCTGAGATCAGCCCAGAAGAAATTGTTCACCAGTTGAACGTTGGATCCAGCTATGAAACCAGTAAAGTAAAAGAGGAGGAAGTTCGCTCCCGAGCGAAATATGACCATCACGGAAGAGGTGGAAAAGTTGCTTAAGGCCGGGTTCATCGAAGAAGTGTATTATCCCGATTGGTTGGCCTACGTAGTATTGATCAAGATGTCAAATGGGAAAGGGAGAATGTGTGTAGACTTCACCAACCTGAACAAGCCATGCCCGAAGGACAGCTTTCCACTACCATTATAACGTCCCAGCTTTACCAGGCAAGCCGTAAGTGAAATTATCTAAATACTCACGTGACACTACTACTTTTTCCTTACTAAATAACATAGTGGAAAAGCTGTAATAAATTTTTCTTTTCTTTTTATAACCAACACTCGTTAATAAAAACATACCAGAGCTTCTATTATACATCATTATGACATCACAAACTTTATCCTTAATACAATCAGTCACAGACGTCATAAATACAACTAAACTAACCATACTAGCTTATGGAAAGATGGCCCTTCAAAAGTAAAAGCCTCTTGCAAGCCTCCAGGGTAAGACTCTAATCAAGTCTTGCACACTTGAGGTATATGACTGATTATCATATGAAGCAGTAAAGGCTAAGTAGTTAACATTTTCTTCTTCATCTTCTTCAGAGTCATCATTATCTGACTCATCACTTTGAGTCACATTAAATGCCTCGCCTTTTAACTTTTTCAAATTCCCACAATCAGCACGGATATGACCAATACCTCCATACTCATGAACTTACGACCACGAGGAACTTTGTCTTTCTGATCAAAGACATTTTTGTCTTGGGAGTTTTCTCTACCTTCATGTCTAGCATTCACAGGTTTTTTATGATCCCTACCTTTAAAATTTTCAGATCTAGGTTTGAAAAATTTTCGAAACTTCCTAACAATCGAGGCAATTTTGTCATCATCTCCTGAATCCTCATTGGATGAATCTCTAGATTTTTCTTTAGGAGTTTTGATCTTGAGAGCAACATTTTTTGAGGTTTTTGACTGGGGTAACAAAAGCTCAAATGTTTGCAGTGAACCTACAAGTTCCTCTACTCTCATTTTTTCTAGATCTTTACTCTGTTGTATGGCAGCAATCTGGGGAATAAACTTAGTAGGTAGAGATCTCAAAATTTTCTTGATTATTTTAGCATCAGACATTTTCTTCCCTAAATTTATAGTATTGTTTCCAATTGAAAACTAATAAGACTCCAAATTAAACAATCATGTGCGGAAATAAATCAACAATCAAGAAACACAAAGATTTGTTTACGAAGAGAAAACCGTTTAGAAAACGTTCTAAATGTAAAACCTCTCCGGGGCAGCCAAACCCAGGAAATCAACTAAATCAGTAGAATAACAAGAAATATCTTAATGTCGAAGACTTACATAACCTATGCACTTGACATTCAAGTATACCAGACAAGCGATCCACTTATCTGCTACAACAGTAGTTCTTCCAGAACATCTGGATTGTTTCTTCTACGTGATCTCCCTTCATCGGAACTCCGGTTGACTTCGATTTCTTCGGCTCCTTTCTTAGCCCAAAAATATCTTAAAACCTAATTAGATATCGTAACTATACTTCTATGCATAGTTTCAAATATATAGACCATGGACTCCTAGTCCAACTAAATTACAAATTCAAATACTAACAACCTTATCTGCTACAAGGCGTCTGGACGGTTAGTAAGCTCGTCCGGATGAGAACTAGTTCCTATGTAGAAATTTCATGCAATGCACTAGACGTTCGAACGACACGAATGACCGTTCAGATGAAACTAGGTTAAAATCGCTAACTCTAGTTCTCTGGAGCGGCGCGTCCGGACGGTGATGCAGACGAGACTTCAGACGAAGCTCTCGGGTTTCTTGCATAGCAATCTCGTTCGGACGGTGGCGCAGACGAGACTTTAGACGAAGCTCTCGGGTTTTCTTGCATATCAATCTCATTCGGACGGTGGTGAAGACGAGGCTTTCGGGTTTTCTTGCGTATCAATCTCATCCGGACGATGGTGCAGACGAGACTTCAGACGAAGCTCTCGAGTTTCTTGCATAGCAATCTCGTCCAAATGGTGTTGCAGACGGGGCTTCAGACGAACCTTTCTGGAAAGATTTCATTCTTCTCGTCCGGACGTAGTGCAAACGAGCCTTCAGACGAGACCCTGTGTGATTCGCGTATTTAGCTTATTTTTTGCTATCTTGCACACTGCACAATCAAACAAGCTAATTAAACACAAATATTTTGTTCACACGAATCCAGCCAATTCAACAACTCTTGAACTAACAAACTCCCCCTTTGGCTATTCGTTGACAAAATATTAAATCAATTTACTAGACAAACTTTAGTTGAGAGTTGTAACATAGTTTATCATGTTTGTGAAAATTGAAACCATAAGAGTTGTAAAATAAGTTGAAGTTCTAAAAACACAAACAAAAAAACGTCACTTTACTCCCCCTTTTTGTCACGAAAAACAAAGGGACTAATCTTGAGCAGGTGGATCACTCGGAAATTGCTCTTCAACAAGATGGTCTGCAACTGTGCTGGCAGTTGTAGAGTTTCCCATGAACTTGTTCTTCAAGTCATGAACATTTGTCTGCAATTGAGGGAGGATGGAAGAAAATCCTGCCATTTGAGATGCCATTGCATTCAGCTTTGTCATTACATCGTCGAGAGACACAGGGACAGATGGAGTAGCGACTTCCGAGGGTCCAGCAGTGGCTACAAGAACAGCAGTGCCATCATCAAAATCCACAGTACCTCGCAATCGCATCTGACCTTTGGATCGACTCACGGTGGCTTTGCAAAAAGGACCAAGATGCTTGATGGTTGGTTCAGAGTCAAGGATTTGAATGAATTTAGCAATGATGCGCGATATTAGACTTCCAAATGGCAGTGAAACTGAACTCTCAATGAACATAGCCTTCATGAGTCGAATAGCATGGGATGCAAAATCAATCTTGACATCCGTGAGAAGTGCATAGAGGAAGCTCCCTCGTGCCACACCAAGATCCAAATGATGATCGATTGGAAACATGTTGTTCATGACAATTCGAGCTAATAATTTCACATGATGAGAGAGATGTCCAAGGGGAATCACATTCATATTGTCGCGCCAAAAATTGTATGAGTCTGGTGGAATGAATAGTTTTGACATGGCAGATTTGGAAGGAAAATCATCTTCCGAAAATGGAAACCCAGAATCTTCTATGAGTGGAACGCCTGTGACTTCTGCTATTACTTCACGGGTGACGACAATGTGTACACCCCGAAGAAATGTGACAATCTGGAGAGAGTCTTCGGTGTCTGGCTGTATATCCATGTTGGCATAGAATTCCCGAACCAGATTTATAAATGGACGAACAGGGGTTGATATGAAGTAGTTCCATTGCCACTGAGTGAAAATCTGAGAGATGATATTGAATGGATCCTCCTGACGATCAGATAGATTTACCGATCTTTCTGAAATAATAGTGCGGTCATGAAATCGATCCTGAAAAGCTTTCTTGGCTGACTTGTTCCGAAATCGAAAGCCAATATCAGGCCTTAAAGGAGGGAGGGAGAAGCATCCTCCATTGTCTTTCTCTTTTGGGCCTTGGTCTTTGTGTGGATGGGTAATTTTCTTGAAGATGGAGATCCACTCGCCATAGCCTACACACATGAACCCATATTGCATAATACCAACACAGATAAACGAAAATGGAGTACATGAACTTTCAACACACATAAACATATCAAATGTTGGAAAATGAATAAGCAAGATATGTTTTGAACCAAAACCAATGTCATTCAGACAATTTCTCAAACACTTGGTGGGCAAGAAAAAAATTTAGATGTACAAATGTGGTCCCCAAGTCAATACCCATCCTAAATACATTTGACTGGAACTCAATTTCCATTGCTGCCAATCTTAGGACACTACTTAAAAGAAATAAGCACAAATCATCCAACACAAACACACAATGTAAACCCTAATTTCGGAAGTTTGATGAAAGAAAAAGAAAGCAAAAAAAAAAGACTAAAATTACTTGCGCAGAGTAATGCAAAAAAGGAGCAGATCAAACTATATTTTGGAGTTTTGGGGTGGAGAGAGATCCACACAAGTGCAATGAAGAATCTAGAGAAGAGAGAAAATGGTGAAGACAAAACCAAATATTTAAAGTGAGACAGACAGACCAGTTCGCAGGATTTAAAAAAAAAAAAGTGTCTGTCACGATCTCGTCCGGACGAGCTCATTTAGCGTCCGGACGAGGCTTATGAACTTGCAGTTTCAATACTGACCAATTTAAATTCTTTCTCCCCCTCGATGCCAACCCTGGGACACAGTGCACAGATCATTTGTGACAAAATATCATGTAATGTACATGATTTCATTTAAAAAATGGAACCACTTATGCATTGAGAAACCATTTGAGCAGACACATACACGATTCAAGACTTTATGAACATTAGCTAGCCAATGGGACAAAGATACTCATGCTGAAAAGTGAAGTGGGTGAGAGTCCAGTCAAATTTTAAGATAGATGAAAAAACTTAAAAAAAACCTTTGCATGTAATGACGGAAACAAAAACTCGGTTAAAGGCAAACCTTATAATGCTAGGGCCTAGAATCCCTCATCCAATACGTCATTTTATAGAGCACGCATTAGGTTATTACAAATCCTTTAGCAACCGTAGTTTTCTATAATGATTTGGTCACTGACTTTTTCTATAGGGATTCTTTTAACAGAAATGACATAGAACCTTGAAGTTCAAAATTGCTCTTTTAGAGTTATGTCATATAGCTTTGTGCACAACAATGCAGGAGTTTTTAGGATATAGGTTCAACTAGTGAATTGGTCAATTTTAACCGAGTCTTTGAACCATACATCACCTATAATGTGACCTTTAACCCTTTTTCACAGTCTTTAAAATGTAGACAGACTCTAAATTGTGCATGATCAGCATAAACCAAATCCTACATGAAAAGCTACACAATCATTCATCAAGTTCATGCAATAAATAAAAGCTCAAAGAGTGCCTTATGCCAAATAGACCCATTTGCAAATGACTGGACATGACTTCACATGAGATTTTGAAATGTTATGGTCATAAACACATAGAACCAGTACAAAGCATTCAAGGAAAAAATGAGGTAAAGGAAAAAACTAAAAAAAATTGACAGAAAAAAAAAAAAAAACTAAAAAATAAAATTTTTCTTTTTTTTTTTTTTTTTTTTTTTTTAATTTTTAATTTTTTTATTAAATTGACAAATAAAGCAGCAAATTAAAACAAAACGAAGAAGGGGAAAAGAAAAAAAAAAAAAGAAACAATTAACAGAAGTAACTTTGGCACTAGGAAAAAAATTTTCAACATAAAACTATCCTAGATATGCAAAGTTATAGATTATGCCATAATACATACACCAATTGCATTCCTTAGATACCCAAACCTAGATGCATCTAGAGGTTTGGTAAATAGATCAACCAATTGGTTTTCAGTAGACACATAAGCAAGAGATACCACCTGATTCTCTACCAAGTCACGGATAAAATGATGACGAATGTCAATGTGCTTGATCCGAGAGTGTTGAACTGGATTCTTCGATATGTTGATGGCACTTGTATTGTCACAGTAGATACTCATAATTCTTGAGTAAATCCATAATTGGCTAGGAGTTGTTTCATCCAGATCAACTGTGTGCAGCAGCTCCCTGCAGCTATGAATTCTGCCTCGGCAGTGGATAAAGCGATTGAATTTTGTTTCTTGCTCATCCATGCCACTATATTCGTGCCGACATAAAAGCATCCGCCAGAGGTGCTTTTTCGATCATCCGCATTTCCAGCCCAGTCTGCATCGGTGTAACTTGCAAGTTCTAGATTTGTATCTCTAGAAAAACAAACACCAAAGTTAGCAGTTGCATTTACATATTGGAGTATACGTTTGACTGCTGTCATGTGAGATTCCTTTGGGTTGGCTTGAAATCTTGCACATACCCCTACACTAAATGATAGATCGGGTCTGCTGGCTGTGAGATAGAGGAGGCTCCCAATCATGCTTCGATACATTGTTTGATCAACGGATTTTCTATAAAAATCAGTACTTAGCTTGACACTAGTACTCATAGGAGTGCGAGCATGACTTTTGTCGTCCATGCCAAATCTTTTGACCAGATCTTTAGCATACTTGGTTTGTGAGACATAAATACCTTTGCTGGATTGCTTAATCTAAAACCCCAAAAAGTAAGTCAACTCCCCAATCAAACTCATTCCAAACTCTATCTTCATTTCCTCAGACAAAGTGTGTGCCTGAGCGTCAATCGTGGCACCGAAAATGATGTCGTCAACATAGATCTACGCAATTAGCTTGTGCTCACCTTTTCTCCGGATGAATAAGGTCCGATCAACCTGTCCTCGGATGAAACCTTGATTGAGAAGCTATGTAGTGAGCCGTTCATACCATGCTCGCAGGGCTTGCTTGAGTTTATAGACATGATGAGGAAATTGATGATCTTGAAAGCCTTTAGGTTGCTTTACATATACTTCTTCCTGGAGAATTCCGTTCAAAAATGCACTTTTGACATCCATCTGATACAATTTAATCTTGAGAAGACAGGAAATACTTAGCAGAATTCTAATGGATTCTAACCTTGCAACAGGAGCAAAGGTTTCATCAAAATCAACTCCTTCAACTTGAGTATATCCCTGAGCTACTAGTCGAGCCTTATTGCGCACCACAGTACCATGCTCATCAGATTTGTTCTTGAGAATCCATTTTGTACCAATGACATTGTGATCTGTTGGCCTTGGTACCAGAATTCATACATCATTTCGGGTGAATTGGTTCAGCTCGTCATGCATGGCAGTTACCCAGCTTTCATCTTCAAGTGCTTCAGTAACTTTCTTGGGTTCCAGTTGAGATAAATAGTAGGAATATGACATTTGATTAACTACCCTGTTTCTCAGTCGTTTACCTTCATTAACAGTACACAACAAATTTTCTGCAGGATGATTGAGCTTAACCCGAGAGGAAGGTTCTTTGGTTATGATATCCGGATGTGGGGACTGAGGTGTTTCTTTGACTTCTTCAGCTTGAGGTGTTTCTTCAACTTGAGGTGAGTGCCTAATATATTCAAAGGTATATGATCCAGTGGTGTCATTAATATCAGGAATGTCTTCAGAGATGCCATTTCCTTGATTATTAACTTTAGCTTCCTCCCCCTCAGTTTGATCAGTGATCGATTCATCATGAATTACAACGTTAATCGATTCTATAACCACTTTTGTCCTGGTATTGTATACTCGACTAGCTCGACTAGTGGTGGAATATCCAAGAAAAATCCCTACATCAGTCTTGGCTTCAAACTTCCCCAGGCTTTCTCTATCACGGAGAATATAGCACTTGCTTCCAAACACTCGGAAGTACTTCACTGTTGGCTTCTTCCCTCTCCAAAGTTCATATGGAGTTTTGTCTGTTGTGGGGCGGAGAAACACATGATTTATGATATGACATGCTGTGTGAATTGCTTCTCCCCAGAAATGTTGAGCTAATTGTTTAGAGTGGATCATGACCCGAGCCATTTCTTGAATCACTCTATTTTTTCGCTCAACGACCCCATTCTGTTGCGGAGTAATAGGAGAAGAAAACCCTTGTTTAATTCCAAAATTTTTGCAGAATTCTTCAAAACTGGAATTTTCAAACTCTCTGCCATGATCACTTCTAATTCTCTGTATAGAGTAGTCTTGTTCAACTTGTATCCTTTTAAACAACATAGTGGCTTGATCAAAGGCTTCTGATTTCTCTTTAAGTAAACTGATCCAGGTGTACCGTGAGTAATCATCCACAATCACGAGAATGTATTTCTTTCCTCCCAAGTTGGCTGTCCATGTCGGACCCATAAGATCCATGTGAAGAAGCTCCAAGTTTCTGGATGTACAAATACCCGAGGTCTTCTTATGTGGATTTCTTGTCATGGTCCACATTTTCCTTTCTCCAGATAGTTGATTTTGGGTAAATCATTAATAGCTTCTTTTTTAGCTATCTTAACTAGATCATGATAATTCAAATGTCCCAACCGCTGATGCCACAATTCTCCAATGTCTAGAGAAACTTTGTGACATTTAGTCTGCATGGTTGGAGAGATGCCATAGCAATTATCAGATGTCCGATCTCCTCCCATTAACCATTTTCATTGAGCATCGAATATGCTACATTCTTTCTTTGAGAATTGTACTACAAGATCATTGTAACAAAATTGACTGATACTCAGAAGATTTGCTTTGAGCCATTCCACATATTGCACGTCTTGAGGAGAAGGTACACCAGGAATTTCCACAATCCCTTGACCTATTACCTTAGACTTACTGCCATCCCCATAGGTAATGTTTCCACTTCTGCCTTCTTTGAGCTCCTTGAACAATGTCTTGTCACCTATCATATGTCGAGAACATGCACTATCCAAATATCACAAGCATGAATTAAGCACACTTAAGGCAGTATGAACAACCAGACATAGATTATCTTTCTTTTTAACCCAAACTTGATTTTTCTTAACTTTATCAGTTATGAGAGGAAAATTTTTCAAATCAGAACAATTAGATAGAGTAGCTAATTTTTCACTGATAAGTTTTACTTGAGCAGTTAACACCAGCAATTGTTTGCCAATCCCAGGTTCATCTTTCCTGGGAGAATTTTGTGTAGACCATGGTTGTCTTGCTCTAAGCTGAAAACAGTTTGGACGAGTATG
Organism: Corylus heterophylla; assembly: GCA_016403345.1. Taxonomy (NCBI): domain Eukaryota; kingdom Viridiplantae; phylum Streptophyta; class Magnoliopsida; order Fagales; family Betulaceae; genus Corylus; species Corylus heterophylla. The sequence goes on along the minus strand of CM028145.1, from coordinate 6,986,766 downwards.
TCCAATGATTCCATAGTAATGACAAGTGGGAATGAACTTAGATTCAGACACGTTCTTTTGAGGAATTTTGAATTGAACTTTTCTATTCCTATCCAGAGGCACATCTTTAGGTAAACACCTAGACTCAGTATCTACTTCTTTCATCTTGGGTTTAACAAATATAATTTTTGAAGTAAAAGCAACATTTGATTTCGAAGGTACAAACTTCTCAAAACCTAATCCAGACCTATCATTTGAAGATTTTTGATCATGTAACATCTTATCAAGTTTAACACTGGAAAATTTGTTAAGGTGACTTTTTGACTCATTCAACTCTTTCTCTAGGAACCTAATTTTTTCAATTAAGTTTTCATTCTCTGTCTCTACTTCTTTCAGTCTCTTCACATTCTTTTTATTCAGCTGACTCAGATTATTAAACTCTTGAAACAACACACCTCATCGTGGACTCCTCCTAATATTGCTCAAATGGTCATGTGCAAATTGCAGGGACCCAATGATCTAAGCTGGACATCACAATTTGTTCTAGCCGTGAAAGCCAATGAGCTTATACGTATACTTGATGGAACTGAATCATCACCTTGCCCGATTTTGAACGACAAGGATGGCCAAGTTGCCAATCCTGAATATGTCTTATGGCAAAGGAAGGATTAATTCCTTCTCAGCTTCATCAATAGCACCTTGGCATACAACGTTTTGGCAACAGTCTAACGTTTTGGCAACAGTCTATGGGTTGACCACTTCATGCCAAGTCTGGATGCACCTAGCTACCAAGTTTGTCTCTAAATCTCGCTCAAGAGTCGGCTATCTTAAGCGGCAGATTCAATCTCTACAACAGGGAAACAAAACTTGCATTGAGTACCTTCATGATGCCAAGTCATGGGCTGATGAATTGTCAGCCGTAGGTAAACCCATTGATGATGAGGACCTTATCTCCTTCATCCTCAACGGTTTAAACCCTTCCGATAATGCTTTTGTTACTTCTTATTCTCTTGTCACAAGAGATAATTCTCTAACCTTTGAAGAATTTCAGGCTAAGCTTTGGTCTCATGAATTTATGCTTGACAAGTAACACCAAGCTCTCACGGCAAAGGCTAGTAATCTAGCATTCTTTACTCAAAACAACGAGCCCCACAATACTATAGCGAGAAGAAACACGGTGGGCTAGCCAAGTTCAACCAACATCAAAATCGTCCACCACCTCACAACAATTTTCTCAATAAATCTGGTGGTCTAGTGATACCTCTCTCGGGTGGACAGCTAATATTTTCAAGTGGACAGCGACAACATCATCACCATTCGGGTCCTCCATCTCAACCATTTCCAGGACATCTTCCTAGGTCTCCTTGCCAAATCTGTGGTAAATCCAATCACAGAGCCTTGGATTGTTACCATATAATGGACTATGCCTATCAAGGCAAACATCCACTTGCACAACTGGCCGCCATGGTAGCTCAAGCTAATGTCACTCAGGATAATGATGAACCTTGGTTTGCCGACAGTGGGGCCAATGCCCACATAACTTCTGACCTTGAAAACTTGTCCATTAAACAACCTTTTCAAGGTGATGAAATCGTGGCAGTCGGTAATGGTAATGTGCTACAAATTTACCATTCTAGTTCTTGCACTTTTCAAACTCCCACTTCTCATGTCAATTTAAATAAAATCTTGCATTGCCCAGATATTTCAGCTAATTAGCCCTCCATTAGTCGTTTTTGCATTGATAATAATTGCCACTTTCTACTTGAAGAAAATTTCACTGAATAAACGCCGTGGTCTCACAACTCTTTTAGGAATAAAAGCCACATTTGATGTATGTCACTCAAGACTAGGACATCCTATTGTATCACTACTCAATGTCTACCACTTGTTGGTGGCATAGTACAATCACAAGTTTGTTCATCATGTTAGTTAGGCGAAGGCAATAAATTGCCCTTTGGTGAGTCTACTTGTGAGTTTATTTCTCCCCTAGAACTTATCCATTCCGATGTTTGTTCTTCACATATCTTGTCCAATGGTTGTTGGTATTATGTCCTTTTTATTGATGACTTTTCAAGGTTTACTTGGATGCATCCCATTAAACAAAAATCTGACGTTTTTCATTACTTTGTTCAATTTTAGCGTCTTGTTGAAAATTTATTTTCTTGCAAGATTAAAAAAATTCCAAAGTGATGGTGGGGGTGAATATATGTCACAAGAATTCACCTCCTTTTTAAAAAATAATGGGATCTGTCACCAAGTTACTTGTCCTCATACCTCTGAACAAAATGGAATTTCAGAGAGAAAACATAGACATATTATGGAAGTTGGTTTGCCCCTTTTGGCTCAATCTCATCTAAGCTCACAATTTTGGGTTGATGCCTTCAAAATAGCAATCTACTTCATTAATCGACTACCTTCACCAACTCTAAAAAATATGTCTCCATATTGCAAATTGTTTCAAAAAGAACCTGATTACTCCAACTTATGAATTTTTGGGTGTGCTTGCCACCCTCTTTAAAGACCATATGCATTACACAAGCTTAGTTTTCGGAGTAAGTAGTGTATCTTTATTGGTTATAGTCCCAATCAACATGGCTATAGGTGTTTAGTCCCTATTTCTAAAAGAATCTATGTTTCATGGCATGTGGTATTTGATGAAGACTTCTTTCCTGATAGGGATACACGTACAACTGCCCAATAGCCTCCACGGTTCCTCCAATTCAGGTATTCCCCACTTTTACCTCTCCTGAATCTAATTTACATTATATTCCCACTACTCCACCTATCCTAGCTCCATCATATCAAGAACCCTCTTCTCTTCCTTTACCTGATTCTGCCTCCAATAATATACTTTAAGGCCCACCTATACCACCTACCTCAGCCCATTCCACGCCACAATCCCATATGCCCTCTCCTTTGCATGTGAGTCCGAATTCCACCTCACCTCTATCTCCCTCTTTAAGTGAACCTTCCGTGCTTGATTTGAACTCCCATGAGAATCATCCTTCTCCCTCATCTCTCCCTCCTTCTCACACGGACGTAGCCCAAGAGTTGGATTCCAACTCCACCTTTCTTGTTGATCACGTGTTGCCCAGTTCCCCTCATGGCCTTCCTAGTCCTTCTGCTCCTAGACCTTCATCTACCTGTGTGTCTACTCCTCATCCACAGCCATGACACTCCATGGTCACTCGGTCTCAGACTGGGTCCCTTAAGCCTAAACAATTTTTTGATTACTCCTTATTTTACTACACCAAACACCTGTATCGTGCCTTTAGCTCTCTCCTCACTGAAATTGAACCCACTAGGTTCAACCAAGCTCAATCATCACCTGAGTGGCATTCAGCTATGCAGGAGGAGTATGATGCACTCCTTAAAAACAAGACATGGACACTCTGTCCTAGACCACCACAGTAGAATTTGATTCGCAACAAGTGGGTCTATAAAATCAAACGCAAGCCTGATGGTTCCATCGATCGATTTAAGGTCAGGCTTGTAGCTAAGGGGTTTGATTAAAGGAGTGGCATTGATTATTCCGAAACATTCAGCTCGGTAATCAAACCAGCCACTATTCGGTTGGTCCTAGCCCTTGTTGTGCAGTTTGATTGGAAAGTGAAACAATTAGATGTCTCCAATGCCTTTTTGATTGGGACACTTGAGGAGGATGTTTTCATGGAACAACCACAAGTCTTTGTGGATCCACAATTTCCCACCTTTGTTTGTAAGCTCCATAAGGCCTTATACGGGCTCAAGCAGGCACCTAGAGCCTGGTTCAATAGGTTGTCTCTCTCCCTGCAAACTCTTGGTTTTTCAAGATCATTGGTTGATTCCTCACTGTTTGTGTTTCACTCTCATGGTATTCTCATATTTTTATTGGTCTATGTTGATGACATCTTGCTTATAGGAAACAACACATCTGTTATTTCCTCTCTTGTCCCTGCCTTGCAACTAGAGTTTCCCCTCAAAGACCTTGGGGATCGAAATTACTTCTTGGGTATTGAGGCTTCCCGAGACACGGATGGTCTTCACCTCCACCAGACAAAATACATCACCGAGCTGCTCAACAAGTCAAGTATGATTGGTGCTAAAGCCTATTCTGCACCATGTATCTCTGCTCCAAACTCTCGGCCTATGAGCCTTTACCCGATCCTAGTGTGTATCGACAAGTGGTGGGTGCTTTACAATATTGCACTCTTACACGCCCTAATATCGCATATTCTGTCAATCAACTTTGTCAACATCTTCACTCTCCAACAACTTTGCATTGGACAGCTACGAAGCGGGTACTTCGATATCTCAAGGCTACTCCTAATCAGGTTGAAATTCACTATAGGTCCCTTCCGCTTGGAGGCATTTTGTGACTTTGATTGGGTTGGTAACCCTGATGATCGCCGCTCCACAACAAGCTTTGGCATTTATTTTGGCTCTTGCTTAATTTCCTGGTGCACAAAAAAGCAAACGGTTGTGTCATGATCCTCAACTTAAGTTGAATATCGTGCCTTGGCCATGACTACAGCTAAAGTCTATTGGCTTCGTATGCATTTTCAGGAACTTAAAATTCCCTTATCAAAGGTTCCCATAATCTAGTGTGATAATATTGGGGCACTCGCCCTTGCCTATAATCTCATCTACGATGCTAGAATTGAGCACATCGAAGTCGATTATCACTTTGTCTGAGAGAAGGTCATCAGCAAGGATATTTCAGTTCGATATTTGTCCACTCATGATCAAATAGCTGACATTTTTACGAAGGGTCTCTCGTCCTTTCGGTTTATGTTTCTTCGTGACAAGCTCATGGTGCTTCCCTCCCCCATCAGCCTGCAGGGGGTTGTAAGCCAGGACAATCATAGCATACAATCAGCCACCAATCATGAAGCGAATCACGACAATCACACCTTGGCTGATATGGTGAATTAAGGAACAACGGCTATTCCAGCTGATAAGTGCTAAAATATTTATATTTTCAGCCCTTAACTTGCATGTTTTAATCCTTTGGTTTTGGTTAATTAGGACATTTTACTGCTTTTTTGTATTTTCTTTGTTTTATAGGCTTTTGGAAGAAAAGAAAGCATTTTTGAAAAAATTCCAAGCTTAAAGGGGAAAATTGGGAAGACCTAGAGGATATGGTTAAGCTTAACCAATCATGGTTAAAGTTTAATCAAATAAAGGAAAGGAGTAATTCGGAATTTCTCAATTTGAAGTCAAATCGGATTGGATGCAAAATTGGATTTTGAATACATCTCGGTATTTTGACCATAACTTTCATCTCAGGCATCCGATTGAGGTGATTCAAGCGGCATTGGAAAGCTAACTCAAACTACTACAATTCATTGTGAAATAGCATTTTCCCAATTCGGAGCGCCGCAAGGCCAAAATCACGCCGCAAGATAGGACCGCAATTCTGGGCGAATCCTATTCCGATTTGGGCTTAGGTTTTTTTTATCCTAATTGGGCTTGGACTTAAATCTCCGAAATTCCTAGGATTACTAGGGCTTCTAGGGCTCTCTAAGCCATATAAATATACCTCTAAGCCTCACAATTGGAGAGGCCGTTTTAAGCTGAATTACGACGTATTGCCGTGGGAAGCTTTTGCTTTGTTTTCCATTGTAAGTTTTATTCTTTCGATGATGACAATTCAATTGGTGATTATTTTTGTTATCATGAGAGGCTAAATCTTTCAACTAAGGTTGAAGATGAAGCTTCGTCATTGACAAACTCATGTATTCTCGTATTTTGTTTATACAATTTTGACTTGAATAAGGATGTTGTAGATTTTCATTCAATTGCTTGATTTATATCTTTTAATTGAATGTGATGAACTATTATGTGTTGGAGTTGGATATTTGATGTGTTTCATCCTTCGGATACATCAAATCATTCGATTGAAATCGGATATCCGTTGTGATTCGTTAACCAAACGGATACATAGGATGATTTAATTTTGAATCGGATATTTGTTGTGATTTGTAAAAATGGGTGGATTCATTGAATGATTTAAACTTGATATTTGTAAAACATCGAATATAGTTTTTCGATTGTAGGAACAAATACGAGAATATAGAGTTAAGATTTGGCGAAGTGAATTCTAAAACCTTAGTGTTCTTTACCATTTTATTTCATTATTTTCTTTAGTTTATGTTTTGTTTTGTACGACAAAAATCACAAAATTCGGAACTAGGTTAAAATAGAGTTGGTTTAAATAGAAATTGGTTTACACAACACAAATCCCTGTGGATCGACCTCGCACTTGCACACACGCTATATTGCACACGACTCGTGCACTTGCGAGTACAATTAAATTTGTACATCACCAGCCAAGTCAACAAAAGCTGCATTTGGAAAGCTTCATTTGAATTAGGAAGGACAGCCAGCTGAATGAACAAGCAGTTGACGCACAACTCATACATGGAATGAACTCAACTCAGCCATCATATTGTGTATCACTCCTTACAAGGAAAATCCTTCATAAAGAAATATGCGTAGTTGTCTGTAATTAATATGTTTCTCTTTTGAACTTGTATCTGTTGTATATATATTGTAGTGCTCAGCACAATGTATTCATTAAAAGGAAAAGTATTACAATAATATTGCAATTTTTCACCGACACCCTCCTCTTCTCTTCCTTTCTTTCTTTTCTCCTTCTCCTTTCATCTTTCTTCTCCCAAATTCCTTCTTTCTCCTTGTCTTTGGGTTCTCACTAAAATAGATAGTGCGAATTAGAGAGATTAATGGAATAAGAGAAATAGAGGTCGGAGAGAGGGAGTCTGATAGGGCGAGCCAGAGCATGCATCGGTATGGGTCACCATCTCCAATCAGCTATATTTTCGACCGAAAATTCGGGATCCCTTCTTATCCAATCCTTTTCAACAATTCCTTGATTTTCAACCAAAAAAATCCGGTGTCAGGAAAAAGGTAGCAGCACCCTTTTGTGAGGGGCTCTCTCTGACTCTCATCTCCATCTCCACCATGGAAGCAAGGGCTTCTAAGGCCTTAACCACAACTCTCCTCTCTTCAAATTTTATTCCACAAAAACCACCGCCACCTTTGCATTCTCAAAAAATCAGAATAGAGGCATGGAGACCAAAGACAAAGAGCTGAGTACGTGAAGCTTGAAAATGGAAACAAAATTTTGTCTTTCAAAATAGCAGCCCATTCAACCAGTAGCACTATTTTCTTTACTTAGTTTTTATTTTCCTTTTGTTGTACTTAATGTTTAGCATTTTGATCATGGAATTTATTTCCATGATTATGGTTTATGAGTAAAGGAACAAACACCATTAACTCCACCAATCCACCACAAGGCAAGTACGTGACCTGCAAGACCACAATCCCCACAAGGAATCTCAAGCAACAGCTTCATCCAAAACAAGGCAAATAAAATCCTACGATTACAGCAACCAAATCTTCCCAACGGCTAGTGCTCAACAAGAAAGGAAAACTAGCAATATCTTTATTTTCTAAAATAATTTCCTTTGTAAATCTCTCCAAAGAATGTGTATAAATTCAGCTTACATCAATGGAAAATACACGACAACAATTACATTGAATTATCAAATCTTATATGGTATTAAAGCCTTGAACGAGTGACTCATGTCGTCTTTTTTTTTTTCCTCTTCTCTGAAGCTTTTTCTCATAAACCTGCTACTCTTCTCCAACTACCCCTTCTTCCACTGAAACAACCGCCACCGAAACTACCCAAAACACCACTCCCATCAATACCCAGCAACTCCATCCCGTAGCCTCTCTCTCCAGCTTTGACAAATCCATCACCAAGCTCCACAAAGGAACCTTCATGACTTGGCGTGGCCTTGTGGAACCATTCCTCTGAGGTCACGACCATTATGGATTCATTGACGGCACAAATTCCCCCAGCCCGCAAGTCTCCACCTCACTTGGTAGCACTCTCACCATCTCCACAGACCCAGACACCGTTCGATGGCTCCGCCAGGATCAATTGCTCCTCAGCATGCTGATGTCCTCCACCTCTGATGAGATGCTGCCTCAAGTCCTCAACTGTAAAACTGCCTAGGAGCTATGGAAGACGCTTGATGAAACCTTCACCTCAGAATCTCAAGCCTGTATCTTGACCCTTCATCTTCAACTTACCACTACCAAGAAGGGAAATTTGAGCATCTCAAATTATTATCACCAATTCAAGAATACCACCACCACTCTTGCTGCTGCCGAACACCAAATTAATGACAATTAGTTCACCTCCTATCTCCTTGGTGGTTTGGGTTCAAAATGCAGCCCATTTGTCATGGTTGTAACCACTTGTGTGGAGCCCCTCTCCTTGACACACTGTTTGGGATCTCCTTGCCCACGAATCCCGGATTGGACAACATCATCAAGATGACTCTTCCTTTCCCCTAGCGCTCCTCCGGCCAAGGACCACGATCACCAGGGCGTCCTCACTAATTTCACGCCTCCGCATCTAGAGGTCAGGGAGGACCTTCAGGTCCCTCCCCTTTTCAATACAGCCTCAATCCGCATATGGGCTCCTTAAGGTCCAACTGACATATGGGCTCCTCATGGTCCAGACCTACATGTCAGGTCTGTGGTGAATTGGGCCATTCAGCCCTCACCTTTTACAACAGATTCAACCAATCCTATCAGGCCCTTGGCCCAAATCTGACAGCTTATAATGCAATGGTCACATCATCTCGGGATCTCAACTGGTACCTCGACACTGGTGCTTCTCACCACGTCACCTCATTCAAATCAATTGAATATTCAATTGGAAGAATATGATGGCCCCGATCAAATTCAAGTGAGCAATGGTACCCACTTAGCCATAAAAAATATTGGCACTTCTCTACTCTCTCAACCTAATTTTATTTTAGGTATGTTTTGCATGTTCCAAAAATTACAAAAAAATTTATTATCTGTGCAAAAATTTACTTTGGATAATAAAACTTTCATGGAATTTCACCCTTCTTGTTTTTTTGTTAAGGATCGCACCTCCAAGAAGATTCTACACAAAGGCCCGAGTAAGAATGGACTTTATCAATGGTCCCCCTCTACATCAGTTGCACCCCCTAGTGTTTTCTCCATTGAACGTGCTTCTCATCAAGATTGGCACGCGCATCTCGGTCATCCTACTGATCAAATACTTGGTCAAGTTGTGTCTTAGTTTCACGTACATGTCACGTTTAATAAGAAGCTACCACTTTGCCCCACCTGTCATCGTGGCAAAAGTCACTAGCTTCATTTTTCCATGTCTGATAACCCATCACACGTTCCTCTAGAATTAATTTTTTCTGATGTTTGGGGACTTTCCCCTATTTTATCAAATAACGGTGCTCGTTATTATGCTGTTTTTGTTTACCACTTTAGCAAATTTTCTTGGTTATATCCCATCCAATGCAAATCTGATGTTTTTACTATCTTTCCTAAGTTTCAGGCTTATGTCGAAAGGCTATTTGACCGCAAAATAAAATTCATTCAAACCGATGGCAGTGGCGAATTTCAAAAACTCTGCCATCTTTTTGTTTCACATGGCATCCATCATCGTTTAGCGTGGCCTCACACTCACGAACAAAATGGGTCGGTAGAATGCAAACACAGGCACATAGTTGAAATGGGCCTCACTCTACTAGCCCATTCCTGCACTCGTCTAACCTATTGGATTGAAGCTTTCTAAACAGCTTCATATCTCATAAATAGATTGCCCACTCCGGTCATCCATAACCTCTCCCCCTTTCAAAAGCATTTTAACCTTCACCCCAACTACACCTTTTTTCGCATTTTCGGATGTGCATGCTGGCCACACCTGTGCCCCTACATCGGACACAAATTGGATTATCGATATGCCGAATGCATCTTTCTCGGCCATAGTCCCTCCCATCGCAGCTACAAATGTCTTCATCTTCCTTCCGTTTGCCTTTATATTTCTCATCATGTCATTTTTGATGAATCTTCTTTCCCCTTTTCTCGCCCTTCTCCTTCGACTTTGGATCCACCCCCTCAACACACTTTCCTCTATTCTCTCCCTCCCTCCCCTAACCCACCCTCCCACGCTCCTCAATGCATCCACAACCCCCCACGGAATCACTCCCTAACTCCACCACCACTTCCCACTTCCACTAAGGTCACCCCCCTCTTCATTAGAACCTACTACTACTAACATTATTTCTCCTTCTTGTACACAGGTTGCACTCGCAGTAACTGTTTCGCCAGCTCCCCCTCCTCAACAACATGGCATGCACACTCGCTCTAGGAACAACATTTTCAAACCGAAGAACCTTCTAGAAGGACTCATCCGTTATCCTCTCCCAAATGCACTCATTGCCACCACATGCTTCGATGATGTCGAACCTACCAGCTACTCCTCTGTTGCTCCACATCCTGCTTGTCGTGATGCCATGAACACAGAATTTAATGCGTTACTCACCAATGGCACTTGGACCCTAGTCTTCCACCTCCCAATATCAACATTGTTGGATGCAAATGGGTTTTTGTCTCAAACGCAAAGCCGATGGAACCATCAATTGCTACAACGCCCGACTCGTCGCCAAGGGATTTCACCTGGACCCTAGCATTGACTACGACATGACCTACAATCTAGTGGTCAAGCCCACCACCATTTGCTTAGTTCTCTCTTTGGCGATGTCCTCCGGATGGTCTATCCGCCAAATTGATGTAGAAAATGCCTTCCTTCAAGGATGGCTATCCAAAGACGTCTATATGGATCAACCCTTGGTTTTATTCATCCCAATACCTCAATCATGTTTGCAAGTTACACAAGGCACTGTACAGTTTAAAACAAGCTCCCCGCGCTTGGGGGAGGGGGACCGGCGGAGGAGTAGTCCGTAGGTGATGGTCAATTTGAGGTAGCGAAGGATGCGCTTTACGGCTTGGGGGTGGAGAGAGGTGGGGTGGTCCATGAATTGAGAGACTTTGTTGACTACAAAGGATATGTCAGGGCGGGTGAGAGAGAGATATTGGAGGCTGCCAACAAGGCTATGGTAAGAGGATGGGTCATTGAGTGGGTCCCCGGAGAGTAGTGATAGGGTATGTGCAATGGACATAGGTGACTTGACTGGTTTTGCCTTAATCATGTTACTTTCGCGAAGGAGATCCAAGAGAAAGCTTGGAGGGTGCGGGCCACACCCTCCAAGCTTTCTCTAATGCTGACTGGGCCAACTGCCCTGATGACCGAAAATCCACTAGTGGCTTTTGCGTATTCCTTGGCCCCAACCTCATCTTATGGTCCTCTCGCAAACACTGCACCGATGCCCACTCAAGCACTGAATCTGAATATTGCACCCTCGCCATTACCACTACCAAGCTCAATTGGCTCCAATCCTTGCTCCGTGACCTTGATATTTTTCTTCCCCACCCCCTCACACTTTGGTGCAACAATATTGGCGCCACCTACTTGTCCGCCAACCCTGTCTTCCATGCCCGTACAAAACACATTGAAATCGATTTCCACTTTGTCCGCGACAAAGTCGCCTCCAATACCCTAGTCGTGCGTTTCATCTTTAGCAAAGACAACCTCTCTCCTTTCTCTCTCATGCGAACCAAGCTCAACATCGTGTGCCACTTGTCTCGCTTGCGGGGGCGTAATGGAACAAAAACCATTAACTCCACCAATCCTCATATGGAAACTAAAAAAATGCCCATATTCTCCACAAGGCAAGTATGTGACCTACAAGACCACAATTCTCACAAGGAATCTCAAGCAACAGTTTCATCCAAAACAATGCAAAGAAAATCCTACGATTACAGCAAATCAACCCAACGGCTAGTGCTCAACAAGAAAGGAAAACCAGCAATATCTTTATTTGTCATTTATTTTGTAAAATATTTTCCTTTGTAAATCTCTCCAAAGAATGTGTATAAATTCAGCTTGCATCAATGGAAAATAAAAGACAGCAATTACATTGAATTATCAAATCTTATATTGAATGACTAATCTTTAGGGCTATGCGTGAAACTTAATATTTTTATTATGTATTCTTAAGACTATGTTTAATGTTCCTCATAGATTAATGATTGGATGTTGGGAATGATTTTAATTTGAGAACGATTCTATGTTGACAAGTTGTTTTTGATTCATTATCTTCTTTCTTTTTTTCTTTTTTTTTTTTTTTTTTAAATATCAAATGCTTACTTTTTGTTTGAATTTATAGTGAAAATTGAATCACCCTTTGCTTTTGTTTCTAATTTTGTAGATGCTGTATTTGTAGACCAGTGGTTCGTTATATGGTGTATTGATTTGCTTTATCTTGGCCTTTAAAGTTGCTGACTTCATAGGTAAGTTTCTCTATTAAATTTGGTCGATACATTTGATGTAGATGATATTCTCAATATCTTGAATAAGGTAAATGGTGAATTTGAACCAAAAAAAGAGTTGATAGCATTTCTTTATTCTATTGTACTAGAGCTTTCATAACTGCATTAGCACCTGACTTGCCTATTAAGGTCGTTGGGTACTTTTTGTTTGGTATATGATTCAATTGGTAATACGGATCATATTTTTTTTAATCTTAAAGCTATATAAAAAGTAACTTCTTTAGCCTCCTCTTTGTTGAGGAAATAGTATTTTTCAACTTGATATAGTGCATTTTCATTTTATGGTGCAAAAGAAATGCATAGAAATGCCTTGAGTCTCCACTTTAAAATTGGTTAAGAGCATTCTCTTTCCAAAGACCACAGAAGAGACTCTACTACTAATTTGGGTTTACTTCTCTGCATTGTGGATGATCAAAATGAAAAGATAATCTTATGCCTAGCTACTAATAAATGAAGTTTCTTTATGATTGGATATTTTTATATAAACTTCAATATTTCCTGTTTCTCCATGTTAATTTTCATCAATTAGGTTCTTCCCTGTTTAGCATTTATGGACGCATGTTTGTTTCTATTTGCAGCATTGAGATGAGATGACTGAGAATTAAGATTTAAATATAGATAGAGACCAAACCATATTACCCAAAGTAGAAAGTCATATAAGACTTTTTTAATCTAAAGTTAGTCGCATATGGCTATTTTCCAAGTATTAGTTACTTGCCACATAAAAAAAAAAAAAAAAAAAAAGAAAAAAAAAAGCCATTTTTAATTGTAAACTTACTATGTTTCATTTGTCTTATGGATATTTTATATGAATTTCTCTTTTTTCAGCATGACTTCGTTTCTGAGAAGAAGTTTATAGAGAAATTGAGAAAGTAATTGCCCAATTCTTGAGTTTTATTTTATGCCTACAAATTCCACTTTCTAATGTTGTTATTTTCAAAAAAATTGTGCTGTGAAACTTGCAATAATAATTAGTTCATTATAAATTATATCGACATCCCATATTGTGAATCAAACACATGCCTTGAAACTAAAGGAGGCTAGAGCAATACCCATAGCATACTCTACATTATTTCTCTCTCCCTTTTTAAAAAAAAAAAAAATTAATTGATTTATTTATATAGCTATAATAAAAAATGACATTTAGCTTGCTATTCCTCTTTCTTTTTTTCTTCAAGCTTTGCTTCCTATCTATTCATTTTGTTCGTTTGCTAATATGGGTCTTTATTAAGAATGTTTATATGCTTGTCTACTAAAGCTATCTAACAATCTATTAGCAAAATTTATATATGACTTTCAGATTTTGAAGTTGAAACTGAAAAAAGGAAATTGCTATAAGTTTTAGTTTTTATAGTAGCCTGAAAAAAAGGTAATTTGAACCCATTGGCGTGGCTAGTAATTTTCAACTAATGACAAAAGCTACTTTTTCCACTGACTGTTGAAGAATTTAACAATATGATTCGACATTGGTATTTTATTTTTTTGTATTTTTTTTCCTTTTGTTTTTATGGGTAACATGATGAAATTACATCAGGCCGAGACTTGAGAGTTCATTTGGGGATTGAGCAACAAGGTGCTGGCTGATCTCAGCTATAGCTTTGTACATTAGGTGTTCCAGCAACTCTTTTGGGTTTAGAGTATCATGTCTTCGCTATATGCTGAACATGCATATAGAATTGAATTACAAATAGTGTATGCGGGTTTGATTGGGTTTTGAAGGAAGAAAAGGAAGCACATGACACACACAGAAAGAGAAATGTGACTAATGTGTGAGACTGAGTGTTGGCGAATACTCAAAATTCAAGTGTGAAATTTAGTAAATTAACTCAACTAAATGAAGTGTTAATTTTAATGAAGTGAATTATTGAGTTTTTCCTACTAATCTCAACAAGTAGTTTGTATTTACTTTTATGTTACAATAATGTCAATGTGCATGTACTCTTTGATGCTAAAATAAATTTTGATTCAGAACTGTTACTTGACTTTTTGTTTATCTTCGCGTATTGCAGAAGGAGAAGGAATATGTAGGGTTTTGCTCCTAAGGTTAGATTTGAATTTTGATGGCGTTGATGAGAATTTTGAATTTTTATCCTAATTTTAGAGTCTAATGCTTTTTGAGGTTTGTTTTGCTGTGGGAAATAAAAGCAAAGGAAATAAGAGAAAGAAAATACGTCCCACCCTCACTATGTAACCATTTATTTTCTATTTCCTTGAAGCATGGGTATAATTTATTATGTGTTTGTTTGTATATCTTTTTGGTTGACATGTAGAGTCAAATGGGAGTATAAATATTCAAAAAATATGAAGACATGCTTTCAAATAGTTTGATGTGATATAATTTGATAAATTTAACTGCGCAATACTCAATTCCATCTCAATACTTTTACAATTTTCTACTCATAGCCGATGTTCAATGAAGTTTGATCTCATTGTCAATGTGTTTGATTCAAAATCGGGACATTAGTTTATTTAGTTACTTTATTTGATTTGTTTCGATATGTACTGGTAAGCATATTACATATATGATGAGTACTTGTTTAATGATTGATTATATATCTTTGTAACGTTCCTTTTTTTGGTTCGATTGTATGGTCTTCATTGTAGTATCTTTTAAGTTCTATTACAGTTAGGTACCTTAATAGGAGATTGGTGCATGTACTAAGGGATGGGCAGCAAAAATGAAATCAAAGAGGAAATCAAAAAGTAACTTAGTAAATAAGGACAAAAACGTACTCTCCCATTTGTGGTTATATTGTGCTTGCCATTTAGATTATTAACTTTGTGGAAACTTCACTTACCCCCTTAAACTTACACGCCTTTTGTAAATACCTCTTCAAAGTTAAAATCTCTTACTTTGGTGTATCAAACTTTAATTTCGTTCTACTTAACCCATTCCGTTAGGATTTTCTGTGAAATCCTAATGGAGGTCCTTTCACGTGCCGCGCATTGTGATTTATTTAACTGATATACCATTGATACCTTTGCCCATTCAGATAGAAACTTACGAAAAAACCTTTGAAATTATTTTGTCAAAATCGCGATTATGAAATTTCCAACCCTAACATTTCGTAAGCCGTCGTTTTCAAACCCTAACATTTCAAAATTTCTAACCCCTTAACGAACCCTAAAATCTCGATTCCACCCAACTAAAATCGCAATTCCACCCAACTAAATTCGCGATTTGAAGCCTTGTAAACCAATTCGAACTCTAAAATTGCGTATGAATACCCATTTGAAGAATCATTTGAACACCCATTTGAAGACCAAATTGAAGTCGAGTATGAAGAATCCAAGCTTTGTCCGTGAGCCGTCTTCTTCGTCACTTCATTCACTAGGTATAGCCCCTTTTGTTAATTAAAGTTGGTTATTTTATAGTTATTCACTGATTAGCCATATTGTCCATTGTTTTTATTGTTTTTTACTTTTGGGTCATATGCTGCTATTGTCAAAAGGTTTCTTTGTGGGTCATATGCTGTTATTGTCAAAAGGTTGTCAAAAGGTTTCTTAGTGAATCATATGCTATTGTTGGGTTGAATAAAGAAAGGAGAAACTTTTGTTGGTCCTATTAATGCTAGCACAAGGTTAAAACTTTTGGTAGTTTTTAAATTGGTTACCATATGATACTGTCGGGTTTGTCAATTGTTTGTTTACTGTCTTTGGCATGTTGTGGAGTGGGGTTTACCATTGTAGTCCCATTGCTGGTTGTGGATGACACGTGATGGTATATGTCACTGATTTTTGCTTATTGTTGTGTGAACTGAGGATAATTATGGGAGCTTTTATTGCAAATGTGGTCCCCTCTGTAGATGTGATTCTTTATTGTACACAAGCTTTGAAAACCTTTTATCATAATTGAATGTTCTATTTATATTACTATGATATATAATAGGGTCACTAATTTATGATCCGATTGCAACTTCTTAGAATGTCTAAAATTTTACTCTTTTTCATGTAGCAAAGCAATGGAAAAAAATTCACACAGCAAAAGTAAATAATTAAGAAAAGAAAAGCAAGTACAATGAATTAGAATATTCAAATCATCAAAAGCTTGAACAAATAATCATTGCAAAAAAGAACATCAATCAAAGTAAAAATATATAAAAGAGATCCACTAAGCATTAAATATATTTTGTACCATATCAACCATTTGTGTCAGCATGAATGGATTTGCTTTAACTTTTTGTTCTTAATAAAATAGAACCAATCCACCTGCTTCTAATTTGTATTTTATAATTTTCTCTAGAGTTATGTTGTGATATGATAGTTTGAGTTTTGAGTTTGAAGAGAAAGAACTAATATTAATTTACCTTGAGTCATCCAAGACATAACAATTAAAACAATATAATCCCAAAGAAGCAATTGTGTTGTCAAAATAAACAAAGACAAAATTAAGTAATAACTCTTGACACAAACAATTGTGGTATATGATCATGCAAATGAAAAAAAATAAGTTTAGTCATAACTTATGGCTCTGTAAATTGATCCCATAACTTTAAATTTTGAGCAACATTCTTTCCTGAAATTATTCAAAATATAACAAAAAAATAAAGATCCAACCTAATAATAACTATTAGATAGATTTCAGCCATCAACATAAATTTGATACAAAAATATATTAGTCTATGTGCTTTCATGAAGCAGTGTACTACTCTTTTCTATTTTTTGTATGCTACCGCTAAATAGATACATAATTGGTTCATTTTTTTGGTCTTTGTTTACTTTAGGTTCAACTCTATATGAAGTTGTTGCATTGGGAAAAGAGAGAATAATCAATTATTACAAAATATGACTATGAAAGGAATTATATTTGCCCAAACAATAAGTGTAGGAAGAACACAACAAATGCACAATGAAACAATCAAATCCAATTCGCTAATACATGTCACGATATTAGCCTCTCCTACTTAAAACTAACCTATTATATACATATATTAGATTAGATATGTGGTCCTCTATGGAAATGTGGTTGTTGCTACCTGTTTTTAGTCTTTTAATTTGAACTGCATGTATCACTTAAAAGCTACTGCATGTATCACTAACCTACTACATATATCACTGCCTTTATTAATATGTAATCATATATGTTGCCTTTATTAAATGCTCATTGCTATTCTTAACGTGGCATGACACATAATGGCTAGTGACCTATTGATGTTTGAGGTGCATTATAAGGGTTCTTTCAATAGGGAAAATAGGTGTACATATGTGGGTGGATGTGTACATAATCACTTAGTTCATGATGTACATAAGATGTCATTTTTGGATATAGAGGAAATATGTAAGGATTATGGGTATAGGTCTGGTGACCTAATTCACTACAAGATACCTGATAGGTCTTTAGATGAAGGGTTAAGACTTATATCATCTGACCATAATGTAAATGAAATAGTTTCACACCATGTAGGGCATAGTCTAGTTGAGTTGTACTTGGTTTCATTTGATGCGGTGGAAGTAGATGCTCAAGATGATAATGTAGAAGAGGATGAAGAATATGAGAGGGCGGTTGTACATAGGAAGGATTATTTCTGGGATAAGGTTCTTAGTGTAGATACTGATGCTAGTGAATTAGATGGGGAGGAGGATGTAGAGTCTGAAAAGGTGGGGGGTTCTAGTGTTGTTGAGGATGAGGAAGATAGGGATGCATACCGTGCAGATGAGGAAGAAAGTGATGATGATAGTGAAGGGAATGTAGAGGATGCACTCAATGCATATGTGGAAGAAATAAGGGAGGAAGATGATGGCAATAGTGAAGATCTTTATCCAAATGACATACTTAGGTCTCCCATTGATAAGCGCTAAAATATTCATATTTTCAGCCCTTATCTTACGTGTTTTAATCCTTTGGTTTTGATTAATTAGGTCATTTTACTTCCTTTTTGTGTTTTTGATGTTTTTACAGGCTTTTGGAAGAAAGTGAAGTAAAACTGGGTGATTTAGGCTCAAAAAGAGAATATGGGAAAATTTGAGCTCTCTAGTACTACGATCAATCGCAAGGTACCTGCGATCGAGCGCAATACCAGAGGAGATGCTGCACTAGCCAGGCCAGGAGTGTTTGAGCGCAGGCAAAAGAGGCATTGATTGCAGACGTGCGATCGAGCGCACACGGGCTGCGATCGAGCACACCCGTGCGCAGGAGCCATTCCAAGTGGCGGCTACAATGTCCCTATTTCCATATTAGGGTTTTTCCATCTTCAAATTGTAATAGGATTGAAACCCTGCGAAAACCCTAAGTTTTACTACTTTTCCAAGGACTTCTAAAGCCTATAAATAGACTCTTAAACCTTTAGAATAGGAGCTCTCAAGTCAAGTCTCTGGTTTATTCTTTCTTTTTTTTTTTCTTTTCTTTTATGAAGATGTTTAACATCAACTCTATGTGTAGCTAAATTATTTAGTAGGGCTAGATTGAAGCCCTAGTTATGTTAAATTAATATTTCAATATTGGCGCCTTGTGATGATCATGTTGTGCTATTTAACTTGATTAATACCTGCGTGCATGAATTCCTCATATGTGTATGCTTGATCAACATGTGCATGTGGTATGGAGTTGTTAGTTAGATCAATTTGGATGGCCGAGTCCTGGGTTTAACTTAAGTAACAAAAGAATCCACACCGCGATTCTTGGGTTAATCAGCATAGGGAACTATGAGTATGTGTCCATGCCCTAGGCCTTGTGTGTTTGTCGATTTCCATAGAACATATGCTTTTCTAAAGAACAATTTAGTATAGACATGCTAAATCCTTTAGGAAAGAAAAGAATTAGGACATGAACCAAGTGGCTAATTCGTTGCTTAGGGAAATCAATAGCTTAAGGCGTTAGAGTTTAACCCTTAGGTTGGCAAACATTAAATATGCATAACTTGATCAAAGCATTGGCATATTGTTATATTAATTGAGCATAATTAGTGGTGGATATCAAAGCCCTACCCTTTTTTATCATCACATCAATAATCAATCTTAGTTTATTTCTGCTTAAGGAATTTTTTTTTAAACATAAATTCAGCAATCCTCGTGGGAATGATCCTGTACTTGCACTATATACTACCATGTTGACGTTGTGCACTTGCAGGTAATACGTACAATTCTTTACCTATTAATTTAGGTATATTTTTGCACAACAAGTTTTTGGTGCCGTTGCCGGGGATTGCGGCGAATTTTGTTCAAATTTATCTTCCTTCAGTTTTGATAGTTTAATTTTCAATTTTAATTGAGTATTAGCAAAAATCAAACCAAAAAGAACTTTTTTTCCTTCACTTTTCTGTTACAGGTTGCGGATTGGCATTTTGTGATTGCGATCAATCGTCAACCAAGTGCGATCGAACGCACCAACCTGCGATCGAGCGCAGTTCCAGAGAGCATCCGGACCAGGCAGTGCTGAAACTGCCAAGTTCATGCAAGGTCGTCGATCTCAAGCCTCAACCGTTTTTCCCCTTGATCCTAAAATTGAGCGGACAATTCGACAACGACCTAGAGACAAAGAAGGAGAAGAAGAAGTTGAAATGGAAGACATGCAAGAAAATCCATTTGGGCCAAGACCCCTAGAAGCAAATCCACCACGAGTGAGGAGACCTATGAAGCAAGCATACGTGCCAACAAGCCTCCATCAACCCTCATGCATAGCATATCAACTGGAGGTGGATGGCAATTATTATATTTCTCCCCAAATTCTCAATGTACTAACCCACTTCAGAGGCACAGCTACTGAGGATCCCAACTTGCATCTAAAAGAATTCTTCGACTTATACAAGTTGCAGAATGTTCAAGGCCTAACTCCCGAGAGACTCAGGTTAGTTCTTTTTCCTTTTTCCTTGAAAGATAATGCTAAACTGTGGTACAATTCCTTGCCTGCAGAATCCATTCATACTTGGGAAGAATTGACCACCAAATTTATGAAGAGATTTTTCCCAGCCCAAAAGACAAAGCAACTAAAAAGGGAACTGCAAATGTTCCAACAAGGAGATGGAGATTTGTTCTTTGAAGCCTGGTATCACTTCAATTCCTTACTCCTAAAGTGTCCACATCACAACATCCCTCAACATGAGCAAGTGTAAATCCTCTATGAAGGCTTAGATGATACAAATAAAGGGATGGTTGACTCAGCTTGTGGAGGAACACTAATGGAAAAAAGTAGTGAGGAAGCTGTGGAACTTTTTGAAACCTTAAGTGAGCATTCACAGCAATTCTGTTCAAGAGGAAGGAGAGGAATTAAGAGCAAGGGCATGTATGAAGTGAATCGTAGTGGAGGATCAACTCATCAGTTGGCTGCAGTAGAAAAGAAATTGGATATGCTTGTCAAGGCCATGACTGTCCAGAAAACTTCACCTCTGCAACAAGACACACAATTCCAGGTATGTGCTATTTGTTCCCATCTAGATCACACCACTGAGAAGTGTCCTTTTGCAGAACAAGAAGAGGTAAACTTTGTGGGACAGAACAACTACCCCCACAAAAACAACCCATACTCCAATACTTACAATCCAGGATGGCGTAACCATCCCAACTTTTCCTGGAGTAATAATCAAGGACAGCAGAAAGGGCCCCAACAAGCAAGTCAACCAACTCAAGAACCAAAGATGAACCAACTGGAGAATATGATACATAACTTGGTGACTTCGCAACAACAATTTATGGCTGATCAAAAACATGTCAATACAAAGACTGAGCAAGCCATACAAAAGCTGGAAGTGCAAATGGGTCAGATGGAAAAGAAGCTGAGTGAGAGGAAGCAGGGAGAATTCCCAGCTCAAATAGTACCTAATCCAAGCAATCACCAGCAGCTGAAGGCAGTCACAATTCAAAGAGGTCCCGCACCTACAAGAGCACTTGAGCCTAAATCTGAAGAGCTCAGGTGTAGCTCTTCACACTAGGAGTCTTACAGTAACCAGTAGATGCGTTGAACATGCAAGACCCTCAAACGCATCTACCCACAATAGTGGTACTGATGCCACTAAAAGGACAGTAACATTTTCTCTCTTGTCTTTTTATCTTATTTTCTTTCCATCACATATGTCTTGATTTTCTCTGATGTTTTGCCCTTTTTACTTTTCTTTATAAAAAAAGAAAAAAAAAAAAAAACAACAATTTTTTTTGACACTCTGGTACTGTGATCGATCGCAGAGTATCTGCGATCGAGCGCAGTAACCGAGAGGGGGCTAAACACTCTTTATTAGTGCGATCGAACGCACCCCAGGTGCGATCGAGCACACTATGACCAGATATGCCCACCTCTGGACGAGTGCGATTGAGCGCACGAGATGTGCGATCGAGCGCACTCGGCCAGCCAGGCCTGCGAACTATTTAGGTCACTTTCTCCTCATGGCCCACAACCTCTCTCCCGGCACCGTACAACCCCATTTCACACCTCCACCTTCGGCACTCCTTCTTCTACCAATCGCCAAATCCACTACACCACCACCATCCAAGACCCTTCTCCGACCACCACACCACCATCTTCCACCGAAAATCACATCACATTCCAACCTCACCCCAACCATCAAAATTCCCGAACACTCACCCAACCTCCAAATTTTTTTAATTTTTCTTACAATTGTGGGTGTTTATCCACCCACATTGCCTCTGTGTTGGATTTTTTGGTGTTTGCAGAGAGTTTGGAGCATCTTTGACCGGAGTTGTCTTTGAAGTCATCGACAGTGCACACCACCTGTTCGACAAAAGTCCCCAACCAACTTCCAAATGCCTATAACACGTGCTTCATCTTCCAGAGGGTCCAGAGCTTATGCCGTTTCTCCCCGCACCAGCCTTTGAAGAGCGGGAGCTACTGTTTGAAACCTCCTTCACCATCAGAGAAGATTTCCAAAACAACGAAGCAACTCAATGGGGGGTTGCAGAGTTTAGGCGAAGGGGTCTTAAGAAGCTGTTCAAACCGGTCACCTCTGCCGCCTACTGAAAGTTGGTCGTAGAATTCAACACCAAGCTCTTTCATGACTGCGACAACCGGGAGGCAATGTCCTCCAAAGTTCGGGGGCAAATTGTCCATGTGACAAGAGCTGACATCGCTGCCGCCTTGCAATGCAACGATGAGCATCCTTCCGAAACTGCAAATCTCGCCGAGCAACCAGCCCGCTATTATGTCACGGAAATCATTGAAGACTTGTGTCAAGGGCTATATGCGGATGCACACCACAATGCTGGCAGCTGGTCTAAATTACCACAAAGGCTATGGTTCGTGGATTCCGTACTTCACCGGAATGCTTTCCCCTTGGGACACAAAACTCAAAGGCGTGATCAATTCCTTCAGACTCTCTACGCCTTCCACAAGGATGCATGGTACTCCATCCCTGACATCATATGGACCCAAATCAACAAATTTTGGAATGGAGTGCATGTTGGGGGAGCAGAATTCACTCACTCCTGGGGGCTGCCCTTCCCTTACTTAATCACACATATCATGCAGAAAAAGGGTATCAAGGGCACTGCAGTTGACGAGCTAGTCATGACAACTCCACTATATGGCATTCACCAATGGAATAAGAGCTGCTCCCATATGCCCCAAGCACTCCCGGAAGCTAGGGAAGAGATGGATGAAGCCGAACCAATGGCTGAAGACGAACTAGCATCTGAGTCGAAAACGGACCATGATGATGCAGCTGCAATTGATATAAGAGCCATCCAATACCGAGCCCTTTGCGACAGAATGGAAGGACTTCAAAGAGAGCTCGCTGATCAATGAAGGGAGGCCCGGGAAGATAAGGTCCAAATGAATCAACGCTTGACTGCCATGGAGGAAGCTATGCTGTCCATCTTGAGCCGATTACCTCTTCCACCATCTGGAGCATCCACTTCTGGACCATATTGAGAGAGGACCACAGTCTGGCTGAAGACGTAAAACTTAGCGCTCATGGGAGGCACCCTGATAAGCGCCAAATGTTGCACATTCAAGCCCCTTAATTTGCATATGTTAATTCCTTAGCATTGTTATTTGTTTGATTTTTGTTTTGTTTTTGTGTTTTCAGGTTATAAATAAAGATGCAATTAATTCCATTGATTTTGGGCTTAAAAGCACACGTTGAGATGATTAAGCGTAGCCAATCATAACAGAGGACTTATATGTTGTGGTTAAGTTTAATCAAATAAAGGAAGGGATTAATTCGGAATTTCTCAAATTGGAGTCAAAATCGGATTGGATTCAATTTTGGATTCTGCATACGTCTCGGTATTTTGGCCATAACTTTCAGCTCAAATATCCGATTGAGGTGATTCAAGCGGCACTGGAAAGCTAACTCAAATTTCTACAAATTATTCTGAAATAAAATTTTCCTAATTCGGAGCGGCGCATTGCCAAAATCGCCCCGCAAGATAGGAACGCAATTCTGGGCGAATCCTATTCTGATTTGGACTTAGGTTTTCTTTATCCTAATTGGACTTGGACTTAAATATCCGAAATTTATAGGATTACTAGGGCTTCTAGGACTCTCCTAAGCCCTATAAATAGGCCTCTAAGCATTGAGAAAAGACACACCGCTTCTAGAAAAAAAAAAATTCAGTAAAATAGTCTGTGGAGCTTAGGAGATCATGAGTAGCTAAACCCAATTGTGGGGTATTGATGTAGCCCTTTCCAAGCACAATGGTTTGATTGTATTTAATTTCTAGTCTTTCAATTTATGCATGTTGATTGTATAACCCTGAGGATTGCTACAGTTGATTTCTGTTCTTCATATTAAATGCAGTTGTTCTTTAAATTCCAAATCAATATTAGTAGAATTCTTATCTTGTCTTAAAAATTATTTTACTATTATTGAACTCGAATCATTCTTATTTTCTGTGATCATAAGAATGATGGTTATACAATGGTATTTAATTGGCATGCAATCAATAGGGTTAGATAGACCATACCTAGGGAAGACGGATCATACTACACCTTAGTTTAATGTAATTTAGGTAGACGGTCCGTGCCAACCGAAGATGGGTTATGCTATTCCATTGATTGTATGAGATTATTTTCTTGTTAAAATTATAACATTCATAGAATGAATTACTAGAGTTAATTATGGTTAACCATTGATGTGCGGATCGTGGTGAAGTCAATACCCTACCCTCTCTTTCATAAATTTACTCCCTTTTATTTCCGTTTATTTTATGCACTTTAAATTCTCACAACCAATTCACTCTCTTTTAATTAAGTTAATTTTGATCTTTTAATTTTGATAATTAAACCCCTGCAGTCCTTGAGGTTCGACACCCTCAATATAGCCCTATCCTACGGGATTCGTTCTATTGCGAGTGGTAATTTTATTATTGATATTTTTGGTCACAAAAATACCACATCACACCCCATCGCATATCCTTTCTTTTTCTTGTTGATTTTTGGGTTGTTGTGTTTTTCATTATGTTTCGTATTTTTTGATGTTGTTCATTCTGTTACTACGATCGATCGCACTACACATGCGATAGAGCGCAGGTCTCCAGTGGTGATGCTACTGCACTCTGTTAGTACAATCGAATGCACAACATGTGTGATCGAGCGCACTTGGCAGCATCCCATAGTTATTTTTATTTTGTTCTGTTTTTTTTTTATTTTTTTTTTATTTCATTTTAGTTTTGTTCCTTTTTGCTTGTTTGTGTGTTTTCTTATTTTGCAGGGACAAGTGTGCTTCAATTCAAGTTGGGGGGTGTGCTACGAGCCATGCTTTCCAAGGCTAGGTCAACCATCTCCCAGGTATATTCTTTCCTTAATCTAAACACATTGGGGACAATGTGTCATTTAAGTTTGGGGGTATGGGCACACATGTCATACACTTTGTCCCAATTTCATGTTGTTGTTTTTGTGTTATAAAATATATATATATATATATATATATATATATATATATATATATATATATATATATGCATGTTCATGTTCATCCTAAAATTTTGGTTGATCTTAAAAATTGTGATTTGATTTCATCAGTGAGCTTAAAATTTTGAACACATGATCTAATAATTAAGTTTTTCAGTTTGGTTACTTGCTTAGGAGAGTTGAGAATTCACATGTTTGATCTGATCTTGCACAAGCACATTAGCACATAATTTGTGGGTTATGACATGAAAGTTTAATGTGTGTGTTTCTATGTCTTAAGTGAAACTGGATGATTTATTAGATGGCTACCTTGTCGTATATATATATATATGTGTGTGTGTGTGCAAAAAAAAAAAAAAAAAAAAAAAAAGAGAAAAATATGATCATTGATAAGCTTTTCACTGAGTAACTGGACATTTTGTCTCAAAGCATTAAGTGTTCACGTCAAAAGATGATGAATTTTGATTTGGTTAATGTCATGGTTAGTTTGATTTCGTAGCCTTTTTGACTCGAGTAAGTAAGTCCTAGAGGTGTCTCTACACCTAATGCCCTAAAACCATCTGGTTTGGGAGTCATTGACTTAACACTCGTTACATGGATCAATTAGAAAGCTTAAGGGAATCAAGCATTGCACAACCTGATGGAAAAAAAAAAAAAAAAAAAAAAGAAAAAGAAAAAGAAAAATATGCCATTGTTGTTCATTCTAATAGGGATTTCAGTGAACTTTCAGATATTGAGACATTACACATTAGAAATAATTGGAAGCTTCATATTTATGTGCTAGTTCACTTTACCCTATTTTCAAACTTATGATGTCTTAGCATGTCTTTGGTGAGTAATTAAATTTTAAAATTTCAATTCATTGTGAAGATGGAGTTTATCTTTTTAAGCTTGCTAATGAATGAGAATCATGGTTTCGAGTGATACCTTAAGTTTGGGATAACATGAACTCTTGCATGATGTTTGTGGGTAACATTTCTGGAAAACCCTCACGAGACTTCACTCGTCCACTAGGGAATCCCTAGTGGTTTAAAAGGCTTGTTGCATACGCTAAATGCAATCGTACATCTCACAAATGATGGATTTATCTTTTGTTTTCTGTTTTTTCGTTCTTGTTTTTCGTTTTGTATTGCTAATGGACTAGCAATATGTAAGTTTGGGGGTGTAATAAGCGCGAAAATATTCATATTTTCAGCCTTTATCTTACATGTTTTAATCCTTTGCTTTTGATTAATTAGGTCATTTTACTTCCTCTTTGTGTTTTTGATGTTTTTACAGGCTTTTGGAAGAAAGTGAAGTAAAACTGGGTGATTTAGGCTCAAAAAGAGAATATGGGAAAATTGGAGCTCTTTGGTACTGCGATCAATCACAAGGTACCTGCGATCGAGCGCAATACCAGAGGAGATGCTGCACTAGCCAGGCCAGGAGCGATCGAGCGCAGGCAAAAGAGGCATTGATCGCAGACGTGCGATCGAGCGCACACGGGCTGCGATCGAGTGCACCCGTGTGCAGGAGGCATTCCAAGTGGCGGCTACAATGTCCCTATTTCCATATTAGGGTTTTTCCAACTCCAAATTGTAATAGGATTGAAATCCTGCGAAAACCCTAAGTTTTACTACTTTTCCATGGACTTCTAAAGCCTATAAATAGACTCTTAAACCTTTAGAATAGGTAGGCTTGGAGAAGGGAGAAGAATAGGAGCTCTCAAGTCAAGTCTCGGGTTTATTCTTTCTTTTCTTTTCTTTTCTTTTATGAAGATGTTTAACATCAACTCTATGTGTAGCTAAATTATTTAGTAGAGCTAGATTGAAGCCCTAGTTATGTTAAATTAATATTTCAATATTGGCCCCTTGTGATGATCATGTTGTGCTATTTAACTTGATTAATACCTGCTTGCATGAATTCCTCATATGTGTATGCCTAATGTGCATGTGGCATGGTCTTGTTAGTTAGATTAATTTGGATGGCCGAGTCCTGGGTTTATCTTAAGTAACAAAAGAATCCACACCGCAATTCTTGGGTTAATCAACATAGGTAACTAGGAGTATGTGTCCATGCCCTAGGCCTTGTGTGTTTGTCGATTTCCATAGAACATATGCTTTTCTAAAGAACAACTTAGTATAGACATGCTAAATCCTTTAGGAAAGAAAAGAATTAGGGCATGGACCAAGTGGCTAATTCGTTGCTTAGGGAAATCAATAGCTTAAGGCGTTAGAGTTTAACCCTTAGGTTGGCAAACATTAAATATGCATAACTTGATCAAAGCATTGGCATATTGTTATATTAATTGAGCATAATTAGGGGTGGATATCAAAGCCCTACCCTTTATTATCATCACATCAATAATCAATCTTAGTTTATTTATGCTTAAGGAATTTATTTTTAAACATAAATTCAGCAATCCTTGTGGGAATGATCCTGTCCTTGCACTCTATACTACCATGTTGACCTTGTACACTTGCAGGTAAAACGTACAATTATTTACCTATTAATTTAGGTATATTTTTGCACAACACCCATTCCCAGTGATTATGAGGGTGAAGAGACATCAAGTTGTAGTGATATCACCAAAAAGGTTCAATTTAGCAAAAAAGATATGAAAAATCGAGTGTTGCAGATAGGTCATACATTTGTTGATACGACACAGTTTAGAAGAGCGGTGAAGCAAGCAAATATTATGAAGGGGAAGGATTTAGAGTTTAAAAGAAATGAAACAAAAAAAGTTATAGCAGTTTGCAAAGAAAAGAAGTGTAAGTACAGGGTTTATGGGAAGCAAGTAAAGGGTGAGTCTACATTTATCTTAGTGTCACTTAAGCCAAAACACTCATACACTAGGAGATACAAGAATCACATGATAAATTCAGCTTAGATAGCTGAATAGTGCATGGACTCATTTAGAAACCAGCCAAACCTACCTAGAGAAGTTTTTCAAAAAGAGGTCAAAGCCAAGTGGAATGTAGATGCCCATGTTAGCTCGTTGTATAGGGCAAGGAAAAAGGCGCAATAAAAAATTTATGGTAAGTTGGATGAGCAATACTATCGATTATAAGACTTCTGTTCAATGGTTAGGAAGACCAATGTGGGCAGTTATTTGATTCTTATGGCTAATAGACCAATGCCTGAGGTCCCATATAGGTTTCAGAGCTTGTACATATCATTTGCAGCAATGAAAACTGGTTTCTTACAAGGGTGTAGGCCTGTGATAGGTGTAGATGTATGCTTGTTGAAGGGTATTTATGTACAAGGGCCAGTTAATGGCTGCTGTTGGGAGGGATGCCAATAATAATATGTATCCAATATCCATTGCGGTTGTAAAAGTAGGGACAAAGGATTGTGGCAGATCTTAGCCCAGTACCAGCACAAGAGTGGACTTTTATATTTGATCGACAAAAATGTAAGCGTACTCCTATTTTTTATTTTACATTTGACTAACTTTCATATGGGACACTTGTATCAAATAAAGTCTGACATATTTGCTCTTACCATAAGTGCAGGGCCTAGTACCAAGCCTCGAACATGTTTGTCCTACATCTGAGCATCGTACATGTGTGAGACACTTGTATGCAAATTTCAGAACTACTGATCACTAGGGGATACGACTGAGGGACCTGCTTTGGACTGCTGCCTCATCTTATACTCAGACAAATTCTCATAGTGCGATGGAAGAGATGAAGAAAGTAAGTGAGCCTGCTTACAATTATCATGCAAAGATTAATCCAGTACTTGGTGTAGAGGATGGTTCAACATCATGGCAAAGTCTGACCTGGTACACAACAACTGCGCTAAGTGTTTCAACTCATGGATCTTGAAGTACTGTCACTTGACAATACTGTCAATGTTGGAAAGGATTAGGAATAAATTAATGAGGAGGTATGTTGGGAAAAGAGAGTTGATTGCTGCAATGTAAGGTAGTCTAGGGCCAAAAATAATGGTAAAGTTGGAGAAGGAAGAGGATGGTGCCAACCATTGTTGGTGCACATATGCCGACAATGGAATTTTTGAGGTCGAATGTATTGGCAAACGATTTGCAGTCTGTGTGGAAGGTAGAACATGTGGGTGTAGGAAATGAGATTTCACTAGTATACCATGCAGTCATGCCATCTCAGCCATCTTATAGCATGGTGGCAATCCATTAGACTTTCTTAGTGATTACTATAGCAAGGAGAAGTACTTGAAGACATATCAACTCATCATCTATCCCGTGCCCAGTGAAAAGCAATGGCCTCAAGCAATCAACCTATTATTGAACCACCAAAGGAAAGGGTAGCTCCTGAGAGACCTAGAAAGATAAGACTGAGAGGGGTTGAGGAGCCAATAGATTCCAACACAATAAGGAAAGGGGGCAACAAGAACTAGTGTGGGCAAAGGAAGAAATGGGGTCACAACAAAAGAACATGCCCTACAAGGCAGAGTCTAGATGAAAGAAGAGAACACGTACAAGATTACTACAAATCCACTGTAAGAATTGATTGGAATCTTGATATGGTAAGTTGGAACTGATATCTTGTCAATGTTTTGTTACATTGTGTTACTTTAATTCTTTTAATTCTATTCCTTCATTGTTAAGTTTTTTATTATGTTATTTTGGAGTTGGATTACTCATTCAATGCCGCATCAGTCAGTGGAATTAAAAGACAAAGGAGAGGTAAATCAACCAGTACTCGAAGAAATAGAGAGAGAGGAGGTGAAACAACCAATGTTGGTACTGGACATGATACTACTCAAACAACCCAATCAAGCATGGTGAGCCAAATTACACAACCATCTGCTCCCCAATCAACTGCCATAACTGAATTTCCTACATCCCAACCAAGTGCCCCAACTGAACTTCCTGTTGGCCAATCCAATGTATGTGTTTGTTATTAATTGTATGTGTTGATGTTGAATTGATTATCTTGTAGCTAATTTTCATGATTTTCTTTAAAATCTGCAGGCATAATGTGCAGTTAGAACTAGGAAGAAGAAATTCTTGGGGTTAGCCACAAGATCAAGAGTTGCTGGTGGATTGAGGGTAGATTCTGGCAGTGTGAGGGAGCATCATCGTAAGGACAAGCTAGTGATTGATATCACGGGTGAGCCTATTGGGCCATCAAAAATTTTTGGAGGTGGACCACTATGCTCTTGGGGACTTTCCGTGCAGGTGGTATAACCTTTAGGGTTGCCCCCCTGATTTTGATATACCCAAATCCCAAATGGTAGCAAGTGACACAATTCTACTTGGATTTGAAGGAACTGTAGAGATGGACAAGGGAAAGGGAAAGAGAAAGGAAAGAAGAAAGTATGGCAACCATGAATTGATGTGGGTTATTTATTTATTTTGTGACTTAAGGAATGTTTTGTGATTATTTTGTAACTTGAAGAATGTTTTGTGACTACTATGTAATTTGAGTATTTGGTGTTCACCATATTAGCCAATGTGATGGCTTTTTGGATGGTAATTGTGGATGGTATATTCATGGTAATCGTGAATGAAGGGTTATTGTGATTAATGGATTTTTGGATGGTAATTATGAATGACATTTTTATGGAAAATGTGAATGGCCATTTGGATTATGATGGTTAGTTTGATTTTGATGGTTATTTTATAGGAATCACATGTATTGGTTATTTTATAGGAATCACATGCTTTGGTGATTTTGATTGATGTTCATATATGTAGCTCATTCATAACCAATGGTGAATTAGAAAAAGACAAATGTGGAATACATTACAAGAAGATAAGTTACAAGTCTTACACAAAATAGTGGGCAACACCACAACATCACAAAATACATTGCAAGAGTTTTCATTACACATTTCACTCAAAATACATTGCAATAGTTTTTATCAAGGCAACATCAGCCTTGAGGAAAATCCATTAGACATAGGATAAAACATCAATACAACAAGAAGAAGCAATGAGAATGCTAAGGCAAACCGGTACTTTATCTCCTTTTCATGAAACCTGTTATTTTGCATTTGTATTTTCATTTCAAAATTAACACATTCAACCTCTATTTTGGACTTATATTCAACTAGTTCAATCTTGCATTTGAAAATTTCATTCGAGATTGTTGTTTCAATCTGTGCACGTTCAAACCTCAAATTCTTGTGCCACTCAAACAGCTTTGACACCACTCACTTACCATGTTGACAAATATCCAAATCCACCCATTTGATAAAACTACATTCACAATTGTCTACGTTTTGCATAATCACAAGAACCCAAATGGACATAAACCAATTTGCAGGTAAATGTTAAATGAAGAGGGTGCTAAGTTTTCAAATTCGAACTTAGCAAGGATGCTTGGATTATAAATCTATCAACATTGAAACAACTATTGTTAACCTTAATCCCATTAAGAAATGTGATTCTAAAACATGACTATTCCAAGATTACCTACATTGAGATCATAGCAACAATACTCAACATTATTGATCTAGTTCAACTTAAAAATAGCTCAAAGTGAATCTTTCTCATGACTTAATACTTATTGTGTGTATCAATACCTACTAGTAATCCTTCACACTAGATTTGTTACAAGTTTCCTATTGGTTCTCATTTACCTATTCTTTGTTTGGGTGTAACCTTCTAATCATGAAATGCTTCCTAAAATTTCATGAAAAAATTATGCAGGAGCACCAATTTTAAAAATAAGACATTATATCTAGCAATACCCACCTTCTTCTGCAATAACATCAAAAAAAAAAAAGAAAAAAAAAGGGATCTACCCAACTCAGATAAAATAGCCCAGCAACACAATTTGTGACAAAATACCCGGCTAAAATTTGCGACAAAATACCAGCTCAAATAAACAAAAAAAAATTGGGATCTCATCTCAGATAAAATTGCACTATATATAGCAACCCAGGAAATACCCAAATAAAAATCGTTGGGTTGCGAGAAAAATTGATTCAGATATGACGATATGTGAATAACAAAAGAAAAAAATCTTGTCACATAATTTTGTTATGAGCTAAATTATTCATATTTTAGCCTCTTAATTTATATTTATTAATCTCTTAGTTTTGTTAGTTTGTGCAATTTTACTTCCTTTTTGTTTTTTATGTCTTTTTATAGGTTTTTGAGGAAAATGAAGCATTCTGGAAAATTCAAGCTTAAAGGGCAATTTTGGGGAATTCTGGAAATGAGAAGTCTAGACTTGAGCCATAAAGCTGTGCGCTCGAGCACACATTGCCTAGGATCGATCGCAGGAGTGGGATCGGTCGCTGGTGAAAATTTAGACATGCGGCAAGACTCCTTTTTCTTCCCAAACTAGGCTTTTCAAGTCCTAGTTGAACTAGGAGTTTAGACCTACGAGTTTATTAGGATTTCTAGGGTTTCTAGGTTTTTCCTAAGCCTATAAATAGACATATAAGCTTCACAATTTCAGACACACAAATTTTGAGAGAAAGCTTTAGGAGAAGGATTGACGGCTCTTCAAGGAAGCGTTTTTTTCGGGTTTATTCTTTTCCTTTTTATTTTATTATGAAGATGATTACCATCAAACTTATGTGTAACTAAATACTTTAGTAGGGCTAGATTGAAGCCCTAATCATGTCTCTTTAATATTTCAATATTGGCGCCTTTGTGATAATCATATTGTGATGCTTAACTTGATTATTTCCTGCTTTATTGAATTTCTCATATGAATGTGTGTGCTAACATATGCATGTGGTATGGATTAGTTATTTAAGTCAATTTCGATGATTGAGTCCTGGGCTTAATAAAGTAACAAAAGATATCTTTGCGGATTCTTCGGGTAATCAACATGGGAACCGGGAGTATACACCCATGCGCTAGGCCTCATGTGTTTGTCGATTTCCATTGAATTATGCTTTGTTTAAGAACAACTTAGTATGCATCCATGCTAAATCCTTTGAGATAGAAAATAATTAGAGTATACACCCATGACTAATTCGTTGCTTAGGGAGATCTATAGCTTAAGGAGTATATACCCATGCCCTTAGGTTGGCAAACATTACGTAATCTAGATATGATTGGAATATGGCATATTGTTATATTATTTGAGTATGATTAGTGGTGGATATCAAAGTCCTACCTTTTATCTTTATTGAATCAAAAATCAATCTTTTCTATTGTTTTAATTGCAGAATTAGTTTTAATCAAAATTTACCAGTCCTCATGGGAATGATCTCGTACTTGCACCCTATACTATCGTTTTGATCTTGTGCACTTGCGAGTTAAAACGTAGCAAATATTATCTATTAATCTAGGTAGTATTTGTCACAACATATTTTTGACGCCTTTGTCGGGGATTGTTTAATTTTGTTTGGAATTTGTTTTTTCTTTTTCTTAGTTTATTTTATTTTGTGTTTAATTTTAATTTTTCCTGTTTCTGATTATTGTACATTCAGTCTTGTTCTGCAGTGGTGCGATCGAGCGCATTGCTGCAGGGCGATCAAGCGCAAAATCAAAGAGTCGGGCCGAAGACGCTGTGTTTTCTTTTCTGTTTTGTAGTTCTTCCTTGAGTGCGATCGAGCGCACTGTCAGAAAGCACCTATGTTCCAGCACTTCAGGTAGTTTGTGAGTCTTCTTTTTATTTTTGTTTTTATTTCTCTTCTGTTATTTAATTTTCTTTTTGTTGTTTTACTCATATGGGGAAACATTCCGACACCCTGTGAACCATGTTCATATTGCCATAACCCTTATCACCATGTTAGAGATTGTCCTTCAGCAAGACAATTTTCTAACTATTCTTATGTGCATATGAACACATCGTTCTCTAGACAGGGGACAACGGCTTTGTTGATTCCTTTAACCCAGCTTGAAGCCAACAATCTAATTTCCTGTGGCAAGCTCAAGCTCTTGAAAATCATGCTCCACAATTTCATGAACTGCACCATCAATCAAAACCGCAGTTCTATGATCATTCATATTCCTCCCAATCAGCTCCACAATAGCAATATCAAGCTGAACCACCTCCTCCTGAGGTTTCTGAAGGATTGTTAGATAAGATCAGAGTGTTGATCTGTAGTACACGACAAGTAATTGAGATAATGAAGGCACACCCCTAACAAGAAGCTGATATCCTCAAAGAAGAAGAAGAAGAGTGCCAAAATCAGTCTGTGACCACTCTTCATGGACATTATATGGAGGAAGAGAGTATTTGCTATCATGAAGAGGAGCCATCTCCACAGTTCTATGGACAATCATACTCCTTTCTTAGCCACAGTGAGGCCAATATGCAACTGCTGGAATACATTGCCAAGTTAGAAGCATACCAAGAGGAGCCCTCTCCCATCAATTGGCCTTAACAATATCGTGAAGAGGAGTCATCTCCTTCAATTGCCCTCAACAATACCAAGAAGAAGAATGTCAAAGTCAGTTGGTGGCCAATCCTAACGGACACTACATGGAGGATGAGTGTATTTACTATCATGAGCAAGCTATCACTGCATTGAGGAGTGAAGAAGTGGTTGAAAATCAAGAGGAAGAGAGGAAGGAGGAGCAAATTGAGGTTCCACAAGAACCACATCGGGAGAAAAGAAGAGAGAACTGAGACTTCTTCAACATCAGCTCTTATTCCCGAAGTACCAAGAGTCCAGGAGAGAAGTCTGCTAGAGCTACCAAATGAGCAAATTGAGGACATCAATATGGAAAAACTCCCTGAGAATTCTCCTTATATTATTACAGTTCATGATTCCATTCCAGATGAGAAACTATTTGAGATGACTCAGAGTGGTCTACCCCGATTTACAGACATTTGGAATTGCCCTGCAAAAGGAAAAATTCATTCTCTTTGGTGCGAGAGAAGAAAAGATTGGTGCTTCAAGTTGAAGAGGAGGATAACAGTCTGGCTAAAGACGTTAAACTTAGCGCTCACGGGAGACACCCACAGCGTATCCTTTTTATTTCTTTGTTTGTTTTTATTTTATTTTATTTGGTTTTTGTTTTTGTTTTCCATTGTTATTTTAGTGTTTTTTTTTTCTTTTCTTTTTTCAGGAACAAGTGTGCTTGCGTTCAAGTTTGGGGATGTGCCATGAACCATGCCAGTCTAGACAGTTTTCTCCATCTCCCAGGTGAGATCTTTTCATGCTATACACACATTGGGGACAATGTGTAATTTAAGTTTGGGGGTATGGGAGATACTTACACACACTTTGTTCTGTTTTTGAAAAAAAAAATGCATGTTCATGTCTTGTCTTAAAATTTTGGTTGATCTTAAAAATTATGATTTAATTTTCATTGGTGAGCTTAAAATTTTGAACACATGATCTGATGATAGATTTTTTTCAGTTTGGTTACTTACCTTAGGCATCTAAGAATTCACTTGTTTGATCGGATTTGACACAAGAACATTAGCACATAATTTGTGGGGTATGACATGAGAGTCTGATGTATATGTTTTGATGTTTTGGGTAAAACTGGACGACTTATTGATTGGATACTTTGGCATAATTTAAAATAAATAAATAAAATAAAATAAAAATTTGATCATTGATAAACTTTTCACTAAGTAACTGGACCTCTTGCCTCATTAAACATGAGTGTTCACATCAAAAGGTGAAGAACTTTGATTTGGTTAATGTCATGGTTAGTTTGGTTTTGTTGCCTTTTTGAGTCGAGTTAGTAAGTCCTTAGAGGTGTCTTTACACCTAATGCCCTAAAACCATCTGGTTTGGGAGTCATTGACTTAGCATTCGTTACATGGGTCAATTAGAAAGCTTAAAGGAACCTAACATTGCACAGCCTGACCAAAAAGAAAAAGAAAAAAAAAAAAGAGGAAAGTTATGCCATAGTTATTCATTATGATGAGGATTTCAGTGAACTTTGAAATATTGAGATATTGCACATTGGAAATAATTGGAAGCTTCATATTTATGTGTTAGTTCACTGTACACTATTTCGAACTTGTGATGCTTATGCTGCCTTTTGTAAGTAATTAGACTTTAAAATTCCAATTCATTGAGAAGATGGAGTTTATCTTTTTAAGCTTGCCAATGAATGAAAACCATGGTCTTGAGCGATACTTCAATTTTTGGATAGCATGAACTTTGCATAATGTTTGTGGGTAACATTCCTGGAAAACCCTCACGAGACTTCACTCGTCCTCTAGGGACTGCCTAGGGATTTAAAAGGCTTGTTGCATACGCTAAATGCAATCGTGCATCCCACGAAAGATAGATTTATCTATTTGTTTTCTGTTTTTCATTTTGTTTTTAGTTTCGTATTGCTTAGGGACTAGCAATATGTAAGCTTGGTATTGCTAAGGGACTAGCAATTTATATTTGTTAATCTCTTAGTGTTGTTAGTTTGTGCAATTTTACTTCCTTTTTGTGTTTTATGTCTTTTTATAGGTTTTTGAGGAAAATGAAGCATTCTGGAAAATTCAAGCTTAAAAGGCAATTTTGGGAAATTTTCGAAATGAGAAGTCTAGACTTGAGCCATGAAGCTGTGCGCTCAAGTGCACATTGTCTAGGATTGATTGCAGGAGTGCGATCGAGCGCCCCACCCATGCGATTGAGCGCACTCAGGCGCTGGAGAAAATTCAGACACGCGGCAAGACTCATTTTTCTTCCCAAATTAGGTTTTCCAAGTTCTAGTTGAACTAGGAATTTAAACCTACGAGTTTACTAGGATTTCTAAGGTTTCTAGGTTTTTCCTAAGCCTATAAATAGACCTATAAGCCTCACAATTTCAGACCCACAATTTTTGAGAGAAAGCTCTAGGAGAAGGATTGACGGCTCTTCATGGAAGCGTTTTTTCTGGTTTATTCTTTTCCTTTTTATTTTACTATGAAGATTATTAGAATCAAACTTATGTGTAATTAAATACTTTAGTAGGGCTAGATTGAAGCCCTAATCA
This sequence comes from Corylus heterophylla, assembly GCA_016403345.1. Lineage (NCBI taxonomy): Eukaryota > Viridiplantae > Streptophyta > Magnoliopsida > Fagales > Betulaceae > Corylus > Corylus heterophylla. The sequence goes on along the minus strand of CM028145.1, from coordinate 6,949,885 downwards.
TGTCTCTTTAATATTTCAATATTGGCGCATTTTTTATAATCATATTGTAATGCTTAACTTGATTATTTAATGCTTTATTGAATTCCTCATATGAATGTGTGTGGCCAACATATGCATGTGGTATGGATTAGTTATTTAAGTCAATTTAGATGATTGAGTCCTGGGCTTAGTAGAGTAACAAAAGAGATCTTTGCAGATTCTTGGGGTAATCAACATGGGAACCTGGAGTATACACAAATGCCCTAGGCCTCATGTGTTTGTCGATTTTTACTGAATTATGCTTTCTTAAAGAACAATTTAGCATACACTCATGCTAAATCCTTTGAGAAAGAAAATAATTAGAGTATACACCCATGCCTAATTCGTTGCTTAGGGAGATCTATAGCTTAAGGAGTATACATCCATGCGCTTAGGTTGGCAAACATTAAATAATCTCGATATGATTGGAACATTGGCATATTGTTATATTATTTGAGTATGATTAGTGGTGGATATCAAAGCCCTACCTTTTATCTTTATTGAATCAAAAATCAATATTTTCTCTTTTTTTAATTGCGGAATTAATTTTAATCAAAATTTATCAATCCTCATAGGAATGATCTCGCACTTGCACCCTATACTACTATTTTGATCTTGTGTACTTGTGAGTTAAAACATAGCAAATATTGTCTTATAATTTAGGTACTATTTGTCACAACAAATTTCCACATGTATAAAACATTTTACCGAAATTAGGCCATATGAATGCTGTTATGATGCATGATCTCCTCTCACATTTGCACATGGGATTATTGGTTCTTGGTCCTGTGTCGTTGACTTCACTGTCTGATTCATCCGTCGTGGGTATAACATGGGTATGAAGAAGAAGGATGAAATGGGTATGAAGGAGAAGAAGAAGAAGGAGGAGGTGAAGAAGAACGAAGATGGTCCCAATTTGAAAGCCCAAATCTGGTTTTAATCGCAAACAGGAGGTGAAGTTTTCGTAAGGTTCTATTTGAATGGGTAGGGGTATAAATGGTATATCAGCAAAAATAAATCACATGCGCGGCACGTGAGAGGACCTCCGTTAGGATTTCACAGAAAATCCTAATGGAAAGGAGTAAGTAGATGTTTGCAAAAGGCAAGTAAGTTCAAGGGGTAAATAAAGTTTTCCCATTAACTTTTATTTGCAGTTTATTTTTTGTTGTATATTGTATCTACTCACTTTTGTAGTGTTATGTTATCATTTTATTTGTGTAAAAATTTAAATTTGCTCTGTGATTAAGAATTTAGATATTTACTTTATGACTTTGTATATACGGTTTTGAGTTTGAATGTTAAATAACAAATTATATCTATTCTTATTAACTTTCTATTATAATTTTTTTAAGCATACAATACTAACGTTTTAATCTTAAGCATCACACCAAAGGGAATTAAGCACGTGCCTTTTCCACCAGTACTTACAAAAAAAAGAAGAAGTCTGATTCAAAGTAGAATGTTGCCAAAAATTTAGTATATGGTACTTAAAATATATAATACCTTTTTTAATAAAAATTCAATAATACTTTTGCTTTTACGAGGGATGGAGTTGTTATGGACTGATGGAAAAAATATTTGATTTGAGTTGTTATCTCATTTCGGGATAAATGCTAAACATCTTAAATTTTTGTTCCAAAAGTTGGTTCCCAAATAATGTGTTACCATCCTATGAGTTGATGATACACTTCCAAAAATAATAAATCTCATGAGATTGCAACATATCATTTGGGAACTAACTTTTGGGAAAAAAAATTTGAGATGTGTAGCATTTCTCCTCGTTTCGGTATACATGTGTCTTAGCCATTCCAACCTCCAAGTTGGAGAAAAGTCAAATATTATTGTGGCAAAGTAGAAATTTCGTCCATTTCGCGTAGAGGTGAAAAAGCGGTTACGATTAGTGGTTATTGGCTAAAACTACTAACTGTAACTATTGAGGTGAAAAAGCGGTCACAATTAATGGTTATTGGCCAAAACTACTAACCGTAACCGCCTAGGCAGTTAGCGGTTAGTAACCCCAATAATCGCTAACCCTTTTTTTAAAGAAAAACGTTTAATTTTTTTTTTAAAAGTTCAATTAAAAAAAAAAAAAAAAAAAAAAAGCAAAACGACTTTTTTATTTATTTATTTATTATGGTAATATGATAATACCCATACTACATATGACATCATTTCTAAATTTTTGTACATTTTTTTTTTTTATATTTAACACAAAAATGGCGTGGTTTCATGTATTTTTATATATTTCTATATATATAAATATAATATATATTATATAATATACATAAAGATGGTTAGCGGTTTTATTTTTGTAAAAACCGCGTAACTGTTTAAGCGGTTAGTAGTTTTTCCTAAATGCCTTCAAAAGCGGTTAGTAGTTAGTGGACGATTAATAACCGTCCACCTTTTCGACCCTACTTTCACATGGGGGGTGGAACAGGTAGAACAAGTTTAATGTACAAACAAAATGGACATAAAGTCGAAAAGACCGAAGAAATTTGATTGTAATATTTTGACTTTTTTAATAGAAATGACAAACAGAAAGGATGAATAACAATTTTTTTTAGGGGATTCTTTTCAAAAGGAAAATAGACCACATAAATATATTTAGATAATTTGATAGGCAATGGTTTAGAAAAGGAGAGATAAGATTCTTTTTTTTTTTTTTTTTCTTCCTAAATTTAAGAAATAAAATTACTTTTCATTTTCCAATCTAAATACACTACACAATAAGTTCTCTTATCTTTTCCTATTATTATAAGCAGCTAAAAAAGTAATTAAGCTACATATTTCTTTTTTTCCTTTGTAAGTGAATTAAGGACAACATTTTCAAACCAAGTAAGCTGCGCATTAGTCTCTTGCATAGAATAGGCAATAAAAAAAATAAATTAAAATACGTCATATTAATTAATATAAAATGAATGCAATTAACATATATGAATAGTAGCATTACCTTGACAATTTGTTCAATTTGAACACACCACCTTAAAGTTTTCAATGTTTCATGAGAATAAAAAATTATAGAAGGTTGAAGAAAAACAAATTTGTCTTCATCATATCAATTTTCATTGGTCTCAGGAACAAGCGAAGCCAAAAGCTATTCTAGCTGAGCCAAAAGCAAACCAAAACGGGTTGGAAAAGTGATGCAGCTTGGCATAGTGGATTCACAATAGCAAACAATAATAGAATTATGTTGGAACAAGTGGCTCATAGTCTACTACTAGCCCATTGGGTGTAATTAGTTTATATGGTCCTGTGACAAATAAGTTGTGAGGGGTATTTTGAGGTTTTTCAAAATACTTACAATTATATAAATATGTTATGTTATAACCATAAATCATTCAATAGTAAAATATAGCCGCACTCTCCTGTGGACGTAGGCATGTTGCCGAACCATGTAAATCTGTGTCTCAGCTCTCTCTTGATCTCTCTCTTTACGATTCCATATTATTCGTCATTGTTGTGCACGGTAATACCAATTGGTATCAGAGCCTAGTTATGAAGTCCGTGTTAAGTGCCAAAATATTCATATTTTAGCCCTTAACTTATATTTGTTAATTCTTTAGTTTTGTTAGTATATGCTATTTTAGTTCTTTTATGTGTTTTAAGTGTTTTTGTAGGCTTTTGGAAGAAAAGAAAGCATTTCTGGAAGTCTGGGGCTTAAAGAGCAAAATTGGGAAAAGTTAGAGGTTCTGGCAGTGCGATCGATCGCAGGTGCCCTGCGATCGAGTGCACTACCAGAGGACATCAAGATGAGCGCAAGGTGTGCACTGATAAGCGCCGAACGTTGCACATTCAAGCCCCTTAATTTACATATGTTAATTCTTTAGCATTGTTATTTGTTTGATTTTGTTTTGTTTATGTGTTTCAGGTCTTATTTGACAAACCATTGAAAATTGGGCTTAAAAGGGCAAAAAGCTGAGCATTCAGGATATAGGATCGAGCGCAGCATTCTTGGGATCGAGCGCACCTGCGCTCGAGCGTCTACGGCCAAGGATCGAGCTCATGCCTGCACTCGTGCGTACAAGACCTCGAATCAAGCGCACTTGGGCGTGTACAGCACGGCAGCAATCCTTTTACAGCATGGACTTGGTTTTTAGTCTCCCAATTGGACTGGGAGACTGACCTCCGATTTTTTTAGGATTTCTAGGGTTTTTAGGGTTCTCCTAATCCCTATAAATAGGGCTCTAAATATTGTAAACAAACACACCGCTTCCTAGAGCTAGAAATCAGAAATTTGTTTTTGGAGCTTAGAAGGTCATAAGCGGCTAAACCCCTTCGTGGGGTGTTGACGTAACCCTATCCAAGCACAATGGTTTGATTGTATTTAATGTCTAGATTTTCAATTTATGCATGTTGATTGTATAACTATGAGGATTGCTACAATTGATTTCTGTTCTTCATATTAAATGTAATTGTTCTTAAATTTCAAAATCAATATTTGTGAAATTCTTCTCTTGTCTTAGAAAGTATTTTACTTTTATTGATCTCAAATCATTCTTGTTTTCTGTGATTATAAGGATGATGGTTATACAATGGGTTTAATTGACATATGACCAATAGAATTTGATAGGCCATGCCTAGGGAAGATGGATTGT